>OX031006.1:233633978-234254367 GCA_943735925.1 Pollenia amentaria | reverse complement strand
TTGCTTGGCACCGGTAGGCTAGCTGGTAGTGAGCTAGTCTATCAGTACCGGGGTTGCGGGTTCGATTCCCACCAGAGACTCTGGTCTCCTGCAGACAAGCAAAAAGCTTCGCGGAACTTAGTGTAGGAATAATAAAAAAAAAAAATAAAAAAAATAAATAAATTTGGAAAGAAATCGGAAAACCTGGTAAGAAGAAATATATAAATACAATAATTAATGTACACATAACGGTCAGCTCCTGCAAGAGAATACCTCCCATTACCAAAACTTTCCATATATTATTATACATATGTATGTTTTTGTAGACGAAGCATGTCGGCACAATTGGCAAAGCATTCTTGATAGAAAATGTATTATTGTCAAAGAAGCAAAATTGCAAAAAAATCAGGAAGCGTGCGCGATTTGGAGTTTTTGCAAGATGAATCCGCATGTATGTTTGTATAATCATTTTCATAGTTATAATTTTAGAACAAGCTCTACACAATTGTTTTGTTCTCCCGATATTCTAGTTGTACAGTCTTCCGATATTACAAAGAGTCCGTCAGCTGACTCAAGCAGACCAATATTTATTCCTACGTACATACATATGTAAGTATTTCGATGACAGTTATGCATTAAGATGTACATATTTATGGTGAAGTACTTCTTGTTTGATTCTTTCAGAAAACTACAAAAGCTTCAACAAAATATGTGTTCCTTAATGAAATGAGGGCTGGTGTTTTCAAGGTCACGGATATTATGACAACATTAGACAATCTTGCTAAAGCGAACAGCCAAGAAAGTGAAAACAGATCTTTTCTTAAGTATGTGGACTCTTTGCTGTTGTTAAAATTGCCTGTAGAAGTGGTCGAAGAGATGCAGTCTAAGTTTATTTTAATGCTTAATCGAGAAATTAACACCCACGTGTTGATTCATTTTTCCCGTTTTTCACAAAACTTATGAAAAATATTACCAGCTAATGTTTATCCGGTTTAGAGATTTTTTATGAATTTCGGTATTGATTTGATGCATCTTTTACTCTTTTCAGCATATTTTTTTGCATAATTTAGTTAAAAGTGCATTTTTGTAGCATTTTTTAAGTTAATAGCGCATATTTTGCCTTTTCGAGGCATACCAGAACTTTCGCAGCAAATAAATTTTTTTTTTTCAAAATTCTGGGTTTTCTGTTCTATATACATCATTGTTACCACCAGCAAAATTCAAAACTACACTTGAGATGGGGCAAAATTACCCAATGTATATGAAATTACACCTGATATCAAATAATGTTTAATTATAGAAAAAAATTATACAAAAAAAAAAGAACAAATTAAAAAGTACATAGCCGGTCAATTCTGAACATTTGATACCCTACACCACAGTATTTACATAATATTTTTTAAGAGTGGTCCCTTTTTAGGTCCCATTTGCAATGAAACTTTTAAGACAACATTATGTTATGAGGTTAAGACTGACAATATAAGAATTCATAACTCCGAATAGTATCTAAATAACTACATCTTTTTAAGATTTTTTCGCCTTAAAGTGATTTAAGAGAGTCTTATATATGACCTACGTTCAATGCTTTACCTACCAGCAAATATTAACATAATAAGATGGTTAGTGGGCACAAAGACTCTATTAGTAAAACAGTTCGTATGGAGACTTTGTGAAATTATATACCGATTCTCGAAATTTTCAGAAAACGTATGAACCAAATTTCATTAATCTTTAAAGCTGCGACCTGTACTTTGCACAGAAGGTCTACACGGACAGACAACCAGGCAGCAGGAGGGAAGACTCAGATACTGATTCTAAAGGCCCAACCATAATATGCATGAGGCCACTTAAGTCAACTTTAGCAAGTGTTCGAATACATATAAAACATATGTGGCCAACTATAATGTACTTAATGAAACTTTTCGTTAAGTTTCGCCAAATGTCATTTGCTTAAGCAAAGTGCCAAACTGAACGCACATTCCATGCGGAATCAGCTGTTTGTCTATTGTTACAAAAAATTAAATTAATTGAAATGGATAAAAAAAAAAGAATATAGAAAAAGAGGAATTTTACATATGTATTTTGTATCCATTTTTTATTAAAAAGTATGTACAACAATTACCAATTTTTTTTCTTTTAAAAACGTTGCTGGCAAACTAAATAAAACATAAAATAAACAAAACCGGGGCTGTAATTTTTGGTACTTCTTTATTTGAAGTACTCGCAAGAAAACCAAATATGCAACATGGATCTTAAGTTTATGTAAGTACATTATGGCCACCTTAAAGTCTCTTTTAATTTTCTCATGCATTTGACAGACTTTTCGTTAATTTTTGACAGTACTTTAAGCTAACTTATGCATATTATGGTTGGGCCTTAAGTCTTTCGGTATACTACAACTAATATTTATATGTGTTCACACATCAGCACAAATTCATAATACTTCCTAGCGGGGGAAAAATAAGGAGTACGGATGCCATCTAGAAGTCCAATGTTCTCCTGCTTTAGGATGAACAAGGCCTGCTCGCTCTTTTCCAAACTCATTTCTTTTTACATACGCGGGATAGACCTTCCGCTCTCGCTTCTTTCGCCAGAGATTCTAAACGGCATTGAAATTAATACCTATCTCTTAAACTTAAAATAATAAGTTCTACTTCCATACATCTAGGGGTGTTCGAAATATTCATCGCCGTTCCATTATATACATTATTTAGTAAATAAAATTCCTGCAATGGTTTCAGTTGACCTACTGTTTCTCAAATAAGTTTAACGAATGTTACGGGCACTAAATATATTTCAACTTAAGCATTTTAAGTTTTAAAACAAACACAAAATTCATTACTTTTGGTAAAATTAAAACATATCTTCATCCAGTTGTTTTTATTTTAATAAAAACCCTCTGTTTCCAATAAACTTCGGGCTCTTACTCACTATGAGGCTTATATTTATCAAAATCTAATTGTCTCTATGGCGCCAATTACTCCATCTTTTCCTCGGTAAGCTATGGAAATCTTTTCCGTTTTTAAATATAAACAGTGACTTTGGTTGAATATACTGTACATTTTTTAGATCATCCATATTTTAAATGGTATAAATTTGATCACTAAAATCAAATTCTTATATTTTTTGTTTTGAAATGAAAGATTTTCAAATTATACCTGATCTACACCTCAAAGGAATTACCCAAGCTCTACCCACGAGATTAAAAAATACACCAAATTCGGATAATTACCCACAAAGTGGCAACACTGATATACATATATCTATTAGAAATGAGCGATATTTCTGCATCTGTGACTTAATCATTGTTATTGAAAAATCACGAATCACAGTGGTGACCAAATTTGTCAAGTAATAGGTACTTGCTAAGTTGTTCTTTTTGTTTTATTGATACATTCACAAATTTGTGATATTTCAATGTTTGTGTGGGTAATAGCGTTTTTTGAATGTAATAACGAATTATGTTTCTCTTCCTTTCGTTCTCTCTTCTACCTTATTAGTTTAATTCGTGCCTCAAGTCCTAAATATATACCTGATATATTAATTGCATTGTCATAAGATTAACCACAGCAGTTAAAACATTTTGTCCAAAAATTTTTCTTTTAAAAAGTTCAACACGGCATTTTCAATACCTTTGACATTGTGACCAGTTAAAAATGAACTTTGTGTCAAATAATTTTATTTACTTTCTTTAACAGTTATAACCTTCTACATTTTTAAAGAACTAAGTTTTATTAAATCTTACACTTTTGTTTTTACAACAAGTTCGAACAAATTTTCAAATTGTTTTCTTACATTAGTTTTGTTTTGTTCTACCATTTTATAGCAACACCATGTTGGTTTATCGTGCGAATATATTGAATTGCAAAATATTTTCACAATCACTTATTCAGATATACTTTATACATGCATATCGCACTTGATTAACAAGAGGGTACTAAATCGAAATTTAAACATTTTCAGTAAGAGCGAAACACTTTTTAATTTTATATTAATTTTTATGAAAAATAATTTCTAAGCCAACCTTTTCATTACCACAAGTGAGACAAAATATCATGATGGATAGCTTGAATGTTATGTGCCGATTTCTTCCAAAGTAAGGAAATGAGAATTTTTAGTTAATACCCTCTTTTTGATCAAGTGCGATATGTATCTTCTAAAATATTGGCATACATAGAGAAACACAAAAATTAATTGTAAAGACATAAGACAACAGTTTCCACCCACATCGAAACCAGAGACGTCAACGTCAACGAAATTTATTGAAAATCACACAAAAAACCTTTTCTTTCTCTCACACTAAAATTTTAGTTTTCCGACAACTGCAGTTTATTTCAAACTCATAGCTATAAGTCATTTAAATTTAAATTTACAATAACAATTAGATAATCTGTGTAAATATTTCTAATTACTATGTACATTGATTAATATAATTGAGATCATTGCCGAAATTTAATTACAAGTAATTGCTTTAAAAAAAAAATAATTTATATTTGTATATTTGCTTATATATACTTAGCTGGTGAGGCCTAACTCCATTTGACTCAGAGTTGTTTTGAAAAACAGTAGATGACGACACTAGCTGTGACTTTTATTATTTAAAAAATATATTAATGAAATACAAAATTGTTTTTTTCAATACGAATCCCCTGAAGAAGTGAACATAAAATTCACGAAACGTCGGGAAAAATGGAATAAAAAAATTTTTATTTTCACAAATGGAGTTAGGCCTCACCAGCTAAGTATATATAAGCAAATATACAAATATAAATAAAAGTAAGTGGCCAAAAATAAAGGAAAACAAAAAAAAAAAATAATAACATATAAATTGAAGAGAACAAAATTGCACTTTTGATACAATTTTTTACGAACTTGAGGTCGCTGATTTCAAATCTAATCTCCGGTTTTCTCCATCAGCTCCCATTTTTAAGTTACAGTTACTAATCATATATTAGACTTTTTTCCAAAAATTAAAAGTTGAAAAAAATCATAAATTTACTCTTTATTAAGCGATTTTCAAAAATTTTCGTTTTGTTAAAGATGTAACAGTGAGCTTTGAAAAACGGTTAATTTTTTTAAAACGCCAAAAAAAAAAATGGCAAAAGAAGGGTTGGTTAGGTAAAAAAAAATATAATTATTAAAAATGTTGTAATTTTAAAAATCATGAAAAATCCAAAACGGGAAAAAGTAAAGCTTACCTATGAACAAAATGAGACATAGGTCATAAAAATCAATGAACGCGTTTCGCTTTTATTCACAATTATGTGAAGGTACCTCATTTTTAAGTGAAGGAAAAAACGTCCATAAATAGAACAGCAGCGAACACACACACATTAAAAAATTTTATTTCTGTATGGAAACCACGATTTTTATCAATTCAGTTTTTTTAGTAAATTGTGAATAAAATCAAAAGTTGTGCACCGATTACAATAAAATAAAGCTCATTTTATTCGAAATATATTTAACTAAATGTTTATATAGAAGTTTAAAAAAACTTCAACAATATCGCAAAAACTACTGGGAAAATTTAAAAAGCACTGCATAAAGATAATATTGTTAACGAATTTTTAAATTTTTTTTAGCGGAATATCGTTAACCGTTTTCCAGTTATTCAAATGTATGTAGCAGAAGTGCCTTAATTTTGGACATAACGGTATTTCGAGAACTGATAGAAAAAAACTAAATGAAGATTTGGATTCAGCGTCCCAAATAACTATAAAAACGATATTCAGTTCTTAACCCTTTCAGTGTTTTTGTCGAATATATTCGACATTGCATTGTCCTCTCTTTCTACGCACTTTTACTGTATAAAAATGTACAGTTAATTATATTTTTTTTGTTTTATCTGAAAGAGGGACACTTTTGATATTTAAAATTGTTATTATAGTAGACATTGACTTTCTTTTCTTATTATTGAGTGCATTGTAGTACCCAAGTCAGGAAATTTGTAAAAAGCTTAGATTTAGGAAGAAAGAAAAAAATAATTTCGGGGATCAGGCGATATTAAAAATAATTTTAAGTATTGATACATACGTAAATAAGTATTTTCTTGAAAAAATATTGCATAAATAAATTGAAGGTTCTTTTGTGGACATTTGAAGGTCAATTTTGAATATTTTCGGCATTCCCTAAAAACCAGGGGAGCTGCATGAGGCAAAAACTATTATTTTTCCCGGGTTCAGCGCCATTATATTACCTAAAATACAAATTTTCAGATTTTTATCTCGCCAAAAATTATTTTTGACCCTGAAAAGGCTAAGAAACAAAAATCGTGTTCCCTTGTGTTATTAATTGATATTTTTTTAAATTAAATACAAAAAAGTAATAAATTGCCACCCAAGTTTTTATATTAATATTATTTTTCTATTATATGTAATTCCAATTGATATTTTTGTGGTAGGCCTGTAAGACCCAGGCCTAGGGCGGCATAATATAAAGGGAGCCAAAATGTAAAGGTAAATCGTTTACCTTAACTTTTTATCTGGTCACAAAGCCAAAGATATTGAAAATGCCGTGTCAAACTTTAACAAAATATGTTGGACATAATTAATATCCGTAATCAATCATATAGTAATGCAAGTAATATATCAGGGGGCTAATTCTGGCAGTCGTGATCGAATACTTTTTCGATTCGAAAGCAATTTTGTTTCTAGTTCTTCCACTTATTACTGAACGAATCGAAATTATTTTTTCAGTGTTGTGAAAACTCAAATAAATGCTTTACAACACTAAAAAACTAATTTCAATTCGTTCAGTATCAAGTGAAAGAATTTGAAATAAAATTGCCTTCGAGTCGAAAAAATATTCGATCACGACTGCCAGAATTAGCCCACAGGCATATATTCATGACTTCAGGCATGAGTTCCAACAATTAATCCTTTAGCAGAATACGTGTCTGTGCCCGAAGTAGTAAATTTTTAATTCACCTTGCAAGAACTTTATAATCGTTGGGAGATCTAAGTTAAGACTCGAAAGTCTCTCCCAAGCTCGCTGGTCTGCTTGACCTGATGCATGGTTGTGCTTTAGAAAAATAGTCATCTGCAATAATTGATGCATTAAAATTTATTGCAAAAAACCAGGACGAGAAACCGACTATACGATCTGAAGCTATTGGATTGCAAGTTTAACTGCAGTATCTAGAAACAGCTTATAAAAAACGGTAGGGATCTCACGTTGATTTATCATCTGTTATCCACATGTATGATTATTTAGCTTAATTTAGGGATAAATACAAGAGCAACATTTGCTGGAGAAGAAAATTTTCCTACAAATATTTTCTATCACATTTTGGACACTCTGATTATAGTTATCCGTACGTAAAAAGGCATACGAGAAACGTTTGGTAAAATTCAACTTTTTTGAAAATTTATCTAAAATAGATACAAATGAGTTTAGAATTCAACCAAATAAACTCATCGAAAAGTATCCTGATGATCTGGAAGAATCATTTGCAAACGAATAAATTCATTTATATTATCAATTTAAAGATTCATTGGCAACTACAAAAGATGTGCGCTCTGCACAAAATAAATCCGATATATTCAATTCTCAGAATCTTCAAGATGTTTACCTCAATGTTAACATTGTTTAACGATTTTTTTTTGTATTCCTGCTCGAAATTATTCAAAAAAAACTTTCTTCACCTTGAAAAGACTAAAAAACTACCAACAGGGAAATATGGCCCAATGTAGGCTTAAGGCTCTTGCAATACTATTTATTACAGCCCAAATAGTGCAAGAAATACACTATGAAGACTTGAAAAATAGTGTGTATTTTTATTAACAAGTGACCTTTAAATTGGTCAAAAGATTGGTGTAATAAAAATTATTACACAATAATTTCAATATTTTAAATGTATACCCCCGTACTTCTGAATATTTAATTGATAAGGACGGCTTATCAAAGTGTTCCTAGGAAGGGAGCAAACCATACTCCACCACTGATCATACCTACACTCTACACTAACTCAGAAACACCTGCTCTTCAGTTCTCGCTGCTACAACAACAATTACAACACCATAATAGTGGAGGGGGTATTATGCGCTTGTGCTGATAATTGGAACACCTAAAAATTTTAGTGAAATATCCCTTTTTTAGTATGCCAGTCGTTTCAAATTGATTTTCTGAGTCGGTCTAACGATATCCGTCTGTCCGACTGGCTGGTACAGGAGCCAATTTTGGAGATAATTTGATGAGATTTGGTACAAAGGTCATAATTGTAACAAGGAGCAGGTCTATTGCAAATGGTGATAATCGGGCTATAATTCCACATAGCCCCCTAGTGTCTTTGAGCCCATAAACTGTCTTATTATGTTGGTATTATGATTAAATTTGGTCCAAACTTATTTTATTGCAATCTAAATCATTTTAAGAAATTTTATTTGAATTGGACAATATGACCATTAGCTCCCATACAAATACTACTCCCGATAACAGCTTTTAATGCCATTACTTTCTTATAAATGTTGGTATTTATCTAAAATTTGGCCACAAGAACTTTGGTGATAGCTTCTATGTCATGACAAAATGGTAAGTCCATAATTAGCCAAATATATATGAAGATGTCTTGATAAATATCTGTCGAAAATTTATTTTAAATATTGTCGTGTAGGGTATCTTATGGTCGGGCTTGATCGACTATACTTTCTTACGTGTTTTTGTAGAAATTTTCTCAGTTCACAGAAAAAATTAAAAACTTTCTCTAATCAGCAAATTTTTACCAAATTCATAATATCAAGCAAACAAGTTGTTAATTTTGCACCTATTACCAAAATGATTACTAAAAATATTCAAAATTTTTTTTTATTTTTCGAATTTATTGTATGAGTTAAATTTCAGTTATATGTTTTATAAAGCTTTTTGTAATAGTTCTATTCCTTAAATTTTTTGGGAATGACTTTATACACTACCAGACTATTATATTGTTTCTTCTTGAAAAATAGTATGTATTTTTATTAACAAGTGACCTAAAAATTTAATATTTTTTTTTTTTTTTCAATAAATTATATTTTTAATTTTAATAAAAAAAATAAAAAAAACTTTGCCATTTCAAACAATGTTGGAATTCAAAATTGGGATTATTAGCACATCATTAATAAATGAACTAATTAATAATAAATATTTCATTCCCGAAAATAATTTTTGATAATAAATTTGCATGTGCCCGGCAAATAAAAAACTTAAATGGCAAGCTGCTTTATTTAAGCAACTTGTTTTTTTTTAATTTTGTTTTTTTCTTTCTATCCTCTTACAACCATGATGAATTGAACAGGTGGCATTACTGCGCTAGATGACGATTTTTTGCTCTTGTATTGTTTGTCTAGTCCTATGTCAAAGTTTTGTTTATGTTTGCAAAAAGACCACGTTTTTTGCTGTGATTATTGTATTGTATTCAAGTTTTTGATTATTTAAATTAAAATTAAATAAGATAGTTACCCTAGTTAAATAAAAATTGGCTAAAAATTAGTTTATTTAATTGCGTTCGGTGGCAAAATTTGATTTTAGTTTAATATAATTTTTGACGTATACGGAGACTTATTTTTAATTTTTGTTGTAATGTTGTATTTGTTGCCGTAGCGCTGCCACCTACTTATTCCACCATGCTTACAACTACAATTCGTGTTGGGAAAAAACCAGCCAATTGTAGGGGAATGTAAGAAAGAAAAATTGACGGTTTATTGTTGTGTCTTTGTTGAAGCTTTGATATTGTTACATGCAAGACCTGAGTGTTTAAAATTCTTATTCACTTTATGGTCTTGTATAATATTTTTAGCTTTTCTAAAGTATTTGGAAAAAGTTTCCTGACGAGCTGGCCTAAGCAACCAGCGAAATGCGCATAGAAACTAGCTTTCCAACAATAATAAATTTCAGGGTTTTCATTCAAAAATTGGGATTATTAGCACATCATTAATAAATGAACTAATTAATAACACTGGTTTACAGCCAAAAAATACCAAGAACGCCACATGCCTAGATAAGTTAATTGGGACCTCCTGAACACGAAAAACGCTGTAATTTTTTTTCTAAGTACCGTTTTTTAGATAACGGTACTTTTGTGTTTTTCGGTGTATGGTCCCACTCAAACCCTGGTGGAGCCCAGCCGAGAAGTCCGATCGAGATAAATGGCATATCGTTGCAAAGGTAATTGAATACCTTTTTTGTCGATATACCGCAAATTTCTATCTGATAAGAACTGGCTGAGTTATGGTACCTCAAAATTCAAAATTTTCCTATTTTTTACGTTTTTATATGTAACACGTGTCTCAGGAGCACAATATCCCCACTCTTGTAATCGTGATGCAAGTAATTCAGATTTCGATTTTGAACAAGGTGAAAGATTTCACCAAGAAATGGAAGAAATCGAGAGACGTTATTTTTAATTTTCTTTCAACTAAAAAAATAATTGATTCAATTATCACATTTATTAAATTTAAATACGAGTAATTTTTGAACATTTTTTTTAATTGATAAAAAACTTTTTTCTGTGTTACGCCCCGGCTAGCATAGTCGTTTTGATAGAAGAGTATTTTTAATACACAATTCCTAAAAGAATCTTCTGATGATTTTCTGACGAGTTACAATAACAAACATCTTGATTTTTTTATATTTATAACTTTTTTATATATTCTCTGACACTTTTGAACCTTTTGCGACTCTCTGTATGAGTCATATAACAATTACTGAGCTAACTAAATAAGACCGTTTTTTAAACATGAAAATTCTATTGTCAATTCAATTTATATAAAACAAATAGATTAAGGATTTGCCAAGAAGATTTTCCAACCGGGTGGAATAGAATTCGCGATCTAATGATTTGTTTCGTATAAATCATTGGTGTTCAAAAATGTTTTGCATATGTATTCTGAGAGAATTGTTTAAGTACAGTGACACGCAAAACTAAACGCACAATTTTTATTAATATATCACAAGATTTTTTTTTATACTATAAATTGTATGAAAAAGGCGCCTGACGTTTTTATTTAGGTAGCTCATTTATACGGCTGAGCATTTTACAAATTGTAAGGTAATCCCAACACGAGTCCCTAACGATTCTTGACTTGCTTTCTGAAAGACTCATTACATAATCTTAACACACATCGCAAACGATTCCCTCTACGATTAATATAAGCGTCTTTCACTGTGTTGTAGAAGTATCTCACAGAGGAATCAGCTTGTGTAACACTTTCTCCCGTTTGAGGAATATTTTACGATTAAAAAATGGGGATTTTTTGTATTTAAAGCAGAGATGTATAAGTGATTAAAAAACCACTCGAGAAAAATTGTTAGATAATCGTGTAGAAAAAATTAAGTACGATTACAAATAATTATACGAGAAATTACTTTAGTTATCATTTATTTGTGATGTTTGGTTGAAATTTTTTAATAAGTTAAATAATTTTTGGATTATTTAGGATTACTTTGTCATAATTAGAAGTGTTTGTAATTATTTTATTATTATTAGTAATCGTGATCAATTGTTAATGAGGCAAAACTGAACTTAATCGTTTCTAATTAATTACTTTACATTACAAATCAAAATAATGTTATTACTAATAATTATTATTTTACAACTTTAGACCAATACATTTATAACTAAGGAAAAATAGAAACATTTTAAAGCCGATAGCCATTGCTGCTAGAGCTTTTAGTTTTAAGATTTATTGTAATTTTAATTATAATAAATATGAAATAAATAAATAAATAAATAGAAAAATTTTATCTTATGCAAAAATTATTTAAAAATGAACTTACCTTGAAATGAAAACCATAAATTCACTAAAAACGGATGTTCTAAAGAGGCAAGTAACTCCACTTCTTTAATGACACCACCCAAAGCACCGCGACTCTCACATGCCGAACGGCTGACATATTTCATGGCATACAAAATGCTGCTATCACGTTTTTGTACAATACATACCTGTTTTTGTTTATTTTATTTTATTATTTGTGTTGTTGTTGTTGTCGTTTGGATTCCATCAAAATTGAGGGAGATAAATGAACATGTTTTTTAATGATTGCCAGTGGTGAAAAATTATTATTGTTGAAACATGAAAGAAAAATTGAAAAAGAAAGAATATAATACCTATAAATAACAATGTAATGTATCATTTTCTATATGTGATTGGCTTAATACGCACAAAGATATATCTCATATGTCTTTGTACCTTTTAAGGATAAGTTAAAGCTTGATTTTTTTCCAAATTTATTTAAATTCATGAAAATTATAATATTTATATAATCTTAAGATTATGAATTATAAGTTTCGTATAAAGTAACGAAAATTCGAGATATGTATTTTCTATATTAAATCATTTATACTTCACATACTACACAATTTCGATGGCTTTGTATTGTAATAATATACATATACATACTAGGGATGTAACGAATACGAATACGTTTTTTTTTTGAACAAACAATTTAATTTTTTAGAATAATAAATTGTTTCTTTTAATTCTTAAGCTGGAGGTCGGTCCACACCACGCGTTTTTTCTGTTTATGAGACGCATGCTAAAGTAGGAAGTGATCCTACTTCATACTTATATGCATTTTACGCGTTTGCTGTGCAACTTGTCAATACAATTTTACATTACGACTTTTTGGACATAACCACTTGTTGTGGACCTACAGCATCAGCCGTTTTGCTTTGCACCATAATGGTGAAACGTTCTCCCATTGGTAAAATTGTATGTAATTGTATGTTTTAAGAATTGTCTGCTAATTTTTAATGATTTTTGGGAAAATAAAAATAATTTTGCTACAAATTTTGGTTACTTCAGAGAGTCCACAAAATCCATAAGCGAATACACTGCTACATTTTCCGACGCTATTGCGATAGTTAATAGTCTTGGAACATTATGAGAAAATACGATAAATGAATAAATTAAGATGCAGAATAGTTCAGATTCTCAAAATTTCCGATTAACGTAGCATTTTCTCTGAATGAAAGATTTCAGTGAAAAAACGTCTTATGGAGCTAATCAAAATGACTCTACATTCCGAAAGTGTTGAAGATAGGGTCACCTACACCTAGTAAAAGTTCTGATAAGTCTAGAAGAACTGACCTTTGGAGCGTTTGTGAATATCTTAAAAGAAAATTTGGAGAAGAATAATCCTCTGTCCATTATACGCTGTGGTTCAGCTTAATAAGAAGTCCAGATACCCTTATTTCTTTTAGTTTTTCTACTGACGCCGATCCGTTTGTTTACTGGCGCTATTAAACATTATACTCAAGATTTAAGACCATGGCGCAAATATACTTAAGTTGCCAAATGAGTTCAGTCACATCTGAGTGACGATTTTTTACGCAGGTCTGCTTCAAAAGGAGTTGCGAAATTATCTCCGCAAAAGTTGAGAATACTTTGTTTTTTAAACAATAATCTTATTTATGTTAATTTTGAATATTTATAATCTCTTACACAATTTTTTTGTTAACAAAATAAATAAATTTTACTATGAATTTAAATTAATTTCGTTGTTTTTAAAATCTAATTAAAATCAATTTTTTTAAATTATCTATATTAAATAATTTCTTACACTGTAATTTTGTATAATAAAAAAATTTAAATTTAATAATCCTTGAATTTAAATTTAATATTCGTATTGGTATCGGTATCGGCGATATTTTCTTTTGAGTATCGGTATCGTATCGGCAAAACTACGTACCGTTACTTCCCTCATACATACATACTCGTACATACATATATAGAGGAAATTTATATGTTTGTTTGAATGAACATTTGATATGCTTTCGTATTGAATTTGAGTTCATTCAGTTGAAAATAAAATAAATATTACTGCATCAGAAAACTAATAAATTATATTTAAAGAAGTCCCTCTTTAAATTTGCCAAAAAATGTATGAAAAAGTTTAACTTGACGTGTTATGTATGTATAACTCTGTTAGCCCCAAATGCCTGAAAGGTTTAAATTCGATCTTAAAGGGGTCTGTCTGTGCACGGCCAAAATGCTTGTCATGTAGGCGAATTCACTCGTGCACGTATGCTAGACGTAATATTCGCCCTCATATCTAACTTTCTTGCTTTTCCATCCAGCATCGTCGGTGTCACACATACAAACACATTTTCGCTAATTCTACCATAGCACTTGATGAAAAATATTTTACCGTGTACAGACCCCTTAAGGCCCAACCATTATATAAATGAATTGGCTTAAGGCTACTTAAGCAACTGTGCCAAAACATATAAGACATAAAGGCCCAACCATAATATTTTCTATTTTTACTTTTTGCAAAAATCTTAGATCTATTTCTCTAGTATTTTGCCTAAAAAATGCCGTTTTATCCCCATTTGTAATATAAGAATACATATAAAAAAAAGTTTTTTGTCTCTACTAAAAATTTATAAATTTTGAGTTGACTCTGTTTTGAGGAAGAAGTGCGATATGTATAAGTTATCTGAAGGTACTGTCAAAAATTAACGAAAAGTCTGTCAAATGCATAAGCAAGTAAAAGAAGACTTTTATTAGGTGGCTATAATGTATCTACTTGCATATATCCTTTTCTTACGAGTACTTCAAATTTAAGATAACCAAAAATTACAGCCCCGTATTTGTTTATCTTATGTTTTATTTAATTTACAAGCAAATTTTTAAAATGAAAGAAAAAATTGGCGTTTGCTGTACATACTTATTAATATAAAATGGATGCAATATTAAAATATGTCGAATTCCTCTTTATCTTTTTTCTGGTTTTTCTTTATATATTTTACTTTGTTTTATTTTTTTAACAATGCACAAACAGCTGATTCCATACGGAACGTGCGTTCAGTTTGGCACTTTGCTTAAGCAAATGACATTTGACGAAACTTAACAAAAAGTTTCATTAAGTACATTATAGTTGGCCACATATGTTTTATATGTATTCGCACAGTTGCTTAAGTAGACTTGAGCGACCACATGCATATTATGGTTAAGCCTTAAGAAAAGCGCCAAACTGAACGCACATTCCGTACGGAATCAGCTGGCTGTGTATTGTTAAAAAAGAAAACATATTGAAATGGAAAAAGAAAAGGAAGGAGAATCAGTTTTTGTTTTAATTGAAAATATTGACAAGAATAAATGCCTGTATTAATTGTTCTAACTGAGCATGACCGCTTTCTTTTTCCATCTATTTCCCCAATTGTTTCTATTATACACAATGTTTCTAGAGAATGCTTTATTAATTTTCGATATTTAAATTTTTTTTATCCATTTTTATTAATAAGTACAACATTTAAAATTTTTTGGCTGTAAGAAAATTTGCTTGCAAAAGAAATAAAACATAAAATGAACCGAATACAGGGCTTAAATTTTTGGTACTTTTTAATTTGATATATTCGCTATAAAAAAAAAAAATATTGCACAAATGTGCAACAGTGGTTACATGGATCTTAAGTTCATGTAAGTATATTATGGCACCTTAAGGACTTTTTTATTTCGCTTATGCATTTGACAGCCTTTCCGTTAATTTTTGACAGTAGCTTAAGCTACCTTATATGGTGTCCATATATACATTTTTTATTGAGGTAGACCCAATTTTCGCGATGATTTAAAAGACATGCCTTTTTGTATTTCTTTTTTTAAGAAACTTCCAACAACTTTTACCATGTTTCTTTTTTTCAGTCAGAACTATTTTCTTCTGATTTCCTTATTCGTATAAAAATATTTATTATTCCACATAATTTTGATAATGTTTTGAATTTTTTTTAATTAAAATATTTTATTTTTCCATATTTTAATAAGCACTTGTCACTTTGCAATAAGAATAAAAGTTCAAAGAGGAATGTCAAAAAAGAAACACAGAAATACGATTCATGTCATTTTTTCTACCCTGCTTACTTCTCTACCCCGCTTGCTATCATACGAAAAAAGACATGATTGGGAAAAAATCATCGTGAAAATTGGGTGTTAATCAGGTGTGTCACTGAAACCAAATTCGTACGAAAGTGAAAATGAAAATGTTTTTACCTTCTCAAGAAAACGTAAGACGCAAAATTTGTTCGTTTTAAATTCGCTTTAAAATAAGAGCTGTAATTACTAATATATAAATATTCAAAAAATATTTCAAGTGGTTGAGAATCCTGTTGTTTCTTAAGTTGTGTCTAGAAAATAGACAAACACTGTTTAGATAACGAATTTTTTATATTTCTTACCGTAGGAACACAATTGCATCGTATGAACGTAGTAGCGTACGACGTAGATACGTTGTCAATTTAAAACGTATAATATTATTTATGTCGTACGTCGACACAGATCTAATTCTATATCATACGCCGGTAACGACCGTTTTGCCATAGAGAAAGAAAATTATTCTTAAATGAAATTTTTTTGTGCTTTCAAATTGAATTTTTGATAACAAAATAAAAGGATACAAAAATAAGCAATAATTTTTAATAAATTTGGAATTTTTTGATATAATTTTCAAGAGAAAACAAAATACGTTTACGACGGGTTGTGAGTGAGTAAAGCGTGTTTTAAACAATTTACGGCATTACGTTCAACGTTCATACGACGTACGACTCAATTGTGTTCCTAGCATAAAAGTTTACAAACTTAACAAGAAAAAATGTGAAAATAAACAAGAAAAAAAGCATTGACTTATTTTTTGGTTCTTTTCTGTTTTCTATCATTGCTGCAATTATTGTTAGTTCTTAACAAGTTTTTTAATTTATTTTCGAGATACCCAAAATCAATTCTATTTTATTATGTTTATAAAGAAGCTGTGTAACAATATTATATTTAATAACATATTTAAAATATTTAAAACCAAAAAAACAATGTTTTGATTTTTTGCGGATTTATGTACATAAACGTACGAAAGCTGAACAAGAAAACCAAAAACGGGGTTCTTTCGTACAAATTCTGTGACATACCTGAATAATCGGTGTATTGTCAAAATTATCTTTCTGTTCACACATACACAATTTAGCTAACTCAATTAGCGTGTGATAGTGTGAAAAAGGAAAAAAGTGTTCTGCATGGATGTATGTGGGGCAAAAAATCAAAAAACACAAACAATAATGTACATATCGCTCATTTCGTGCAAGACCGTCACAACTCAAAATTTGGCATTTTCGAGTTAGTAATGCAGAAATGTTCTTCTCTTAAATCTTTACAAATTGATCTACGAACGGAGAGAATTATTGAAAAAATAACGGTAATACAGATGCTTGTGACGCTATGACCTCTCGTAACAAACTTGAGCAATTAACATCAACAAGGTCACATTTCAGTTTGTGTTTGGCATTTCTCTTGTACATGTGGTTTTCTTTGTAGCAAAAAAGAAAAATTTGATTTTATAACTGTATTTTAGTGAAAGAGAAGGTGAGAAATAATATGTTGGAATCTTAAAAAGGCTCTCCTGTAAAGTTTCAAATTTTGAGTTGTGACGGTCTTGCACGAAATGAGCGATATGTAAGCCAAATGTAAACAACTTTAGGTAATAAACATCTGGCTTCTTGAGCATACGTAATTGATGGACCTTTGTTTTAACAATTTCTTATAAATTAAACAATTAGTCAATTCACAAGGTATCCTAATATGTCATATTGTCAAAATGTCCTAATATTTCACAATGGTTTAAAAATATTGTTGTACGGCTCAGCCGCTCAGCGCTGGACTTTTCTTATTAATTACGACAGCACAATAAACACAGCAAGCAACGTTCTATTTATTTAAGACACTTTTTGTTTACAAACCAACAACAATATTTTTAAATAATTGTGAAATATTAGGACATTTTGACAATATGGCATGTTAGGATACCTTGTGAATTGACTAAATAACTAAATTGTAATTTTATATGGATAATTGAGCTCAATAATGAAAACTCAATAAAGATGCATATCTGAACACGATATTATGCACATTATGGTTGGCCTTTAAGCCTGGTACTCTGTTCAGTATTTGGTGCGAATTGTTGTCAAACTCAATATAAAATAAATTTCTGTAAATTGCATACGAAAACAAGCAATAAAGTATAGTCGATCAAGCCCGATCATATAATACCCTACACCAAAATGTTGCTAGTGTACCCTTTTTGGGACATTATTACCCACATATACTCGCCAAAAATTATGTTATGAGGTTAAGATTTATGTAAAAGTACTTTGTGCCGAATATCATTTAGATCTCTTCATCTATATGAGATTTTAAGGTGGGCGCTTATTTGGACCTTCAAGGACAAAATTTTGTCATGACAAAGTAGCTATCCTAAAAGTTATTATCGCAATTTGTATGTTAATACTTACATTTATAAGGACGTTGTGGCATTAAAATCTATTTTCAGGAGTAGTATTTATATGGAAGATGTCGTCAAATATGGACCGATTCCAATAAAATTTTGTCAGATGATTTTGATTGCAATAAAATAAGTTTGAACCATATTTAATCTAAATACCAGCATAATAAGATGGTTTATGGGCACAAATGCACCGATTCACCTAATTTTCAGTAGGTTTGGTCCTTGTGCTAATTAAAACCTATGTTTTAATTTAAATTGCTGTGGCTGTACTTTGCGCACAAGGTTTACATGGATAGACAACCAGCCAGCCATCCAACCGGACGGACATCGTTAGATCGACTCAGAAAGTGATTATGTGTAGATCGGTATACTTAAAAGTGTGTCTAGGACAAATATTTTTATGTGTTAAACACATCAGCACAAACGCATAATACCCTCTCCACTGTTGTGCTGTGGGTATAAACAATTTTTTAGCAGAGGTGTTAAGTGCACCTGTAATGAATTCGCCTTGCGAACTTTGCAAAAGGACATAAGAAATATGAAGAAAACAATGTTGCATATTTCTAACTAATAAAAACGTTAAATTTTGCAAAACCACGAGATAGATAATATTGATACATGTCAAAACTTTTGTCTGAAATAATCGATGTTGTTCAATATATTTCTCAAGTTTGAAGCCAATAAAAACATTTAGCAAACGTAATGAACAACCTTGGGTTTCTTCAGATATTAAAACACTTATTGTAACGAGAAATGAGGCATATGCCAGATGGAAACGATTTAAAACTAATACACTTCACGAAATTTTTAAAGCCTCTAGAAAACATGTTAATACACAAATTAGGATTGCAAAAACTTCTTTTTTTGAGGAAAAATTTAAATCAGCTTTGAACTCAAATAAGAAATGGAAGGAAATCCATAACATGGGAATTATTAATGGCAAGGCCAATACTAGAGATTCAGTTGATGTCAATAAACTAAACTTGAACTTTGCTAATATACCAATGCCTAATGCTAAGACTGATGGATATAGAGATTTTTTCACGGCACAACACAACAATATCAGCAACAATCATTCGCCAAGCAATATTATTCCAGCTCACAATATTGTAACAGATAATAATCATCCGCCACGTTTGTTTGATTTTATACAATTTAAACAGGAAGATATTGTTGAGTCCTTTCTTAGCATCAAATCAGATTCTGTAGGACATGATGGTATCCACCCAAAATTCATTAAGCTTCTTCTTCCTCATATTTTACCTTGTATAGCACATATTTTTAACAACATAATAACTACGTCGTCTTACCCATCTATATGGAAATTCGCTAAGATTATGCCCATACCGAAAACAGATAAGACATACCGGCCGATAGCAATTCTTCCGTACCTTTCAAAGGCTTTCGAACGCCTTATTCATAATCAGATAACAAAATAGATGTACAGCAATTCAATTCTAACTGAAAGACAGTCTGGCTTTAGACCAGGGCATGGCTGCGTCTCTGCGTTGATTGATGTCTCGGAAGAGATATTAAAACATACAGATTCCAAAATGATTTCTCTTCTCGTGTTACTTGATCACTCAGTCGATCACTCTATTTTGTGTCTTAAACTAAAATATTTGTGTAAATTTTCAGAAACTGCAGTAAAATTGATGTCTTCCTATGTTAGTGGTAGGTCCCAAGCGACATACCACGGCTCAGATGTATCAAACACCTGCATACTAAGGAGGGGCGTACCACAAGGATCAATACTTGGTCCTCTTCTTTACGCGATATATTCGAATTACCTACCATCCCAATTAAAGTTTTGCGAAATACAAATGTGCGCTGACGATGTGCAGCTTTACATAAGTTGCGAGCCAAGTAATATAATTGATTGTGTCAACAAATTAAACCATGATCTGAATAATATCTACAATTGGGCCTCTAATAACGGTCTTTGTTTAAATGCAAAAAAATCAAAAGCCATGATCATTGGTAAACCACTTTATATCCCCTCGTTTATCCCACCGATCCAAATAAACAATGAAAAACTTGAAATAGTTAAGACAGCAAAAAATCTAGGTGTAATTTTAACTCTGAGCTCAATTGGGCTAATCATATCAATTATATATGTGGTGTTACACACGCAATGGTAAGGAATCTTTGGAGGACGCAATATTTCACTCCTCTCAACGTTAGAATGCTAAACGCTAAAACATACCTTCTGCCAAAACTCTTATATGCCTGCGAACTCTTTTCAAACTGTGACTCAGTATGCGAACATAATCTTAAATGTGACATTTAACAATATTGCTAGATATGTTTTTGCCCGAAAACCTGTTGAAAGTTCGTTCATTATTGTTTCTACAAAAGCTGATTTTTACTAAACAACCTGAATATTTATACAGAAGATTAACTTTTTCCAGATCTAACCGAGACAAAAATATAAACTCCATTCGCTACCGTAACCTTTTATCAGTTAGACATTTTTACGTATCTACAATTCGTCTGTGGAACCGACTACCTTCCCATATTCAATTCATTAGCAATGCAAACAGTTTCAAATCTGCCATTTTTGTTAAATTTTTTTTTTTTGTAAATTATTCTAATAACTTTTTAGTCTTTTTATATTTGTTTACTTATTTGTATTAATATTATTTATTAATATGTTTAATTTTCATTTAATTTTATTTTATTGTGGCACATATGTATAACATTTATTTTACAGTACTTTAATATAAGACACCGTTCTTGTTGAACTGTCTTATCTAATGAAGACTCAATCAATCAATCAATCAATCAATAGAGTACTAGCCTTTAAAATAGAAACATATTTCAACTTCGGAATGTATCTTTGTCAGATTGCCATATATTTCGGTAAAAATACAAAAAGGGGGTTCATGATATCGCTTAAAAGTCTTGCAATCTGTGCAAGCATAACGTCCTCGCAAATTAACTACCAAAAATTGCTTTAATAAAATAAAAATGCAAAAGAAGTGTCATAATTGGCATACACTTTAGTGGTATTTAAATACTAAAGCACTTACTTTGATAAGAAAATAATGTACTGCCAAAATAAAGTGCATTAATTTTGCACCAAAACACTTTCTAATGAATTTAATGGTAATGCAAAAGTCGGGCAACTAGCCCAGGCCTGCTATTTACAAAGTGAATTAGGTATTGCATTATTACGAAGTAAATTGATGGTTTTGAAAGGATTATAAGTAGATTGAAGAGTATTTTTAATTTTTAGCCCGCTGGACTACTGCTCTCTGTAATCTGCAAATAAAATTTAGATTCGAATATAAATTTGCAACCAACAATAATTTACCATTTACCAATTTTTCGAGAGCTTACTGTTTTGTAAATTAAGCAAAGAAACAATTTTTTTTTTTAACATAACATGTGTGTTTCAAAAATAAAATAACATTTCAAAACGATACATAAACATATGTAAATGTATGTAACTGTAAATACATGTAAATTAAACCGATTTAGACATTCCACTGCCAGTGATGACTTCTTTCTTGCGGGTTTTCATTTATATTCATCCATATGTTCTCTTCTATCGTTTTTACTTCATTCAAAAGAACTGTAATAATGTTAATTATATAATGAAAGACACACTCTTTTATCAAATAACGTATAAATTTTCTTTGATCTTTGTTCAAAAATGTATAAATTGAGTAAGATACAAGGACATTTGAGACACAGTGGGAAATTTTTAAGAAATGCGGCATATAATTTGAAAAATTTACTGTTTGTTTTCAATTTTGCTATTACTATTCCGAAATTTGACATTGTCAATAATGTTTCCTAAAACTTGCTATTTATAGGAAATTCTCCTAAAATTTTAAAATTTTTATGACATCATCCCAAAGTTTTTTATTTGAAGAACATTTTATAAAAAATTCCTATTATAGCCAATTTACACTACAACGAAATCTAGTACTTTCGAGATTTCGAGCCAAATCTAGTTAGATTTCCCGTACAAAACAAAATATACTCCGTAACTAGATTTTGACGAAATCTATTCGAAATCTAGTAGTACTTATTGATGCAACTACGTTTTTTCCCATATAGCACTAAAAACTACTTCCATGCACAAGAAAATAATGACATTTTAACAAAAAACAAAACAAAAACAATAATAATTGCTGCTTGTTAAAATTGTTAAAAAAAATTTTTTGTTGTGAAAACCAAATCTCGCTAATGTCAAACAAGTATAATGTAAACGAACTAGATTTGGAGGAAGATTTCAAATGAAATCTACTAGATTTCGATGTAATGTAAATGCCCTATTATTAAGAAACGTTCCCGAAACTTACTACTTATAGGAAATTTTAAGAATTTGCTATTTATAAAGACATTTTTCTATAAAAATGATTATTTAGAAATAATTTTATAAAAACAGGAGAACCTTAAAAGCAAATTATAATTTTTTAAGCAGTTTAAAATTTACTATTTTTAGATAATTTTCTGAACATTTGAAATATTATAAAATTTTTATAAGAAATTTCGGAAAATTTTGCTATATAAAAAATTTTAAGCTATATTTTGGAAAATTTTTCGTTTATAGGAAATGTTGCTATTTATAAAAAAGTTTATCCCAAAATTTGTTATTCAGAGGACATTTTCCAAAAGCTTGCCACTAATAAAAAATTTAACCAAAATTGGCTATTTATAGGAATATTTTCCTAAACTAACTATTCATTGTAAATGTTGTCAAAAAATTTCAAAATCTTCCAATAGATATATTAGATTTCCCAAAATCTAATATATATTGAAGTAACGATCACAAAAGTTTTTAGAAAATGTTGCTATTTATAGAAAATTTTAAGACAACCTGCTATGTCCCTAGAATGAAGCGAACTGACACTAAAGTAGTCCCGTCATAGAGACCAGTCTTAGTTCTAACATTTTATATTAATGGGACCTACCACTTAACCATGGAATTGACATTGGAGGGGGTTGATTGACACTTAACGCTACGATTTAACCATCTCAATGAGCGTGTTAAGTGTTTATTACTAAAATGCTAGTCCTTGGTATTCTTTCAATAACACAAGTCCTTGAACTAATTTTAAGAACATGTTTTAAAATAGTCCCACAGAAATGTATCACACCACCGCACTATAGGAAATTTTTCCATTTTTTTTGGCCAAAATTAATTTTTATCCAAACGACTGGACCCAGGGATGTTAAAGTTGGCACAATTGTACTTTTTTGGTACATTTTGACCTTCTAAAGTACCGTGGTACTACCGTGACTCATTTGGTACAATTTAAAAATTTGTCATAGTTCCCCCTTTTTGAATTTTTAGATTAGCAAACAAATTACGGTAAGAGCCAAAGCTTCTTCAGGGGTGTATCCAATAAGATTATTGGCTTCAGAGGCAATAGTTTTTTAAATCTTTGCTGCAACATCGAAATCAGAATGAATCATGGATACCACAAGTGATGCGTTTCTCGTTCCTGCCTTTTGTAAACCAACGCGCGCCACAACAAGTTCACCACAAGAAGTTTTATTTACAATGTGTAAAACTTTATTAACTTGTGTTTTTGATGTACATTCTGTGAAATCCTTTGCAGGTCGTCTTTGACTGTTACTTTGACTTGTCGGCACAACTTATAGAAATTCACTGTCCAACCAATCTTTGTTACGTTCTTCAAAATTCGATAACGTTCTATTGCATTTTTTCCACTTTAATATCAATTTGGCTATGAAGCTCCTTATTTTTTTTTATTTCGCGGCAAACTCTTCCTCATTATATATTGTTTCATCTATTATATTTATAAATACGTCGGCCTCCAAAGCTGAAAATTTATTAGTAGGGACGATTGCATTATGCTAAATTAAAAAAAAGAGTTCGCTTGGAAACATTCATTGTACCTAAAAATATGAAATTTCCAATAAACCGGTAGATCATTTTGGACATTTCACAACCTGAATAACCAAAAATTATATACATGACAAAACTTTCCCGCGGGGTTTTTTAAAATTTGCTATTTATAGGAAATTTTCAGGTTAATTTTCACAAAATTTGATACTTCTGGGGAAATTTTCATTAAGTTTCACAAATTTTTCTAAAATGTGCTACTTAAAGGAAATTTTCACAAAATTTGATGTTTATAGCAAAAGTTTCCTAAAACTTGATACTTAAAATTCATTATTTACAGAAAATTTGATAAAAATTAACAGATAGATAAATTATACTACTTATAGGTATTTAAAAAAATATATATATATTAATAGAAAATTAAACAAAAAGTTAAAAAAATTAAATTTTAGCAAAATATTCGTTTTTAGAAATTTTGTTTTTAAATTTTCCGTTTATAGAAAATTTACCATAATTTTGCTATTTAAAAAAATTATTTCCAAAAATTTGAGAATAAAAAGCAAATTTTGCGAATTAAGCAACATTTTTTAAAAGTTTTCTATTTATAGGAAATTTTACTAAAAATTTGTTATTCGAATTTTTTTTTTTTTTGTTATTTATAGGGAACAGTATATCTGTTATTCTATTTCGCAGATACAAAATACCCAGGAAAAACTTTTTGAATTTTGGTAATAGGTCATAGTTATTTCATACGTTACCTGGTAAGTAGTTGTCATTCTGAAAACCTCAATAAGTACTTGCTAGTAATGACCTCAGTAAGTACTTTTCACTACTATTATTTTCAGTTATGAATATTTGCTTACTAATAATCAGCTAAATAATTACATATTTGTTGTCTTGTTTTCAGTACTGAATATTTACTTACTGGTAACTAGTTCCATAACTACTTATTAGGTCTATTAACTAGCGCAAATTAAATAAAAACTAGTTATTTTTTGGCTTCTAGTAAGTATATTGTAAGTACTTACAATTCAACTTACTGGTATTTAAATAATAAATAGATATTTTGTGACTTCTAGTAAGTGCATTGTAAGTACTGAATTCTGTGGACACCTCGAACAAAAATAAGTAGTTATTCAGCCGAAAAATAAGTAGTGTTTATTTTTCTCCAATGTTACTTGTTAACTTACCAGGTAAGTAAAGTTTTTGCTGGGTATGTCTGCTATGGATCACTAAAGTTTTAAAGCTAATTATTTTTTCTTTTGCTGAAAATATTATCGAAATATACCATAAATATTCAAAATATAAAAATAAATATTCAAAATATTCAATAAATATATAAAATTGTTAACGTCTTTGCTTTGCATTATTTGAAAGAATTTATTCCCTATGAATATTTTTCAATCACTTTGAGAGCAATAAATATGATTTTTTTATGAAAGTTCTCTTAGAATTTTCATTTTTTGCTTTCTCCTTTTTTATAGCTTTCTTATCCAAATTATGCGCACTTCTCACTAGACGCTCAATGTGGCAGTAAAATAATTTATCATCATCTGAGAGGCGAAAATCTTTTTTGCTATATTTAAGTAGTTAAAAAAAAAAATAAAAAAACAGTAAAATCTTAATGATAAAAAAATTTAAATAAACAGTATGTCAAGAAAATGTTTTTACATAGTCAAAAAAGTTTTGTTTGGCCTTTTATCATTAAAAAAGACAAAAAATTAAGATTGAGCAAAAAGATCAAAAAAGAAACTCCAGAATTTTGTTGGTAAGAAATTATTTATACATACTACTAGGGTACTTATTTAATCGGACTTTTGCTTTAATCTGTTAATCGCTCTATTAATCAACCGATGTTTCGGTTTAATCGGTTGATAATCGGGTATTTGATCGGTTAACCGATTAATAAAGGTTTTTTTTATAAGTTAAGTAATTTCAATATATAAAAAATTTCAATAATAAAAAAAAACAATGACATATTAAACATAACAATTCTTGTACTAACTCGAGCAAACAAAAAAATAATTTATAAAAATGTAATTCATATAGATAGATATTAGGAATTATTTCTTTTTCATAAGCAACTTTATTATATTCAACATTTTTTATTTTTCGATTTTATTCTATGAATTAAATTTCAGTTATGTATTCTACAGTTCTATTCCTTATAAAATACATGAAATTTAACTCATAAAATAAATTCGAAAAATAAAAAATGTTGTATGTAATACATATTTTTTAATTAATACATATTATGTTCAAGAATGATAGAAGAAAGATTACGACAACACGAACTCAAAATTGAATTTTCTGCGCAGGTGGGTCAAATGACGTCACGAAACATACACGAATAGGTAACCCTAGCTGGGTTAAGCTACGTCATCTAACGGGAAAACATGCGCATGGCATAATCTCTTTTTATATCATTCTTGTATTATGTTTGTATTAGAGTATTCATTCGGATTAATTACTACCCGATTAACTACGCGATTAAACCGGTTAATTTCAGTCGATTAACCGATGTAGCGAAATTTTTTATTTTTTTTAGTATTATAACACATTTTTTTGTGTTTTTTATATAAAAGTTATGTGTTTAGAAAATATTTTTTCATAAAAAAGAAGGTGCTTAGTGATCATTCATTTTAAATAGGTGTTTGCTGTCAACAGCTTTTTGTTTCACGTACTTTTTTTATGTATCGGGAATGTTCTGGAAATTGAAATATTCTGGAACTGAAATCGAACCTATTTTGGAAACTCTGTCATGTTCAAAGTTCATAACAATAAGTCCTGTTCTATATCTCATACTTCGAGGACCAACTCCTGCTACCTAAACTACTTTTGAATTCAGGAATCGCTACGTTTATTTTAACAAAAATTCAATTGAAAATCTATATCGATTTAAATTTCACGTAATTTCGATTTTCAGAACATAACCGTATGTGTTTAGTTATTTGTCTCTTTTCATATTATCTCATATCAATCTTTTAACAAAATTAACCATAACAGTTAGAAGAGTTAAAAATTAAAAAAAATAAAACAGGACCTTAACGGCATAATGGAAGATTTTATACGTTTACAGAAATCTAGAAAAAGGACTGTGTAATTTGATATTCTGTATTATGGCTTTCTTTCGATTTCTCCAACATCAACGAGAAGTGAAAGAATTTGTTCAAGTCAAGTTTTATCAAAACTAAAGAATAGATTCGCTTAAATCCTAAGCAAACTATTGAAATAACCGAAAAAATTATCTCACAGTTTATTTTTTAATTATTACATAATATTTAGTTATTAATTAAAAAATATGTATAATATATTTATGAATTATATTTTTGTTTGCTTATTTTAGTTCAAGAAATTCTTATGTTTGTACACTCACAATATTCTGTACGTAAAATTAACTGAAATTGTAATATAAAATAAATGAATATTCGTTTAAAAACCGGTCCTCTTATTTTTCATTTATTTTAAACGAAAAGTTCATTTAATTTTTACTGTCAAAAATGCAACTGCAAATTCCGTAAAAACAAATGAATTTTCAGTTATTTTTAGTAATTTTATTTTATACAGGTTTTACTCGAATTTCTAAAAAGTACCACACAGCTCTCCGCTTGTTTTTCTAATGAGAGAGAGAGAGAGAATATTTATTTTTATTCACTTACCCCGTTATACATGTTTGTTTTTGTACTGGTCACTTTGTTTACAGAAGAACTTTTAATTTCAAGACACCAGCAGCATGCCCGATACGGTATTCGCAATAATTTTACTTTAAAAATTTGATGTATTTAACTAAATAATTTTATCAAATACAATATGGGAATTTTCTACACAAAACAAGCAAATCGTTTTTTACTTTTACTTTTCGCAACAGATCTATAAATAGATAACAGAAAATTAATTTTTTGGTAGTTAAATTATATAAAATAACTGAAAGTTCATTTGTTTTTACGGAATTTGTCGGTTATTTTTTTGATAGTTAAATTATATAAATTAACTGAAAATTGATTTGTTTTTACGGAATTTGTGGTTATTTTTTTTGGAATTCGCGGTTGAATTTTTGACAGTAAAAATTAAATTATTTTTCTGTTAAAATTAAATGCAAAATAAGTAGATCGGCTTATAAATAAATTTACAGTTGTTTTAAATTCCATTTTCATAATCAACTGATAATATTAAATGAAACCGAAAATCCGTAATAATGTGCACTTAGTTTTTTGAATAAATGGTAGAATCAGTTAAAAATATATTTGCTTGGAATTTCAAATGTTTATTTATTTAAAAATGACTGAACGGAATACTTCTTAAATAACCTACAGTCCGTTACTGGCATAATATTGTGATTGTATGTAAATATTTTTTTTTTTACTTACAAACTCCAAATAATAAATAATTTATGCATTTTTCTTCTTGAAATTACTTAATTTATAAAAAAAACTTTATTAATCGGTTAACCGATCAATTACAAAATTAACCGATTAAACTAAAACCTCGATCAATTAATCGAACGATTAACCGATTAAAACAAAAGCCCGATTAAATGAATACCCTTGTATGTATTAATAAAAAAACAAGCTGTAAGATCATATTATTATTAATTTCAATAGTTTAAGGAGTTCTTGTAAAATAATCTTTTATACAAATAATTTGGCTTCAATGTTTAGGACTTATGCGATTCTTTTATTTAGTTTTGATAAAACTTGATTTTGAAAAAATCCTTTAATTTATCGTAGATGTTGGAGAAATCAAAAGCGATCCACTTTACAGAATATCTAATTTCTTAGTTTTCTTCCTGGATTTCTAAACATATAGAATCTTCTATTATGTCATAAGAGTCCTGTTTTTTAATATTTCTAATTTTTTGGGCTTATTCTGTTTAAAGATTGATATGAGAAGATATGAAAATAAACAAATTACTGAACGCATACATATTAAAATTACGTGAAATAAGAAGCTGTTGACAGCAAACACTAATTAAAAATGAAGATCACTCAACACCTTCTTTGTTTGTATGAAAAAATATTTTCTAAACACACACCTTTTGTATATGAGACTAAATAAATAATCAAAAACACAAAAAAAAAATGGTATAATACTATAAAAAATTTGTTACATCAGTTAATCGGTTAATCGACTGAAATTAACTGGTTTAATCATTAATCGAAAAAAGCCAATTTTAAATTAACCGATCAGCTAATCGGTTAGACGAATAACGGCTAACCGAATGAATGCCCTAATATATACTTATATAATATAATAAAACAAAAATTAGGTGCAATTATTACCCAACTTGCAATTGTTTGTTAATCACTAGTCTTTTTTTATGATTAAAGTCACAAAATAAGCTTTTTTACAATGTCAAAAAATTTTCCTGCCATTCTGTATATATTCCCTTATGAATATATCTGCATATGATGATTTTAAAGACTAGACACACATAATTGAAAATGTGATGGAAACATGTACATAAATTTCCAATTAAATATTATGATCATATCGCACACAAAAACTTAAACAGCCACAACTTTAATTTCAGAATTGTTCAGGAGATACAAAAACAGTCTTTAAAAAAATGGTTGTAATTTTATAATCAAATTAAGTTCCACAGTAAAACAAATGCTCTTAGAAGAAAGTTTACCTAATTTATTTTAACTTTTTAACCCTAGTAAGATAATCTGCGTAAATTTTACACATGCACTTTCGAAATATTGCTATTTCTTTTTAATTAGTAGGAATACGTTGCTGTGCACTTCAGACATTTCATTTATAAACATACATATATAGCAGGTAAAAATAATGTGTCAGTTGTACGCATGAATTTCTTTAACATATATCTTGATATGATTATCTTTCTAGGGTTAAATAATCATAAGTTTTATGTTATTCTTTTAATTAAAATAAAAAAATTACATATTTTCTTTGAAGTCGCAGAAAACCAATTAAAATGCACAACCCTAAATGGTGCTCCACAAAACTTGAAACTTTTTTTTATTAATAGCGTCACAACTCGAAATAATGCTATTTGAGTTAAAGAAAACGACTTAATTACTCATTAGCGCACTGTCACAACTAAAAATAGTACTCTTCAGTTGATGATGGTCCAGCGTCACAAGTAACATAAAAACAGGCTGAACCCTCACCAACAAAAGACAAAACAGTTTCTTTTTACTAATTCTGCTACAAAACGTTGGTTGCAGAAAAATAAATGTGGTTCGATATAACATACCCACCCAGTGTCAGACAAAACAAACTTAAACGAGCCTCGTTGAACACAATTGCCCGCTTCCTGTATTACCCACGCCAATTAAGTCTCAAAAGCAAATAAAGACAACAAAACATTGTAGAATTGCTATCTGATCGGTTGTCAAAAACGTTTTGTTTTTTTGATGTGGGCTTTTTGTCTTTTTTCCTTTTTTTTTAATTGTCTTAATAAGTGTGGATAGCCTCATAAGAACTAATGAATTGTTTTCGTATTAGTAAGAAAAAACTGTTTTGTCTTTTGTTGGTGTGGGTTCAGCGATAACGGTATTTGTGCATTTAAAAAAAACAGTGACGCAAATGAAATTTTCGTAGTCATTAGACATTTGATTTGTAAACTGGTTTGTGAAAAAAAAACGATATGGATAAATTTTGAGTTGTGGTTATTTATGATTTAGTGTGCGATATACTCCAAGCAAAAACTGTGTGCTAAAAATTAAATATTCAAGAATAATGATAATAAAAATGTATTATTATATAAAAAGTGTATTATTATATAAATAATTATACTGGTACATATTTAAAGGAAATATAAACAACAAGTCAAAGTGCTATATTCGGCTATACCGAATCTTGAACTTTTCTATGTCGAACAAGAACATAAAGTTATATTTGAGCTCTCTTATATACAGCTAGCTAATTTTATGTGGACCCCATCGTAGCAAAAACATGAACTCGGGTGGACACTTTTATGAGAGCCAAGTGAAGTAATATACCGATTTGGCTGATTTTTAATTTTAAATACTCTTTATATTAAAGAAATATATGAGCCAAATTTGGTCCATTCAGCTTATCAAGTACGGGCGCCATCGTGCTAAAATTGTTATTCCGCGAGCATATTTGTATGGGCACTATGTAAAATAATAGTTTGATTTTTCTGATTTTGTAAAACGAACAAACTTCATTCTCTGAGAATATTTTAGTTCCATTTGATCAGCATAGCTTGTTTTGTATGGATCGTATTGCACTAAAACCCTTTACTCGCTGCGACACTTATATGGCGGCTATGTAAAGAAGTGTCCCGATTTGGCTGATTTTCAATATTTCGTATGCCTGACAAAATACTTGTGCCAAATGCTCTGTGGTTCTTCTAGGTCATATTCTATGGGCGTTACTGTGCTAAAGCCATTATTGCGGGAAAAAGTAGTTATTTATAACAGTATTTTTCTTTGTTTATTTACGATAAAAGTAAAAAAGTCAGTTCAGAAATCATAAGCGGACTTCGAAAAGTTAATGCTTATGGGTAAAAGTTTGAGATTTTTGCATATATCTCAGTCATTTATGGACAGATCTGGCTTAATTATAGCAAACTTGAACGGAGTATATTTGACATAAAAATATAACAACTTAGTTCCCATTATTTCTGGGGACTTCGGAAAACCCATTTCAACATATACAAGGACAGAAGTCAAACTCAAACCAGAATACCCAGAATATATATACTTTACTAGCGATAACCGACGTGTTCATTCGACATTCATAGCGAGTATGTTTCAAACTTCATTAAAATCGGGTAGATTGTTTCGGAGAAGCAGAACTTGCCTCCTCTTTCCCATCCTGGTCCGATTTTTTAAAAAATGCCTAGCTAATGCGTAAAAACATATGAAATCAACCGAAAATATTAACATTTCTGACCTCAGCACCTCCAAATTTGATAAGATTTTGATGATATGGATCCATGATGATATGGATCGGAACAATAATATTTGCCAACTTTCAGACTTATAGCCTTCCAACTTTCAGAATTATGGCCATTCCAAGTTGGCAAAAATCAATAAAAATGCACTCAGATGCCTTAACACAATTTTTAATATCTCGAAAAGTATTCATTGTACGTTAATAATAAAGGGCTCATTTTACAGACAAAAACATGCGCCATTCCAAAAAAATTTTTTTTTTTAATTTTCAATCAAGGATAATGTAAATAAAAAAAGGACTAAAATTTCCAAAGGATATATCTCGAAAATCAATATTTTTAAAAATTTCAAAAAAATATATGTTAATTGTTATTATGTTTTGAACAAGTCTGCCAAATTTCAATGTGGAGTCTTTATTACAACATGAGTTATTAAGAAAAAAGCAGGCGAAGGTTTATGTATTTCATAAAATGCACCAAAATACAAAAAGGTAACAAATTACAAAAAGAAGGACAAATCAAATGTAACGGAACTTTGTACCAAAAAAACAGTATAAATAGTTCAGAGACTCTAAGTCAGGGATTTCCATTTCTTTGACAATTGTGCACACCAATACTAACACATATTTTTATGCTCTTCAATTCAGTCGTCGATGTGACTTCGACAAGTGTACATGTCTAGCGGATGCTATGTTATTTTGTTTCAGCTTAACACTCAAAAAATATTGTGTGGTCAAAAATGCTTTTGGTAACATCCAATGCCTTGCGTACAATATTTATTTTTTATGTATTTTTAAAACACAAAAATCTTATTTTTTTTTTACAAATTGTTTGATAAGATATTTGAAACTGATTTAGTGTCAGTTGTGTTATACAACTTATAAAATAGCAACTTAAAAAATATATTACTAACATTTTTCTGCGGCTGTAAATAAATGCATTCTCTCAATTTTTTTACTCTCTGGTACTCACTAATACACAACAAAAAATTTTTTGGAAATCCCTGCTCTAAGTCAAACTTCAGTCAATACTAGATTTCATAAGTGCTAAACGTCAAAGTGTTATAGTGTTAAAGTGACTTGATCGTTTGAAAAGGCAAAAAAAAGATACTAAATATTTAAATAAATTATAATTATTGTCAATACAAAAAAGTCGTGCACAATTCATTCGGTTGTGGTATTTAAATAAAAAATATGCCATTGAATTCAACATTTTGCTGTAATCCTTTTAATAAATCCGGTCACACTGGGTGCAATAAAAGTTTAAGACAAGTCCAAGAATGGATGCTACAGTATACTAAGGATAAAAACATTACGATCTCAAATAAAATTTGTGGGACATGTAGAATAAAATTTTCGCATGTGAAGAAATCTAATAAATCTAATTTGGAAGAAGGTACAGACATAAACGAAAATGTAGATACTTTCGATGACATTGCGTCAGGCACGGAAGAAGTTGCTATTTCAAAATTAAACCAATCTTTACTGTATCTGGAACAATCTTCGATAAAAAAGAAGAAGTTACATGAAAAACGGTACAGAGATGTAAAATTCAGGATAATAAGTGATTCGATTCAAGACAAAATTTTCCACGGTTCAGCACAATCAACTTCGCATATGTGCCCACAATCCGAAATAACATTAACAAAAAATAGTGAGAAAATCCAACTGCTAACAATTTTACCAAAAAGCTGGACAATACATAAAATTGAGGAAGAATTCCTGGTTCCAAACTATATCGCGCGAAAAGTTAAGCATTTTGTTGAAACAAAGGGTGTGATGAGTACGCCTAACGCAAAACTGGGAAGTCAAATTTCACCAGTGACAAGCAGTTTAGTAAAATAATTTTATGAATCCGAACGTCAGCAGGTGTATGCCCGTACAGAAAGATTTCGTGTCTGTTTTTGAAAATGGTACAAAAGTCAGGAAAAATAAAAGACTTTTGCTTGGAAACTTAAGAGAAATGTACGCCTTATTCAAGGAACGACATGATGGAACAAATATAGGTATTTCCAAGTTTTGCCAACTTCGTCCGAGGAATATAATTCTAGCAAATGCGAGTTGATCTCATAACGTGTGTGCTTGTACAAAGCATCAAAATGTGAATCTGATGATTGATGCTATAAATTTAAAAAAATTAACTGCTGGTGTTCCGAATTATCAGTTTGAATGTTACAAAAATTGTTTGAAACAAATGACATGCATTCCATCTTCTTCAAAGTGTCACCTACGTAAATGTAACAAGTGTCCAGGAATTGAAAATTTAAAAGCAAAACCAAATCAATTACTAGAGCAAAATGATATATATGAAATAACATATAAACAATGGGTTAGTGTAGATAGGGATAATTTGGAGACCATGATTGGCCAAGCCGACGTTTTTGTGGATTCCCTGTGTGAAAAGCTTCAAATTCTATTACCTCATTCATTTATTGCAAAACAGCAGGCAGCATATCTGAGCGAAAGAAAATCAAATTTGGAAGAAAATGAGTATATAGCAGTTTGCGATTTTTCAGAAAATGCTTCTTTTACTATTCAGGATGCAGTCCAGGGATTTCACTGGAACAACTCTCAGGCCACTTTATACCCAATTGCTATTTATTTTAAATCAGATGGAAAAACACAACATACATACTTCATAATAATATCTGATTGTCTTGTACACGATTCAATAGATGTTCACCTGTTCCATCGCCACCCGAATGTATTTTTGAGAAAAAAGTTTAAAACAACCCCGAAGAAAATCACGTATTTTTCAGACGGTAGTGCTGCCCAGTTTAAAAATAAAAAGAACTTTATCAATTTATGTTATCATATGGAAGATTTTGGATGTAATGCTGAGTGGCATTTTTTTGCAACAAGCCATGGAAAAGGCCCAAGTGACGGTCTTGGAGGTCCCGTAAAGAGAGAGGCACGTCGAGCTAGTTTACAGCGTCCATTACAAGGTCAAATAACTACTCCAAAACAATTATATGAATGGTGCCTGCAAAATCTTTTGAACTGTAATTTCGAGTTTTTAACTCTAAAAGACCACGAAGAAGAAGCACGGTTCCTTCAAATTCGTTTTAAAGATTTACGTACTATTCCTGGAACTCAAAAGCTGCATTCTATTGAACCTGTAGATAAAAAAAAAATTAAAGTCAAGCGGTACTCGGCAGATGCAGATTTTTTAATAGGAATCCTTCAGATATAAATAAATATGATGTAATTAAGTGTTTAATAATGATAATACATTATGTTGTACTTTTTATTAAAGGTTTAGCAATGGAGAAAAAGAGTTTAAGCAAAGAAAAGTCGAAAAAATTCCGTTACATTTGAGTTGTCCTTCTTTTTGTAATTTGTCACCTTTTTGTATTTTGGTACATTTCATGAAATACATAAACCTTCGCCTGCTTTTTTCTTAATAACTCATGTTGTAATAAAGACTCCACATTGAAATTTGGCAGACTTGTTCAAAACATAATAACAATTAACATATATTTTTTTGAAATTTTTAAAAATATTGATTTTTGAGATATATCCTTTGGAAATTTTAGTCCTTTTTTTATTTACATTATCCTTGATTGAAAATTAAAAAAAAAATTTTTTTTGGAATGGCGCATGTTTTTGTCTGTAAAATGAGCCCTTTATTATTAACGTACAATGAATACTTTTCGAGATATTAAAAATTGTGTTAAGGCATCTGAGTTCATTTTTATTGATTTCTTCCAACTTGGAATGGCCATTATTCTGAAAGTAGGAGAGCTAAGACACTGAAAGTTGGCAAACGCTATTATTATGTTTAACTTTCCCTTCGTACCAAATTTCATCCAATTCAAAATCGGTGCGGTCAACTCATTGGTTGATTTCATATGTTTTTATATAAAAAGTGCTATATAAAAAAAGGGCTATATCTGTTTTATTTCATTAGAATCTTTGAGATTGTTTCAGAGAGGCATATATTTCCCCCTTCCTCCCCTCGTGATCCTATTTCTTTAATTCATAGCTTATGAGTCCATTTAAATAGGGTATTATATTTCATTAACATTTGTTGGCTAGTTTCGGAGAGGCAGACATTGCCCCCAAGCTCTCCTCGTGGTCCTACGTTTAAAAAAAAATATAAAGCCTTAAACGATCTCCAACAAACTGCCTTTCTAATGAATCTGGTTCGGAGCAAATCGTGGGGATAGTTTCAAAGTATATAACGGATATAAATAGAAACAATGTTTGTGTTTTATATATTTTATATAATTTATTGGGTCTAATGCCCAATTTTCAGGATAGTATTTAAATCTATATTATGTTAATTTTCATAAAAACTTAAATCGTATTTAATTACAGATTGATTTTTTGAGTTTTATATGAAAAGTCTTATTTAATTAAGATAAAAGTATGGTAGCACTACTAAATACAAAAAAGTATCATAAAAAATGTAGTTATTTACAAGGTGGTCTCAAAAAACAGCTGGTTGTTATTACTTTGTCTGTTGGTTTTGTATTGTTGTGATATTGAGGCCACCTTGCTAAGTTAAGTCAATGGAAATTTAAGTTGAATTAAAATGTACCACATCGGTGACTTAAGTTTCATTTAAGTGTTTAGTGAAGAAGAGAATTTTGTATTTAAAACGATTTTAAACATAAATGTGTTTTAATGTCGATCCTGAAAATTGGTCATAAGATCCATATCTTAGAAATTATAAATGAAATGATAAGCTTATAATACATTTATACCCTTTTCACCTGTGGTGAAGGGTATAAATATAATTATGAATAACATCGTAGCTAATATTTACGAAGATTCATTTAATTTTGGTAAATTTCAATTATCAGGAGTACGAATTGGAAATTAAATACTTGAAAACGAAATTTTATTAATGAATTTTTAAATCCCATTAAATCATAAGCAATGCTATAACTAACTCACTAACGTTTACAAAATAAAGTAATAAATTTGAACTTCCCTACTAGGAATCGGTTAAACATATTTGAACGTGCTACATGTTTAGTCAACTGTTAACAATCTAACATTATTTTTTTATCAGTTCCTTTGATTCTTGCATATTAAATTTTGAGCAAAATTGAATGGAATTTTTTTATAGCTAAATTTTGTTGTCATGTTTAATACAAAAATTATTGTAAAGAGTGATCCAACCAAAACGCACGATGTTAATTGTAAATAAAACAAGACATCTTAATATTTTTTATTATGAAAGAAGAAACTTTGACAATTATGTGTGAAATAAAATATCGGCCAAACGCTTGCCACGGCTGCGGTGGCATACCTCTATTTGATGGTTCACATTTTCAATGACTCTGAGACATAATTGACGTTCAACGTCGTTAATATGCCTAATTATCTCATCCTTTAGCTCTTTAATTGTTCTTGGCTTATTGACGTACGCTTTTTCTTTTCAATATTCCCAAAGAAAGAAGTCCAACGGTGTCAAATCCCATAATCGTCACGTAGTGAGATCATACGGCCATTGAATTTCTAGCGCAAAAAAACCTTATTTCATTGGATGTGTGGCAAGTGGCTTCATACTGTTGGAACCACATATCGTCCAGGTCCATATCCTCAATTTTTGGCCAGATAAAGTTCTTGTTATTATCTCATTCACGGTAACTGCTTGGCCGACCTCATTTTCGAAGAAGTATGGTCCGATTGCGCCGCCAGCCCATAAGCCGCACCAAACAGTCCCTCTTTGTGGATGCATCGGCTTTTCAACAATCACTCGTGGATTCTCATTTGCCTAAATGCGGCAATTCTGCTTGTTAACGAATCCCCTGAGGTGAAAGTGTGCGATTATGCTGACCAAAAAAAATCACGATGTCCAAGAAATGCATTTTGATTTGAACGCCCATTTTCGTAAATAGTTACCACAATCTTAGCACCCTGCTTAATTGTGTAACTCTCCATGGCTGAATTGTCAAACACTGAAACAAAAAAATGTCAAATTAATTTAGGAAAAAAAACCTGACGTCAATGTGTGACTCACAATTAACATCGTGCATTTTGGTTGGACCACCCTTTACATTCTGCCATATAAAATAAAATGTTGCAAAAAATTCCTGTTTATATGGAATCTTGAAAATATATTAAGGCTATTCATGTAACAAGTTGCACCGTTGCAAAAAAGCAAAAGTACAAAAACATAACAACAACTACATAGACAATAAGTTGTGGTTGTAATTGTGTTTTTTCACTTTTGCTTTGTCGCAATGGTGCAACTTGTGGCGCGAATCACCTTATTATAAATCCTCTGTTGTAAATTTTAATTGAACACTACCCATCAAATCGGACTTAAAACCACTAGCGACCGCTAAATATTAATTTCAGCGGGAATTTTTTTAAAATTTGTAAAGTTTTGTCCAATTCTCGATATGTGATGCATTTTTAAATTACGATATATACTAGGGTTGCCAACTACCCTAACTACTTTATTCCCCTATTTTTTGCAAACATTTTCCTTTTTAAGCCATTAAGCTTGGAACACAACTGGGACGAACGACGAATTTCGCCCAACACGACGAATTTTTGAGTAAAAGATCGCTGAGTAAATTCGTCGTATGAAGCATAATAACGACGAATAACAAGCAGCTTTTATAATTGAGAAATTTGATTGCTGTTTGCGCAAAGAGAAAGAAATAGTGTGACCGTATTAAAACAAATTATGCTAAAAAATTAAAACATAATCAAAAACACAACTCAAAACTATTTTTATAGCAAAATAATTAAATGTTATACAATAAAAAGAAAAACAATTATTAAAGTAAAAAGTAACTTTATTTACTAAAATACTTCCAAAACTAAAACCAAATATGGTCACCTAGTACTGATGTGCTCGTCGTTCGCCGGCGTATGAAATAGAAATAAATCTATAGCAAACGCGGCGTCGTATGACGAATTTCGCTGGACGCTATTATTGTGTGTATTTTCATATACACCAATATGTTTTATTTTTGGCGACGAATATTCACGGCCAAAAATTCGTCGTTCGTCCCAGTTGTGTTCCTAGCATTAGATGAAATTAATTAGACGTATTTGTGTGAATTGTATTGCCTGGGATCTATCGACAGAGTTCAAAACAAGTGACTTACATTTTCTTTCAAAATTTTCAACGTCATAGTCAAATCTTCCTAAATGTGCACTTTTGTGATATTAATATAAATTTGCTATAAATTTGCTAGAAAATTATGGGAAATTTTGTTATTTGTAAACTTTATACATACCTTGCCAAAACTGCCTTTTCCAATGGCGCGTAGTATTTGAAAATGATCGAAATTGACTGAAATAAAAAAAAAATAAAAATAAATGTTGCTTTTTATTTTCGCATGAAAGAGGTAAGAAATAAATCTGATTACACTGGTCGGCAAAAAACCAAAAAAAAAGTCGGAAGCAAGAACTTTGTTATGTGATTTTAATTGACTGTTGCATGCTGAATCCAAATTCGTTTTCAGATTTTTTCTATTACGTTTAGTTTTGCGGGTACTTTTATCGAAATCGGACTAATCGTTCTCAAGAATTGATAAACTCTATTAGCACAACCGCTTTATTTCGGGCGAAATTATAGTCGCATCCATAATAATAAATAATAAATTAAATGAATATTTGTCCACCGACCTTCATGGTATATAGCTTATTTTGTTTATAATATAAACAAAATAAATGTTAATGGTAAATGTTAAATGCTTTCTGATAAATGTTAAAAATTCAAAATTTTTGTCCTAATGATTTTTTTAAGAATTTGTGAAAACCAAAAAGACATACTAATTTTGCATGAAAATCAACATTTATCGCAACTAATTTCTCAATAACTTTGAAACAGTTGAAAATATAAAAAAAAAAAAATTTATTGGACGAGTTAATAGAAATGTTATTCCTAAGTGTATTTGTAAGTGTTTTGATCAAAATCGGACAAATCCTTCTCAAGTTATGATTAAATGTATGTGCAGAACCGTTTTATTTTGGATAAAAAAAAAGTCCCGCCCAAAAAAAAAAAACTAGACGTGATAGAAAAAAGTGCTGAAAATGGATTTGAGTTAAGGCACCTTAAAATCATAACATTCCATATATTTTTTATTTTAAACATTTTATTTTGCCGACCAGTGTTATCAGACAGAGTTTATTTCTGTGTGCATTGACAATAATCGAAATCATTAAATACTCAGACGTATGATTGATTTGAATTAATAAAATATTAAGTATACGTTAAGTGGCACAAAACTTATTTACATACATAACAAGGTTAAAATATAAAGAATTATAGAAATACATATCGTCAGTTTAAATTGAAACGGTCGTTACTACACAGAAATTCTAAATCGAAATTTTCATTAATTAACAGGCCTCTTCTGAAAATCACGTGATTTGAAATCACATGTGCTTTTAAAGTCACACGTGTGATATTGTGGTGTGCTGTAAATCACACTGTTTTTGTGTTTCTCGGTGCGATTTTCAATTGTCGAAAGCACAAGCAAACACAAGTTTTTAAACTAATTGTTTACGCTTTTTATGTTATTATCCGACAATTTGTTTTTTTAGCCGATTTAGTGATCTCAAGTTAGTTTTAGGGTTTTTTAGCCATGTTCGCGATACAGGCGATTTGTTTCTGTAAGTTTTCTAGCTCTTTGCAGCTTTAACGATTTACAATAAATAGTAGACTCTGCTATCATGACGCTGTTAGCCCCCTTTCAGACTAGGCAAGTTACTTGCGCAAGTATCTTGCGCAACTCTTGACTTGTAGATGTTAGGGGTAAGGTCGCGGTAAGGGGGAAAAATTGAGTACAGACTTTGTTGTACTCTGCAAGTTACTTGCGCAACTAACTTGCCGAGTCTGAAAGGGGGCTTAGCAAATTTTAACCGAATTTTTGGCAACCCATACAGTTTTAAAGATTTTTAATCAATTTTTGGCTTGTTTGAAATATTAAATATTTTCGCAAATTTTCGCTATTTTTGCAATATTTTTTTTCAATAGCCGAGTGAGTAAAACGGCAAACCCCACTGAAGAGATTGTGTGGTTACAATCGAAACTAGTCTGGGCAACCTGTCCGTGAAAGCTTGGGTTCAAATCTCAGCGCAGTCAAGAATGAAAAATTATCAATAAAAATTTTAATTGATTTCATGTTGTAAAATTCCTGTCTTTTTAAAAATAATTTAATGAAAATTAAATTCAATGAATTTAATTAAAAATATCTAAATTTGTATTAAAAATTTTTTTTTTTTTATTCCGACATTTTGTTTTTTTAACCCATTAAGCGATTTCAAATAAATTTTAGAGTTTGTTTACATGTTTGCAATTTTTCGCAAATTTTAGCCATGTTCACGATAGAAGCGATTTTTTCCTGTGATTCTTTACAGCTTTTACGATTTTTAATAAATATTAGACTTTGCTATCATGCGATCTTTAATCCAACTAAAAAAACAACAGAAGTCACAAAAGCAAATATTGTTTTTGTAGTGTCGTCGAATTTTTTTAATTTTAAATGATTTGTTGTAAATAAAACAGCTTATTGCATAACAAATTAATAAACAACACATTGAATATTTTATTTAAGTATTTCATTATTACAGTCATCTTACAATAGTCGCAAAAATAACAAAGTGATCTTAAAAAGTGGTTTACGCAGCTGAACGTTTTGAAATTCCAAATTAATATGCCCGGAACACCATTCTTGTGATTTTTTTTTTTTTGCAGTATTTATTTATTGAATCTTCATATATTAAATATGAACTAACAATAATTAATCAAATCTTATCCTAATATTTACTTAATGTCCTGCCAGTGCCAGACAAAAAGATTTAGTCATCACGGTTTCTGTTCACATATGTAGGTGTTTATCGCTCATCTGATTGGGTGAGTGCTGCAGTGTCTCTTCTCCTTAATCGAGTGTGGCCGCCATAATTTAAAATATTTCGAGCTAAGGGATTTGGGTGCAGTTCCAGCCTTTTTAAATATTTTACTGCATATTTCGTTATCATAGTTTTTACCAATGGCACATTGAGATCCTTGTGGATATTTGAGTTTTTGACATACCAGGGAGCGGCTGTTATTATTCGAAGAAGTTTATTTTGGCGCCTTTGAATTTTTTCAATATTAGAAGCCGAGGCAGTGCCCCATAACTGAATACCGTAGCACCAAATTGGCTTTAAGATAGAGTTGTAAAGTAGAAGTTTGCAATCGAGACAAAGAACAGAATTTCTTCCAATGAGCCAATTAATTTGAATTGCTTTTAGTTTCATTTGAGTTAATTTTGCTTCTATGTGCCATTTCCACGTTAAACGCCGATCTAGATGTATACCGAGGTATTTTACATGCGAGTGTTGGGGTATTATTTGATTATTGATTTTAATAGAGGGGCATGTTTCCCGACGCAATGTGAATGTTATATGTGCGCATTTTTGCTCATTGATCTTTATCCTCCATTTTTTAACCACCTTTCCAGTTCAAATATGTGATCCTGTAAGTAACGAGATGCTTCTTGACAGTTTTCATGTACGCTTAGGAAAGCTGTGTCATCCGCAAATGTTGAGGCTTGTGTGTAGCTGTTTGTTGGCATGTCCGAAGTATAAATTAAGTACAATAGAGGGCCCAGGATGCTGCCTTGTGGGACTCCAGCGTTAACTGGCTGAGGAGAACTTAAAAAATCGCCTTCTTTAATAATAAATTGACGACCGACTAAGTAGCTTTCTAACAGCTTGTGTATGTTTGCTGGCAAGTTTTGCTGCAATTTCAGTAGTAAACCTTCATGCCAGACTTTATCAAAAGCTTGAGACACATCGATGAAGAGTGCTGAGCAATATTTTTTTTCTTCAAAGGCTTTTCTTATTACATTTACTATTCGATGAGTTTGTTCAATTGTGCTATGCTTTCTTCTAAACCCAAATTGATGATTAGGAATACATCTATTTTCATTTAAAATCGGCGTTAATTTTGCCACTAGTAGTTTCTCAAATAGCTTTGAAATATTAGATAATAAGCTAATAGGCCTGTTTGACTCAACTTTTGTGTGATCCTTTCCTGGCTTTGGTATCATGGTTACTAAGGAAACCTTCCATTTATGAGGGTAGTATTGAAGTCGTAAAATAGCATTAAAAATAAAAAGAATAATTTTCTTTGCTGTACTTGGTAGCTCCAAAAGCATTTTATTACTGATCTTATCAATACCGGATGCCTTCTTGGTGTTTAAATTACAAATAGCCTTTTCGATTTCTCTAAACTCGAATCTAAGGGGAATAGCTGCTCTAACATTTACAGACGGTAAATCGACTGCTATATCGTGAAATATATTATGGGTAAATACATTTTTCAGATGATTGGCAAACAGATTTCCTTTTTCAATATCATTTCTTGCCCAACTTCCATTCAAGTTTCTCAATGGTGGCTTAGAGATAACTGGTCTATTGAGGCTTCTAGCTGCACGCCATAATGAGTAATCTGATTGTGGAGTTGCATCGTCCCTTGAGATATTTTTCCAGGGAAGCCGTTTTCTGAGACTGCAGTAACTTTCTCAGCCTTTTTGTGCACTCTTTTAATAAAGTCTTAAGTTGGGGGGATCTGTGCAATTGCCACTCTCTACGAACTCTCCTTTTTTCAGTCAATAGACGCTCGACATCTGTAGAATATATGATTTTGTTTTTGGTTTTTTTGAGTGTTATGCTGGAATGTTGAACAGCTAGTTTGAGATAACTGTCAAAATTAACAATAGCGAGATCCACGTTCTGCGGTGTGCTAAGCGGAATATTTTCTGTGCAATGGGCACTCAGATATTTTTTATATTTTAACCAATTTATTTGTGAGACTGATGTCGATAAGTAACCAGACGGAGATACGATTCTATTTGGATTCATTATAGTAACAATTGTAGGTGTGTGATCTGAAGATAATTCTAGGGACGCTTCCACATGAATCGTGTCTATGGGGATGTTATTAACCACGCCAAAATCTATGACATCTGGAACTTTTTGCTGATCAGTAGGCCAATATGTTGGTTGTCCGCTCGCGACCACATTTAGGTCCATTTTACAAATTGTGTTAAACAAAACACGACCCTTAGGTGTAATAAGTCGTGACCCCCAGAAAGTGTGTTTAGCGTTATAATCGCCAGCAGCCAGGAAGCAGGGTCCTAATGATTTGAAATATTTATTATATTGGCTTTCTGATATTGAAAATCTAGGTGGGGAGTATAATGATGAAATTACTATGTTTCGAGATAATTCCTCAACGCAAATGCTCGTTGCTTGGAGATAATCTTCACGATGATCGCACATTAGGTAGTGTTTTACTCGGTTTTTTATCAAAATGGCAGAACCTCCACAAGCTCTACCTCGAGGGTCCTTGATATCATATAATATATAACCATTGACTTGAAACGTGTTTCTTGAGGTCAGATGGGTTTCAGAAACCATCATAACATCAATTTGTTTATTTTTAAGGAAGTATTCTAGTTCATTTTTATGTTGGCGGATGCCGTTTGCGTTCCAAAAGCAAATTTTTAAACAGTTCATGGCTTATTTAGTACAGCTTGCAATAACATCGATTGCATTCTTAACATTTCCTGCATCATATTGCCCATTGTGTTCGTAAAGTTATTTACTGTTTGTACTAATGTTTCCATGGTTTTCTCTAGACGACTTAAGTTAGAAACTGGAGTTTCATCATTATTTGGCAACTCACCTTGCATTGGAATATGGTTTGACTTTAGGACGTTAGCGTAGGATGTTCTGTTATTACTAGGCTGCGGTACCTGAACGTCATTAATGTAAACTTGATTTGTTGCCTGCATTTGAGGGGGATTAGGTTTCGGTCCAACCGAGCGCTTGACGATAGAGTATACAGGGCATCCTCTATAGTTGGCCGTGTGATTACCACCGCAGTTGCTACATTTTTTTACATTGGGGTCGTTTTTAGACTTATCGCAGAGAGCTGTACCATGTAATTCTCCACATACGACGCAAACAGGGGTTAAATGACAATATGCCTTAGTGTGACCAAATTCTTGGCAGTTTAAACATTGCACGGGACCATTCCTTTTGTGCGGCTCCTCTATTGTTATTTTTCTATACAGGATATATTTAAGATTATAAATGGGATGCGTTTCGTTCTTTTTGAGCTTAATGTCGCCGGGTTCTAACTCCACTCGAAATAATGGCTGGGGATTTTTTTCTCTATTTTTAATGTTTATTACAGTTTTTATTTTGAAGCCCTTCTCTTCTAAAAACGCTTTTATCTCACCTGGGTCCACGCATGAGTCAATGCCCTTAATCACTACCTGAAGACCTTTACTGCTCTTCAGTTGATATGTATAAAAATTCTTATTAAGTGCTTCAAATTTAGTTATTACCTTACGAAAATCTTCTTCACGATTTACTTGTATTTTTGTCTCATTAATACTACCCCGCTTTATTGCAGCTACATAAAAAGAATTTTCACCTATTACCGATATCAAATTCTTTATTAATTCATTTGAGTTTTGCTCTCTAAGATATATCGGCGGTGGCTTAGAAGATTTGATAACGTTTTGTGCTTCCGGGGATTCCTCATCCAGAATTGCAAAACGATTTTGTGAACTTGTTCTATCAGCTGTACCATCTTTTGAGACTTTTGAGACCGAAGCAACTGCTGAGGAGGTTGGGCTGCGACCCCGTTTAAGCACTGTTATGTACCTATCAATTCCTACTTGTACTGGAGGCTTTTGAGCACTTTTTACTTGTGGAGCTGAGTTTTCCATCATGCCTGATTTAGGGGTAATATTTTCATCACTTATTAAAATCGTTTTTGCCGCTGGGACACCGCTTGCAGGTTTTATATTTTTTAGTGTATTAAGATCAACCGTATTATTAGACACCGAAGGTGATACTGAGTTATCTATTATGCCTGATTGGGGGTTAATATTTACATCACTTATTAAAATTGTTTTTGCTGTTGAGGCAACGCTAGCAGGTTTTATATTTGTTATTGTATCAACCGTGTTATTAAATACAGACGGTGAAAGGGATCGCGTGCGAGTAATAGGTTTAGCCGTTAGGTATTTGCTATCATCGATTCTTTTTTTTATTTCTGCATTTGTTTCGTTAACACTCACTGTGATATATGCATTTCTACTGTTTGCACTCATAAAAGTTTTTTTTTTTTTTTCTTTTACTGTTTACAGTTTTGCTCTTCTTATTTGTTATTGTTTATCAACACCGAGAATAAAAAAATGTGTGTTTATGTATGTATGTACACACATGTATATTTTTTTTTCTGTACTTGTATTTACTTTTTTTAATACTTTATTTGTTCAAAAAAAATAAACCGTATGCCGAGCTTAGAAAACACGTCTATCTTCTTGTGATTTAAAATTAATTTGATAAAATGTGATTTTCAGAAAAGGCCTGCATGTATCGTTTTTATCAAATTTCATGCTCTCGCAAATTTTTAGAGCTTTGCGATCAAAAGTAGCGACTTTAGAATTTCAAACGTTGAGAATACTTTATTATTAATAATTTTATAATGTATTTTACTTCTCCTGTAAAAAAATAATATAAATTGCAGTTAAGTCCCTTTGCATTTAAGTTGACGATATAAAACATTATTGGTAGAATGAAGAATACATGTTAAATGTTATGGCTCGCAATAAAAATACAAATGGTGTATTAAGACGCATTACTTCCATTAAAGAATTGCTAAAATTTTTGGTTAGTTTCGATAGAGCCCTACATTATTCATTGAATTGATATAAAATTGATAGAAAGAAACAGTAAATGTTAGAAAGAGCAAGCTATAAAAAAAAATGTAAATAACGTTTTTTAGTTTTTTTCTTCTCTTGTTATGGTTTTGCTTATTTTATTAAATGTTGTCAACTTTTTGCTTATGAGAAACATAAAAACAAAACAAGCAAAAAGCGGATCTCGACATAAACAAGTCTCCTGGGCTGGATGGAATATCTGCACTGGTCGTGAAGCAGTGCTCTTCGACGCTAGCTCGTCCCTTAGCAAATCTTTTCAGCACTTTATACCATGGCGGGAAATTTCCCATCTGCACGCAAAGAAAAAACATGGTTGTGGTAAACAAATTCTAAGAGCAACATATTATGATAAGATTCATGATTGTGGTCAACATATTACGTTTATTATTGAATCAAAATATTTTTCCCTTAATCCTAATTGGTTTTTATTACATCCTATTATAATTTAATGTAAATCATATTATTATCATGTTAATCATTATAAGTTAAGAAGTAAGTATTATCTTGTTAATCATAATAAGTTAAGATGTAATCATTATATTATAATGTTAATCATTTTAATATGTAGATTAAATCTAAAATTTAAAAATACTTGTAATATATATTTATGCTTATTTACTTACTGGCAACCTTCACGAAAAACTGTTACAGATATTTCACATCATAATGGGATTCAACTTTAAACATAATATTTTTAACCTATTTTTGTCGAAGGTCGCAATTATTTATAAATTATTTTATAGAATTTTCATTCTTTTTCTCTAACATAACACAAAACAATGGTCAATATTTTTGCAACATTTTCAAACAATATTAAAGATTTTTTAGCATTGATATTTTATTTTGTGACACTTTACAATTTTTTTTAATAAACCTACAATTTCTTTAAATTGTTTAACCACTGAATAACAAATAATTCGATAGGCATATCGCACTTGTTCCTCGAAACAGAGTCAACTCAAAATTTATAAATTTTCAGTAGAGACAAAAAACTTTTTTTTTATATGTATTCTTATAGCCTATTTCCAATGTGCGAAAGAATTCTTTCGTTCGCATAACTACATTGAAAACAAAAACAAATTTCTTGACTTTATTTTTGTTTTCAATGTAGTTATACGAAAGAAAGAATTCTTTCGCACATCGGAAATAGGCTATTATATTACAAATGGGGATAAAACTGCTTTTTTAGGCAAAATACTAGAGAAATAGATCTAAGATTTTTACTGTGGGTAGATATGGCCACTGTTTATCGGTTTCTTGCAAAAAGTGAAAATTTAAAAATTTCGAGTTTACGCTGTTTAGAGGAACAAATGCGATATGTTAAACAAACTACACAACTGATGCAAAATTATTTTACAAATGCCGATAACAAAATATTATTAAAGTAAAGATAGTTTGTTTGCATCTTAAACATATTATGAGTACACATATAGAAGGTTATCATGTTATGGCTATAAAATATCATTAAATGGTTGTTAGGAATATAATATGTTTTTAAAGTTATAATTTTTTAGCTTTTCTAAAGTATTTGGAAAAAGTTTCCTGACGAGCTGGCCTAAGCAACCAGCGAAATGCGCATAGAAACTAGCTTTCCCACAACAATAACTTTCAGTGTTTTCATTCAAAAATTGGGATTATTAGCACATCATAAACTAATATCATTATTAAGTTGTTATAAAAATTACTATTTTTCAGTGAACCATACTTAGATTTATAATTTTGATAAGCATTGACATGTTTACAGTAACTATAATAATTTTGAAATTAAGTAAAAATAAAAATATTTTGTGTACGGCAACAATATATTGTTACAATAAACATAGTGTAGTTGCCGTAACCATGCCCAACCATATTTTTTCTCTACGTGTACTGGATAGTTGCTTATGTAACGCCAATTCCTAAAAAAGGAGTGGCAAATAACCCTGAAAATTACCGCCCAATTGTAATTTGTTCGGCACTTTCAAAAGTTATGGAGAGTATGGTAAATCTCCATCTTGTCAAATTATTAGAGTCAAATTACCTACAAAGCTATCCCAGTATGGCTTCCATAGAGGTCGCTCTACTGAAGACTTACTGGCCCTGTTATCAGAAAAATTGTGCCGTTCCATTCACCATTTTGGCTAAAGTAGATATTTCCAAGGCGTTTGACAGAGTTTGGCATGGTGCACTCATGTCAAAACTTGTTGCATTTGGTGTCGGTGATAATTTCTCTAGATTAATATCGAGCTTTCTCAGAGATCGCCCTATACGAGTTGTTATAGATGGGGTTTCGTCAAACGAGTTCAAGATTCATTTAGGGGTGCCGCAAGGCTCCGCTCTTTCTCCTCATCTATTTCTTATTTTTCTAAATGACCTTCTAAGTCAAACTTCCAACCCTATCTACTCTTTTGCAGATGACAGCAACCTTTGCCATTCGTATTCATTTGATTATAGACCCAGCGTATCCGATGTTGGTGCTATGAGACAGAACATGAATGATACGCTTGGCCGAGACCTTGATATAGTCTCGGAATGCGGTAGCGTGAATATGGGTGATTTTAATGTTCGAAAAACCCAATGTTGCGGGCTGACGCATAAACGCGTGACGGACAAAGGAGCATCATCTGTATATATGGGTGGTATAATCATTGAGGAATCAGAATCTCTTGATGTTCTGGGTATGAGGATATATAAGGTGTCGAAAGAAGCATTCAAGTGCCTCGGTTTTTGAAACGGTATACCACCTATATCCGACCGCGAATGGAATACAACTCTCATGTATGGGCCAGTGCTTCAAAGTCTATTTTGGAGCTTCTTGACCGAGTGCAGGAGAGAGCGAAGTTTCTCATTGGTGACAGTAGGGTATCCGATTCTATTGACTCCCTTGAGCATCGTCGCAAATGTGGGCTGTATTTGCCTGTTTTATCGTTACTACATTGGGATGTGTTCTGATGAAATTAGGGATTTGGTTCCCGAAACCCATACTTTTGTTCGTTATATACAAGTTTCCACAAGAGCCCATCCTTTTGTGGTAGATTGGCCGGTAAATCGTACAACGCATTACAGAGAATATTCGTTTTTTGGCCGGACTGTTCGTATGTGGAACAACCTTCCTGCTGAAGTCTTCCCTCTCACCTTCAACATGAATAAGTTCAAGTCGAATGTTCCATAACACTACTCCCTCTATCCTCCTTCCCATAACCTTTTTTCCTAAATCCAACACAATGCATTGCATTTGTAGCGGCCATCCCCAGTGCTGGTCCTAACCAAAAAAAACGTAAATCGCTTAATTTGTCCATAAACCGATTCAGCAACCCTTTTAATATTTCAAGCTTGAAATTTCATTTTAAGTTGAGTACTTTAAATTTTTTTTTTTTTTTACATAACTTAATTTTTTTTATCGATAACTGTAGTAAAGTTTTCTATTTTTTTTGCATTAAAAATGTAGTGTCATAAGGGGTTAAGTAAATTTAAAATATTTTTCAACCGATATACAAAATTTATAACCAAATCCTTAATAAAACAATGATTTTATTAAGTTTTTAAATTTAATCTAATACAATTCTTGATTCTATTTCTTAGTCTGTTAACGCAACAATAACTCTTATTTATCAATTGAGTTTCAAAGAAATGTTAATTCTATTATTTAATAGAAATAGAAAATTCAATAAACATTTTTTTTTGTCTAAAATTACAAAACAACATTTTAATACTTATTTGATTGATGTGCAATTTTAACACAACAATTAAATTCTCTTTTAAATTTCAGACATTAAAAACTTTACAGCACAATAAAATGAAAGATAAAAATATTCGAAATTCATAAACACTGTAAACAACTCATCCCGACTCAAGCACCCGTAGTGTAAATTCTATTGTTCATTTATTTTAAATATCTTTTTCCAAGATAACAGAGAAAACAACAAAAAAAAAAAAAGTGGAAAAATATAACCAAAAGTGCTTTATGAACTGACAGTCTGACAGTTTATTTTCGAGTCAACATTCTGTCATTGTTTTTTTTTTTTTTGATTCAAAACGCCAGCATTTAAATGCGAGTGACAATGTTTTCAGAAAAAGACAAAAAGAAAAAGTGAAATGATTTAAAATAGAAAAAAAAAATAATAAATTTATTTAGAATCTATAAAATCTTTATAAAGGAAAATTTATAGTAAATAAATGTATTCTTCTTCTTACGGTTAGCGGGGTTTCCAGGATTAACGGGAAAGTGGGAGGCACATATTAATTTCCCAAGTTCTCGGGAATTTCCATCTCAAAAACAAAATAGTTTTCTATCTTTTTTTTAACGTTATAATAAAGAAGAGAGGACTTTTTCCATAAAAGTTAAAAATTGTTAGACCCCTTTTACAATACAGTAATTGAAAGGTAGACAGAAAAAGAAGATTGTTGATAAAGGGGTGATGCTGTATGCTTTAATTTTTTTCTCTCACGTCTACCAATTCTCCTGCCATCTTTTCAATTTCTGTAATGTTAGGGGCCTCAGGAAATAGTGTTGACTCTAAATTACAAAATAAAATGTTTTAAAACTTATAGATATTAGACCGTCTCAGTTTTTATACTTTTTTCGAAATTCCTTCATGAACATCGATTTTCTTTATCTACTATAAAAACCAAGAATTTTGGTGTATAACACTTAAATATTGATGAATGGGAAGTGGTCTCTCAAATCGTTTTTTCATTATTTTAGGCCAAATGCCTTTTTTCAAAAAATGAAAAAATCTTGTTTTAGTAATTTGCCTCAAACTCAAGCAGTTCATTTCATGCATTAGAAAGATTATTAAATTTCCTAAATGTTTCTTAAAGCAACATTGCCATTTTTTTCGATGGTTTTTTATTCATATCACTACAAATTCAGATTTTCAAATACAAACTTAACATTTTTTTTAATTTTTGCTTACCTTTTTATATATAAAACTTGAACGAGGCAAAACTTTTATATACTGTAAATGCAGTATGGTAGGAAATTTTAAAATAAAGATTTTGGTGTAAATTACAGTCGCATTCTGTTAAGAAAAAGGCATTTGGCCTAAAAAAATGAAAATACGATTTGAATTATTTTATGAGTTATGCGAAATATACAATTATGGATACTAATACTTCTTAGGTTAAAAAGATAGAAAAAATACCTCACGTACTAATAAAAATAAAAATTATAAGAAATTCTAACGTTACCCCTTTTATAAACTTTATTCCTAAGGTCGTAAAAGAAGTTAACTTTGCAAATTTCTTATTAATTCGTAGCTTGAATTTCTGTTACGATGTTCGAAGCTTTGTGTAATTTTACTAGTTACTTTTGCAAAAAAATCTTCCTTAAGAAAATCGATGTTCATGAAGAAATTTCGAAAAAAAATGAAAAGTAAGACGGTCTAATAGATATATAAGCCTTTTTCAAACAAAGGGTGGTCCAATCAAAACGCACGATGTTAATTGTAAAAAAAACCAAAGGTTTTCAGAGAATTATCTTAATATTGTTTTTATAATAATAGAAGGATCTCTGATAATTATGTGTGCAACAAAATATCAGCCATATCGATAGAGGTATGCCATATAAAATATGGCAAGCCTCTATCCGATGGTGCATATTTTCAATGACTCTGAGACATAATTGAGGTTTAACGTCGTTAATGTTCCGAATTATCTCATCCTTTAGCTCTTGAATTGTTCTTGGCTTATTGAGGTGTACTTTTTCTTTTAAATATCCCCAGAGAAAGAAGTCCATCGATGTCAAATCACATGAACGTGTCGTCCAATTAACATCGCCACCACGTGAGATAACACGGCCATTAAATGTCTCGCCCAAAAGAGCCATTGTTTCGTCGGCTGTGTGGCAGGGGACACCCTATTGTTGGAACCACATATCGTCCAGGTCGATATCCTCAATTTCTGACCACAATAAGTCCGTTATCATCTCGCTGTAGCGAACATCATTCACGGTAACTGCTTGGACGACCTCATTTTCGAAGAAGTGCGGCCCAAAAATGCCGCCGCCACAGAACGAGCTGGGCGAACATGCACAGGTGTTATCACATTTCCTACAGACCCGGCATTCTGAAATTTGCGCACAATTATTACGATTGTGGATACATTTGGTCGATTATGCGGACCAAAAAATCATGAAGTGCAGTAAAAGCATTTTGATTTTTTGAATGCCCATTTTTGTAAAAGGGTTCCACAATCTTAATGCGCTGTTTAATTGTGTGCCTCTCCATGGTTGAATTTGTCAGACACGGAAACAAAGAAATGTCAAATTTAGTTGGAGAAAAAACTTGAATATAAGGTGTGACTTACAATTAACATCGTGCATTATGGTTAGAGCACCCTTTGCTTTGATCTGACGTAAATTTATTTTGACTTATATAACAGGGCGATTAATTTTTTCAAAAATTGTGCTTTTCATATTACTTTGTTCACGCCCCGGAGTTTGGCGATTATATATACAGGGTGGCTGATGGAAGCTGCTACCGAAAGCAAACTTGATCTAAACGTCAACGTAAATAAACAAAATTGTCGCTTATGGAGTGGTTCCAACCCAGAAATACTGAATGAGAGGGAATTGCATCCAATCCGCGTCACACTGGGGTGTGCAGTTTCTTCACTCTGTATTGTCGGGCAATACTTCTTTGAATAAAACGGACAAAGCGTTACGGTTACTGGAGACCGTTATTTGAGAAATTTTCTATCCGGAACTACGCCGATAGAGAACTCCTTTCAACTCTGTGTAATATCAACCGGATGATGCAACTGCATAAATAGCTTAACCGGTTATGGACGTATTAGGCACAAAATTTCCTAACAGGCTCATTTCAAGAAACTCAACCTTCCGTAGGCTTCTCAGGTCGCCTGAAATAAGGTCGGCCATTTTAAGTCAATTATCTTTAAGACTAATTATAGTATTTTTAAAACAACTCAATGGGCTTTCAAATGAAAAAAGATTGAATTAATTGCATGCATTACCAAAAAAAGTTATTCCAGATTTTTTATGTAGCAAAATTCGAACAGAATTCATCAACCACCCTGTATATAAGAAGATTAAATAATGTCTAGAGGTTGCACTTCATCATCGATATTATCTCAAAATAAAAAGAAATTAATATTGAAGTAATTTACTGCATACTTTTCATGTATATAATTTAGTGATTCCCCGTGTAAAATTAATTTCACTTTTGTCTGGGCAAAATTAAAGCTTCAAATTTTGCCCGGTTTACTTCCTACTTATTGCAAATTCAAGTCAAGCTAAAGTATTTTGTGCCTCAGTTTCTTAAGTTTTACTTAAAAATTGTTCCCCCGAATTCCGCCATCAATTTCCTGGGATTTAAGAACAGCGGGAATTCTTGAAAAAAATCCCGGAAAAAAGCCCCTATAATATAACACCATTATGCTTCTGTTTTTATATAATTATTTTTTAAATTATGTCTTTTTTATTTGAATTTATTTTTTTATATAGTTTTTATATACATATGTATGTATATATGTAAGTAAATTTTAATATATCTTTCAAAAGTTTTAAAAAGATGAATTTTAATGTTGATTAAGAGTTTTTTATGTTTTTGCTTTTCTTTGACATTAAATATGTTTAAATTATGGATATTTTTACTTGAGTTGTTGTTTTTAAGTTTGTCAGTCAATTACAAGTTTGGGAATTGATTACTAAAGAAAATTTCATATCTACAAACATATGTACATATACATATGTACATACATATGTATTGCTTAAAGTTTAAAAAAATATTTAGTTATTTTATGAATTTTAAATGGCTTTCTTTTTTCTCTGTAAGAAGAGTTACAAATAAGTCTCCGCCGTCGATGAATTTTAAATTTTATGTTATATAATAATATATTTTAAAAATTTTCTTTTTTAGCAAATGGATTTTGTAGCGAATTTTCTAAAAATGTCCTATTATTATTTATTCTTAATTCTTCTATTTATGGAAAATGTTGGGCCTGATTGTGTAAACGCAACGCAACGCAACGCCAAAAATTTCATTGAAAGCAAACACAAATTAAAAAATATTTTATAATTTTTTTGCTTTCTACAAAAATTCATATTGCTTTTTAAAATTGTTAATGCTTGTTCTTGCACTTCGAATAATTGTAGGCCATTCACCAGGAGCCCATACAGTTCGGTTTCGAGTAAATGATTATATTTTACTGCGAATAGAGTTAACAGGCATCATAGTATGACCAGGAAGTAATTAAGTAATTTTAATCGATTTAATGAATTTGGATGATTTGGTGAAATAAGCTTTCAAGGTCAACATGGCTTTTTTGTGATTTTTCCCGGCACAACTATCGCAATACAAGCTTAAATCCTTCAAAGTTTTCCTTTCATCTAAATTAAGGAGAAATTTGTACATTGCTGTACCAATTTCAGTACAACCTCGTTTGCCGTCTTGTTCACCCAAAAAAAAAAACACAATGCATTCCTTGTCCCTGTTTTATGAACGCTTACCCCCATAATCATAAAAAATATTTTTGATTGATAAAAGGTTTATTATTATTTATTTTCATAGAAAATTCGTTTCATAAACCTGTAAAAAACCTAAAATATCTTTTATGAATATGGGGGGAAGTGTTTGAAATTTAAAATTCAATATGAGTTAGGGAATTTACACGGTCTCTTTTCAGAAATGTCTAACATACAATTTTGTTTTGTTGGGCTGTTGGGCACCCCAACAGACACGAAAGTTTGTTTTTTAATTTGTATATGTGCATATGGATATTAGACAATTAGATATGAAAACAGACATGTTTGGAAAGACATCGTGAAGAGACAAAAGGTTTTTGAAAGCATGTTTAAAAGAGAATTAATAAAACAGACATGTCTGAAAAGACACCATGTAAATGCCCCCAATTCCTGTAGAAAGAAAGAACAAAATTATAAAATATTTTTGAATTTGTTTTTGTTTTAATGAAATTTTTGACGTTGTATTTTACACAATTAGGCCATTTATTAAAATTTCCTATTTTTTTTTTTTTTTTTTTTTTTTTTTTTTTTTTTTTTTTTTTTTTTTTTTTTTTTTTTTTTTTTTTTTTTTTTTATTTTAATACCTATCACAACAAGATATAAATCTTATAATTTACAGTGATAGTAAGTAACATGGCAATTGAAACATATAAACATTGTATTATTAAATTATGTTATACATACATACATTCAAATTTATAAGATAAAAAAAATTAAAAAAAGATATAAGTTATATTAAAGATTTTTTGAATAATTTAATAATTCCTTTTTAAAGGCCGCAGTGTTGCTAAGTGTTTGAAAACGTGATGGTAATTTGTTCCAGAGACTAATTGTGTAGTTAAAGAATTGTCTTGAAGAGATAAGATATCTATATTTTTGAGAAATCAAATTTTTACCGCGTGGAGATTTGGCAAAAATAATTCTACTAAATAGATATTCTGGCTCCTTTATATAAATTATTTTATGCATCATGAGCAGGCTTTTGTATTTTAGTAAGTTTACAAAGCACATGTCATAGAGCTGAAAAGAGTACGACGAAATACTATCAGTTCTACTACGATTAAAAACATATCTAGCTATATTATTATAGGTTACTTCAAGTCTGTGAAAATCAGTGGTGTCGCAATTTGCAAATATTTCACATCCATATAGTAAAACCGGTATTAGATAAGTTTTAGCTAATAGCAATCGCATATTAAATGGAGTGAAATTTTGAATAGCCCATAAGTTTCTTAGCATTCCATGTACCTTTCCTGCAATAATACAAATATGGTTTGACCATGAAAGCTCAGCATTGAACGTAATTCCTAAGTTTGATGCCGATGGCACAAAGTCGATTTTATTGTTGTTAATTAATAATAAAGCATTGTTATTTAGTGTTTTCTTATTATTCCTGGATATGAAAATGCATTTTGATTTCGATGGATTTATGCACAAACCATTCATGCATGCCCAGTGATGAACTCTATTAAGATCATTGTTTATTAAATCAATACAAGAACTTACACTTTCTATTTTGGTGCTTAAGTACAATTGTACATCATCAGCATACATTTGTATTCCACAATGGCTTAATACCTCTGGCAGATCATTTATATACAACGAAAACAGCAGGGGACCCAAAATAGAGCCTTGAGGAACCCCTCTGTGAACTTCAAGAGAATTTGACATTAAGCCATTTAGGAAAACGGTTTGCTTCCGATTTAGAAGATACGATAAAATTAGTTTACAAGCTGTATGGGAAAAATTGAAAAACTTTTGGAGTTTTGATAGTAAGATATGATGTTCAACAGTGTCAAAAGCTTTACTATGGTCCAACAGTACAAGAAAAGAGACCATGTCATTGTCCAATTTACACCTAAGTTCTTCCACCACGTCGATAAGAACAGTAATACAGCTCCTACCCTGTCTAAATCCAGATTGATAGTCAGTGAGAAGACTATGTTTACGCAGATATTCACACATCTGAGTTTTCATGATATTTTCCAAAGCTTTAGACAGGAATGGAAGTATTGCAATTGGTCTGAAATCATTGTTATTCTTGGGAATTGGAATAATTTTGACTTTTTTCCACGCATCAGGAAAAACCGACTTAGTTAATATAGAATTAAACAAATATGTCAAAAACGGCAGGAGTTTATGAACGACAAGCCTAAAAAATTTAGGATTTATGCCATCAAGACCCTCAGCATTTGATTTAATTCCAATTAAACTTTTGTGAACTTCCGATTGATCCACACATCTGAAACAAAAACTGTATTGAAATGGCACGATGTTAAACTGGGCATACTGATTTTCTGTTTGTCTTACAACTGGGCCATTGACAAATTTGTTGTTTAGTTCGTTTACGTCTACATTAGAACTAGAAATAAAGTTTCTACTCTTTCCAATACCTATTTCACGAATATTCTTCCACTTTTCTTTGCTATCTAAAGCCGATGAGAATTTCAATCTATAATACGTAGACTTCGCAGTAGTTATGCATTTAACGACATCTTTCCTTGCAGATTTAAAGATCGCATATAACTCTGGGGTTCTAAATTTTTTCCACCGACTGTAAGCTAAGTCCCGAGTGCTAATTAAGCGTTTTATGGTTGAACTAAACCACAGTGGCTGTTTAGAATTTACAGTTTTAGTTTTTACCGGAACAAAATTATTATATAAATCTATAACGTTATTTTGAAAGAAAACGGTTTGATCATTTACGTCTTCGATATTATAGATAAGATGCCATCTCATACGGTCAATACTCTGGAATAACAAATTATAATTAATGTTCTTAAAATCACGGTAACTATAACTAATATCTTCAGTTTGGGTAAGGGCATCATATATAATGAAAATAAGGTCATGCCTTGAAAAGACTGCAGCAGATACTTGGTCATAGACTAATATTTTCTTTCTGTTGTTAACGAAGAAAACGTCAAGCAAGCTATTTGCACCATTTGGATAATGGGTGGGAAAAACACTGTTCACCGGCAGAAGGCCTAGTGCTTGCATATCATCAGATAACGAATTGTCATTAAGTAAATTGCTGTTTAGATCGCCAGCAATAATAACATCATTGTATAATAATGATAAGGATTCTATTTTAGCCATTAAGTCAGTTATGTCTATGCTAAGATGAGGTCGATAGATACAAGCAAGAAGAATTTTTTTCCTGTCCTCCATTGTTAATTCCAGAAAAATGTATTCAATTTGACTAGAGGGATCGGATTTAAGTTTTACAATAGAGTTGATATCATACCTGACATATATTGCCACGCCTCCAGCATGTGTCAATCTATCAGCTCGAAACAATCTAAAGCCTGGTAAGTCAAAAATCGAATCAATTATTTGAGGGTCAAACCAAGTTTCAGACACACAGATAACATCCACGGCAGATGTCATGAAAATGTAACGAAATTCGTCAATCTTTTTTTTGAGACTTTGTGCGTTAATATGAGCTATTTTGAGTCCGTTTTTTTGTTTGGCAAGAATTCTTACCATGGCAAAAAAATTTTTGAAAAAAAATCTATTTAATGGAAATTTTCTATTGCCAAATTGGTCGTCATTCTGTCTGTCGCGCTCGTTGAAGATAGACGTGTTTTCTAAGCTCGGCATACGGTTTATTTTTTATTTTTTTTTTTGAACAAATAAAGTATTAAAAAAAGTAAAAACAAGTAAAGAAAAAAATACATGTACATATGTACATACATACATAAACACACATTTTTTTTTATTCTCGGTGTTGATAAACAATAACAAATAAGAAGAGCAAAACTGTAAAAGAAAAAAAAAAAAAAAAAAAAAAAAAATTTTTTTATGAGTGCAAACAGTAGAAATGCATATATCACAGTGAGTGTTAACGAAACAAATGCAGAAATAAAAAAAAGAATCGATGATAGCAAATACCTAACGGCTAAACCTATTACTCGCACGCGATCCCTTTCACCGTCTGTATTTAATAACACGGTTGATACAATAACAAATATAAAACCTGCTAGCGTTGCCTCAACAGCAAAAACAATTTTAATAAGTGATGTAAATATTAACCCCCAATCAGGCATAATAGATAACTCAGTATCACCTTCGGTGTCTAATAATACGGTTGATCTTAATACAATAAAAAATATAAAACCTGCAAGCGGTGCCCCAGCGGCAAAAACGATTTTAATAAGTGATGAAAATATTACCCCTAAATCAGGCATGATGGAAAACTCAGCTTCACAAGTAAAAAGTGCTCAAAAGCCTCCAGTACAAGTAGGTATTGATAGGTACATAACAGTACTTAAACGGGGTCGCAGCCCAACCTCCTCAGCAGTTGCTTCGGTCTCAAAAGTCTCAAAAGATGGTACAGCTGATAGAACAAGTTCACAAAATCGTTTTGCAATTCTGGATGAGGAATCCCCGGAAGCACAAAACGTTATCAAATCTTCTAAGCCACCGCCGATATATCTTAGAGAGCAAAACTCAAATGAATTAATAAAGAATTTGATATCGGTAATAGGTGAAAATTCTTTTTATGTAGTTGCAATTAAGCGGGGTAGTATAAATGAGACAAAAATACAAGTTAACCGTGAAGAAGATTTTCGTAAGGTAATAACTAAATTTGAAGCACTTAATAAGAATTTTTATACATACCAACTGAAGAGCAGTAAAGGTCTTCAGGTAGTGATAAAGGGCATTGATTCATGCGTAGACCCAGGTGAAATTAAAACGTTTTTAGAAGAGAAGGGCTTTAAAATTAAAAATGTAGTTAATATTAAAAATAGAGAAAAAAATCCTCAGCCACTATTTCGAGTGGAGTTAGAACCCGGCGACATTAAGCTCAAAAAGAACGAAACGCATCCCATTTATAATCTTAAATATATCCTGTATAGAAAAATAACAATAGAGGAGCCGCACAAAAGGAATGGTCCCGTGCAATGTTTAAACTGCCAAGAATTTGGTCACACTAAGGCATATTGTCATTTAACCCCTGTTTGCGTCGTATGTGGAGAATTACATGGTACAGCTCTCTGCGATAAGTCTAAAAACGACCCCAATGTAAAAAAATGTAGCAACTGCGGTGGTAATCACACGGCCAACTATAGAGGATGCCCTGTATACTCTATCGTCAAGCGCTCGGTTGGACCGAAACCTAATCCCACTCAAATGCAGGCAACAAATCAAGTTTACATTAATGACGTTCAGGTACCGCAGCCTAGTAATAACAGAACATCCTACGCTAACGTCCTAAAATCAAACCATATGCCAATGCAAGGTGAGTTGCCAAATAATGATGAAACTCCAGTTTCTAACTTAAGTCGTCTAGAGAAAACCATGGAAACATTAGTACAAACAGTAAATAACTTTACAAACACAATGGGTAATATGATGCAGGAAATGTTAAGAATGCAATCGATGTTATTGCAAGCTGTACTAAACAAGCCATGAACTGTTTAAAAATTTGCTTTTGGAACGCAAACGGCATCCGCCAACATAAAAATGAACTAGAATACTTTCTTAAAAATAAACAAATTGATGTTATGATGGTTTCTGAAACCCATCTGACCTCAAGAAACACGTTTCAAGTCAATGGTTATATATTATATGATACCAAGGACCCTCGAGGTAGAGCTTGTGGAGGTTCTGCCATTTTGATAAAAAACCGAGTAAAACACTACCTAATGTGCGATCATCGTGAAGATTATCTCCAAGCAACGAGCATTTGCGTTGAGGAATTATCTCGAAACATAGTAATTTCATCATTATACTCCCCACCTAGGTTTTCAATATCAGAAAGCCAATATAATAAATATTTTAAATCATTAGGACCCTGCTTCCTGGCTGCTGGCGATTATAACGCTAAACACACTTTCTGGGGGTCACGACTTATTACACCTAAGGGTCGTGTTTTGTTTAACACAATTTGTAAAATGGACCTAAATGTGGTCGCGAGCGGACAACCAACATATTGGCCTACTGATCAGCAAAAAGTTCCAGATGTCATAGATTTTGGCGTGGTTAATAACATCCCCATAGACACGATTCATGTGGAAGCGTCCCTAGAATTATCTTCAGATCACACACCTACAATTGTAACTATAATAAATCCAAATAGAATCGTATCTCCGTCTGGTTACTTATCGACATCAGCTTCACAAATAAATTGGTTAAAATATAAAAAATATCTGAGTGCCCATTGCACAGAAAATATTCCGCTTAGCACACCGGAGAACGTGGATCTCGCTATTGTTAATTTTGACAGTTATCTCAAACTAGCTATTCAACATTCCAGCATAACACTCAAAAAAACCAAAAACAAAATCATATATTCTACAGATGTCGAGCGTCTATTGACTGAAAAAAGGAGAGTTCGTAGAGAGTGGCAATTGCACAGATCCCCCCAACTTAAGACTTTATTAAAAGAGTGCACAAAAAGGCTGAGAAAGTTACTGCAGTCTCAGAAAACGGCTTCCCTGGAAAAATATCTCAAGGGACTTGATGCAACTCCACAATCAGATTACTCATTATGGCGTGCAGCTAGAAGCCTCAATAGACCAGTTATCTCTAAGCCACCATTGAGAAACTTGAATGGAAGTTGGGCAAGAAATGATATTGAAAAAGGAAATCTGTTTGCTAATCATCTGAAAAATGTATTTACCCATAATATATTTCACGATATAGCAGTCGATTTACCGTCTGTAAATGTTAGAGCAGCTATTCCCCTTAGATTCGAGTTTAGAGAAATCGAAAAGGCTATTTGTAATTTAAACACCAAGAAGGCATCCGGTATTGATAAGATCAGTAATAAAATGCTTTTGGAGCTACCAAGTACAGCAAAGAAAATTATTCTTTTTATTTTTAATGCTATTTTACGACTTCAATACTACCCTCATAAATGGAAGGTTTCCTTAGTAACCATGATACCAAAGCCAGGAAAGGATCACACAAAAGTTGAGTCATACAGGCCTATTAGCTTATTATCTAATATTTCAAAGCTATTTGAGAAACTACTAGTGGCAAAATTAACGCCGATTTTAAATGAAAATAGATGTATTCCTAATCATCAATTTGGGTTTAGAAGAAAGCATAGCACAATTGAACAAACTCATCGAATAGTAAATGTAATAAGAAAAGCCTTTGAAGAAAAAAAATATTGCTCAGCACTTTTCATCGATGTGTCTCAAGCTTTTGATAAGGTCTGGCATGAAGGTTTACTACTGAAATTGCAGCAAAACTTGCCAGCAAACATTCACAAGCTGTTAGAAAGCTACTTAGTCGGTCGTCAATTTATTATTAAAGAAGGCGATTTTTTAAGTTCTCCTCAGCCAGTTAACGCTGGAGTCCCACAAGGCAGCATCCTGGGCCCTCTATTGTACTTAATTTATACTTCGGACATGCCAACAAACAGCTACACACAAACCTCAACATTTGCGGATGACACAGCTTTCCTAAGCGTTCATGAAAACTGTCAAGAAGCATCTCGTTACTTACAGGATCACATATTTGAACTGGAAAGGTGGTTAAAACAATGGAGGATAAAGATCAATGAGCAAAAATGCGCACATATAACATTCACATTGCGTCGGGAAACATGCCCCCCTATTAAAATCAATAATCAAATAATACCCCAACACTCGCATGTAAAATACCTCGGTATACATCTAGATCGGCGTTTAACGTGGAAATGGCACATAGAAGCAAAATTAACTCAAATGAAACTAAAAGCAATTCAAATTAATTGGCTCATTGGAAGAAATTCTGTTCTTAGTCTCGATTGCAAACTTCTACTTTACAACTCTATCTTAAAGCCAATTTGGTGCTACGGTATTCAGTTATGGGGCACTGCCTCGGCTTCTAATATCGAAAAAATTCAAAGGCGCCAAAATAAACTTCTTCGAATAATAACAGCCGCTCCCTGGTATGTCAAAAACTCAAATATCCACAAGGATCTCAATGTGCCATTGGTAAAAACTATGATAACGAAATATGCAGTAAAATATTTAAAAAGGCTGGAACTGCACCCAAATCCCTTAGCTCGAAATATTTTAAATTATGGCGGCCACACTCGATTAAGGAGAAGAGACACTGCAGCACTCACCCAATCAGATGAGCGATAAACACCTACATATGTGAACAGAAACCGTGATGACTAAATCTTTTTGTCTGGCACTGGCAGGACATTAAGTAAATATTAGGATAAGATTTGATTAATTATTGTTAGTTCATATTTAATATATGAAGATTCAATAAATAAATACTGCAAAAAAAAAAAAAAAAAAAAAAAATTGGTCGTAAAATTTTCTTAAAAATATAATGAACAAAAGTTTTTTAAAAAAAAAATCGGTTTGTAAATGGAGGTGTGTGGGATAAATAATACTTTGGGAGAAGGGAATGTTCACATTATAGGATTTAACCATAATATGATAAAAATAATTTTGCATTTATATATATTCCAGTTGTTACTTTTTGGAGCATAGGGCCACGATTTGTGTACGTCAAGAAAGAACATTGCAAATCTGTGCAGAAAAAAATTCTTTTGGAAAACTTTTATATTCCTAAATTTTGAACACAATGTCTCACCTTTGGTCAGAAAAATTATTCTGGTTCACGCGGGCGGAACCTGGCGGCTATACAATGGGGTATAGTGGCGTAGAGGAGGGTACGCGCTTGATGTGTTTTGACGGTAAAGAGTTTTGCTCTATTAAGTAGAAGATTTTGGACCTTTAAAAAAAATTTAAAAAATGTGTAAGAGACACAAAACTTTTATTTGGTAACTTATCAATTTTACAAAATTTATATTGATTATACAAAAAAGTTATAGTAATTTAAAAATTAAAATTTATGAGGAAAATATCAAGTTTAGCAAAATACTAAGAAAGTCCATTTTGGATCACCGTGATTAAGTAAGTAAAGATTTAGTAATTTTTAGATGGATAGTAACTTTTTTGAATTTGTTACAAAAACATTTAAACTTGTCTAAAAAATTATAAACAAATTTTTTTTTTGCTAAGAATATTTTTAAATACATAAGTAATAAAAATGTTCAAATTTGTAATAAAATTAAAACCTCCCCTTAAAGAAAAATTTATTTATTTTAAAGCAATGAAAGCTCTTTATACCCTACAAAAAATGCTTAATATTATAGAGTTGCCATTATACTTGAGCAATAATTAATTAAGGATCGATTTCAACAGAATTTGATTGCAAGGAAATTATTCATACTGACTTTTGATTCGATACTTAATAGAATTTCCAGATTTTTTTTTGAAATTTCTTCGATTTTTACTGTGTTTTTTTTCAGAACAAACGAACACAGTAAATCCATTTTTCTTTATTACTCCCCTAAAGATGAAATAAAACTCAGTGAAGTGTCTGTCATAAGCACGTGTACTAGTGTTATGCACTTCAGATGCTGTCAACTAAACTACAAACAAATACTTGAGAGCTAATGAAATAAGAATAAGGACACTATACGAGAAATACATATGGAAATAAAATTTATTTTCTTTAATTCATTTACTCATTCTCAGTAAACTCAAATTCATTTGAGCTTGAATGAGTAGTGTCAAGAACATTTCTAAAATTATTTACAGATCAATACAAAAACACATAAATAAAACCAGTAAGAGAGACGGTCAATACTGACCAGAGGTAGAAATTCAATATTCACCTTTATTCTGCGTTTCGATTACGTTTCCGCATTCAGTTACGCTCGAATCGAAAATAGGTATTCTAAAAAAAAACCTAATCGAAAGAAAAAGAATAAGAGAAGAGTATGTTTAAACCAGCTGCTTTGTTATGAAACGTATGAAATAGAAACATAAAAAATTTTGTAAACATTGTAATCACTCTCGTAAAACTGCTCTGAGTGGGGAAGCAGCTCGCGGTCGTTGTCATTATTTTTTAAGGACAATCAGGTCGTTCTTGTTTGTCTACTTTTCGTGCGTTTTGCGTTGTCACCTCGCATTGGTTAATGGCGTGGCGTCGTATAACTGTAGCGAGTTACAGTTTTTGCGGTTGTCAGCATTGACTTGATGCAATCGTTTTTAACCTTATTTTTTGTTTTTGACGTGTTTGTCTGGTGGAGAACCATTAATTACTCGATGTGACTGGTGGAGAACCATATAAAACTCAGACGTTTACTGGTGGAGACCAAAAAATACTCTGGAGTGGATTCTAAAAGCTCTCGCCTTCCTATACGAAGGTTTAGGTCGAACGAGGACTTGCGGTTGAGGCTCCAAAATTTCGTGGGATACCCTGGCAATATGACTAAAATAGTCAGCCAAAAACTTTAGTTTTTAGGAAAATCAAAAAAAAAAAAAAATATTGTAATTGTTAAACTATAAAATGTAAAATTTGATGAATAAATAGTGATAAATACAACTAAATATTGTGGTAACTATAATTAAATAAACTCATCAGTTAAGTGCGGAAAAGAAGAAAATAGCCAGATTATAAGCAAACGGTATTTGTGGCCAAACTATTCTAGTGTGAGGAATCCTGAAGCACCGGAGCGAAATTTTCATTTTCTACACATCATTGCAAAAGAAAAATTTAGTTTAGAGAAGAAATGGAATCGATGGCGTTATTGTTGGAAGAGGAGAACAACGTGGTCCAGAATGCAGAATCAAGACTAGAAAAGCGGAAATTGAGAAACAGTTGCAATCTATTCGAGATGAGCAGTGTGGCCAGGTCTAAAAAAATTTTACAGCTAAATCAGACATTAGACAAGGCCAAAAAATGCTAAAAATGATTTTAAAAAATGATAAAAATAATGCTAACATTTTTTAAAGATTTTTGTTAAAAATGTTTTACCAGTATGAAATTTTATTCGAAACTAAATACATTTTAGTGACTAATTCTTGAACGAGATTGAAATAAATGGTTATATTGAAGCAAATGGCAAGATTTTGCTAAAGCATCTGATACATATAAATATGAAGCACAGGTAGTTAAGATTAAATGTTAAATTTAGGAGGCTTGCAAACCTCTGATATATGCGAAATTTAAACGATTAATTTCTATGATACACAAAATTTTTTAGATCAATTTATTTTTTATAGTTTAAGAAAACTTAAAGCTATAAAATAATTATTTTTTCAGCAGTATAGACCAAACAATTTTTTCAAACATTTACACTATTGAATTTATATTTAAATTCAACGTGAAACTTCCTTGTACGTTTATATCGTAATATCAAGGGGAAAATAATATTTATATTCAACATTACAAGGCTATTTCTTATATTCCCTGAATAGTCTGTTTTTTCAACAAGACAGGTAAGATGTTTCTTAACATAAGAATTGTCAATTTTCATACGAAATTTCATTTTTGGTACAACTACTTTTAGTCAAAATTTATTTTAATTTATAAAAAAAATTTTGTGAAATCAATAAAACTATTCGTCCAAATTTTTAAAATAAGCAATGCTAAAAAAATCTAAAAACATTTTCCAAACATGCTAAATAAAATGCCAAGTGCTAAATGAAAATTTTGCAGCTAAATAAAAATCTTTAATGCTAAATTTATCTGCAAAAATGGCCACACTGGAGATGAGTGATAAATTGTAAGATATTTGTTTTCAATGTGTGTGAAATAATTAATTTAATTAATTTTTATAGATTTCGTTGCCATTAAACTCGCCAATTTTTCATACTGCTCAGGTGTTGTGTTTTTTGACCTACAAAAAATATAATAAAGCTTTAAAGTTACAAAAAACAAAATTTATTACAAAATAAATTTATAGCATTTTATACTCACATTTTATTTAATTATACACTTTTTAACTACAGAAACAAAAATCGAAAAACTTTCCGTTAGTAAGTAAACAACTTGAAAAAACATACAATCTAAAAACTAATCGAATTGATACGGGGAACGGAACGCAGAATACCAAAGTTGCTAAACTGAGAAATTTACGATCCGAATCGAAACGCAGAATAAGAGTGATTATTGTACTTCCTTCAGTACTTAAAAAAAAACATTATACTAGTCACGGTTGCCAGATTTGATAATTTATCGCCACTTTCACGATTTTTGGATCCAGAAAGAGCCTATTGACGATTTGGTGATTAAAGTCCTAAACTTGACGATTCTAGAAAATTTTTAATATACTTTCATATTTTTATTGGCTTCTTGTACAATTTACAGCCAGGCCCCCGATGTCGATCGACAACTTAAGCGACAATAAGTCAATTTGTCGGTAAACAGGTTTTACGTGTCTAACGTAATTTATTTATTTATTTTTATTATATATCTATTTTGGAATTCAAAATTAACAAGACATATTAATTAAGCCAACAAATAGAACTCTGGGTACAACCAAATCAGAATAGAAAACAAAGGACTAAACAAAAAAAAAAAAACAAACAAAGCAGTAAATAAAAAATATAGAAAATATAATGCTTAAAAAAATATAATAATAAAAAAATATTGGGAGTAAAGAAAATTTTGTTAAATATTTTAACAAAATGCCTATGTCGACAACTACAGCACAAGTGACTGATTATGATATTTGTGGTTGCATAATATTTCTTAGTGGGCCGCAAATTTGTATGAAAACTGTTACGTTATCGGTCGATCGACTTGTCGTTCTGAAAATTGTTAGTGGGCCAGATATCAGCTGTTTGTCGTTGAAAATGCTAGCGAACGGTAGCGGTCGACATCGGGGGCCAGGCTGATAATTATTTGGTTGGCATTAGAATTTTACTTTTCCCGGACTTTTTTGTTTCCCGGGAAAGTCAAGAAATTCTCGTCCAATATAAAACGATGCAGAATTCCTTGCCATAATTAAATAAAAAAAAGCGCTGGAATTCCCGCACCAATTTCCCAGGATTTTTACCCGAATAATGTGCCGTATCCCGGATTTTTTTCGGGGAAATCGCGTATGAAAACAATGGTTGGCATTCATTCTTTGGTCCTGTTTTAAACATAACATGAGACCGGCAATAGATGGAATTTTCAACCATTTTATTTGAAACGCGGAAACAGGATATCCGACGTGTTAATTTGACGTTAAAATATCTTCAGTTTATGTGGCGGCCAAAGTTTTTCTCTTTTTTTATAAATGTTTATACTTTATTAAAACTTTTGGTTGGGCTATTCAAATTATTTCGAATATTATTCGACTAATGTTTTAAGTATTTTACAATTTTGAAACTATTGCAAATTTTTAACAAAACGTTATTACAATTTTTTTAAACCAAAAGAAGTTTAATGCCAATTTTCACAACTTACCGATAGCTAAAGTTAGCATTTTTACGCCCGGTAAAAAGTGTTCCATTATTACAACTTAACTTTCGCTCTGTATAGCTATTGGTGTGAATGGGCCTAAATAAAAGAGAGTTTATGGAAGCGAGAATAACTGTTTTAATAGAAAAAACAGTTTTTCTCGAATTTTATTAAAAAAAAAGCTGGTGCAATGATAAATAAGGTTAATCAATACGACGATTTTTTCCATAAAACATGACGGTTTTCAACCACCTCTATCTGGCAACAATGATTACAGTACCACAATAAAATAAGATGTGCAAGGATTTGGCCTTAAGGTGTAGATTTCTCTTATTTATTATTTGTTTTAAATTTTTAGCTGACTTCAAATTGGTTAGATTTATAATTATATAAAACGATTACATATCTCCTAGAAATACATCAACAAAAGGTTCAATAGTTTTATTATTTGCAATAAAATAGTTTTTTTTTACCGGTTACAACTTTTTGAATTTGTGGGTTCGTAATATTCGTAACCAAAAGTGCGAGGATAAGGAATAGAGGCTTGAATTTCAATGGGACCTGGGGCAAAATTCTGGCAGTCGTGATCGAATAATTTTTCGATTTGAAAGCAATTTTGTTTCTAGTTCTTTCAGTCGATAATGAACGAATCCAAATTTTTTTTTCAGTGTTATGAAAACTCAAATAAATTGCTTTGCAACCAGGGACCAAAAATAATGGTTATATTTTTTTTAAGGTTACGGGAAAATTCCCTATATCGCAGTGATGGAAAATTCAGTACTTTGGTACTATTTTCAGTACTGACCCCCAAGTCAGTCTTAGTACTCTTTTCTTTTTATGCTTATAAAGAAATTCAGGGTGACATTTTTTTTATTGACAACATATTCTACGTGTCAATAACATACAGGGAACACATACAATTTATTGCTATTTTTCGTTTCATGTTTTCTGTTGCAAAAATATTTGTATTCTGCAAGCACCAATGACATTTTAAATGCGTGTTTCGATAACTGTATAGCGTAGTATGTTTTCACTATTTTTAATCACCAATAGCTAACAAACATATTTTGAACACCACTCGAACATATGTAATAAATGTTTTGATCGGAAATTAAGAACGAAAATTAAACGATGCACTGAAACTTTGCAAAAAAAGGAGGCGGCTTCCAATGGGTAAAAAATTATACATTTCTAAAAAGTATATACATACACACAGAAAAAAATACCAATGTCAAACTAACCAGGCGCAATGCTGATTGAAAATCAGGGGAATGTGTTCACAATCATTCTAAAATAAAAACATATGTTGTCTTCTTTTCACTGTTTTTCACACTCAAACTAAATTGATTTTACATTAAATTCACGTTGCTTCAACTTGAAATAACCTTAGAACAACGTGATTCGTAGTGGTATTTCAATATCAATGTCCTTTTGCTCTCAACTTTGCTGAAATGTTAAAGTTATTTTAAAAGAAAAAATGTTGTTCGCAAGTTATTTTAAAATCATGTTAGATTAACATGAAGTAACTAGTAAGTGAAATCACTGCCGAAAAATGTTAAATCAACCGCGTTTTAGACGATTTTACATTGATTTTTTTTCTGTGTGTATGTACTTTTGCATTTACATATATTTTTTATATCAAAATTAATTAATTTTTTATTTTTCTTTTTAATGTTTTGTGTTTTTGAGTATATTGTTTTATAAAAAGTACCAATATGTTGAATCAAGTACTATTTTGCTTGGTAGTGAGTACCATCTCAATTTTTCAATTTTCCATCACTGCTATATCGTAACCAATTAAAGTGAAAAATATTGTTTTTTGGTTATAAATAACAATTACTTCAACCAAAAAATTTTTTGGTTATAAATATCAATTATCAAAAATAATAATATTTTTTGGTTGCAACTTACCATTTTAACAAATAATTAATTTTTTTGGTTACAAATTACCATTATAAGATATAATTTATGTTTTTGGCTACAAATATCCATTATAAATAAGTGAGAAGGTATAGTCGGTTACCATTTGGGGCTCATTTTTTTTTTTTTTTTTTTTTGGTCCATATTTGACCATAGGTCTCATACAAATGCCATACCCGAAAAAAGCTTGAAATGTTGGTATTTACATAAAAATCGGGCACAACAACATTAACAATAGATACTTTGGCGTAGAACTGGTACCAGTAGATCCTAAACTGGCCATATGTACTATATAAACCCCTATCTTAAATCACTTTAAGACAAAAAAAATATCATATAGCTGAAGATATCTAAATAAAATTCAGCATAATGAACTTTACAATGAATTCAACCTCTAGACATAATTTTGTTTTGCCGGATAAATGATTGCCCATAGGCCCCAAATGGTAACCGACTATGCTTAGTTACTTATTTATAATGGATATTTGTAACCAAATAAATAAATTATTTGTTTTTTTTTTATATTCACCTCAAAGGATTTTAATTTAAGAGTAAGGAGTTCTTACTTTAAAGGACTAAGTAAACTACACAAGCGGCTTGACAACAACATCAGGATGTTTTTGTGAATATTTATAATTTTTCGATTTTCAAAATGGCCCAATTGTGCCACGTTTTGCATCACTCATATAAAGTCTTCCATACAAACAAGCAAAAAGTGAGACGTAAACGATTAAAATACAATACTTACCATCTTCATCATGGCATAGATTGTTATCCGATCTATTTGTTGAATTTGCTGCCCCCATCACTGCACATGAGCTGATTGAGTAAACGAGAGTGAGTTAAGAGAGAACAAGTGCTGCTACTGCTGTGGTTATTAAATGTTTCCCCTTTTTTTTGTTGACTTCGTTGTTTGTGTTTCACTTTTTTTCAAGTTAGACAGAAAACTGTTCAAGTCTTAACAATTTGATGCTTTTTATCAAAAAATACAATAGCATTGTTGTAATTATAAATGTTGTTTTTGAATTCATTTTTAACAATGGCTTATTAGTGTTGGTTGCTTATTGTGTATTATACAAACAGTTTTTGTTGTTAGTTTCAGCTAGTTTTATTGTTGTCTTTTCTACCACTTTTTTTGTGGGTGTATTTTTTGGTTGTTACAAGAAATCTTTATAGTTTTTGTATTTTATTGTTGTTTTAGTTTTTCTTCTTATTTACACAGTTCTTACTTGCTTTTTGCAATATTTTCGCTTGTTATTTATTTATTTATTTTTTGTTTATTGTTGCTGTTATGACAACCACAAATTTAGCTGTTGTTTATCATTGTTCTTGGTTTTTATTTTTGTTTTGTTTAGTTTGTATTTTTTTCTCAAAATTGTTGTTCTTATTATTGTGTTCTTACAATATTGCCATTGCTGCCCTTGTTACATTGTTTTAGTTGAGCTTGAAAAAATTCTTAGCAAATAGAAATTATTAAAAAAAAAAAATTTGTTAAAAATGTTAAAATTTTTGCTGCTTCATTCATTAACTTCTTAAAAAAAAATAAATAACAATTTTATTACTAAATCGTTAAAAGTTATTAAAAAAGTCTTGCAATATCTTGTTTTGCATCACTTTTTATAGAAATATACATTAGGGTCGTCCTTATTTTCCAACTGTGTTGTTTTATCGTAATTCCCCCTTAGAATAGTCAGTGTGGTATTAAAATACGGCGTGCAAAAAATTATTACGATTGGTCAGGTTAAGGCGTGTTGGCGCATCGCTCTTGAAATGTGGTCCAAAAATATTGTTGCTTGTAAAAAATATACAGGGACCGTAACTGTTATAAGTTTTATTTTTAAAATTTATGTTTTAATCATTATTTCTTGAATTTTATTTTTCGCTTAACTAGGAAACCAATTTTTTCTGAGTTTAATTGATTACTAAGGCTGGATTTTTGAGATCTTAGTTAAACTAGGTTTAGTAAACCAGAGTTGTGACGCCATTACCAAGTTTGTATACAACAATTTGACGGAACAGCTTTAGTTTTGCTTAAAATGTTGGTATTTAATGATATAATAAAAAAAATCGCTAAGTTTAAACTTAATCAACAAAGCTCGGCCTTAGCAAAATAAGATATTTCTTCAATTATATTTATTCCTCAGAAAATAAAATAAATTTTTGAGTTTTATTTTTTGCTTAGAAAAACAGTTATTATTTCAATTTTATATTTTTGTTTACAAAAGAGAAGGTAATTTTCTGCGCTAAAATTAATATTAACCGATTAAGTGCGAATTTATCCCCAGAGTCCGTGCAAAAACTCTTATTTGTTAAATATTTTTTTTATTTTAATAAATTTAATAATACTGTTTTCTAAGCAAAAAACCAAATTAAAAAAATTAAATTTCTCTGAGGTAAAAATTAAAAAATCAATGAAATACGTTGATTTTCTGAGAAATAAATAGAACTCAAAAATAATTTATATTTCCTTAGGAATAAATGAAACTCAAAAAATAATAGGTAAAATCAATGCATTTAAAAATAGTCCATGTAACAAGGATTATCTTGGTGCATTCCTTATGCATGTAGCACTTCTCTTTTTGTTTGATTTTTTTTAAATTTATTTTTTTAGAAAATTTTGTTTGCAATAACTTTGCTGTGTTATGCAACATTATCTGTTTGAAATCACTTATAGCCAATATATAAAGGGTGATTCATCGTAAGGCTTGATTTTCAATATTCGCTTTTAACAGATCACGCATGACTCATATCAAACTGTTTTGTCATTTTTGTTCAGTATCGTTCGACAAGTCATCATGAAAAGACTCACACAACAACAGCGTCTCCAAATGGTTCAGCTGTATTATGAATATCAGCGTTCTGTGAGGAATATTGTTCCGTTGTGTTATCGTTAAATTTTGTTCAGTGATGAAGCACATTTCTCGTTAAATGGATACGTTAATAAACAAAATTGCCGTATTAAAAACAACGGTATGGTGTGGTTTCTGAGCTGGTTGTATTCATATTTCTTCAAAAATGAGAAAAAATCAGAATTTTGCCGTCAACGGTAACAGTTATCGCACCATGTAAACAGGCTATTAGCTACCTGAAATTCAAGTGCATGGTCTCTGTGGTTTAAACAATGACATTGGGTATAAATCATTTTGGTGAGCACTTAATTTCACGTTTTGCTACGGTAAATTAGCCACCTAGATCGTGCGATATTACACCTCTGAGGATATGTAAAGTCTGAGGTCTTCAGGAATAAGCCACCTACGATTGACGCTTTGGAAGCCACCATAACTTGTGTTTTTAGCGAAATACCAATCGCTATGCTCGCAAGAGTCGCCCACAACTGGACCTTCTGAATGGGCCACCTCAGAAGTAGTCAATAGTAAATGCCATAAGTTGTTCTTTTAACCGATAATAAAAATGCGCGTAGAAACTAGCTTTCTCACAACAATATATTTCAGGGTTTTATCATAAATAAAAATTGGGATTTTAGCACGTCATTAATAAATGAATAAATTAATTATAACAATTTAAGTTCACTTTCATATTTATGTGCTATTTTACATTATAAATCAAACCTCACGTTGAATCACCCGATATTACCTCAATAATATGTCAAAACCAAAGTTGTGAATATGTGAAGACATCACTATATGCCGCATTTTTAGCTGCAAGTCCATCTGTTTTTTTCAGTCCGAACCAATTTGTTTTGGTTTTGTTAGAAACAGTTGACATTTCGAACCCTAAACACTAACGATGTAATGCAAAATGGCTCTGTTCTTCCTTAATTGTTGTAGTATTGCCACCACCTTTAGCTGAATTTGCCATGTGCTAAGGGTTCTCAACTTATCGTCGCAGATTCGAATGTCTTAATAAGACAATTTTGTTTGAACTTGTTCAACGTTTTTACTTATGCCGGGCATACACTACACAAGTTATACTGTATACTGTATGACGGTGTTTTGGCTATTTACGCAGTGAACGGAGTGAAAATCAACACGATGTTTATATTTGCTCAAGTTTGTAAACTGCTGTTTTTTTTAAGAGAGGAATAAAATTAGCGCAAATAAAATATTCTGCAGCAATAAACTCATGACAGTCGAATCCTAAGCAAAATTAATGAAGAATTTAACAAAAATTAAAAAGGTAAACAATTTTGTTTGTTTATTTGCACATGCTGCCTTCTTCGCTTAGACTTGAGCACTGACTTGTGTAGTGTATGTCCGGTATTACGGAGGCTATGCTTTCAGATAAACGCACAGAGCTCTGTGGGTTAACGACCGGGAGAAATATGCACTGGTGTTTTCTTCTGTCTTATGGTCGACTTAAATTTGTTTAGGTTCTAATTTATAAAACGCAACGCAACCCCAAACATTTCATTGAAAGCAAAAATAAATTCAAAAATATCTTATAATTTTGTAATTGCTTTCTACAGGTGTTCATATTGAATTTTTAAATTTCAAACACTTTATAGGTGTGTTCGTTTACAGAAAATTATTGCTTATTTTCAATAATTTTATTTGTAAGTGTTCGCGTACCCGAAAAACTTGCAACAAGAGAGTGAAAAATTTTTGATTGTTACCACACAGACGGGTTTTCCCGTTTAGCACTCACCGCCATTGACGACGGATAACGTCATTAGGACTAAAAACCATAACAGTTCAATAAAATAACTAAAATACTAATTAACATAAATAATTTTCATAATTTTTAAATTAACAGCCTGGCCCACAATGTCGACAAGAACATATTTTTCGTATATTTATATTGAAAACAAAAACAAATTTAAGTTTTTTATTATTGTTTTCAATATAAAAATGCGAAAGAAATGTTCTTGTCGACATTATGGGCCTGGCAGTAAAAGTTTATCAATAACATAAAATGTGTACATATTTATTTTTCCAAAATTAAAGAGCAATATTCTTGCGCAAATAGTTCAAAATAATTGAATTTATTAAGAAATAATCTCGTATCTTAGAGCTTAAAAGTGTCAATATGCCTAACGCATTTACTTTTTTTTTAGTAATTGGAAGAACAATTTTGTCCATTTTTAATTTACTCTCTCTTTGCGAGTTTCTGCTAGTAAAGTAAATGAACACACCTCATATTTTGTGGCGTTGAAAATTTTAAAAAACAATATGAATTTCTGAAGAAAGCAACAACAAAATTAGAAAATATTTTTGAATTTGTTTTTGCTTTCAATGAAATGTTTGACGTTTCATTGCGTTGTACACAATTAGGCCCTTAATTAACTTTTTGTTTCAGTCTCTGGTTTATGTTTATAATGACATTTTACAGATCCACTCTTTTCGTAGCGGGTATCAATTAGTTGTGTACGCCTCTCAAGTAAAATTAAACTGATTTTAGTGTATTGTGCGTTTTCCGGTTTGGGGTTCCTTTATAACTGTTTTGTATGTATTCACAAAATATATCAAAAGAACGTAAATGTTAGATTTGTATAGAGTTTGTCTATTCTTATCGTTTTTTTATAGAAATAAAGATTCAGTACTGGCGCGTGTAGTTTTTTTCTTCGTTAAAAGGTTATTTAAAGCGATTTTCTTTGAAAGCTTTCAATACCATTAAGATCTATTTACTATCTATAATCTTTTTTGTTTTACACATTCACTACATATCTCCATTTTGCTTTTTTCTAATCTTTATATCATAGAAATTTTAATATTTTTTAATTCCTTTATCATTACACAAGATTTCCAACTTTTAATGTAAAGCTTAGGGTACTTGTAATGCAAAATTAATGTAATTTTATATCCTTTATGTATTAGTGTGTGTGTGTGTGCAAGTGTTTATGGAGAAACAATGGGGGTGCTAGAGAGAGAGAGATTGAAGCTGAATTGTTATGAAAACAAAGAGTATTATAAAAAGTATTTTGTTGTTGTGTGTATTTTGTAACTGTTATTTTTTGTCGATGGTTATTGTTAGGGTTTGCAGTTTAATTTTTCAAAAAAGAGGGACAAATTTTAAAAACATTAACTAAACGCAGGATTTTTGAAAGTTTCGCGGGACAAATAAAGCAAAATAAAAAATGTATACTTTAAAGAATTTTTTTCTTTCTTAAAAATATTAATAATGTCATACAAAAAGGTTTAAGTGATACATTCGTCTGCGTATTGAAAATTTTGTATGGGAGCTCCCTAAAGAAATGTAGGTGTGTGAAAAACAAATGATGGGGATGAAAAATAAAGGGTGTTGGTCATTTTTCTATATTCATGAATTATATTCTTTATGTGCATTGTCAAAAAAAAATCCTATAACTGCCTAGGTGTCGCCCCTGGGGGGAAAAATAAATGACCGACCTCCATAAGTTTTTATATCCTTAACATTTTCTCAAAACATACTTGCCCCTTATGACCATCCATTAGGGGGGCTTCCATACAAATATGGCGGTTTTCTTCAATTTGTAACAACCCCCCTTTATTTTTCCTCACCCTCATTTGTTTTTAACATACCCACCCGCTATCTACATTTCTTAAGGGGGATCCCATACAAAATTTTCAATACAGGCTAGAAATATGTATATTGAAGAAAAAGTCCCATCACCGCCTAGGAGTCGACACTAAGGGGATAAAATGAATTACCGACCTCCATAAGTCATTCGTCCTAAACATTTTCTCAAAACATACTTGCCCCTTATCACCACTTCTTAGGGGGGGGGCTCCCATACACATATTTCGTTTTATGAAATTCTTACTTTAATTAACATTTCTCATCTTTTATGAATAAAATTAAAGTTTGTAAATCATTTATGGCTTGTTTGGACTTTATTTTCTATGCGTGTACATTAGAAGCATAGCTGCATTTTTTATGATTTATGAATTGAAAAAATAAATTTCGAAATTTTTTCTATAACAATTTTTTTTGGCCAAAAAAATTATGTTTCTGAAACGACGAAGTACAGCGGCTGAAAATCTTTTTTCATTGACCAAAAATCTGTAACTTTTCAAAATTTTACTTCCATGAGTACTTTTTAACCGTTTGACACACATCCTTAATATGAAAATGCTTTTGATTGAGAATTATTGATGTTTTTAAGTGCACTGTTTTAAGAACTTTACTGCCAATTTGGCAGTTATGTTGCCAAATTTCATTATTATATCTTTATTAATGTCAGATTTATAGAATTTCAAAACTTAAAATTACTATTTTTACTCATATTGAAAACCCTTTCATTAACACTATAGAAATAATAATTTTAATGTTGGACATTCCATGAATCTGACATGGATAGGGATATCACAATCAAATTTTAAAGTTATGTACACCGAAAAGATCTTAAAACAGTGGGCTTAAAAGCATCCTCATTTTTGTTTAAGAAATACCCAAAATTTATAATGTCGGAAAAACGCTTTTAAAAAAATTAATTTATGTTACAAAATTAGCAATACTGTCATATAAGAAAACATTACTGTTCTAATTTTATAAAAATCGGTGTGTTGAATTATTTGAATTTTTTACTTAAATTAATTTTTTTTTTTTTTGTTTGAAAATTTTGATTTTTTTTTCTTGGATACCGCATGTGCGAGAAACAATTGTCAAATTGACTTAAAAATACTTCTACAAACATACTAATAACGTTTGCTTTCCAAGAATATAAGCATTTTAATATTGTGCTGTACAAAATATTTTTTTATTAGCGTAATAGTAAAAATTAGTATTCACATGTATTACCTTTATAGACATATACATTCGCCTCGAATATCCCACTGTACTTATAGAAAAATGCATAAGCATTTACAAATTCAACATACCATTGCTTAAATTCTGCTTTCCTACCAAAATCAAAAATGTTTAACCCACTATTGATCACAGTTTGATATTAAACATAATCCACCCGATTAAAAAACTCGAAAAATTGTTAAAAAAAAATCCACCCAAAAAATCCGTTTTATCCGAATATCTCTAAAGGCAAAGGTGATAACGTAAAGATTTGAGCATATTTTTTAGGTCAGTTTAAGTCAAATTTTTTTGCAATCCGTAAATACATATATTTTTCAAGTATTTTTAAAAGTTTGAATATCCGATGTTACCAATTTTAGAGGTCCACAAGTCACTCTCCCGACCCTCAATGGACCCGTGTTCTTTCAAATCAACTCGAAAGCTGCCCTGTTAAGACGGTTTCAAGTTGCAGAATTATTTTTCAAAACAAAACGTTCGTAAACCATGTAAAAAGATCAAAAATAATGTTGCGAGTAATTTCATTAAAATGATAAAAGTGTTCAACAGACAGTTCCAAACAGTTGCAAGAGTATACATGGGGTTAAAGAGGACACTAAAGAGGACCCTAACAAGTTCTACTCCTCTGAAACTCGAATTTAATTTAATTTAATATAGAACCTGGGGAAACATTTAATAACGCATCAGGTATAAATGATACAGTGATGTAACGAACCATTTCTTAAAGACTACTATCCCACTTATATAACAAAAACTATTTCGAACCATTATCTATAACAGTTCGCGAGAAATCAAAATTTAGTTTTGATCAAATTTACAAAAATTTAATTTTTTAATCCCCAGATGCCCCCCCCCCCCCCTTTCAGTTTTTTTCAACTAGCACAGTGTAATAGTCCGATTTAGATTATTATTAAAACTAAACAATTTTCATATACAGAGAGCACTTTAGCTCAATTTGATCAATATAGATTGTTTTGTATGGACCCTATCTAACAAAATCGGAGGGTCACTTGTATGGCGGTCAGGTAAATAAAGGCCCTGATTGTGATAATTTGTTATATATAATACTCTTTCGGCCTTATTCATTAGTTTTGGTTTATGTAAACAATTTTCTATTAAAATTTGCTTAATAAACCTTTTATAAGCCTGTTTTATTTTTTATGATTAAGGGGGTGTATATTTGAAAAACATCCAACAAAAATTTGGTCCTACTCCCTCATTTCGTATGAGTGCTTTCGTGCAAAACCTCTATTGTTATCTATAACTCGGTCATTTATAAGCCTTACTGTAGGTGAAAGTGGAAAAATAAAGTTTATAGATTATAAGAAAACTGCAAAAAGTAAAGGTCTGGGGTAAGATTGAGATTTATAGGTACAACTTAAAAAAAATGGTGGTGTTTTGCTTATATCTCAGCATTTTGGGGACCGATCTGGGTCAATATACCCTGTCCACCTCTGGTGAAGGGTTTAATAGAAATGTTCATAAAAACATCGAAAAAAAATCCCTTATATTCCAATACGGTTGTAAAATATGCAAAACATGGTGTCTAACCACGAAATGTATCAGTACAATTTACGAAAACTGTTGAACATTTACAAAATGAGTTTTTTTTTAATCGTATATTTGACGAAATTATATGACGAATTTTTAAATATGTCGCAGAACCCGAGCATTAAAAAAAAGCGGGACCATCCTGCTGAAAGCGGTTAAACTGGCAACTCTAGTTATTATTGTTGATTTGTAATTGTTGTTTATTTTCTTTTGCTGTTGTATAAATTGTTGTAGTTTTTACTTTAACAACCACTTGAATGTGTAGTGGTTTCTGTTTCACTTGTTATTTTTTTTTATTGAACAATTACTTTTCTACATGTTACACAACTTAAACTGTATAATTCCAATTCAATCTTCATTTTGTATTATTATTTTTTCTTGTTATTGTCAGTTTTTACAACACACTTGTACTTAATTCCATGAATTGTTATTTATTTATATTTTAATTGTGTTTGTTATGCACTTCGTTGTTTGTAATGTTTATTAAATTTGTTTTAAAAATAAAATTTTGATAAATTCTTACACAAATGTTTTTATCTGGTTAAATCTTTTTGGTCTTCATCAGACTTTTGTAAATGTGTCAACCACCTAAAATTAAAGAAAGAAAAGAGATACAATTTATACAGTTGAATAGTTAATAAATAGGCACTTTTAATATCTTCAAATCTAATTTTACATTGATTAGGAATTATTCGTGAAGCGGACATACGAAAATTTTTTGTTCCAAATTCTTTTATATATGGCATAACTACATACATATTAGGGATGCAAGTCCCGAAATCCCGATCCCGAAAAATCCCATTTATATAATTTTAAATGGCAATCAAATTATATATTTCAATATAATAATATGTTTTTTATTTAACTCAAACAATCCCAAATTTTTGTCTTTCTTGCATATTTTAATATCCGTTTGTTTTTTTCTTTCTTCCTGTTTACCAATATCGGCGGTAATTAAATTTATATTTGCATTAACACAGTAATTGCATTAAGTTAGAGTTTTATTTAATATTTTATTATATTTACTTTAATATTATAACAGTAATTTAATTATAATAAGTTATTTTAATTGAATGAATGTCTTTATTGTTTTAAAAATTCAAGTTATTTTTTTATTTATACATAAAAAAAGTTTTTTATAATAAAAATAATTTTTTTACTAAAAACAATTCAGCTTATTTCGGCAACAATTTTACATTTTTTTCTAAAGTTTTTACACAATTTATGAAAGTTAAACGTGTTCCCACAAAAATATTTCATGGCTCACATATTATGGGAAAATAAGCACATACATAGTACATACATCTATTTGAGGTGAGATTTGAAATATTATTAGAAATAATATTAAATAGTGACAGTTAACAATAGATAAATACATAGTAGTTGATTTAATAAAATGGAAAGACAAACTTTACCAAAATTTTGTATTAAGAAAATTTTAAACTAAAAAATCCCAGCATTTTTCATAAAAAATAGTCGTTATTTTTTATAGTTTCCTCTTATAAAATTAGCAACTTCATAATCTTTAAAATATATTGGCTCATTTATGTCGAAGTATTTAATTAAAACAAATATATATTTTAAAAAAATTGCAAATATTTTCAGCCGTATTCAAACATGACTATTAAACAAATATCAGTTAAAATTTCAGATATTTAATTAACACAAATCCTTTGAATATTTAAATACAAATATTTATGTAGCCGCATGCATAAATAACTACGTTTATTTGTAATTTTATTTTGTATTTACATACATATAACTGATATATCAACATTTTAGCTCTACTCTGAAGGTAGAAGTACATAACACGCGTTAACTCGTCGACGAGCATCATGCGTTTAAAAACTTAAGCGCATGAAAAATGACAAGTTACACAACGCGCGTTATAAAAGTATTTTCTGCTATTGCTCTTTTTTGTAGTACTGGCTTCCTTTTTTATACAATTGGGGGATTCACAAAGTGTCATAAAGTCATATGTCTTAAAACAATAACATGAAAAAATACGACTGTTGTGAACAACCTCTCATAATTTAATGTGCTATTAATTACGACAGCACGTTCTATTTATTTAAGAAACTTTTTGTTTACAAACCAACAACAATATTTTTAAACCATTGTAAAATGTTAGAACATTATGACAATAAACCATGATAGCACACCTTGTGAATACCCCAAATATGTTCTGTATATTTTTTAACCTCTTCAATAATTTTTTTTATTGTTATTGTTTTTTTTTTCTTAGCCAATTGCATGTCAAAAATACACAATGCGTTAAAAAGTTCAAAGCTAACTTACTTTCTACCGCAAACGCGTCAATATGCTTTCTATGCAACTTGTTCTATAAAACAACACTAGTTTAGCGCTGGCGCACTAACAAATTTGTCTATTTTTAGAAAAATATCCTATTAATAGCAAATTGAAGCAATATTTTTATTAAAAAAGCTATTCTTAGCATATCAAATAGCAAATACTCGTATGAGCAAAATATCATATAAACATAAAAATTTAGCAAAATTTTTGATAAATAGCAAGTTTAATGAAAATTTCTTAAAAAACAATAAATTTAACCAAATTTTCTATAAATAGTAAATTTTAGCAAAACTTTCTTTAAGTTGAAATTTTACCAAAAAGTTCCTTAAAATAGCACATTTAAGTAAAATTTCCTATAAATAGCAAAGTTTAGCAAAATTTCCTTTAAATAGAAAATTAGGGCAATATATCCTATAAATAGAAAAATGAGCAAAATTACCTATAAATAACAAGTTTAAGCTAAATTTCCTTTAAATAGCATCTATTAGCAAAATTTCTATAGATAACAACTTTAAGCCAAATTTTTTATAAATAGCAAATATGGGCCAATGTTCCAATAAATAGCAAGTTTTAGCAACATTTCTATAAATAACAAGTCTTAGCTAAATTTCCTATAAATAGCAAATTTTAGCAAAATTTCGATAAGTAACAAGCTTAAGCCAAATTTCCTATAAATAGCTTATTTTAGCAAAATTTCTATAGATAACAACATTTTCTATAAATAGCAAATATGAGCCAAATTTTATTTAAATAGCAAATTTAAGCAACCTTTTTAAAAAATAGCAAAATTTCTATAAATAGCAAGTTCAAGCTAAATTTCCTATAAATAGCATATTTTAGCAAAATTTCTATAGATAACAAGTTAAAGCAAAATTTTCAATAAACAGCAAATATGAACCAAATTTCCTATAAATAGCGTATTCTAGCAAATTTTCCTATAAATAAAATATTTTAGCAAAATTTCTATAAATAACAACTTTAAGCAACATTTTATATAAATAGCAAATTTTAGCAAAATTTCTATAGATAACAACTTTAAACAAAATCTATATATATAAAAATGAAATTATGTGTGTTTGTATGTTTGTATGTTTGTATGTTTGTATGTTTGTCGCTTTATAGACTCCGAAACTACTGAACCGATTTTCCTGAAATTTTTACAGTAACATCACGTGAGCCCTAAAACTAAAATAGGCTACTTATTTTTTTCGATAGGGGCAGGGGAATTGGTACCCCCCATAGGATGCCAATATTATACTGAACCGATTTTCCTGAAATTTTTACAGTAACATCACGTGAGCCCTAAAAATAAAATAGGCTACTTATTTTTTCGATAGGGGCAGGGGAATTGGTACCCCCCATAGGATGCCAATATTATACTGAACCGATTTTCCTGAAATTTTTACAGTTACATCACGTGAGCCCTAAACATAAAATAGGCTACTTATTTTTCCGATAGGGGCAGGGGAATTGGTACCCCCCATAGGTTGCCAATATTATACTGAACCGATTTTCCTGAAATTTTTACAGTAACATCACGTGAGCCCTAAAAATAAAATAGGCTACTTATTTTTTCGATAGGGGCAGGGGAATTGGTACCCCCCATAGGATGCCAATATTAATTATCGCATATCTTAAGAGCCGCTGCACGCATTTTGCTGAACTTTTTGTAGTAGAATCTTCTGAGCCCCGGAATTGAAATAAAATAGCAGCGGGGGTATAGGAATACCCCATAGGACGCCAATGTTTAACATCGCATATCTTAAGAACTGTAATAGTGAGAATGTTCAAACTTTCTAAAAGTCACTCTTATGGTATACTACACTTTTGAAAATAAAAATAAAGCGGGTTGGCGCAGGGGGGGAAATACCTCCCATAGGATGCCAGTGTAGCGAAGCGCACCGGGTTAAGCTAGTTTTCTATAAATAGCAAATATGGGCCAAAGTTCCAATATATAGCATTTAACATTTTTATAAATAACAAGTTTAAGCTAGATTTCCTATAAATGGCAAATTTTAGCAAAATTTCTATAGATAATAAGTTTAAGCAACATTTTCTAGAAATAGCAAATTTAAGCAACATTTTCTATTAATGGCAAAATTTCTATAAATAACAAGTTTAAGCTAAATATCCTATTAATAGCCCATTTTAACAGAATGTCTATGGATAACAAGTTTAAACAAAATTTTCTATAAAAAGCAAATTTTTGCATAATTTTCTATAAATAGCAAAACTTAGCGAAACTACAATTAGCTAATTTTAAGCAAAATTTCAAAGATAACAAGTTTTTGCCAAATTTCCTATAAATAGCAAATTTAAGCAACATTTTTTAAAAATAGTAAAGAAAACTTATATATAGTAAGTACATTTAAGCAAATTTTGCCTAAATTTCTTATTAATAGCAAATTTTAGTCAAATTTCCTATTGCCCGCAAATTTTTAGAAAAATTCATATTAATAGCAAATTTTCTAAAAAAAAAACAAGTTTTTGCAAATTTTTCATATACATTAACAGGAAATTTTAAATAAATTTCATATAAAAATCAACTTTATGCAAAATTAACGGTAGTTAAAGTATTTATATGAAAATAAAATAATAGAAATCAGTTAGACCACCATGAATGTTGTTTGTTGTATATTTCTTGCTATAAAGCAAAATATTTAAAAAAATATATGCAAAATACTTAAATTGTGATAATTAAAATATAGAAAAAAATACTCAAATGTCATTCTGCCATTAATTTTTCATTAATTAAAAAAAAAGTTTGAAATGAATATGAAACATTTCGGGGCCCACAAGGAATAAAGTCAAGTTATGACAAATTTGACATATTTCTTTTTAGGTCTCCTTATCTAATTGCTGTTTTATTAAAATTTCTTACGCAACGCCTGCAAATATGGTAGTTGTATCTTAATTCCCTGATTATCTTAAGGGAGCTTACAAAAATTAAAATGTTATGGAGAATATTAAGTGACACTAAAATTCACCAGATTGCAGGCAGAGTTTGTTAGAAAATAAAACACGAGCAAATTAAACACTACCAATTTTACTATATTGAGAGAAAGCACAAATACATTGAAACAAAAACAATGTATTTAGAATTTGTTTTTGTTGTAAAGGGTGGTTAAATTTTAAAACACAAATTATTTAGGAAATTATTGTCATTTCTTTTCATTATGATAATATTGGTAGGTTCAATTATGTATGGAACAAAATATAGGCCAAATGGAAGCCGCGACTTTGGCGGCACACCTCCATCCGATGGTCCAAATTTTCGATGACGCTGAGGCATAATTGAGGTTCTATGCCGTTAATGTGCCGAATTATCTCATCCTTTTGCTCTTGAATTGTTGCTGGCTTACACCTGGACGTACACCTTTTCTTTCAAATAATCCCAAAGAAAGAAGTCCAACGGCGTCAAATCACATGATCTTGGCGGCCAAAAGACATCGCCACGACGTGAGACAACCCGGCAATTGAATTTGTCGCGCAAAAGAGCCATTGTTTCGTTAGCTGTGTGGCAAATGCCACCGTCCTGTTGAAACCAGATTTCGTCCACATCCATATCTACCAATTCGGGCCATAAAAAGTTCGTTATTATCTCACGATAGCGAACACCATTCACAGTAACTGCCTGACTGGGCTCATTTTGGAAAAAATACGGCCCGATGATGCCGCCACTGCACCAAACAGTTACTCTTTGTGGGTGCATTGGGTTTTCGACAATCACTCTTGGATTATCATTCGCCCAAATCCGGCAATTCTGCTTATTCACGAATCCACTGAGGTGAAAATGTGCCTCATCACTGAAGATGATTTTCACGATATGCATTTTGATTTGAACGCCCATTTTCATAATCAGCCTGAATAACTTTAACGCGTTGCTCAATTGTGTATCTTTCCATGGTTCAAATTGAGTTAGTCTAAAATTAAGAAATGTTAAATGAAATGCAGAAAAAAAGCACCCGTTATATGTACAAGCACATGTTCATAGTTAAGCGAAAGAAGGAGTTCTTTCCCATTAAGTGAAATAGGCAGTTAAATGAACTCAATTTGTCATTAAAAATTAAGCGATGAATGCAAAATTAATTACTGCATCTTGCATCAGGTTAAAGCTTAACCGTTGAACATTAACTAGAGCATACGTGCTAATCTCTTAGCATTGCGCTCTTTGCATTTGCCCAGTGACGTAGCCAGTCTATTCTATTTAATTATAATGATACACGCTTCAAGAACTCTTTCAAATTAATAAGTTTTTTAACCAAAGTTCATGTTCGAAGAACGTAGAAAATTATATTTTTGGACGAAGTTCTGGCTCAGTGGTTTTGTAAATAAGCGAAATTTGCGATGGCTGGGGCACCCAAATCCATTGCCTCGAAATATTTTAAGTTATGGCGGCCGCACTCGCTTAAGGAGAAGATACACTACAGCACTCACCCAATCAGATGAGCAATAAACACTTACACATGTGAACAGAAACCGTGATGACTAAATCTTCTTTTTTGTCTGGCACTGGCAGGACATAAAGTAAAAAAAATAGGATAAGATTTGATTAATTATTGTTAGTTCATGTTTAATATATGAAGATTCAATTAATAACTACTGAGAAAAAAAATACATAAGCATAATTCAAATTCGGTGATTTCCATTTTTTTTTTGTTATGTATGCACTCATACAAATACATACATACATACAAATGTAGAACGTACCAACTTTAAATAAATTTGTAAAATGAATTTTACAAAGGTATTTTTGTGTTTTCATACTATATAGATTAACCGTGTCTTTAGATTATCCGTGCGTAGATAGTCTGGTCCCGTTTAAGCCCGATAATCGAGGTTCAACTGTATTTACAAATTTTTTATAAAATAAATAAGCAAATTGTTGTTATAAATAATAACTGCAATATCATTAAAAATATTGAAGCACAGATGCATGCAACATTTTTTATCTCAAACCTGCACTGCAATATTCGTGAATTTTTTAAGAAAATGTTGTAAGTTTGCTCAGCAATCGGTGAAATTCCGTGGATTTTTTTGGGTAAATTCAAAAAGTGCACCCTAATCATTCATTTGGTTCCAGTTATTAGATAGAGGTAGCCAGAGCTAACTTCTGTTTTTTTTTCAAGGAAAACTGCTAAAGCTGAATTGGCCATGGCCATGCATTGTATAAATTTTTTTTATTTAAAAAGAAGGTGCTGTATTTCAATAAAAACGAGATATAAGTGTTAGCAGGGATAATATCTTACTGCGTTCCATGAAAATTTTTATCTGTTTTCGTTATACAATATTTGAGTTACTTCACTAGATTTTTTCCAGCACAAAATGTGGCTTTTTACAATAACTAATAACGGAATTAATAGTCGAGAATTATCTTTTTTGCTACCAAGATCCCTCTGGGCAGAGCCATTAAATCAAAGTATTTTTGTTGGCAGATTGACGCCATAAATTTATGCGATATGTAGTTTCAAAAGAACGACGAAACCTGCAGATGGGATGCCTGATTTTGGTATGGGGTGTTCCCGGTTTGGAGGACTCCTTTCTGCTGACAATAAGCGCTTCTTTTAACATAATAAAACATGCAAATAAAGCACTCCTACAGTGCTTTTTTAAGGGCTAACTATATTAACATATTCATAAATGTTTTGATTTTACTGGTGTAAATGCCTTTTTTCAAGCATTTTCGTAAACCATAATATATTTTAATTTTTTTCGCTTTAAAACCTTCTTGGTTGTCAGCACTAAAATAGCAGTTTTTTTTGAATATTTTAATCCTTATTATTTACTGCTGTATAAGAGCTCTCATATTGAAGTGCTTGATTATTCGCTTTTTCTCTTAAGAGCTTCAAAAAACACAATTTTTTTTACTGGGGTGCCGTACAGCTTAATTTGCTGGTCTATGCTGCCGAGCCAACAACGTTAAAATATCTACAAGCCAACATCAAAACCGAAATTTCTGTTACTTTGGCCGATTTGTGTGCTCTATACAAGAAATATTAGTTTCAGCGTATTCAATCGTGCCGGCGCTTGCTGCGACAATTTATCTCCAGTTGTATTCAATATAAAGTATAATAGCAGCGGTTGTATTTTATTTTAAAATACAAATCATTTTCATAACAAGCCCACAAGTCATTTAATGAGAAAAAAAATTATTTCGCTTTTAATGGAAAACACTTTGCAAAAACATCAATCAAAATAACAAATTCTTCAAAGCAAATCTTTTACGGAGTTCATTTAAAACTAACGAAATAATTTAATAAACTCCTTTGCATTTCTTTTTTTTTTTTTTTTTCTAAAAAAAAAAAAGTAGAATGTGAGAATTGTTCCCCTTTATAAGTTACTTTTTATATTCAACCTTTTTACTTTTCGAATGAATTCCATGAGGTAACAGCCATACCTAAACAAGAGCGGAACGCGTTTTCTAGCTGTCAAAAATCCTCATGCCCATACAATTTGTATGTAGCATACCGAAACAACGCGACGGCAACGCAACGGTAGCGCTTTGCAATTGGAAAATCCGATTTTGACAGCGCGTTTAAATAAACAGGGCTGCTATATTTGTTGTATTGACAACCCTATTTTTATTGTTTGATAATAAATAATGGCAAATTAGCTATTATTAGGTCAAACTAGCGGTTTTAATTCAATTTCTTATGTCTTTTATGAGGGTTTTAGTCGGCACGAAAGTTAACACTACTGTTTATGGCACAACGCTGACGCTCTTATTTAGGTATGGCATATCAGCGTAAAAGCTACGCTAAAGAAAACGTTCCGCCTTCCGCTCTTGTTTAGGTACGGCTGTAAGTTTTAATATTATAAAGCTTTTTTGTAATAGTCATATTCCTTCAATATTTCAATATATAGAAAAAAAATTTTTATATAAGAAAGAAAAAAATTTTTCCAAATACATTCAGATTAATATTGAGAATTTGAAAAGGAAAAGAAAAATAAAATAAAAGTTTTTGTAGGATTTCGAAACCTTCTCTTTTAATTTTCTTATTTTTCCACTCAAATGTATTTACGTAGTCGGAGTATATTGTCAAATAGATATTTTTCCATCGATATTAGATATCAAAATGAAATTTTTAAGTTATTTAGACTGAAAAGATCCGAAAACAGTGGACTAAAAACCATCCCCATTTTTAATTAAAAAGTACCACAAATTCCCAATCCTGGAAAAACGATTTAAAAAAGATGATTTTTTTACAAAACTGGCAGTACTGTCACTATTTAGCATTCGATATCGATCAGAATTTTCTAGAAAATTATAAACATATTAGACATTACTGTTTTAAAAAAATCGATGTGTTGAATTATTACCCCCATATTTATAAAAAATATTTTTGATTAATAAAAGGTTTATTAAACAAATTTTCATAGAAAATTCGTTTCATAAACCTGTAATAAACCTAAAGTATTTTTTATGTATATGGGGGTTAGAGTTTTTTTCCGGCATCAGAAATTAAGAACCGAAAACTTAAAATTTAAGTTTTTCATTTGAAAAATTCAAAACTCATGCGAACAAAATAAATTTTTTTTTCTATCAGTTAAAAAAAAATAGGAAACACAAAAAAGATATTTTTTTTTAAAGTACAATATGTGTTTTGTACATGAAAAGAAACAAAAATTTAAAAAATACACAAAAACGTTTTTTTATTTTTTTTTTTTTTTTTTGAAAAATATTTATCATTGGTGTTCAAAACATGTTTTCAACTGTACAAAAAAAAAAAAAAACAATAAAAATTATTTTGTTTTATTTGTACCTCAAAGTTCAAAATAATAAAGTTCTTAAAAAAAACGTTTTTGAGAAAAATATTTGTTTTGTTTTTAGAAACTAACAATAAAAACTCAATTTGAAGTTAAAATTGTGAATTTTAATTAAAATTATAATATAAAATAGTGTTTTAAATTGCAATTGCAAAAAATCCTTAGAGATTCTTATTATCAAAACTAGCTGCTGTTGCATTAGGTGTACCCGCAACACAGGTATCTGTGGAGACAGCCTTCAGTGCTTTGCCAATTATTATGGCCAAAAATTGAAGGAATTTAAGTTCTGAGCATGTAGAAAATTTATTGTTGCTCAAACTCAACATCAAGGTAATTGATAAGATTACTATTTAGTTCTAGGCTAATCTTTATCATGTTATAACTACTTATTATTAATTAACTTTATATTTTTTACTATAATTTTGTACGTATGAGTTTAAATTTTGTCAATTAAAAAAATTAAATTTTAAGTTTTCGGTTCTTTTTTTTCATGTACAAAATAATATTGTACTGAAAAAATAAATATCGTTTTTTTGTGCTGCTTTTATTTTTTTAAACTGATGAAAAAAAAATATTTTGTACGCATGATTTTTAAATTTTTAAAAATAAAAAATTAAATTTTCGGTTCGTAATTTTTTGTACAAAAAAACAAAAAAAAATATTTTTCTAAGACCTTTTTTTTTTGAGAACTTTATTATTTTGAGCTTAAAGAAACAATATCAAACAAAATCTTTTTGGTTATTGTACATGTTGTACATGTAAGAAAAGATAAAAAAAACTCATCACTGATTTATTGTTTGGTATTTTGTTTAAGCTTTGATATCGTTGCAAACAAGACTTTTTGAGTGTTTGTAGGTAATTCTCATTCCCTCTGTAGTTTTGTTTGCTGATAGCTTTGGCTTTTCTTAAATTATTTAGGAGAACGTTTCCTGATGATCTGGCCTAAGCAACCAGTGAAATGCGCTTATCCTCCAACAATAAATTTCAGTATTTTTTTTTATCAATTATTTAAAAAGGGAATTAAGCACAACAAACAAAATCTTTTAAGTTATTGTACAATTTATAATATTTTTCGAACACCAATGATAAATATTTTTTAAAAAACATAAAAAAAAAACGTTTTCCGGTCCTTGGTTTTTACTTAAATTAATCTTTTTTTTTTCTTTGAAAAATTAGATTTTTTTTTTTTTTTATTTTTTTTTTTTTTTGATAGGGCATGTGGGAGAAACAAATGTCAAACTGACTACAAATTGCTTCTTCAAGCATATTATGTAACGTTTTTTTTCGAAAAATATAAAAATTTTCATATATTTCTGGACAAAATTTGTTTTATCTGCGAAATAGAATGGCCATGTTTATACGCATATACATTCGCAACGAATGTTCCACTGTACTTATAGAAAAATGCATAAGCATTTACAAATACAACAGACCATTGCTTAAAGTCTGCTTTCGTACTAATATAAAAAAGGTTTAACCCACTACTGATAACAGTTTTTTGATATTAAGCCAAAAAAAATCAGTTTTATCCGAATATCTCTAAAGGCAAAGGAGATAAGGTAAACATTTAAGCAATTTTTTATAGTTCAGCTTAAGTCTAATTTTTTGCAATCCATAAATAAATATATTTTTCGCGAATTTTTAAAATTTGAATATCCGATGTTACCAATTTTAGAGGTCCACAAGTCACTCTCCCGACCCTCAATGGACCCGTGTTCTTTCAAATCAACTCGAAAGCTGCCCTGCTAAGACGGTTTCATGTTGCAGAATTATTTTTCAAAACAAAACGTTCGTAAACCATTTTGTTATATTTCAGTAAAATAAAAAGATCAAAAATAATGTTGCGAGTAATTTCATTAAAATGAAAAAAGTGTTCAACAGACAGTTCCAAACAGTTGCAAGACTTTCATCGGTACTAAAATCTTTTTAACCCCTTTTGACCCAAACAAGTTCTACGCCTCTGAAATTCGGATTTAACTAAAATATTCACCCTGGAGAAACATTTAATAACACTTTTTCTTAAAAACTGCTTTCCCACTAATATAACAAAAAAGATTTCGGCCCATTATTCATAAGAGTTCGCAAGAAATCATAATTTAGTTCTTATCAAATTTGCAAAAAATAAATTTTTTTTAAAACAAAATAAAATATTTGTTTCCAGCAACATTCCACACTCACAATTCCCAATATTTTAATCCAATTTTTTGGATAACTTAGTTCTATTATGTTTGCTATAGAATGGCATTAAAATTTTTAAAATCGACGTTGACAAAAAATTGGACTTTTGTCCGATGAAATTCAATTTTAAGGCGCAGTGCGGCGCAATGAAAATCAATGAAATTTGTTGCATTGAAAAATTTTATAAATACACACATTAATAATTGAAATATTGGCCCATACTCGTAGTCAAAATAATGTATACTTTAAACTAAAACAGGCTTTAAATGCATGTGAACACCAGTGTTCTAAAGTTTATTTTAAAAAAAGTCGACTTTCTTTTTGACTATGACTTTGGGCCATTATCTTTAATAAAAAAAATAATATAGCAAGAAATATATCTCTTCAAAACTGGTTTGGTATTTAAATACCCATGTTACATCCCAGGAGTGGCAAGAGGTACAATTTTTTTTTTCACTATAAGCAACTTCTACGGAGCCCCAGGTACATACTTGAAATTTTTGTTCAAATCGTACGGACGGATCTACGGGCAGGTATTAATGCAGCACTATATCTCTTACTGGCTTAAGGCGTATTACGGTATACTCCTAGAGTAGGCTTGATATTAAGCCTTTGGAAAACTATGGACCGATAATAACAAAATTTGGTAGTGTGATTGATTTATAAGCATTAAGAAATAAACTGAACCGAATTTTATTGTATTATTATTATTTATTTCGGCTTAAGACATCTGGCAAACTTTGCGCAATACCCACATTTCGCCCTGGGCTTTGTGATAATTTTTGGTATTTTTCGCTTTAGTGGATGAATACTTGAATAGCAATAAATATGTTGATATATCGTGAGGATACTATCTAAATTGTAAATACTCAAGGATCCAGAATAAACATTATGGGGTAATAAGTAGATGTTTCTAACTGTTACACACGCAATGACAAACTTAATTTGCCTTTATTCATTTATCTATTTGTGCAAGTTGTTTGAGACGCAAAAAAGTTTTACAGCCGTATTCATAACAAAAAGTTAGCCACAGTTTGTACACTATGTACAACGAGCTGCCAACTGGAATGCCGATTAAGCTTAGCAGCTTGTTAGCATAGAGTTTATTAATTAGTCAATTCACAAGGTATCCTAACATGTCATATTGTCAAAATGTCCTAATATTTCACAATGGTTTAAAAATATTGTTGTTGGTTTGTTAACAAAAAGTGTCTTAAATAAATAGAACGTTGCTGGCTGTGTTTATTGTGCTGTCGTAATTAATCAGAAAAGTCCAGCGCTGAGCGGCTGAGCCGTACAACAATATTTTTAAACCATTGTGATATATTAGGACATTTTGACAATATGACATGTTAGGATACCTTGTGAATAGACTAAAAAACAAATTTTATCCGTCTGCTAACTTTTAATAAGTCAACGCTGAATATTAATGATGCCACATTAAAATACTCAAAAATGCAACACGTTTTGCATTTATCATCGCTGGTTTTGTCATTTCATTTCATATTTTTTTATTTTCCCTCTTGTTTTTTAAATTAAAATATATTTAAAAAAGGAATCTAAACTAAAAAAAAACAAACAAAATTATTCAACATAAAACCGCTGTTTATCACAAATTGGCAAACGTTTGGCAGCTTGTTGACAAGAGTTTAGCAAATCGTTAGCCAGAGTTTGGTAAGTGTATTATGAATAAACTTTGTGCTAACTTCATGCCAAATTTTCGTTATGAATACGGCTGTTAAAGTTTTTTTTTACGTAGCGCACATATGTTTAGCTTTAATTTGTTTAAAATTAAGCTTTACTGACTCTAGTTCATTAACAAATTATTTTTAACATTAGTCAGTGTCTTCATCTATGATAACAGTGATGCAATTTTTCTGGTTTTACTACCTTTTCACGGTACGTTGACCGGGCGAAGAGGCACAGAGGGAGACACCTCAAAGAAATGCAAAAGCGGTCCCGAGATCGTATAACTCCCTTAGGTAACCAGGGGGATGTCCTCCGAGTGGGAGAGCCCGAGTGAGAGAGCCCGACATACTGCTAGAGTGACAGCTCTAAACTGGAGGCTACGCGATCAAGTTTTGCTTTTCAATTCCTTGCGATTTGCAAAACAATCAAACTTTTTAAATTGACTACGCGATTGCTGTCAATTTTACCTTTCCATTTGCTTGGCAATTTGACGTTCAATTTAACAGCTGAAATAAAGCTTAAGGCTAGTTTACACTATCACACATTTCACACGTATTCCATAATACTTTGTGAGATGGAAATCTAATGAGTTTTGTTGTGACTATCAAAAAATCTAATGTAACATTACAGTTTGTAGTCACACTGTCACACATGAACATGCTTTTGTTAAAATGCAACCCTGATCCAATGAAAAGTATTAGCGTTTAGAAATTTTTCGAAAAACGATTAAGTCGTATGGGATGTTAAAATTTTTTCGTAATACTTGTGACACATTGCATTCACACTATCACACTTTGTCACATTACTTGAGTTTTTGACATGTATTAATACAAAGTATTATAGTGCCTTTAGTGAGCATATTTTTCGATTGTTTTTATAAATTGTTTTCTTGATAACATCTTGAAAGTAAATTTTGACAACCAATATATGTAAAAGACTATCAAGAAAAACTTAATTGTTTAGCTGCAAGGTTAGTGAATGCGTATAAGGATTTTTTTTTAAATGATCTTTAAATATAGCTTTCTACCTTTTATTTACCACAATCGTGTCTACATTTTCTTTTGAAAAGTAATTTTGCTTTATTATAAGCATGCATATTATCTACTGTATAATGGCAAAATTTTGTAATGGTAAGCACAGAATTGACCCTTATTAACCCCGACCCTAAAATCTCTTTAAGATGGTAAAATCTCATAAAGCTGATAATATCGTGATAATATTCATCACAAATAACTCTTATATGAATATTTTTCTCATAACATACTTTTGTTCTGGTGAGGGGGCAGATTGTCCATGGGTCACAAATTGGGACCACTCGAAAATGTAAAAACTCTGTCAGTACTGCGGTTTAAGTAACATATGGACAGTAGGGGGATAACTTTTTAACAATTTTTTTAAATATCAAAATTGGTATAGTACAGTCCGATAGAGCATAAAAAACTATAAGGAAGCGTATATTTATTTTTTCGGTCAAAAGGTCAAAAAAGTTCACACAACAACCGCGATGAAGTTTTGAAAATTTTTAATTTTCTTTTTGGTTAAGAATAATAAATAATATTATGTTTATTTAAAGCAAAAAATAGCTCAAGTATGAAATACTTCCTCAAACCAAAACGTATCTTAAACGTTTCTTCACGAAAAAAAAAAGTTAAAAATGAATAAAAAAAACACCGTATAAAATTATGAATATTCAATATTGCTTAAGAAGGCCTCGAAATAATTTTAAATTTTGTAATATAATAAAGGGTCCGCCAAATAACTTTTTTTTTTTTTTTGAAAATGCTATAAAAAAAACTACTGAATATTTTCTCAAATTTCTTTTTTTATTTGAAAAAACAATCCTTCCGGTTAATAATGGAAAATAATTTCATTCAAAAGGCGTCATACTAAGGTCTTTATGCAAAATTCGTCTCAATGATGTCTCCGAAATGTTCAATTGTTGAGAACGACGGTGAATTGACTTTCAGCCACAGCAGCAATATTCTCGGGTGTACGCACTGTTTTTGGCTTTTCACGCTTTGGTTTATCGATGAGGATGCCAGTTTCTTTCACTTTTTTCACAAGATAACGAACATACGGAGCTGACATTCTGCAACATTACCATGATTTTCAAAGTAATGTCGCAATGTTTCCCAGCGTTTTTCAAGCGTATACACAACCATATTCGTTCAGCGGAAGGATAAAACTAATTATTCATTCACGAAATAAGCACTAGTTGAAAAAAAACGTTAGATGGCGGACCCTTTATTTTTGTTAGTTCAAGTCCGTGCTTTAAGTGTTTAGAAAAACCAATTGATGCGTGAACGTTTTGAGAAAAATTACAAAAGATTATGATTTTCGTAGTTACTAGGACATGGTTGACCTCATGGTACTATGCCAAACAAATTGGTTATACCCTAATGGACAGCCTTGATGAATATACTTTTTTAGTTGTGTATTATAGGAAAATCCAGGAAAAGAACTGAGAAATTAGATGTTCTGTACTATGGGTTGTTTTCGATTTCTCCCACATCTACGATAAATGAACGGGAATGAAAAGGATCACTTAGATCCTTAACATGCAAACCAAAGTCTTTTTCTTAAAGATTATTTTAAAAAAACTCCTTAAACTATTGAAATAACTAATAACATGATCACACAGTATATTTTTTAATTAATGCTTAATATTATATCTAAAGCACTTTTTTTTGTCGGTTGCAAATATCTCCCATACCACCGCATCAAATTTAATGAATGATATCTCATTTTAAAGCTTATTTCTAACACTAATGACGAAAAATAATTAGAAATTGAAAAATTAATATTTTCATTGATAAAAATTATATTTTTTATAGAACTGCATGATAATACTGTGTCATTATGATTATATCAGGCCTGTCATAGAATTCCATTCCGATCGAAAGTGGTTTTAATTCCGTATTTTGCTTCTTCAGAAAACGAAAAACGAAAATTTTTTTCGGAATGAAACCACTTTTGGTTTTCTAAGTGGAAGTGATTGTTTCAGTATTTTATAACCGAAAAAACTACTTAAAACTATTTTTTATGGATAAATAAATGTTTTTATGATATAGGTTGAAGAAATATTACACTTTTGATTTATTTATTTTACTTTATATTGATTTTATTAAAAACATAATAAATTCTTTACCGTTGCGTTGCCACCTTTTTTCCTCACAAACCACTTTTTTCATTTCTACGCTGAACATTGCCATACTTAACACAAAAATCATATGGTTTTTACGTAAAGTTGCCATGTCCAATTGTAAAACCAGAGTTGTTATAAAAAAAACATATTTAGCAAAATCGATCGGAATCTGAAGAAGCTAAAACTAAATCGATCGGAATTGAACATACGGAATTAAAACCATTCCGATCGGAATTTGTGACATGCCTGTATGTTTTTGTTCAAGTGTGGTAATACAGGGTCGCTTAATAGTAATGCAGTTCTACATAATATAGTATGTATTAAAATCCATTCTGGGAATACCGCTATTTACTATAATGCCGTTTATTACTAAGTCAGTTATATATAATTGCGTACGTTTAAAGATATTTTTGTTTGTATTAAGGATTCGGACGGGCAAAAAGTTAACGATGATCATGTCATTACCTCTAACATTGTATTCAAAGAAGTATTATAAAAGCATTTAAACATATGTATGTATGTATGTAAATATGTATGATATATAATATGATTTCTAATATTTGTATACTCTTAACAAAATGTATTGAAGTTACTAAAATTTCTATTAATTATTTTCATTTTATGTTACAAAAATGACAACTAACGGTGCGAAATATTCGCACGGGTCATCTAGTTAATGCTTAATATGTATTAATTATAAAATATGTATAACATATTTATAAAATACGTCTGGCTGGGACATACGCTCAGAAAAGATGAAAGCGAAACTATACACTGCATTTGAATGGAATTCTCAGGAGCTGCGAGGCGTTGGAAGACCTAGAGCGACTTGGAGAAGAACCGTTGTCAACGAGACCAGAAAACCCTTTAACCAGCTTCGATACATAGTGAAAGAATTTTGTAAAAAATATGTATTTGTGATTAGAATTAGTTCGATTTTTCATGAATTGTTAATAACGAACATGTCATAATAATAATAAAAAAAAGGGCCACGACATTCCCTTAATACGAAGCAGGTTTGAAAGAGTAATAACAACAAAATTCAGTATGTAAGCTGATCGTTACATTTGCCGTATAAAGCACTTTCTATGTAAAAATTATTGCTTAAACGTGGGAACTTGCTATATAAAATTCATGTCTTCTGTAAGCGATATGGTTAGCGAAACTCTTACCTTTCTCCGTTACAAAACTGCTTCGTTTGAAGCTCACTTCTTGGGCCCTTAATTTTATACCTTGTATTTTATTGTTTAAATTTTATTTTTTAATCAGTCAAGAATGAAAAATTATCAACAACTTTCAATACATTTCATGTTGTAAAATTCCTTTCTTCATAAAAATAATTTAATGAATTTCAGCCTGATTAAAAAATAAAAGTTTTTTAATTATGAGTAACAAAAAAGTTTTTTTGGTCAAAAAACAAAGTTTTTTTTCCGAAATTAAAAGATAATTTGACAACACTGTTCACCACTAATGGAGGGTATAAAAACATTTGGGAAATCAAATATTTACAAAGCACAAAAACACTTGAAAACGTAGCATTGAAAAAATGAGTAAATTGGGGTTTTTTTTATTTTTGAACAAAATGAACACACAATAGATAGACAAACACACAAAACTCAGTTCCAAGCATAATAAGAAAATGAAACAGATGTACAATACATGTTAAAACAAGAATAATAGACAAGCAGAGACGTGGTATATTTTTTCGAATTAAACTTTTCACCACAGTTCGCATAAAATTAATTTTTTCATTTCATAATAAAATTTTTGTTAAGGAATCTTTATTTAAAACAAGGTCCTTTTACACTTTAATAATGTGTATTACTACATGTCAAAAAATCAAATAAATTTAAAGTACCTAAGTCCTGGTTTTTAAGATGTGGACACTCAAAAAAATGAGTGCTTTTCATACAAATTTTTCTACACGTTCAATCACTTGTGTTGTGAAAACAGCACATACAGTCGTACCATTTTTGGAAAATTTCGTAAACAAGAAAATTTTTCATTTAGCTCAACAGTGTTAAAATTTTACTTCCATGAGTACTTTTCAACACACCCTTTATCAGAAATATATTTCAAAAAATGCCCAGAAGTAAATCAGGAATGGAAAATTTTAATTTTGTTTACAAATTTTCGCTATTTTTTTTTTCTAATAAAAAATGATAAAAATATGTATAAAACTTAAAGTGCTTTCTTTTAAATTTGAAATAAATCGCACATATAAGTTGTAACAAATAATTTGATACGGTACAGATATGAAAAACAACAATCGTATCAACTTTTCCACCCCTGCAAAAATATCAAAAACAGCTCTTGAAAAATTTGCCTCCAGCATCCGAATAAAAATTATTAAATAGCAAAGAAATATAACATTTTATGCTGTTGCCTTCTCCCTTTGAGGAGTTTTTTTTTCATTGTTATAAAGTGTAATACCGTAGATGCAAAATGCAGTGAAAGAAATTTTCTATTTGATTTTTTGGATTATCAGGACAAATATTATTGGATTTTGCTAGAGCAAACATTTTTAGTCTTGTAGAATAGTGAAGGACGCTTAAAACCAACAAAAACAAGTAAGAAAGTATAGTCGATCAAGCCCGAGCATATGGTATTTAAAAACAAATTTTCATGAGGGCACCCTATTTGGGACCCGTTGGCAATCATGGACCCGCTAGAACCAAATTATTTTATGAGGCTTAGTCTCATGTTAAAGTTCATTGAGTCGAATATTATTCAGATATCTTTTTCTACATCAGTGATTTTAGGATGGGGGTTTAGATGGGACCAATGGTTAAATTTGTTCCTACCAGCACATTATGTTGTCATGACATAACAGGAAGGAAGTTATGGCATAGTCTTAGGAGTAGTATTTGTATGGGAGCTATGTTCAAATACGGACCTATTCCAGTAAAATTTGGTAAGATGCTTAAGATTGCATATAAATAAGTTTTGACCAAATTTAACTTAATACCAAAATAATAAGATGGTTTTTGGGCACAAAGACACTATTTCGGAAAGAATCCTACGTGCACCGCTTCTCATCATATCGAATAGGCTTGGTGCTTTTGACAATGAGGATCTATGCACCAAATTTCATCAAATTATCTCCAAAATTGCCGCCTGTACTTTGCGCACAAGGTTTACATGGACAGCCAGCTAGCCGCCAGATGGACTAGCTGGCTGTCCCGCCAGATGGACTAGCTGGCTGTCCATGTACCCTACCTAAAGGTAGGGTACAAAAATTTGTTAATTGTTAAAAAGGTCTCCGAATTCCCTAAAAACTTTAAAAATTATTATCTTTAGAGATAGTTGTGATGAAGTTTCTCATGACGTTTGTCTCATAGTATTTATTATAATACTAATAAGGTAGATCGATTATTCGACATTTTTCAATAACCGGTTTTCGAATATTACGAATAGTTGCTATTTTAAAATATCCCGGTTTTTTGTTAAACATTTTTAAAATAACCGGATGACCGGTTTTAATTCGAATACTTAAACACACAAAAATCATATAAGTTTTTGTAAAAACATTGATTTGAATAAAAACAAGACAATTCAAAAAGGCAAGAAACCAACAAAATACATATCGTTACCTTAGTCCGAAAAAGTGCTAAGTCCATTTTTTCAAATTATTCAGGAGAGACAAAAAACTGTTTATTTTTTTTTAGTAGACTTTTTAAAAATCTGTAAATGCAGTTCTTTTCTTTAGTCCATCCTCTTAAATTACCAGTAGTCGTAGGATTTTAAAATAAATCAGTTGCGGACTTATAGGCTTTTTTGGACTTAGCACATTTGCTCTTTTAAATTTCATTATTTAAGTAGGGACTTAGCATATTTTCCTTATATATGTTTTTTTTATTATTGGAATTTAATATAAGGAATTGTTCCTTTTGAAGCATAATTCGTTACAGCGGTATTCGCTGTAACTAAAAAAGCTTAATAAAACTATTCAAAAAGTAAATGTATTTGGTGTTTACAAGAATGTAGTTATTTTATTGGTGTTGATAAACAAAATATTTATTGGTTAATAATAAATAAGAATATGAATTATAAGTTTAAAAAAAAGAAATAAATAATAATAAAAAGGTATATTTCTGCGATATAGGGAACATCCAATTGCTTAAAATTATACGATTATGTTGAATTCAATAGTGTATTTTTTTTAAGCGGAAGCTTCTTATGTTAAAAAAATTGGTACAGAATATTTAGAAAAACAAATCATAAAAGTGGTAGATCATCATAAAAACGGTGATGGTTCTTGGGTACAGTCAGTTTTAAAAATTGCAGGTCTTCATGTATTCTTGTCGTCATTTTCCTTCTTTCGTTGTAGTGTGGTTCCAAATTCGAAAAATAAATAGGTTTTTTATTTTTATTTATTTTCTATGATAAATTTTTCCGCTCTTCACTGAAGCGAAGTTTACACTTTGTTTCACAATTTTTACCTCGTCCAGGCGAATAAATAATACAATACAACAAATAGTTACCTTCGGTGTCAAAAAACTGTATAATTATGGTATTTTGCAATATTTTATATTTTTTAAAATTTACAAAATTCGACTGAAGACAGTAAATACTTAAGATTGTATTTAGATGTGTGGTTATAACAAGGACGAAAAAAATATCGAAAATAACCAAAATTCTCAATGCGTGCAAAAGAATTTTAAACTGTAATCACTTTGATATAACGAATTATATGTATTAAATGCAAAGTAAATATTTAATATTGTAGCTATTGCCAAATTGCTGTATTTCTTTATAATCCAACTTGAAAAGAAAAGACTTTATTAAAAAAAAAAAAAAAATTTGTTCCTTTCAACTGGACTTGGCATATTTTCTTACTTTTTAAAATTTTTTTTTTGGACTTAGCATTTTTGCCTACCACTGCATTCCAGCAAGAAAAAACAAAACAATGGTATTATTTTTGCTTGTAAATTATGTATTTTGAATTAAACCAGCAAGCTATATCAAAATCTCAATTTCGACGAAAAGTGGACTTAGCACTTTTTCCGACTAAGGTAACGATATTTATATATGACTTAAGGTACATATGTTCATACCTGGCAAATATTTGACGATAAAATCCAAGAAAATTGTGACCAGTGAATTGAACAAACTTTAGCTTTATTTTTCACAATCTCTATTTATTTACTAAAATTTATTTGTAAGAAGATAATTGTATAATGTTATTTAGAAACTGTTGAATGATGTTTGATCTAGTCAAACGTTTTGCAAAAGCATATAACAAATTGTAGGAATTTAATAAATTAATTATTTGAGATATTCTCCCAAATTTATTTTAAATGAGTTTTAATTTGTTGTTTGACAAGCATGTCTAAATGATTCAGTAGACTTCAACCATATTTTTGCCAACAAAACCTCTCAGCCAGGATTATATATTCCAAATTATTTTGTTTCAGCATTATAGAAACGAATAGTAATATGAACATGCTTTTTGTAGGAAATATTTGTCAATTCGTCGACCACAATTTAAAACCTTCCATGACATTGTTTGATTTCTTCAATTTTGTTTTTTAATTCTTTGAGTTTAAATAAATAAAACTGATTAATTTTTTTCATATCGATGATTCCGCCAGAATGTTGTAGTTTAAAGCATGAAGATATGCTAGAACTACTTAAGAATTTTTAGTGCCTTAACGGGCATTCCGTAATCGGTAACACAGCGGGCTAATATCTCACCCAATGAATAATTTTTAGCGGCGTATTTTAGTCAATTATTATTTGTCGTCTCTTCGAACGGAGGTAAGTTTTATTTGGAGTACATTAATGTCACGCAAGTGTACTAATTAAAGGTGGTTACTAAGTCTTGGCGAAAAAGTGCCTTTGCAACTTATCACTTTAGGACAGCTCAGGCGCACAACTTTGTCTTTTTAATCCCGTTCGAAATATCTTCAGAGATAACATCTATATTAAAATATATTTTATATTTAGAATACTCGCACAAATTAGAAAAATACTTTAATTACGGGTACATCTACAAAAAAAGAAAGGAAAAGGAAAATGTACACATTATTAAAACAACCGATTTTTTATACCAAAATAACCGTTTGATTCGATATTCGAAATAACCGACTTGGGCAAAGCTAAAATAACCGGCTAAAGCCGGTCTAATAATAATAGTTCGATCTCCCTAATACTAATACTAACACAAATTAAGAGTCCACACGTAAGACAATAATCTCTGCGATTTAATTTGACGTTTGCTCATATAAAAATCATCTTAAACCGGAAGAAATATTTCTTTTCGAAAATAATTTAAACATATCGGTCAGTTTCTTCAATAGTGATATAACCCAAAATAAATCCATTTCGAGATAAGCGCGTTTAAAGTTTTTGATTTGCTCTAACCAATTAGACAAAATAACGACACATTCTCTTCAGACGGGGAGAGTATAAAATATATAAAGATGAATTTCATAGACAATATAAAGAAAAACAAAGCGAACAATTTGAATCACAAACTCCGAAATTTAATTTTTTGAGTTATGACACTATTGAAGTAAATAAGAGATATAACGACGTAAAGCGGCATGGACACGCATAAAACTGGACTCATAAAACTCACATTTTTGTTATTGTGTAAGTAATGAAAACTCAAAAATATGGTTTGAAGTGAGTTTTACGAAAATCAAAAAACTTTGGATTTTCATACAAATTTGAAGCAGTTGGTGTGTGTTTGCACAATTTTTTTTAATGAAATTTTATTATTTGATAAATAAGTCCCCGCCCATACTGAAAAACATTTGCTATGAAACATTTGAGTTTGAGGGTGAAAGGGGATAGACACATGGAAAAGTTTACTTCGTTTCATGTACAGGCAGTTTTTATGAGTTTGTTATGGAGAGGAAAAAGACAAACAAAACATTTAGTTGCTACAAAACAAAAGTTTTATAGTGTAGATGCAGTTTCAAAAGAGAATTGAAGAAAGTTTCTGCATTAAATGTTTCGTTATATGGACGAGGACTAGTCAAATATTTTCCGATCAATAAATCGATTTTATTTTATTTTTACAACACCTTTTAACTGAGCAAATTTAGAAACAATGTTTGTATGATTTAAAGAAAATGTTGTTGTTGAGTTTCAGATTTTTTTTTTTTTTTACTGAAAAGGGAAAACTTATGCTTCTATAAGTTATGCTTCTATATGTGGTGAAAGGGCCTATATTTTTTACATCACGAAAACTAGAGCTGATGAGCAAAAGGAAGAGCAGATATGCGTTAAAAATTCCAAATAACTAAAGAAACAACTTTCTTTTTTAGCATAAAAAAATTTGATCGAAATTTGTAGACCTGTGTTATTGATAATATTTTTAAAACACGAATTTCCTTTATGTACTGTTTTCAGAACACAAGTGATTGTACTTGTAATAAAATTTATATGAAAAAATCTCAAAAAACTGAGTGCTTTTCATATAAATTTTACTACACGTTCAAACACTTGTGTTGTGAAAACAACACATAAATTTATATGAAAAGCACTCAGTTTTTTGAGTTTTTTTTTCATATAAATTTTACTACAAGTTCAATCACTTGTGTTGTGAAAACTGTAATAAAAGGAATTCGTGTTTTTATACCCTTCACCGAAAATAAAGTTTGTCATCCCGTTTGTAACTTCTACAATAATGATTTTTGAACTTATAAAGTAAATATATTCTGGATCCTTATGAGAAGAGAATGTCAAATCTCGATCACCGTCTATCCGCCTGTCTGTTGAAATCAAGTTTGCGGAGCCCCTACGCAACGCCAATACATGTTTTATGTATCTATCGATCGGTAAGGTCTTCGAGAATTTTGTTATTTAAAATCATCCAAATCGGTTTATGAATGAGCAAAAATATCAAAATGAATTTTTAGACCACCAGTATGACCCACGGATTCGTTTTATCTATCAGAAGATCGGATAATTTTAGCAGAACAGATTTCCCGAAAAAGTCGGAATCATCGGTTTCGAGAAACCGACTCAAGTAATTGGTAGAATTCTTCCTTAACACGTCGATTTATCATTCTATCCAAACAGTTAAAAAATGTCCGAGTTATGACCAAAATTCTTTAAAAATATCAAAATTTAAAAAAAAACTATAATAATACCTTCTGCTGAGAAACTGTATACTATCCCTTCAATTTTTTTAAATAATACCCCCCACCTATTCTCCTACTGATTAACATACTTCGATGGTTTGGGTTAAAATCCCGTTTTTAGTCATGACCAATATACAGAGTTTATTGTCAATTCTTTATAAATAAATCAATAAATAAAATATTATGTTAGGAAAAAAGAAAAGATTTTTTTTAATAGAAGATAAAAGGTAATTCAGTTACCCCCTCTTCTTACACATTTTATTTTATAATTCAGCATTCGTATGGAATTCATGAAGAGATTTCTTTAATAATATATGTGACCTTTTATTTACTCAACCTAAGACAGTAGCAGAGAATATGCTACGGCTTATCCACTACTCCACACATAATTGGTTCGGTCTATTATACATTTTTGGCAATGCCATAATAACAACGAGTACTAAATCTATAGCTAAGCCATGTCGAACAAGTTCGTCGGCAACTTCGTTTCCCTTGAGATCCAAATGACTGGGATGGCAGCAAAGTTTAACCAAGTTAACCTCCATTACCTTATTAACGCCCTTTAGAAATCACAATATATATACGACATATTTTGAGAATCACTTTCTAAGTCGATCGAACGATGGCCGTTCAGCTAGCAGGCTGGCTGGCTGTCCATGTAAACCTTGTGCGCAAAGAACAGGTCGCAGTTTGGAGAAATTTAGCTCATAAGTTCAAACTAGCACAAGGACCAAACCTATTGAAAATAAGACGAATGGATCCATAATTTCAAAAAGTCCACATGCAAGCTTCTTTCTGAAAGAGGGTATTTGTGCCCATTAACCATCTTATTACGTTCCCTATGGGAAAGGGAACTAAAACTAAACTTGTCACGTGACAAGTCACATTAATATGGTGATGTCCTACAAGGGGTTGGCACCTTTTTGACACTTTGTAACAGGTCACTGAAGTAACCTTAATGGACACATCCAATTTCGGTTAAAATAATGCCTGCTGCAGATATTGTCACAAATTAACCATGTCAATATGATAGATCCCCTTCATATAAAGTACTAAAACTAGAGAGAATCAGCCACTACCTGCACAAAATCCAGTCACATGAATAGTTTTGTGCCAATTACTTTTCCTCTGGACCAACTAGACTCTAAACACAATATTACCAGTTAAGTGATATGTCTTGTTTTCACTTATCACAATTCGTTCCTTTTAATTAAAAAATTTTGTTCACTGGTCACGGGATAAGTGCTTTAATAGCAATTTACACAAATTTCCCGCAGGGTTGGTATTTAAATGAAATTTTTCGAAACTTATTTTTTGCAATCAAAATCATCTTACCAAATTTTTTTGGAATCGGTCCATATTTGACCGTAGTACTCCCAAAAATAGCTTTTAATGCCATAACCTCTTTATAGATGTTGGTATTAACATAAAAATTGGCTACAATAACTTTTACGATATATACTATTGTCATGACAAAACGTTGTGCTGGTAGGTCCAAAATTAACCATAGGTCCCATATAACCCCTTCATTAAATCGGTTAGATGCAAAAAAATCCCATATAGATGAAGATATCTAATTAATATTCTTCACAAATAACTTTTATATAATTATTTTCCTCATAGCATAATTCTGTTCTGACGACCATGATTGACCATGATTCCCCGATAGGGAACACTCTCAAAAATGTGTTTTTAAAATATTTTGGTGTAGGGTATCATATGCTCGGGCTTGGCCGACTATAAGTTCTTAATTGTTTGTTTTAAGTTGTTTTATACAAATATTTACAAAAAATATATGCCATACCTTGAAAATACTATAAGAGAAAAATCTGTCACGTACGGTATGTCACGAACGATATTACTTTTTGTTCATTAAAAAAATTTTTTTTCCCAGTTACGGATTATAAGAGAAAAGTATGTGGTTTAATGTAAAAAATTAACAAAAGAAAAAATACCTCCTACAATTTCCAGATTTTCACATTTTATCACATTCACCCAAAAATCACTTCCGTTTTATGTCACGTACGATATGCACCTATTTTGCTCGATATTTTGCGCAACAAGGTTTCGAATGTGATAATTTTCTTTTCACTTAAAGTACCCCCCGAAAGAAACATAATGATAAAAACTTTTTCCAGTTAATAAGACGCACAATTGACACGTACGTTGACATGGAAATGCCCTGTGAAAAAGCATTTTTAAACCAACCGTTTCATTATTATGCTTTGTTTGTTGGTAATGTATTAAACTTCTATTCACATGATATTATTTAACGAATATATTTTCTATAATTTCAAATCAATAAAATTATTCTTATAAAATAAAAAATACATATCGGACTTGTTTAACGAAATGTCGTGTCGATTTTTTTCAAAAAGTGAAAAAATAAAAATTTTGAGTAAATACACTATTGTTGAACAAGTCCGATATGTATTTTTTATTTTATAAGAATAATTTTATTGATTTGAAATTTTAGAAAATATTTTCGTTAAATAATATCATGTGAATAGAAGTTTCATACATCACCAACAAACAAAGCATAAAGAGTTGCCATACTTTCACAAAAAATCGCTGAAACATTTAGGCCCTAATTTTGTAAAACGCAACGCACCGCCAAAAATTACATTGAAAGCAAAAACAAAGTCAAAAATATTTTATAATTTTGTTTTTGCTTTCTACAGAAATTCATATTGAATATTTTAATTTCAAACACTTGCGGCGTTGAAAATTTTAAAACGCAATATGAATTTCTGTAGAAAGCAACAACAAAATTTTAAAATATTTTTGACTTTGGATTTATTCCCTGTCAAGCTGTGTTGGGTACCCGGACACTACAAGAGGGATGGCAATGAGGTGGCGGACGAACTCGCGAGAGAGGGTTCGAGTCTAGACTTAGTGGGAAGGGACTACCTTAAATCTATCTGTTTTTATTTTACTTCTCTCTTTTTTCTTTCTCTTTATTGAATAGATTCACAATGGACCGCATTGGTTTCCGAGCGGAGGTGTGCCCTAGGGCGCATAACCCTTCTTAATAACTCCTAACCTAACAATAAAATGATAAAATATTTTTGACTTTGCTTTTGCTTTCAAAGAAATTTTTGGCTTTGCGTTTCATACAATTAGGGCCTTAATAGTTTAAAAGCGGTTAATGTACGTTTATTAATATACATTTTTAAAAGTGGTTTAAAGGACAAGAAGCGTTTGAAAGCTATTTCACAATTTAAGCTAAAAATAAGAGCTTTCTGTTAAAATTAAATTTAAATTTTGTTAAAAACTTCTATATAAAGTTCGTATGTTTCTTATTGACTTGCCCTTTGAATGTTTGGTTATTAAAATAAATCCCCTTAAGCCAATTGAATACATACAACAACACATAACTGGCAATATTTACAAAAAAAAAAATCAAACTTCTGCTTTTCATTTCCAAAACAAATACCTAAAAAAAATAAAACTTCTCTAACATAAAAAAAACCAATATTTACTTCCAAGTGCCATTCAACTTTTGGTGTTTTGAGTTTTTGCCATAAAATTCGTTGTCATTGATTGTTGATGGTTTTGTAGATGGAACGGAAAAAAGTTTGTATGTGGATTTTTGAGTTTTTTTTAAATCTGTAAGTGGGACTTTAAAGCAGGGCTGTGGAGTTATCCAAAAACAGTTCTAACTGCGACTCCGACTCCAATCGCTGAAATTTATTAAGGCAGACTCCAACTTCGACTTCTATTCTAACCTTAATGTATATGGGACTGGTCCTGATTTATCTTTCAACTCTTTTTTTTATTGCAGTAGCCAGTGTGGCCATTTTAGCAGCTAAATTTAGCATTAAAAATTTTTATTTAGCTGCAAAATTTTTATTTAGCAAATGTCATTTTATTTAGCATTGTTAAAAAATGTTTTTATCTTTTTTTCTAGCATTTTTTAAAAGATTTGGACGAATAGTTTTGTTGATTTTACTTAAATTTTTTTTAAATTATAATTAATTTTTACTAAAAATAGTTGTACCCATAATGAAATTTCATATGAAAATGGATAATTCATATGTTAAGAAACATGTCCTGTTAAAAACAATAGAATATTCAGCCCTCATCATGTTGATTGTTAATATTTTTTGATATTACGATATAAAAGAACAAAGAAATTTTACTTTGTATTTAGATAAAAATTCCATAGTGTAAAGCTGGGTTCACACCTATTAAATATTCGACGTCCTACGCGTAGCCCCTAGTTTTATTAAAAAATTATTTGCTTTTTCAAAACGTTTAGCTATCATTTAACAGTTTCTAAATTAGATTATACAATTATCTACCTCCAAATAATGTTTAGTAAATCAATAGAAATTGTTAAAAATAAAACCAAAGTTTGATCAAATTACTGGTCATACTTTTTTGGATTTTTTCGTCAAATATTTGTTAGGTCTAAACATACCTTTAGTGTTTGAAAAATTTGTTTGCTCTAAACTGGTGAAAAAAAAATAATTTTAAAACATCAACTTCTCTATAACTTTCAACTATAAGAAATAAAATGATCTAAGAAAATTGTATAGCATAGAAATAAAATCGTTTAAATTTTGCATGTATCACGGGTTTGTGGGCCCCCTAAATTTAATATCAACTACTTGTGTTACCTCTTATTTAAATATAACCATTTACTAAAATTTTGTTAAAAAATAAGTATTTTTTATTGCTGGCATTATTTATTATTTACATTTTTAAAAATATCTCCGCACAAGGGGATGTCCACTTAACCCTCTTTTTTTTTTTTTTTTTTTTTTTTTTTTTTTATTATTCCTACACTAAATCCCGCGAAGCTTTTTGCTTGTCTGCAGGAGACCAGAGTCTCTGGCAGGAATCGAACCCGCAACCCCGGTACTGATAGACTAGTTCACTACCAGCTAGCCTACCGGGGCACCAAAAAATGTGACTTATTTGAAGTTTTGATATTGTTACAAGTAAGAGCTGAGTGTTTGAAATTCTTATTCACTTTATGGTCCTACTTGTATAATATTTTTAGCTTTTCTAAAGTATTTGGAAAAAGTTTCCTGACGAGCTGGCCTAAGCAACCAGCGAAATGCGCATAGAAACTAGCTTTCCCACAACAATAAATGTGTGTTTTTAATCATAAATTGGGATTATTAGCACATCATTAAATGAATTAATTAATTAATTAATAAATATTTCATTCCCGGTAATAATTTTTGATAAAAAGTATTTAGTTTCGAATAAAACTTCATACTGGCAATACATTTTTAACAAAAATATTCCAAAAAATTTTGCATTATTTTTAGCAGTTTTAAAATCATTTTTAGCATTTTTTGGCCATGTCTAATGCCAGATTTAGCTGTAAAAATTTTTAAGATCTAGTCACACTGGCAGTAGCTTTTAAATAGTTCACAGAAAAAATTAACAGTAGTTTTTTATCAATTAAAAAAAATGTTTAAAATGTATTTAAATTTAATAAATGTGGTAATTTAATCAATTATTTTCTTATATGAAGGAAAATTAAAAATATAATTTTAATTTTTAATATAATTAAAATTTTTATTGTTGTGAAATAAATTTTTAATTAAAAAATTAATTAAATATAAAAAAATTTTAATTGATTTTTTCGTTAAAAATAAAATTATTTAAACTTGTAGAATTGTTGTTGGGAATTGTCAAAACTTGAGCTATATTTAATGAAATCAATTTACACATTGTTTGAAACGGCAAAGTTTTTTGATCATTTTTTTAACTAAATTTAAAAATATAATATATTGAAAAAAATATTCAACATATTTACAATTTATTATTAAAGTGGTTTTTAAAAATACAATTATTTATTAAAAGATTTTGTTTGATGTGCCTAATACCCTTTTTTTAATAACACTTTGCAAGAAATTGACACTTTTTTTTCGTGACAAGCTGGTCACCTGGCGTTTTAACATAATTCGGGTACGCTGAATCCAGTGGCGCCCGCGGTTTTTTAAAATTGGCTCTGGTTTTCGATATACCGTTATTTCGAAAATGGAGGAGGTTGCACAACATATGTTCACCTAACTCAAAAACGCTTTAGCTTATTGAAAAAACTTAAAAAACCGAAATTCAGCAATCAAATTTCCTTTCTAATATCCACAGACGTTTTAGGAACATAATTTTTTTAACAAAATTTCGAAATTTTTGTTTTTTAAAAATTCTTAAAAAATTGGAAAATGCAGCTATGCTTCTAATTTTTTGCAGACATATTCCAAACAAAACAAGCCGTAAATGATTAAAATCTGCTTGCAACTTTTGCTGTTATTCACAAAAGTCGAAAAAGTTTATTTAATTTAAGAATTTCATAAAACGCAATATTTGTATGGGAGCCCCCCTAAGGGATGGTGATAAAGGGAAAGTATAATTTGAGAAAATGTTAAGAACGAAAAACTAATGGAGGTTAGTCATACATTTTATCCCCCTAGGGGCGACTCCTGGGCATTTATGGGACTTTTTCTTCAATATATTTCTAGTCTGCATTGAACATTTTGTATGGAAGCCCCCTTAAGGAATGGAGATAGCGGGTGGGTATGTTAGAAATAAATGATTGCGATGAAAAATAAAGTGGGGTTGGTCATAGATTTGAACCATCTAGGGGCATCCTAGGCGCTGCAGGGGCCAAATTTAAGAATTTCATTAAACGGCCATAAGGGGTGGAGATATATGGCAATGTTTTAAGAAAATGCTAAGAACAAAAACCATTGGAGGTCGGTCATACATTTTATCCCCCTAGTAGTGAATCCTAGGCCTTAGAAACAAATGATGGGAATGAAAAATAAAGTTGCTCTGGTCATTCATTTGGCCCGTCTAGGGGTATCTCAGGCGCTGCAGGTGCAAAATTTATGGCTATAAGTGATTAACAAAATAAGCTATAAGTGATTAAAGTCTCTCTACAACTTTTGATTTTTTCAGAAAAGATGAAAGTTTTTTATTTTTTATAATAACTAATCTTAAAAATTTTAAAACATTTATTTTTGTTGTTAATAAGTTAAAGTTAAAGTTTTTAACATTTTTCTATTTTTCGAATTTATTCTATGAGTTATGAGTTATTGTTATACCTGTTTCAGGTATAACAATAGAATATGTTATTTAAGTTTTTTACAAGACCGATTAGTGCGGTTTTGACTGCACAATAAAAGACCGATTTGTGTGGTTTTCTAAGCACAATAAAATACAAAGGTGTAAGCATTTATGAATTTATTTCTTAATTCTAAGAATTTTTTAATCGGAATTTCTTTGGAATAGCATAAATTTGAATATTTGTTCTTTTGTTTTGTATTGTAAATGGCACAAAAACCGCATTTAAAAAATGTTACGTCAAAATGTCATTGAAAATAAATTTTCTGCATTGGCACATTCTCCATATCGGCCCATTGCTGCAATAGAGTCATAACTCAAATTTGAATTTCTAGCATCTAAATATTTAATTCTTCTCTCAAGAGTTGAATGTAGAAGATATTTGTATGAAATTTTTACACAATATGAAGAAGCGATATGGTGATTAACTCCACATTATTAGCTAGTAGGCGGCCCTTTGTTCCACTGTGAGCTAAAGCATTAAATACATTAGCTCAAAAATCAGCGTTTTTGAGTTATGACTCTATTGCAGCAAAGGCTCGATATATACATCATGTTGAATAAAGAATTTAATAATTAAAAAAAGTCCTATGAAATGCTCCATATAAATTATATTCTTCATATATATTGAAGAAAAAGTCCCACAAATTCCCAGAAGTCGCCCCTAGTGGTATATAACGTATGACCGACCTCAATTAATTTTTTGTCCTTAACATTTTCTCAAGACATACTTGCCCCTTATCGCCACTTCTTAGGGGGGCTCCCATACAAATATTGAGTTTTATGAAATTCTTAAATTAATTAAAATTTGTCGACTTTTGTGAATTAAATCAAAAGTTGCTAACAGATTTTAATTATTTATGACTTGTTTTGTTTGCAGCTTCGTTTTGCAAAAAATTTCTGCAAAAAATTAGAGGCCTAGCTGCATTTTTTATGAATTTTCGAAGTGTCAAAAAATTTCGAAATTTTGATAAAAAAATTATTTTTTTTTCAAAAAAAAAATTATGTTTCAATAACGACTACTCATATTAGAAAATTTCTTGTGTGTTTTTTCAACTTGCATAGTGTAATTGATAAAAAATACTAAAATTTATTGTCGGAGGATAAGCTGTTCCTATGCGCATTTCACTGGTTGCTTAGGCCAGATCATCAGGAAACGTTCTGCTTAATAATTTTAGAAAAGCCAAAGATATCAGCAAACAAGACTACAGAGGGAATGAGAATTACCTACATACTCTCAAAAAGACTTATTTGCAACGATATCAAAGCTTAAACAAAATACCAACAATAAAACAGTGAGTTTATCATTTCTTACAATTTTTGTACTTTTTTTGTATTACAATTTTATAATTTTTTGTAATCAATATAATCATTGATTCAATGAATTTGGTATGAGTTTGGTGATTAGAGACAATTTTCAATTTTTTCTGTGTTAAAAAATTAAAAATATATCAAGAAAATTAATTTGTAAAAATTCCAGCGCTTTAATATTGTGTTTTGCATATCGTTACCTTAATATAAAAAGGCCCCAACTCATTATTTTTGGAAATCTGTTTTTTTATTGATTATTGTAGAATGGTTGCTAATATACATTCTATTAAAATTTCAAGCAAATTAGATTAAAAATAATGAAGTTATAAGCAGAATACAAAAAGCCCTAACTCATACACACAATTTTTCTAAAGAAAAAAAGGCCTAACTCATACACACAATTTTTCGAAAGAAATACATATTATGAATTTCAATCTGAATTCCTCGTTTAATTTTAATAAAGATGTTTTTTGACAATGGTTGTGTAGCTATATTATTTCAGCTTTTATTAAGTTTTTTCCTTCTCCTGTAAAAAGTGTTTTTGATGAGTTGGGGCCTTTTTATATTAAGGTAACGATATGTAAAGTAGAAAAGTTTTGGAGTCGGAGTCGCCAGTTGTTGTGGGTACTTCGACTCCGACTTCGGTACAAAAAACTCAGCTCCGGCTCTATTATTTCCACTCAACAGCCCTGTTTTTAAGTTTAAGAAAGGTTTTTTTAATTTGAACACAAATCTGCACTTGACAACATAATTATTTCATTTTATTTATTTTTTTTATCTTTATACAAACAAGAAAGACAAATGAATGACGAACGTAAGAACAAAATAACTCTGCAAACATTAAAAACAAGACAAATCTGTTGAGGTTTAAATAACCAGTAAAAGTTATTTAGTATCTAGTCTCTACATAATAGTACATATTGGATAAATATTGGATAAATATTTTAATTGAATACAAAGTTTTGTACACAAATTATAAAATTTTGTAAATGTTTTCATCTTAATTAAAAAATTTGCCAGAATTTTGAAAAGCCCTTAAAAAGTGTTTTTAAAATATAGAAAAGTTGTGAAATATAAAATTACATTTCTTGGAAAAAATTTAAAAAGAAATCCTTGTTTTAACATCTTGAATTTAATTTTCCTTAAAATTAAAAGCAAAATATATTTTGCTTTCTTTTTAGGTAAAAACAAAAGACCGGATGTTAAAATGAAAAATGTTTGCAAAATTTAAGCTTTAAAGAAAAACTTTATAGGCTTTAATATAAAATTTTAATTGGAACTTTTAGATTTGCAGAAATTATTAAAGAAAAACGGTTTGTTTGATATAAAGTTTTAGAGATACAAGTTTTGCCCGGTGGCCAAATTCCGACCACTTGACATTTACTGTAAAAAAAAATCTGTATACATAAATACTATGTTCATAGGTATGTATCTTTATGTCTATGTATGTATATGTTATTCTTTCTTCAAATTTGGGTAACTAAAATAAAAGAAAAGTAACAAATGGATTTTCATATACATATTTTTAAATTATCAAAAATTATTAAAAATAAATGACTACAACCACAACACAACACAATACATTTCGAGAGAGCCAGTGCGTTTGTACAGGTGTGTTCATGTGTGTTTTTAAGTAAAAACAAAAACGACACTTTTTAAGAGAATAACAAAAATCACCATTTTAACCCATGTGTGCGTGTGTGTTTCCAAGTGCAAACAAAAACCAAAGCATTTTAAAATGACAACAAAAACATTGGTATTTTCAACCACCGTTAATACATATGAGTACCAGTGTTTGTAAGCATATTTAAAACGCTTTTTATCCCTTTAATCCTAAGAGTATGGAAAAATGATTTATATCGTGCATATCTACACAAAAATACCTTTGAAACCATCAATCTTTTATTAAAATTGGTGGACGATACTTAAGATGCTTTTAATCCAACTACAAAAAAATTGTTCCCATATATATACATAAGATGAATGTAACTTAATCCATCCCTTAAAATTAAATTATTAAAAATTATTTATTTCCCACAAAGCGCAAGTTATTTTAAGCTGACGAAGCGTCTGCTAAAGTTATTTCCTAAATTTTTGAATGGTACCATTAAACCCATGTTTTAACTTTTGATAAACAAAATGCAACGTGATCTTTAATATAATTATGCTTCTTGCTATTAAAAAGCTTAGTTTTAATTTGGACTTTACACTATGCAGTCAAACAAAAAAAAAATATTCAACATTTTTTATTTTTTCGAATTTATTCTATGAGTTAAATTTCAGTTATGTATTTTATAAAGCTTTTTGTAATAACTCTATTCCTTAAATATTTTAGGAGTGACTTTAAAAAAATATTTTTTAAAAAGCTGGTGTGTAAATAAATTAATTTGTATACATATGTTTTAAGCAAGGCGAATTCATTCCAGGTAATCTCGGTAGTACAGCAAGTACAACTCGCACAAAAACCACAAGCAAGTTGTTTTTGTAAAATTATTGTACAATGTCAAAAACCGAAACAAATCAAAACAGAAACAAAGATAATAAACAAAATTTTGACATCCAACAATTATAAAGCTATAGAACAAAAGTTATCAGCACGGCTTTTAGGATCACCTGTAATGAATTCGCCTTGGTATTAGGCTTACCAGATTCAAATTTTCAAAATTCTTGACATACACTTAAAAAATCTTGATTTTGAAAAGAGTTCTTGACAAAAAAAAAATTGTTTTAAATAATCTTTTATAAAAATAAGGCAATTGTTCAAACATTTAAAAATATAAAATACAAGCAAATAAACTCACTAGATTTGCACCAAAAATTCCTGCAGCTGTTTAACATTTTTTGCCCTTACTACGAAATACAACTGAACTCCGTTGAGTGGAAATTAAAAAAACTGCTAGTGATGAGCTGTAATTTTTTGATGTTTTTGTTTACCGCACTATAACAGAGTTGTAAACTAAATACGAAAACTGCAAAATCAAAACTGATCTATAGTGGAGTTGTAAGCCGTAAAAGTGGCATTATTTGAGGGGTTTACAAGCAAAAGGGGTATACGGGCAATAGCTAACAAAATAGAGTTATATGCAGCAATCAGTACTTTCTTCTTGTGTATATATTATTGTTCAAAATTTCAGAGCCCAAATTGCGCCATATCGACCTAAGCTTTATATTAAGTTGACATTTAAATATAAAACAAGTAAGAGTGCTATATTCGGCTGTGCCGAATCTTTGATACCCTCCACTGACAGGAGTGGGCTCTATATGATAAATACATGTATATTATTAACTAAGCTTCACAAAAACGAACGTCAGCATTAAAATTGGTTGCGGTTTAGACCTGAAATAAATTATTGACCGACAATAAGAAAATTGTATGCGTTTCTTGTTAGAACTTTGAACTGGCTTGAGTAAAATATCATGAGTCGTAAAAGTTTTAGCCGAACTAAAATAATTTTAAGGAGGGTAATTTGTATCGGTCCTATGGTAAATTATGGCCCAATCATCCCAAAATTCTGAAGACTGATTTCACACGCAGAGAAAAAACATGATTAATGAATGGTCACTACGACCATTTTTATTTACATTTGGCTAATATGTTTACCCTAATAAACTTATTATAATCCTTATATAAATTGAAAAAATATTTTTTCTCCTTGACATTTTTTAATTTACTATAATAATATTATATGGTATTTAAAACTTTAAAAGTTACCATGATCTAGCTAAACATATTAAATTATGCGAAATATTTGCTACTATAATTTAAATATTTTCAACTATACAATTAAAATCATAATATTAGCTGTACACAAAAGGTATGTTTGATACTATCATTTTTGTTTGCTTTAAAACACATTCTATAAATAAGCAACCATTTAATGTCAAAACAAACAGTTTGTGTTTTTAAAACAAATAAAATCTTCGTTCACGTCATTTTCCGTCTGCGAGAGTCAGTTAATCGGGAAACATGAATGACTACAAAATATTTAAAAGTTTTTCGGGAGAAAAAGGCCATGCATGATTGCAAAATTAAGGAAATAAATTATTATACGTTTATTGAAACAGGTAAGTTATATATATATACATATATATATATATAAATATATATATGTATGTATTTAATTTCATTTATTAATATATGCTAAGCTGTATATGTATGTACACTAGTCGTCATAAGTATTTTGACGAAATAAAAATCGTAAATTTTAAACGGCTTTGTTAAAAATTCTTGTTTATTTTTTCCTTTTTATTTACAACTTAAATTGTGACTTATAAATAAAAAGGAAAAAATAAACATGAATTTTTTGCACAGCTGTTTAAAAATCAAACGTAGAAATGCACGATTTTTATTTCGTCAAAATACTTATGCCGACTAGTGTATTTTTAATTAAACATAAATTTTTTTAAATAAATTTGTTTATTGGTTTTATTGTGAGAACCATTTAACATATTCAAATATTTGCATGGTGTTGGGAAAAATAGAAACATTGTTAGCAAGATCATTTGTGTTTTTCTTCTAAACATAATAATGTTTTTGAGACAATAAGAAGCAATAAACATGTCTGAACATATATTCTTACTGAAGACGTGTTTGACACAAATATAACCAGAAACATTAATGATAGTTTGCGATTGTGATTGTATCAACCACGTTTTTTCTTTGCGTGCAGGTATTACAAAAAATAAATTAGAATAAATTTCAATACAGCAGTGTAATTAGTTTTAGCGTTAACAGTAAATTTCACAAATTTGCGTGATATTTTTTCTGGCCATATGAATTTAAGTAAAAAATTTCACCGCAATATCTATATCTGTGATGGTTTTAGGTGAATTTAATTATTTTCCCAAAGTGGGATTTATTTGGTTTTAGGCGCAATAAACTGTTTTCCGAGAGTAGGGTTTATATGGGGCCTATGGTAAATTATGGACAAATCTTCACGAAATTAGGCAGTGTGAGTTCTTGTCCTATAAAACTGTGACGTACCCAATTTCAATTTGATAGCATTATTTATTACGGTTTTAGGCGTACTAAATGGTTTTCCGGGAGTAGGGTTTATATGGGACCTACTGTAAATTATGGACCGATCTTCAAAAAATTTTACAGTATGATTTGTGGTCCTATGAAACTGTTACGTACCAAATTTTAGTATGCTAGCGCTATTTATTGCGGTTTAAGGCGTTCTAAACGGTTTTCCGGGAGTAGGGTTTATATGAGGCCTTACGTAAATTATGGACCGATCTTCGAAAAATTACACAGTATGATTTCTGGCCCTATAAAACTGCGACGTACCAAATTTTAGTATGATAGCGTTATTTATTACAGTTCTAGGCGCAATAAACTGTTTTCCGGGAGTAGGGTTTCTATGGGGCCTAATGTAAATTATCGACCGATCTTCAAAAAATTTTACAGTGTGATTTCTGGTCCTAATAAACTGTGACGTACCGAATGTCAATTTGATAGCATTATTTATTACGGTTTTATGCGTACTAAACTGTTTTCCGCGAGAAGGGTTTATATGGGGCCCATGGTCAATTATGGACCGATATTCACGAAATTTAACAGTATGATTTGCAGTCGTATAAAGCGAATTCGTGCAAAATGTTATGTCATTCTGTGCATTATTCCACCATTTATGTTAGTTTTTGTATCAAAATTATCAATTTTTTTTTGGGTAGTGCTTCCACATTTTGATTCATAGTTCTGAACCTACTAAACCGATGTTTCTGGATTTCAATCCCAAACTGCTTAGGATAACTTCAAGCAATTTGAGACCAAGTTTGTTCTTTTATTTTGCGTTTTTCGAAAGTGAGCGTGTTTTCAACAGACGGACAGACGGACAGACAGACGGACATGGCTAAATCGACTTAGAATGACTCAAGAAGTATATATATACTTTATGGGGTCTTAGATGTATTATAAAAAAGTTTCACACGGAATGACAAACTTAGTATACCCTCATTCACCACAGTTGTGGTATCGTTTTCTTGGTATCGTTTTTCGATTTTCGCCAAATCTTGATGTAGTCGCTCTCCTTCCTCGTCGCTTGTATGGGAAAGCAGATAATGTATTTTGAGAGACATTCGAGCTCCAATCTTGCAATAATTTTGCAACAAACTGTCGATTGTCTGTTTGAAATCCTGGGATTTGCGGTTATCTAGAAATAACATCTTGGAATGATACCCATGCTGCTGCTTCATTGGGCGTTTAACATTTTGTAAAGTTTCTGTCGGCCATTAACTTTCGAATATCAGGTCCGACAAATATTCCCTCTTCGGTTTTGCCGTAGGACAATTTGGGAAATAACTTGGTCAAGTACTCAAAATCCGATCCTTCACGTTCGAGCGCTTTGACAAAGTGACTTTAGTTTGAGTGTCAAGATATTTCCACTCCTTCATCCGTGATGCGAGCAATTCTGATTTTTGTTTCGATAAATTCAAATCACGAACCAAATCATTGAGTTCACTTTGCGAAACTAAATGTTTTACATTCATGTTAAAATCGCTTCCACTCTTCGTCGGTGATGAACTACAAGTTTCCATGGAATTTGCACTCGTACCTGGACAAATTGGGAAAGAATCATTGCTCGCACAGGGAACTGGCTAAGACACTGATGAAATTTCAGGATATTTATATTTTGCTAGTTGTTTTGCATTTAGAGCGAAGTAACAAGCAAAACTAACAACCATCTACATGATTTTTCGGCTCTCTCCATAGCATTGGCAATGAAAATGAAAAACATACTTTTTTACCGCGTGACCACTTGTATATTGTGCTACATGCGTTGCAAAACAATTTCGGTACCAATTTTATCAAAATGAATGTTTTTCTGTATATTTTTGTCAAGTAAGTAATTTTTGGTTTTTTTTTTTTTTTTGGTATATTTCTAACAACTTTTAGTGCATATTTTCAAGTTGTTACTTCATATTTAATGCGCAGGCAGCACTTTGTATAAAACAAATTTCCGGTTTCCCTAGTTCTCGTCCAAATTGTGAAGCATTTGCAACGAATCGTTTGAGTTTAATAGTGAAAGGGAAAAGACGTGTGGAAAAGTGTTCTTTGTTTCCTGCGAATTTGTTATTGAGAGGAAGAAGCTGAAAAAGAAAAGTTTCAATGTACGAACACGAATGCATTTTCAATAGAGAATTAAAGAAAGTTTGCCGCAATTGTTTCATTAGATGGACGAGTACGTACACATGTCCTACGAAATAGGATTTTCACAATTACATCGTTTTATAAATATATTTATTTAATTATTAATTTATACTGTTAAGAGTTACGAATACGTTTATAAGTTATATTCTAACTTAATTAACCGAGCCATAGAGTCCCTGACGGGAATCGAACCCGCAATCCTTACAATGATAGACTAGCTCACTAGCAACCAGCCTACCGAGGCACCCAAGATAGTTTTAATATATTCAGTTTTCTTTTATTTTGAGTAACTTAAAATGTTTATTTGTAGTCACAGCTGCGTATGATTAATATTAAACTATACAAATGTATGTATCTAAGAGATTAGCGATCCCTCTTAGGGCCATTATTACAACCTAATGATAAAGTTGCTGATAGTTAACGTGAACAATAGCTATCTTGAACGATACAGTGACCAATAAGTTTTTTCCATTATTACAACTGTCCGATAAAATAAAAAATGTAATTTATATACTGTGGCAACATTGCAGTATATACCGACTACTTTTGGTTGTTAAAATACGTAGTGGCAACAGCTTGCTTTTCTTTCTTTCTTTAATTAAAAAAAGAATTAAATTTTTGTGCTTTATTTTTGTTCTTAATCGTAAATTGTTTTGTTTTTTGTGTTAAATTGTGGTTTTTTTTTAAGTTTGCATAATTTAATTTGACTTAAAACTGTCACTGATGCTACCATATCTTCAGCAGAAAATATGGCATCTTCAAGTTCTTAAAGTTCACTTGTAAAGTTACCATGAGGACAAACCTGATGTTAGCTTATCAGTCACTTTTAAGGTTAATGTTAACTTGTAATAACCAAAAACTATTTATCTGTCATATAGCATCCTAAAAATAACTATTTGTAAGTTGTAATAATGGCCCTTATTGTTTAAAGCACACGTTGTTGAGTCACATTAAAACAATCATCAGCGGTATATAGTTATCTCAGTTTTTCAAGGATACTGGTGTCGTTTTTGGAGATTATTTACGGAAGTGGCAAATTTGGCCAACTTTTATACTGGATTGACTCATTTCCTTGCTCAATCCACGCTCCTTACCTGTTACTTCAGTTCCACGGTGCATTGTCCTAAATGTAAAAAATGTGATATATTGACTTGGCACCCGTCAGAAGACGAATAACTCATTTTGCACACATAAATATTTTCTGAGGTGCAAACAACAACAAATGAAAAAGTCGTTGACATTGAATTTGCATACCAAAAACTACTACTTTACCGTTTGTAGAACATAAGGCACTTAGAAACGCAATTTTGCACATATAATTATTTGACTGAGGGTAGATGGGTAGTATTTTTAATTGGATTCTTTTAAAAAATTCGCCCGGTGTTTTTAAATGTGGATTAAGTTTAAACTTAGTTTAACGTACTCTTGGATTTTTCCGGTGAAATGTGATTTTTTATCATTTTATTAAAGACCAACATCTTAAGAAAAACTAAGTTGTTCCGTCAACATTTTGTATACAAGCTTGATAATGGCGGCACAAATGTGTTTTCAGATTAACTTAACCTAATTTTACTGAGATCTCAAAAACCCAGACTTTTTAGTCACTAAAAAAAAGTAATCATTTGGAAAAACATTTAAAACAAATAAAAGATTTATCTCCCGTACCCGCCATTAACAGTCCGAACGCAGCAAAAAAAAATTAATAAGTCGAAAAAGAGATTTAAGAAAATATAAAATAAATAAAAATTGTAAATTTCAGGGCTTAAAAAACTGCAGACGAAACCAAAGACTGTCGAACAAAAAACGAAAATTTGTGTACACCCAAGGCGAATTTACTTCTGGTGGCGGCGAATAGACATCCGGTTTTTTTTAGTCAGGCAAGAATTGCCAAAAGTTTTGTTTACAAGTGCTTTTTAAAATTGTTTTTTAATTTAAATTTTAGTTCGCAACTAATTAATGAAAAAGTAGAAAATCAAAGAGATGATTAATAAAATATGTATGAAAATTAAGTACAGATCTTTTTTAGGTCACAAAAACTAATTTTTTACTATTATCACTATATCTTAAAAGTAATTTTTTGTTTATGTGCAATTTTAATACTCAAATGCATAAACTGAACACAGAAAAGAAACGGATTTAATTAATTTTAATGCAACGTTAACTTCAACCGAATTTGCAATTAAGTGCTCACAAAATTGCACATGTTTATGTTATAAAAACTGTTATTTTCATAATTCTAAAAATAGTAATTTTTTTTTTTTTTGACTCAAATGTTTTTGTTCATTTTGGGTTAAGGCTGACAAATATATTCTTTCTTCAATCCGAAATTACAAATACAAATTTCTTAAAATGTCTAAAAATAAAAAGCCACTAAATAAATTATTTCTAAATAAATTAATGTTTTAATATTATTTATCAGTGCGGATTATTTTTATCTTATAAATTTGTATTTTTAACTTATATTAGCATAGATAATCATGCTAAAGCAATAGTGTATATTAACCAATTTGGTAATTATCTTTCCAATTCTGACCAAAAACATACGTTATTACGGAAAAGGGAAATTTTGATCATTCTGTTAATCCATAATATTATTAATGTATGTATTTTAAATATCTTGTATGACTGCTGTTTTAAATACATATAATTAAAACATATTGTGCATATTGTCAAACTTACTTTAAGCATAAATGGTTTCAGCCTGAAAATTCATGTTGTATGATTTTATATCGTTTATGAACTTTTGAAGCTGTGAACATTTAAAATGTGGAGAATTAGAATTATTATAACGACCCCACTAGTACATTCATGTTACGCGTGAAATATTAATATTTGTGGACGTAAATACGTTTAAAAGTAATTTTACTACTAAAAATGTTAACATGTCGACCTAAACAAAAGAGGTACATAAACGTTTTTTATATGGTCCAATTAGTAGGTATGCGTGAAACGCCTGCTGATTTTTTGCTGAGTTGTGTTTTTTCGTGCAATGGTTTTTGACATCATTATCATGTTTTAAACAAATACAATTATTGTTGTTTTTCCGCGACCTAAGTTTTGTGCGACCTAAGCCTTTTATTTATGTTAGCCTGTAAAATAAACAAAACTTCAAATATAAAAAGAAAAAAAAAAAGAAAAATAATGTCCTCAAAATAAGCCCGAAATTAAATTTTTTTTATCTAATTTTAGATTAGAACCCCAAATCTGGTAGCCTTGCTTTATGCTAGGAACACAACTGGGACGAACGACGAATTTCGCCCAACACGACGAATTTTTTCGTAAAACTTCGCTGAGTAAATTCGTCGTATGAAGCAAAATAACGACGAATAGCTGGCATCTTTTATCATTGAGAAAGTTGATTACTGTTTGTGCAAAGAGAGAGAAATAGTGTGACCATATTCAAAAAAATAATGCCTAAAAAAAAACATAATCAAAAACACAACTAAAAACTATTTTAATAGCAAAATACTTTGTATATTTATTTTATGTGTTATACAATAAAAAAAAACACTTATTTAAGTAAAAAGTAACTTTATTTACTAAAGTACTTCTTAACTAAAACCAAACATGGTCACCTAGTACTGATTTGTTCGTCGTTCGCCGGCGTAAGAAATAGAATTAAATCTATTTAAAGTTCGCCGCGTCTGGCGAATTTTCGCCGTCGCCCTGATTGTGTGCATTTTCATATACACAAACGTCTTTTATTTTTGGCGACGAATATTCGCGGCCAAAAATTCGTCGTTCGCCCCAGTTTTGTTCCTAGCATTAGTCAACTGTTTTATGAAAGGCGAATTCACTTATGTATTAAATCGCCCTGCTTTTGACATTCCATGACCGAAAAACAAAAACAAAATACCCTGTTGTTTTTTGTGTTGTTGACTTGTTGTAGTCTCGCCGCCACCGGAAGTAACTGCCAATTTCACAATGTCGAAAGAACGCTTTCTTTCTTTTGCACAAATAAATTTGACACAAAAACAAATTTCTGAGAATTTGTTTTGTGTGGATGTGCGAAAGAAAGAGTTCTTTCGCATTTAGTGAAATAGGCAGTAAATTCGCCTTGTGTACACCTTTTCGATTTTTGAGTTGGTTTGACAGCGACTGTTTACATTTAATACATCAGAAGTATAAGCAAAAGTTTTTTTTTGGCCAATGACAAATAAAGAAGTGGAAGAAGTGGCAGTTTTTCAACTTTGACTGCAGCTTTTCAAACGTTGGTAAATTTTAAAATATTCGCCCATATACATTTATGTATGTGGAGTATGAGAAATATACATTTGTATAATTTAATATTAATCATACGCAGCAGCGTCTACCCATAAACTGTTGGAATCACTCAAAATAAAAGAAAACTAAATATATTAAGGCCCTAATTGAGTAAAACACAACGCAACGCCAAAAATTACATTGAAAGCAAAAACAAAGTCAATAATACTTTTTAATTTTGTGGTTGCTTTCTACAGAAATCCATATTGAATTTTTAGATTTCAAACGCTGCATTGAAAATTTAAAAACACAATATGAATTTGTGTAGAAAGCAACAACAAAATTATAAAAATTTTTGACTTTGTTGTTGCCCTCAATGCAATTGTTGGCGTTTGTTTGCGTTTTACATAATTAGGGCCTAAAACTGTAAGCGATGCGTTCATTTAATTAAACCACACTTTAATGTTTCAAAGTCAGTTTATTAATGATGCCGTTTATAAAAATCAATTGGCCAGCAACCAAATTCCTGGCATCACATTTACATACAATCATTTACTTCAATTTAACATGCACGAAAGACAAACACAGATATAATAATCTTTACAAAGTTTTTAGAATTTGTTTTTGTTTTAAATGTAGTTGTTCGAAAGAAAGAATTCTTTCGCACACCAGAAAAAGGCTATTAATGTTTTAAAGTTAAAAACCTAATGCGGAAAATTTTTTTAAAAGAATTTACAGAAAGTCACAAATTTGTTCAATAACTTGCTTTATAAAAGTTTCAACAAATTATAACTAGCATATTCTTTTAAATGCTTTACAAAGTTTATTTTACAAATTTTTTTTCACTGATAACGTTGGTTTTCACTTGAAAAATTAAATAAAAACAAAAACATTTTTAAAAGTTTACCCAATCTACCTGAAGAATAAGTTTGGGCTGTTTTGTGGACTCATTTGTATGCCTTTCGGTAACATTTGAATCCAGCTGGGGGTCCTAAATTGGAGAATATTATAACTACTTCATTTTTCCAAAATTTAAACTTTTACTTTCTTACATATTCTTATAAATTTATATTATTTCACACGCACGTACCACCGATCACATTGCAATTTAAATACAAACTGTCATAATATACGCATTTTGCTTTTGTACTAAATAGATATTCACTTTTTAACAGCAAATCGTTGCGAAGAAGTCAATATTATTTGGGCAATAATCAATTGTGCTCTTGTTGTAATTGTATAAATGTTACAATTATCTGAACAACTCTTCAAAGTGACGAAAAACTAAAATCTTAGAACTCATAATTCGATTCTAACGAATTTTGTTGTTGTTTAATTCCTTTAAATCTACTGTTTAACTACCAAATGTTCCGAAGTAGTTCGAATTTCGTAGAAAATCGAAAAACACGCTACCAATTGCTTGGAGGGTTGAAAATAGCGCAACAATACATACACATGTACATAAAAAGCATAAAATATTAAAGAAGTACATAGACCTTATAAGCTAATGAAATGCACCAAGGCAATAACTTAAAATACACTGGAGAAAATAACCTGCCTGCCATCATAATTAAAATAATATTGCTATAAAAATATCTTGGGGGCCTCGGTAGGCTGGTTGCTAGTGAGCTAGTCTATCATTTTATGGACTGCGGATACGATTCCCGTCAGAGACTCTATTGCTCGGTTAATTAAGTTAAAATATAATTTGTAATCGTATTTGTAACTCTTAATAAATAAAATAAATAAGTAATTAAATAAATAAATAGAACGATCTTATAGTAAAAATCCTATTTCGTAGGACATTTGTAAGTGTAACTGCTTGGACAGAAAAGAAAGCGCACTTTGCCACTCGTCTTTTTCCATTCACTGTTAAACTTGAATTTTTCGTTGCAAATGTTTCTTAATTTGGATGAGATCCAGGGAAATCTGAAATTTGTTTTAAAAAAGTATTTTCTGCGCATTAAATATGAGTAAGTTGAAAATATGCCCCAAAAATTGTAAGAAGTATGCAAAAAAAAAAACAAAAAATACTTACTTGAAAAAAATATACAGAAGTTGAATTGAAAACATTAATTTTGAGATAATCAATTCAAACAGTGTAATAAATTATGGATAACAACAAATGAAAGTTTTATGTTCTGGTCTACATAACTATTTATTTTTGTTCGAGTTGTCCACAGAATTAAATACTTACAAAACACTTTCTAGAAGCTAAAAAGGACCAGTAATTTTTTAGTTGCCAGTAAGTCAGAAGGGTCACAAGTTAGTCGAAAAACAAACCGATCCACTGACATAGTAACAGATTTAATTCTAATATTTTTATAACTCTTAAATGGCTTAAAATAAATTCTTCGAATATTTTTGATTAAAGCCAATTGTAAAATAAATTGGCGCTAGTTAATAGACCTAATAAGTAGTTATTTAGCTCGTTACCAGTAAGTAAGTAAATATTCAGTACTGAAAACAACACAACTAGTAAGTAGTTATTGAGCTGATTACACTGTGCTAGAAATTTACACTTTTTTTAGACAAGCTGGGCACCTGGCGTTTTAACCTAATTCGGGTACGCTGAATCCCTTAGTGCTAGCCTTTTTTTAAGGTAAGCTCTGGTTTTCGATATATACAGCTATTTCGAAAAACGGTATGGCGGTCTAATAAAATTCTTCAATTTGGCCAGTGCAGTGCCTAGGATGCCCCTAGATGGGTCATATGTATGACCGACCTCACTTTGTTTTTCATCTCCATCATTTATTCTATCATACCTACCCGCTATCTCCATTCCTTAATGGGGCTCCCATACATAATGTTCAATACAGAATAGAAATATATTGAAGAAAAAGTGCCACAAATTCCCAGAAGTCGCCCCTAGTGGTATATAATGTATGACCGATCTCAATTAGTTTTTTGTCCTTAACATTTTCTCAAGATATACTTGCCTTTCATCAACACTTCTTAGGGGGGCTCCCATACATTTAGAGCGTTTTATGAAATGCTTAAATTAATTTAAATTCTCTTCTTTTGTGTCTTTTGTGAATAAAATCAAAAGTTGTTAACAGATTATAATCATGTATGACCTGTTTTGATTGCAACTTCGTTTTTTATATGCCTGGAAAAAATTAGAAGCATAGCTTCACTTTCCCATTATTGATGAATTTATAAAAAACAAAAATTTCAAAATGTTTTTAAAAAATTATAATTTTTTTTTTTTTTTTTTTTTGCCAAAAAAAAGTTGGGTAAACGTAGTCATGATTATGATTAACCTTCAAAATATTTAAAACTAAAAGGTACAAGTGATTCCTATCAGATGAACAATAACGACATCTAATCTAATTCTAAAAAAATATTTGATTTTCGTTTATTTTTAAGTTACAAAATTATCTTATTGATCTATTTACAATTTCATTGTAAAAAACTTTTAAAAAATTTTTTTGTTTTGTTATTGAATTTTAATGGGTTTTTATTTAAAAAAAAATTTAGACATTTTTAGCCAACTTTTAGCCAATGTTTTCCGTAAATTAAGCAATACTTGGTCACCAAGTCTTGGCAACACTGTCCGGGTATGATGGCTGTCGAGTAGTAAAATCCGGTTATTGACATAACAGTTTATGCATTTTACTATAAATAATAAGATTAGGAAACCTTATAAAATATGTTAAACGATATAACGAAACTGAATAGTGTATATGAAATCGAAAATATTATCGATTAAGTGCGGAAGGGGTCCTACTGCTAAAGATGTTCCCTTTTTGCACTTAATGGAAATTTGTAAGCATTTAAAATTATTATTATTTAAACAAATAATTTTCGCCTCGTTTTCTAAATGCGCTCACTTAATAGACCGTACTTGAATCTATATTTATACATTATTAATTCATTTCAATCAAAATGTCAGTAGTTCGCTTTCTGTACTTAGCGATTCAATTATATTTGCATTAAAAAAAACGAGTCAAAAATTATAATCGGTTAAGTCCCTACACCACAATAGATACAGAGAGTTTTCGACAATGTACCCAATTTAAAAGCGATGGGCAGTCTGGGCTCACCAAAACAAAGTTGAGTTTCGAAGTTAAAATTCATATAAAAGTTATTTATGCAATTTTTATATCCACCAGCCTGGTGGTAGGAATTATGAAGTGTATAAATTACACTACTTAATTTCGTGAAATCGCTCCATAAATTATCTTAGGTCCCACTCTCGGAAACACTTTAATGAGCCAAAACCTGTAAAGAGTTAAACTTAAACTTGGCATTTGGTGCACCAGTGAATGCATTTTCTAAGACATTTATTTTTTTTTTCATTAATTTTCTTCTTTAATTATTTTCAGCACTTCTCACATTAAAATGTCTTAATAATTGTTTGACACGATTAAAAGAATAACAAAGTTAAACTTTTTTCTTTCGATTTTAAAGACCGTATTAGAGGGCTTAATCAAATAAATATAAAAGATCAATATTGTGTTCCCTATTCTCTCAAGGGAGTGGATTTTGTTTTTATAAAAAAAGATAAAACAAAAAAATTAAGTTAAGGGTTTCGGGATTGACTAAGTCCCGAAAATCGCGGGATTAAAAAATTCAAATCGGGATTTGACTAAATCCCGAAGATCCCGGGATTAAAAAATTCAAATCTGGATTTCGGGATTGGCATCCCTAATTAGTACCCATTAAATATTTTTTATTATTTACAAAATTTTCAACAACAATTTTGTTGATATCAGCAAAAATTTTTAATTAAAACGGAAATGCGTTTAGAAACTAGCTTTCACAGAACAATAAATTTCGATATTTGTATCAAAAATATAAATGGGGAGTTTAGCAAGTTTTTAATTAATGAATTAATTAATAATAAATTTTGTGTTCCCGAAAATAACTTTGGATTTTAATTTTGATTAATGGTGTAGTTGAAAAAAAATTTTTTGAACATTTTTTCTGTGTAAAGAAGAAATATACTGGAAATATTATGATCTCTTTCTGCTGGCCACTGCTTTTAACCATAAAAAAGCCTTCTTTGCCAAATTACTAATGACTCCTCGTTAACAGAAAAAGACTTCAACTCAAATCTCAAAGGTAATTAAATACATTGTACGTGAGTCAGCCTCAAAAGAAACCAACAACTGAAACAAAAAAAAAAAAAAAATAATCAAGACTGTAATAGGCCAAGGATGGAAAGAGAATTTTTAATGAATATTTGCTAAAGAAAAGATATAAAATTCAAAATAAAAATATTGAGAGACTGAAAATGAAAGATTAGCTTTTAATCAAACTAATTTAAATATGATTGCAAGATAAACTTTAACCTGTTATGCCTGGAGTCCCACAAGGCAGCGTTTTAGGTCCAATACTATACTCTATATATACTTCCGATATGCATACATCCGATAACGTCGAAGTTGCGACTTATGAGGACAACACCGCCATAATCTCCACCAATAAATGCCACATTGAAGCTTAATCTAATCTGTAATGCAAAGAGGGTTAAACAAATGGATAATCACTGTAAATGTAGAAAAATGTAAACATCTTGCATTTACTTTACGGCAAGAAGAGTGTCCTCCAATATATATAAATAATTTGCAATTACCGAAGTCTAACTGCGTGAAGTATTTAGGAATGTATATAGACAAACGTCTCACATGGAAAGACTCAGGGATATCAAAATATCGATATTTAAAAAAATTATAATCGATATATATATATATATATCGCCGATATTGAAAGTACCCATGTATCGATTCATCGATATTTATCTACGACTATCGAATTCGATATTTTTAAGATCTCTTTATAATAAAATTCAACATTTTAACCGTTACTAAACTGCTTACAATAGTGTTGTTTTTTAAGAATAGCATCATATGTTTTTAACTAATATTAGGAAAATAACGGCGCTTTTCTATTGTACATTTTCATAGATTACACAGTTCAGTTTTGTCTCGGCTGTTTAAGAGATGAAAACATAAAAATAAGAGCGGAAAAAATATTCTGGAAAGGGTTCCTAGAATTATGCAAAGAATCGCCTTAATTATGGCGTATTAGCAGCAATAGACTCGTGAAAGTTGGAATGTTAATAATAAAAAAAATATTTTGTTTTTTTTTTTATTTGAGCATGTTCTTATATATTAAAAATAAAATATTGCACAGTTTACTTGTATAGTATGTGTCACAAGTTTCGCTTACCGGCAGTTTATAATCCGGCATTATATTTATAAGCCCAATAAATTTTTTTTTTTTTAGATTTCATATGAAGAATAAATAAAAAATTGTTTGTATTCTTTCCTTTTTTTGAATTTTTTTTTTATTGTAGAATTAACTGCCGGTCCCTCGATTTCAAAAGAAAACTTCGTTCGCATAACTAACCTTAAAAACTAAATTTTAAAATTGGTTTTTGCTTTTAATAAAAGTTAAGCGAATGAAAGTTTCATTTGAAATCGAGGGACAGGCAGTAAATTTAAAATTAAAAGAAACTACAAAAAGTTAGAATAGAATTACAAGTAATATATTTGTACATATGTAAATATGTATTGACATAGGTATATTACGTTTTTAAATTTGGTAATAATTTCAGCTTAATACGTTCGATACATCGATATATCGATATTTTTAATTAATAAATAAATTCTAATTAATAAATATCGATACTCTTAAAAAATATCGATACGATATATTGCGATATATTTTTTTCAATTTGCCCAAACCTAGAAAGAGCACAATAAAAATAAAAAAAACTACCTTAATATGAAAACCAAAAAAATTAACTGGTAACTTGGAAGCAAGTCCCAACTTAGTCAAGAGAACAAAATAAAATTATATAAAGTTGTTTTAAAACCCATATGGACATATGGCATTGAATTGTGGGGAACGGCCCGTAATTCAAATATTGAGATATTACAACGCTATCAGTCTAAAACATTAAGGAATATTTCCGGCGCTCCATGGTTTATGACCAACATTCAGATTCATAGGGATCTAAAAGTAGCCTTTATTCTAAGTGAAATAAACAGATATACCCAGCAAAAACTTGGTAATGACTTGAAATTACTGAACAACTTACTTTTCAATGACTATTTCATACCATCTGCATTACATAGAAGTAATTAAGTAATGACTGACATATAATCTGATACATAATCACTTGTTTATGAGTTGATTAAATAAATTTATAAGTAATTCATAATAAAATACATTTAAGGTTTTATTTTTCAAATCTAATACAATTTGATTCTAAATTTGTTTTTACAATTTGTTTTTTTATTTGTTATAAATGAATATGAATTTGAATATGAAAAATTTAAATACTTAATTGATTTTGATATGAATGTATTGTTACGAAACTAGATTTGTCTAAGAATTATTTATGATTTTAGTTATAAGTTATCTTGTAAATTATAGTTTTATGTCATATTAGTTACTACTTTAATGAACGCCACTGTACTAAATTTGCTAGCAATTGTAATTGTAGACTTAGTTATTTTAAAATAATTCGAACACAACCTTCTAGAAAATACTAGACGGTTCTTGAATCAACTAGGAATAGTTTTGAACTATAAATACAGGCTAACTCATAAATGTTTAGTTTGATTGGAGACATTAAACGGTTCAAATCGATACTTACAATAGTGGTTAAATTTTGTGAACATTAATTTCAATAAAGTTTGTTAAGTTGAATTCGTGTGTGTATTTATTTTGATTTGTAATTAAAAGTACTCAAAGGTTTATTATAAAGGAAATAAACCTTAACGCGTTTTATTAAAGTAAAAACGTTACAGTATTTTAAAATTAAAATTTTGAATAACAACTACACTAATCAACCAACCAAACGATATTATAACGATATCGACTAGGTGATCTAAATTATAATATTTGATGTCAATCTTGTATCATAAACGAAAGTATTTAAATTGTACTTTTGCTTATAATATCGTTTTTCCATGAAAATATCATATCGTTTTTGCAATTATATCGTTCTCTGGTTTATTGGGTATGAATATGTCCTTGATTCAGGGTAGTAAAATTTTTCATAAGAAAGCAAATTAAATAAAAGACATAATTTGGTTAACAAATTCAGTTTTGTTGATAATAATGTAAAGTGTCTATTTGTAAGCAAACGTAGTAATGACTTATTTAACTCCCTATTTGTAAGCGAATGTGGTAATGACTTATTAAACTCCCTATTTGTAAGCGAGGGTGGTAAGTACTTGCATCCAATGACATCACCGTGTTAAAATAATGAGTTAAAATGCCAATGCATAATGGTGAAGAGTAGTTATATTAGCTTTCTAACTCATTACCTTTCAATGTAAGCTTTTACTGGGTAGTTGTAGGTTTATAAATATACTAAGCAACCACCAAAACCCATTGTCGATTTCTTTATTAGATGAAACAGATGAAAATAGAAGACTGAATAGGTTTCATGTTTTAGATCTTTAGCTTGGAACACACTTAACTTTTATTAATATTTAACACACGTATGTATGTATAGTTTATTAAGCTTATTGTAGTTTAATAACACATGTGATATCTTTTTATCGAATTTGATATCTAGTTATGCCAGGCTTGGTGTTATATATGTATATGTGACCCGCTCTTTGAAAAGGTGGCTCATGACTCAAAAAATTATTTTTCACTTTTTTTTTGGTTCGGATAGTTTTTGAGACGCTCTTTAACATGGTGAAAAGCAGGAAGTCCTAACTTGCTTAGAAGTGTACTCAAAATGTAGAGAAAGAAGAGCACAAATGAAAGAAAAACACAAATTTATTGAAAATCGAGAATGAAGATAATACATGGAATTGAAAATGAAAAAAAACGCTATTTTGCACAAAAAAATATTTATTTAGCAATATTTAGTAGTTTTCTTCGTCGCCATCCTTGTTGAAACCTTTGAAGTTGCTCGTTTTTTCGAAATTTTGTTTTTGAGTCATAAGCCACCTTTTCATAGACCGGGTCACATATATGAATAAATATTATACCCAGCTAGTATAGGCTATTTGTTAGACGATTATGTTTAATATACAACTCCTAAAATAATCTTCTGATGATTATCTGACGAGTAACAAAAACATCTAATGTTTTTTTTTTATTTCTTACTTTTTTTATACATTTTCTGACACGCTCGTCTTTTAATTTTGGAATGAACCTTTTGCGACTCTCTGTAAGAGTCATATAACAATTACTGAGCTACCTAAATAAAAGCTTTTTTGAAATATGAAAATTGTATTGTCGATACAACTTCGATAAAACAATTCGAGGTGAGGATCTGTAAAAAAAAAGATTTTTCGATAGGATGGTGTTGATTTCGCGAAGTTTAGACATGAAAAAGACGCTTGATGCCCTTATTTAGGTAGCTCAGTTATACGGCTGAGCATTTTACGAACTGTAAAATAATCCCTAAATGAGTCTCATACGACACTTGGCATGCTTTTTGAAAGACTCGTAAGATAATCTCTACATACATCATAAACGATTCCCCTTATGATTAATATAAGCGTCTTTCGCTGTGTTATGGAAGAATCTCTCATATGAATCAGCATGTGTAACAATTTCTCTCGTGCGGGGAATCGTCTACAATTAAAAAATGAGCTCGTCAACGATCAAAAACACTCTTCATGAGATTCCCAGTAGACTCCTAGACGATTGACGATTGAAATTTAATTGAATAAAAACTTTTCATATTTTCTGCTATAACAACTTTCTAAAGACAACAATTACATTCCATTTTCATTTTACAGAAAAAGTTTTTTCAAATCACCCAATTCATTATATCAAGCAAAAAAGTTGTTGATTTTGTACCTATTACCAAAATGCTTATATTGATTACTAAAAATTGTAAAAATGTGAATATTTTTTTTAATAAATGATATATTTTATTTTAATTAAATAAAGGATATTCAACATTTTTTTTATTTTTCGAATTTGTTCTATGAGCTAAATTTCAGTTATTTATTTTATAAAGCTTTTTGTAATAAAAAAAAAATTAATATAATAAAGTGGCTTATGAAAAGAAATAATTTCCAGATTCTATTTGTTAAAAAAAAATATCAAAAAACTTAACCATTTCGAACAATGTGTTAATTTATTTAATTAAATATTATTCCCAACAACAATTCTACAAGTTTAACTATTTTATTTTAAACGAAAAAGTCAATTAGTATTTTTTGATATTTAATTAAAAATTTATTTTAAAACAATGTTCTTTTAACTAAAAAAATAATTGATTAAATTATCACATTAATTAAATATAAATACTTTTTAAACCATTTTTTAAATTGATAAAAAACTTTTTTCAGTGTTGGCATAAAGAAACTTTTTTAGCCCCATCACCACAGGTGGAAAGGCTTTTGTAATAAGAAGTTTGTAATTCCTTTTATAAATTCTACAATATTGATCTTAGATCCATTAAGTAAATATATTCTGAGTCCTTATGAGAAGCGAAGATAGTTAAACGATGATCGTTTATCCTTGTCTATATTGAAATGTGTTTTCCGAAGACACCTGAATTAATGCGGACTACCTTGTTATTTATTTGTATTATATAAAGTGCGAAATTTTCGTTAGTGATATTCAGCCAGATCGGTCCACAAGTAGCTGAGCTATGAGCGCAAACAACCACGACTGCCTCCAATTTTACCCATAAAATCCCTTGTGGTTTTTTTCTGTTTATCTAGAGAACGGCAAGAGCCAAAGTTTACGAATTACGTACAAGTATACTGGTTATCAATGCACAACATTCGACAAAACATGGGCGGAATTGGTGAAGTGGGCGTGGTGCTCCTCATTCCAATACATTTTAAATTTCGATATATCTGGAGAACGGCAAGAGCCAAAGTCTCCACATTAGCTACAAGCATCTTTGTTATCAAAAGACAACATCCAAAAAGACAAAATGTGGGCGAGATTTGAGATGTGGGCATGCCACAAAATGGATTTATTTATATTTAAAGAACGGTAAGAGAAAAATGTTCCAAATTTGGTGCACATAGCTATTTCAAGCAACCTCTCTAAAAAAATGGGTGGGATCGCAGTGGAGGGCGTGGCAGCTCTCATATAAGAACATTATAGATTTCTGTATATCTTGAGAACCTCAAGAGGCAAAGTTTCCAAATTAGGTTTTATTACATAACATCCGACAAAATGTGGGCGGGAGCGTTAAAGTGGGCGTTGCCGAAATATTTTAATTTCTAACTAGTGAACGGTATTTATATAACTTTCTGTTCTTATCGCACCATTGTGAAGGGTTTATAAGCCGAATAAAGCACTCCTACTGGTTTCTTTGTTTAATTATCGTAAACTTTATAAACTAACACCCATTTTCATAAAAAAATATTTTTGATGAATAAAAGGTTTAATAAACAAATTCTCATAGAAAATTCGTTTCATAAACCTTCCAGTAAAAAAAATTGTGTTTTTTGAAGCACTTAAGAGAAAAAGCGCATAATCGAGCGCTTCAATAAGAGAGCTCGAATACAGCAGTAAATGATAACGAATAAAATATACAAAAAAGCTTGATATTTTACAAAGAAGGTTTTAGCGAAAAAAAATAAAAACATATTATGGTTTACGAAAAAGATTGAAAAACGGCATTAAAACAAGTAAAAGCAAAACATTAATGAATATGTTATTATAGTTAGCCCTTAAAAAGGCACTTTAGGAGTGCTTTGTTTGCATGTTTTATTATGTTAAAAAAAGCGCTTATTATCAGCAGAAAATAATCCTCCCAACCGGGAACACTCCATACAAAAATCAGACATCCCATCAGCAGGTTTGAAACGATTTTAGGTATGAATTCATACATAAAACCTGCTCATTTTTTACTGGGCTGCTATAAACCTAAAATATTTTTATGAATATGGTATTAAATATTTTTTTTAATATTTAATAAAGCTCATTTATGCAATTAGTAGTTTAATTTATATTCAAGTACTTATTTTAGGGGATGGAATTTTAACAATAAATTTTTTTTTCGAACGTTTTTATTAGGGAAGTAACAATACCCCATTTTGCCGATACTCAAAAGGAAATTTCGGCGATACCGACTCCGATACGCATATTGAACTTGAATACAAAGTTAAATTAACCAAACTCAAGTAAGTAATTATTAATATTTTAAATTGATATTATTAAGATATAAAAATAGCGAATTTAATTTCAATTTAGGTAAAATTAACAAAAACATAAATTATTTCTTTTATACATTGCAAGATATTATAAATACATATTTAAAATAAATATTTAAGCGATTTTTGTCTAAAGAATAAAGTATTATAACTTTTACGGAGATAGAAAATTTCACAAATCCTTTTGAACCAGCCCTGCAGTGGAAAATCGTCTCTCAGATGCGACAGTAAACAATCGAATCTGTACCTCTAGAAATATTAGGAGATCTAAAGAATCTCTAAATTCTTCTTTAATGAAAATAAGCAGGAAAATCTTAAAACATGCAAGATTTAGCAACGACGGAACATTTCACTACAATGCACAGTGGGAGGTTTCTGGAACACCCCTTTTACTTTGTTATTTCCTCTTATAAAACAATAAAACTAAGTACTTGGGTGAAGTTTTAAAATATTTTTCAGATTTGCTCGATGTTTTCAATAATAACTGTTACAATTTCATAATTTTTTTAATTTATATGTACCCTTATAAAGGGTGATTCATCGTGTGGTTTGATTTTAAATATACTTTTTCACGGATCATGCATGACACATATCAAACTGCTTGTCATTTTTGTTCAGTATTGTATGGCAAGCCATCATGGAAAGACTCACAACACAACAGCGTCTCCAAATTGCTGACAAAATTGTATTACGAAAATCCGTATTTTGTGAGAAAGGTTTTTTTGTGCGCATAATCGACCTACTGAAACCACTATTGCCAACACCATTAGCAAATGTGACTTCCAGATTACATAAGTGGATGATACTCGACCGGTAGGACCACATAAAGCACGTAGTGAAGTGAATACAGCAGCTGCAGTTGACAGTGTGCGCTGATGAAATCATTGGGGCATATTTCTTCAAAAATGAGGAAAATCAAAATGTTATCATCAATGCTAGCGGTTTCCGCACCATGTAAACGAACTATGAGCTTTCTGAAATTCAAACGCATGGTCTCTGTGAGCTCTGCTACACAGCGCATGAAACAATAACCCTGTTGAGAAATCATTTTGGTGAGCACTTAATTTCACGTTTTGCTACCGTAAATTGGCCACCTAGACCGTGCCACATCACACCTTTAAACTATTTTCTCTGGGGAAATATAAAGACTGGGGTCTTTAGGAATAAGCCAGCTACGATTGACGCTTTGAAAGCCAACATTACTCGTGTTATTGGTATTTTAGCCGATAATTAAAATTTTAAGTTCACTTTAAAATGTATGTGTTTTATTTTACATTATAAATCAAGCCTCACGAGGAATCACCTGATACTACTCTGTGGTAAGGCCCTTCTATATATAAATACTCCTAAAAATCCGCAGTTTAAAAACCTTTGTACTTTTTTATTGTTTTCACATTTGTTTAGAAAATTTTTACCAGAAATTTTATATGAACGATGCGATAAAAATTTTCAAAGATTGGTTGACCTAATTGGTTGGTTAACTTAAAAGAGTGTCAGTTTTCAAAGACCGAAGAAAATTTATTTTTTATTTAATTATTAGGCTATCCCGATTTTGTTCTTGAAAAGGCCAAATAATTATATTAAAAACTTATAACGAAATAGGCTTTATTTCCGGCGCTCCTACGGTCAGAGTAGGTTGTTCATTGTAATAGAAATTTGTAGGTTTGTACATGTTTTGAAGTTTTAGCTCTAATACTGCATCAATATTTTTCCAATCCAAAAAAAAAAGATTTTTTTTCTGAGGTTTTGGCCGAAATATGTTTATTTCTGTGCTACTGTGCAAAGCAAAACGTCTAAAAATTAAAAGAAAGAATTTCATTACTAGGTTTTGATTTAATGCTCTGCTTTTTAAAGTTTTATTTCTCTAACTGAGATAAACTAAATAAGAAAGGCAAGCGTTTGCAAAAATTCTAATTTTCATACAGTTTATATGAAACGATCTTTTAGAATGCGAATTTAATGCCACCCGGCTGGAAAATCTTATTTGACAGATCGCTAGGTCGGGTTGTTTTGTCGAAAATTTATTGAAAATAGAATTTTCATGTTTAAAAAACTATTGCCCCTCTTGTTAAGGCAGTTAGTTGTTAGGCAAAAAATAAGCATTGAAAATTAAGTTGTTTGTTCAAAAAGCCCTAAAAACAATTTCTTTACAAACCGTAAATATCGCCGATATAGATATAGCCGATATAGTTTTAACACTAAGATACTTAGTTGTTTCATACCACAAAATTAATTCATATTTTATTAATTTCACGATTTCACGATTCAAAAAAAAATCACGTTTTATCTATTATATTTGTCTTTAATTGCTTAACTGAATTTTTGCTTACTATTCGGTTAATCGTTAATCGACTTTAATTTTTGCTACATGGATTAACGTCATTTACAATTTCTATTCATTTAACATAAAGATTTTTTTCTATTCAGTTAGCAGTAAAACAATACAATATAATTTTGATGATTTTACAAAAAATATTTTTTGCAAAATCATTCAAGTAAAAATGTTTACATTTTCAACAAAATCATTCCATTCATACAATTCACTGACTACCAGTTGTATTGAATGAGTGAATCAGCCAATATATTGTTTAATATATTTTTTTCTATCAATCATTAAAAGTGAAATTGAAAGAAATTGTAAATAACACAAAGCAAGAAAACAAATACAAATATAGGAAATCTAAACATACACGCACACACACTCACACACACACACTTCACTAACTCAAGCTCGTTCACAGAAAGGAGAGAATATTGCCACTTAAATGGAATGGATTTGAAGATTCAGCAGTAAATACCTATTAAAGTAATGTAACGAGTGAATAAGGGTTTGTTTAGGATACTTGTGCACAGTGGAAATGTGTGTATATTAGGGTGATAACTTTTTCAGTTTTGTAAATCTTTAATCATCCGTTCTGTTTTATACAGAGCATTTCTGTGTTTTATAGCATTGATCTGTTTGAATTATTTTCTAGTAAAAAGCTTTTAATTGTTCTGTATTTAATTTAATGTTCTTGTACAAATAACGCGAAAAAAATACATTCCCAATTTATCTGACTTTTCTCATTACTGAAAACTTGCACAATTTTAATATTATATTTTCTTTTTGGAATAATTTTAAGGAATAATAAATTTAAAAAAGAAAAACCAATCTTAGTACTTAAGGCTTATAAACACTCTTTTCAATACCGACGAAATAAAAAAAAAATATTTTAAAATTAAATAAAAATCAAGAGTGCTATATTCGGCTAGGCCCAATCTTATGTACCCTTCACCATAGTAAGATAAGAGCAGACAAATATAAGAATAAGAATTCGGTTTAGATATAAATAAATATGTTTTGTGCCACGTCGACTTCTCCAATCCCGCCCACATTTTATCGAATGTTGTCTATTAATAACCAGTACCCATGTTCTGTAACTTTGGTGAGAACTTCTCGCATTGAAAACATGTGAAACAAAATATTCCATCGTTTCTCGAAAAGTGAGAAAAAAGTGTGTCTGTAACTCATGTCGAAAACTATCAAAATAGTCGTTACGTCGTTACGTTATAAATGTCATAATATTCCACTCGAAGCCGACATGAAATTGCAGATGTTGAGTACGCCAGTCAAACATATCGATGACGGCGACCAAATTTGACTAAGATTGAAAAATTTTCAACGACGGCGGCGAAAATACAACCGTCGGCTATACTTTAAAATGTAAAGTGCGACTTTAATGTTTGTTGATTACAAAATTGCTTTGAAAACATTCGTATATTTTTACAAAATGTTAAAAGCAAAATAATTAAACAATGAAAAAATCGGCCAAGAACAAAATACTTATCTCTTCCGTGTTGATATTCATTGCATTTTGCATTTTTAATTTATTTTTTAGTGTTAAAATTTTTTCTCACCCCGTTTTTTCCGTGAGTTTATTTGACTTCCCCACAAAAATTTTACAGACACACTTTTTCAGTAAATTGGCGAGTAATTTCGTTACGTGACAGTTATTACTCGCCAACAATGTTACAGACGCAGCACAGTGGCGCCATTTGAGTTTTTTCGTTGCAAAAATCATATCTTTTGAACCGAATAAGATAATTGAACAGTTTAAACAGCATATGATAGATAACTGTTCAGCCTATGAAATGAGCGTTTGGAAAGGGTGCTACGCTTTGTAGGGGCCTACTTATGGGTTATCAAAGTTAAAATTAGTAGAAAAATCAATTTTATGGTAACTAAAAAAAATTATTTTTACATTTTTAGATTGTTTTTATTTTTTTTCTTAAGGGTTTTATGTTTTAAATTATTACCTAACAAATTAAAAAAAAAAATTATTTATTTTTTTAAATTTATTTTTTCAATTTTCTGTAAAATATTCATCACAATTCGTAAGAGAAGGTATATCTAAAAGACTAACAATTTCTAAACTATAATTATTTTGTAACTCTATTCGTGACTTCACATGCCGCAGGGAAGAAATAAGTGGATCGGAAGATGCTGCCAACATGTTGAAGAGGTCCTTATTTTGCCTTACCCTTGATGCTTTGAATGTGTTCTGCAATCTATATTTTTTATAAAATTTGTTAAGAGACTCCTGTGCTTCTTCAGAAAGCTCTCCAATTGGCAAAGGCTGGTACTCAATTATATCTTTGCCATGCGCCAATATTTTATGGACGGTCGGGGTCAACTTCTTCTGTGGATACATTTCTGCTAAAAGAGATGCAGTTTTCGACGCATATTCTCCATATTTTGTAGAATTGACATTTTCTTTGCAGTTTAAAACATCCAAGATCGTTCCCAATCTTTTCACGATTTGATTGTCAATTCCAATGATTCTAGTTACTGCCTCATCATTTTCAAAAAATCTCCTAGAAGTGTTTCCATCGTTAGAGTTACCGTATCCGTGCTTGGGACAGTCTACTTTAAGTCCAACTTGTTTCAAAAAAACCATCCTGTATTTGCTTCTTTCTGATCTTTTCCTTATCCTTTATTGATGTATTTTCATCGAAGTTTTCCTCCTCTTGTGGTAGGGTATATGCCAGTTTTAGCAAGAATTCCATACACCTTATCCTTGCGTGCAATGGTGACATTCCATATTCGTAATTCTCCTCATTTGTAGAATCGTTTAAATTACCAAAGTTCTTCTGACAAATAATAATATAAAATCGATAAAAAAAATATAAAAATAATACGAAAAAAGGGGTTTAGATAGGTTTTTGCTAAATTTTTACCTCCAATATAATTCTGTCTATGAAAACTAATTGAAATATATTATAATTAAGCAGAAAAAGATACTAATCTTAAACTCTTTACAACTAATTATATAAAATTGAGATGTAACATATTATATATGAAATAAATTAAATTGAATTGAAAAAAGTTCTTCTGACTCTTTTTGCAAATCGGGCATGACATTGTTGAGGTTGTTCCTGTCAGTTCGTTTACGACTTTTCCGTCAACCATGGTCAGGTGGAACTCGTAATTGCATTCAATATATTTTCCTTCTCCAATTTGCAGCTTTGTAGGCTTAATCTTGCTTATTTGTTCTTCAATGTCCTTCACCGTAGTCCTTATGAGTTCTGCCGATTCCCTTGCAAACTGAAACATTATTGGTCGGCAATAATGCACTGATGACGGACGTGGATTTTTCCAGTGTAGGGAATCATCCGATTTTAGCCGCAAAGGAACAACAGATGCCATAAACATATTTCCGTCCGATATTGTAGCGTCATCGAAAGATATCCTTTGCTTATAAACGCTTTGTCCGGATGATCCATCGCAGCCCCATTTGCTGATCAATGTCAACTTCTCAGGAAGAATTTTCACTTCCGTGAAAAACTTTGGTGTGGTTGACTTTCTAAACAGTTCAAATAATTTTAAATTGTTCAACGCCATGTTTTCAGTACTTAAATTGTTTAATGGTTTCAGTAATTGTTGCGCCAACTTTCAGGCGTAGGCTAATCCAGGCATTATGCTTATTTTGCAATATATAGGCTTATGCTACCATGCCTAAAAATTTACCTGTTCCCTGCATACATATGGATTTAGGCTAAATAATGCAATTTTGATATTATGCACGTGTCCAAATAAGATTTGTGCCTACCTGTAGGGACCATAAGTCAATATTGTTCCTGACCATTTGTACGCCAAAGTATTGTTTATGTGAGGTACGTACCTGCTAATTTCAATGAGTAGTTTTTTTCAAACTATTAGATCAAACTACTGTCAGTCAAAACATATAAGGGATGGACGCCATACAATTTCTGCAACCATGTCTTTTTTACCTCTAGAAGCCAAACGGGCACGTACGGGCAGATAAAACCTTTTGAATTATGTAAAGAAATAATCAAAGAACAGGTTTTGCAAATATGGCAAATATAGAAAAATATAGTTTTTTTTTATTTTCCGTCAAAGTTGAAAAATAGTGAAAAAACGGATAGTTTTTAAATAGTGATTTACCAGGAGAAACACAAAGCAAACAGTTAATTTTTTTTTTATCATTATACATTTAATAAATACATCAATCAATACAAATAAAAAATAAGGCGATTCGTTACCTATTTTTCGTGATATTACACCTGAAATCGCAACAAATTGACTAAAAATTGTGTGTTTTTTTGAAAACCGAAAGTCGGTCAACTTTGAACGGTTATATCTTCTAAACTAAAAATGTGATATTATTAAGAGTGGCATATTTGAAATCGTTGAAAAGTTTCCTATAACATGGGTTTATTCAAAACTTCGTCGGCACTCATGAAAATTTTGATTTTTGCAACCTCGCTTGCTCTACGGGCGCCACTGTGCGCAGTTAAGTGAGAAAAACAGCTGTTTGTTTCAATTTATGGCATTTTTGTTTCATTTCTCACATTTCAATCGAAAAGTTTCTCGCCGCGGGAGTTACAGAACATGGGCACAGGATACTTGTACCTAATATGTAAACTTTTGCTCTTTCCGTTCTCCTGATCATAGATGGGGGTAGTGCACTAATTTTGCAGTATCAACTCACAGCTTGTGATAGTGCAAAATTATTGCAAAATTTTTTTTGATTTGATGAATTGAAAATTAGCAGCCTCACAACATGAGTGATAGTGATTTTAAAAATTGTTGCACTCAAAAAAAAAATTGTTTGATTTAAGAAAAAGCAATCATCAGTTTATTGCAACTTTTTTGTTCTTCACTCATTTAGTGCAACTTGAAATTTTGCACTAAATTTACACACAAAAAACTCGTTTTTTCATGTTAAAGCCATTCGATATTCCGTTATTGACAAAATGTATTGTTGTTTGATTTTCTTTGCTTATGCATATCATCACAAGAATCAAAAACTATGCGCATACAACACTACATTTTTTAAATTTTAGTGAGAGTCTGTTTATATGCAGCTTTTTTGATTGCAAGTACAAATTTTGAACTATTTGAATTAAGTGCGGATTTTATGCATTCAATCACCGTTAGTGATACCCTGGGCTACGCGGCATTAGAAAAAAATACCTGGGAGAGCCGGTGTTTTTTTTTTTGCTTGGAGGATCTATATAAAATATAACTAAGATTGCTTCTTCTCTTCATTAGGAAGACGAATTGGCTTAACTCTGCAGTGACGCCATCTGAGTAACTGTCTTTGGGATGGGCATTGACGCTGGGTATCACAAAGGGACCGCTGAAGGACCCAAGTGAGCTGTCTCTCGATGGCGGCCCATGGAATCTAACCTAACCTATCACCGTTAGTGATAGTGAAAAAATTTCCAATACCACTCAATTTTTTTAGTGCTATTGAAAAAAGTGACAATCATCACTAAAGCTGGTAAAAATTAGTGCAACCAAAATTATTTTGCAGTTTTATTTAGTGATAGTTCAATGCTGATTTAAATCAAAATTTAGTGCACTACCCCCAACTGTGCTCCAGATATACAGAAATCTTTAATGTCTTTGTAAGGGAAGTGCCACGCCTACTTGTTCAATCACACCCACATGTTGTGTATCTGTCTGATGTTGGTATTGACAACTAAGATGCTTGTACCTCATTTGGAAACTTTTGCTCTTTCCGTTCACCAGGTATACCGAAAAACAGACGGACAGATGAATATCGTTAGATCAACTTTGCTATACATGTATTCATTTTTTATGTGTAAAATATGCTTTAAAAAGTCTAAAAATTAAAAAGAAAAATAAAAAAACTTATGCTGATCAACTTAAAAAAAAATTTAACTGTCATTTGAAAATACTTTAATATATTTTATTTAGAGAAACGAAATTTTAATTTCATAGAGAAAGTTGGATGTCTAAAAATTTAACAATTAGGTTATTTACTAAGAAATGTTTGTAAGTAAAATTGACCACAAGTAATTCGTACAACTTATTTTAATTTTATTAATGTGTAACATCCGTCACCTTTTGCGTCAATTACTTTTTCGATAGCCTCCCATAGAGACAGTTCTTTGTTGTATATCGAAGTTATTTCTTTTATGTGAATTTATCGTTCGTGTTATTTAAAATGAAATTTAAAAAAAAGAATCTGTCCAAAAACATTTAAGAACCTGGACCCAGAACTTAACAGGATTTAAAGAGGTTTCAATAAAATAGAATGATAGAGAAAACATGGAATTATCGTTCCGTAAGTTAAACAGAATGCCAAATGAAAACCATCCAGCAAAATAATACGACGTTGTCAGAATCAGACATTTTTCAGTCTTAGAGACTTTGTTTAGATTTCGGCCAGACATTGATTATACGTATTCTCTGTCCGCTTTTTGATCGATGTCGCATGGTATATCTGAGAGAATTTTTGTACCGATATGTCTAGATTTCTGATTGAATTCATATAGATGTGTCTTAGTTGTTATGTTTGTTCCTTTTTTTTAAATAATTACAATTCATTAAGTTGAAAAAGTTTTTACTTTATATAATTTATTTTTTAAAAAAAAACATTAAAAAAATGGTACGTATTCCTTGCATGTAAAATGCAATAAAATAAAAGACTTCGTACAGAAATCGCACAGATCAGATTAAATAAAATTAGAATTTTATTCCATATTCTTTCAGCTATCTGTCAAAAAATAGTAAGAATGTATGATAATACATTAGAATTTCCCATACCTTTTCTTATAAGATTTCTGTCAGTTATCTGTCAGAAATGCTGATAAATAAAACAGAACTTCCCACGACATGTCTGACAGAATTCGTGTCAACCACTGCATACAGTTTTTGGTTATAAACCTGACAGAATTCGTATACGATATCGATTTTTTTGTCGACGTTTATCTCAGATATCTGGAAGACGTCGGACTACTTTGCTGTCTGGGAAAATATATTATAAAAAGATTAGATGTTTTAAAACCAGTGCCCATGTTCTGTAACTGCCGCGGCGAGAAACTTTTCGATTGAAGTGTGAGAAATTAAACAAAAATGCCAAAAATTGAAACCAACAGCTGTTTTTCTTACTTAACTGCGTCTGTAACATTAGGTGCGTTTGAGTACTTTTACAGTAAAATGCAGTAAATGAGTAAACTTAAAAATTTGCTCTCACAAAAAGCTGTTGTCCAAAAAAGTACGCGAACGCAAAATTTGTAAAAATTCGTAAAATAAAGGCAACAGCTGATGGCAAATAATTGAAGTGTTGAAAAATGTTTACACTTTTGACTACTTAACTCGTTTTCTTATCGGTACTCGATTAAATACTTTTTATAACACGAATATTTTTGGAAAATACAAACAAATTATTTTATGTAATCTTTCATATTTGTTTGTTTTTTATTTTATTTGAATTTGTTAATTTGTGCCCGACTAAATTTGATCAATAGTACACGAATACTTTTTTTTACTATTGATAACTTTAAAAACAAGGGCTGTTCTAAGTACCCGAGAACTTGACACTTTTACAACTCCAAAAAATTAACATAACAAAACAAAGTTTCAAAAGTTGGTATTTAGCCATATATATTCTTCACAAGCAAGTTTAATTAATTAATATTAATTCATTTTTTGTTTTTATTTTAGTTTTATTTCAACTTTTCTTTTTTTAAACAATTTTTTCACAATTTGTATGGCTTTTGTTTGCTACTTTTGTTTGTTTACTTTTTAAAACATATGTTTTTTTGTTTTACTAAATTTTACTGCAAAAATTTCTGCAGTAAAAATTTGTAAGTACTCAGTCAAGAACTGTCACTTTACGCTCTCAATTTGTGTTCTCATTTACTGCATTTTGTGTACGCGAACGCAATTTAGTAAAATGCAGTAAAGTTCAGTAAAACATAGTAAAAACTTTTGTGTTCTCGAACGCAGCTATTGTTGGCGAGTAAGAACTGCAACGTAAGGAAATTTCTCGCCAATATACTGAAAAAGTGTATCTATAAAATTTTTGTGATATTCATTGCATTTGCAAAATGCAATAAATCTTAACACGGAAGAGAAAAGTATTATGTCCTTGGCAGATTTTTTCATTTTTTAATTATTTTGCTTTTAACATTTTTTAAAAATATACGAATGCTTTCAAAGCAATTTGTTCATCAACAAACGTTAAAGTCGCACTTTACATTTTTTGGTATAGCCGACGCACAGTGGCGCCCGTAGAGCAAGCGAGGTTGCAAAAATCAAAATTTTCATGAGTGCCGACGAAGTTTTGAATAAACCCATATTATAGGAAACTTTTCAACGATTTCAAATATGCCACTCTTAATAATATCACATTTTTAGTTTAGAAGATATAACCGTTCAAAGTTGACCGACTTTCGGTTTTCAAAAAAACACACAATTTTTAGTCAATTTGTTGCGATTTCAGGTGTAATATCACGAAAAATAGGTAACGAATCGCCTTATTTTTTATTTGTATTGATTGATGTATTTATTAAATGTATAATGATAAAAAAAAAATTAACTGTTTGCTTTGTGTTTCTCCTGGTAAATCACTATTTAAAAACTATCCGTTTTTTCACTATTTTTCAACTTTGACGGAAAATAAAAAAAAACTATATTTTTCTATATTTGCCATATTTGCAAAACCTGTTCTTTGATTATTTCTTTACATAATGCAAAAGGTTTTATCTGCCCGTACGTGCCCGTTTGGCTTCTAGAGGTAAAAAAGTTTAAAAAGACATGGTTGCAGAAATTGTATGGCGTCCATTCCTTATATGTTTTGACTGACAGTAGTTTGATCTAATAGTTTGAAAAAAACTACTCATTGAAATTAGCAGGTACATACCTCACATAAACAATACTTTGGCGTACAAATGGTCAGGAACAATATTGACTTATGGTCCCTACAGGTAGGCACAAATCTTATTTGGACACGTGCATAATATCAAAATTGCATTATTCAGCCTAAATCCATACGTATGCAGGGAACAGGTAAATTTTTAGGCATAGTAGCATAAGCCTATGTATTGCAAAATAAGCATAATGCCTGGATAGTCTACGCCTGAAAGTTGGCGCAACAATTACTGAAACCATTAAACAATTTAAGTATTGAAAACATGGCGTTGAACTGTTTATAAAGTCAACCACACCAAAGTTTTTCACGGAAGTGAAAATTCTTCCTGAGAAGTTGACATTGATCAGCAAATGGGGCTGCGATGGATCATCCGGACAAAGCGTTTATAAGCAAAGGATATCTTCCGATGACGCTACAATATCGGACGGAAATATGTTTATGGCATCTGTTGTTCATTTGCGGCTAAAATCGGATTATTCCCTACACTGGAAAAATCCACGTCCGTCATCAGTGCATTATTGCCGACCACTAATGTTTCAGTTTGCAAGGGAATCGGCAGAACTCATAAGGACTACGGTGAAGGACATTGAAGAACAAATAAGCAAGATTAAGCCTACAAAGCTGCAAATTGGAGAAGGAAAATATATTGAATGCAATTACGAGTTCCACCTGACCATGGTTGACGGAAAAGTCGTAAACGAACTGACAGGAACAACCTCAACAATGTCATGCCCGATTTGCAACAAGAGTCAGAAGAACTTTTTTCAATTCAATTAAATTTATTTCATATATAATATGTTACATCTCAATTTTATATAATTAGTTGTAAAGAGTTTAAGATTAGTATCTTTTTCTGCTTAATTATAACATATTTCAATTAGTTATCATATACATATATATAGACAGAATTATATTGGAGGAAAAATTTAGCAAAAACCTATTTAAACCCCTTTTTTCGTTTTATTTTTATATTTTTTATTATCGATTTTTTATTATTATTTGTCAGAAGAACTTTGGTAATTTAAACGATTCTACAAATTAGGAGAATTACGAATATGGAATGTCACCATTGCACGCAAGGATAAGGTGTATGGAATTCTTGCTAAAACTGGCATATACCCTACCACAAGAGGAGGAAAACTTCGATGAAAATACATCAATAAAGGATAAGGAAAAGATCAAAAAGAAGCAAATACAGGATGCTTTTTTTAAACAAGTTTGACTAAAAGTAGACTGTCCCAAGCACGGATACGGTAACTCAAACGATGGAAACACTTCTAGGAGATTTTTTGAAAATGATGAGGCAGTAACTAGAATCATTGGAATTGACAATCAAATCGTGAAAAGATTGGGAACGATCTTGGATGTTTTAAACTGCAAAGAAAATGTCAATTCTACAAAATATGGAGAATATGCGTCGAAAACTGCATCTCTTTTAGCAGAAATGTATCCACAGAAGAAGTTGACCCCGACCGTCCATAAAATATTGGCGCATGGCAAAGATATAATTGAGGACCAGTCTTTGCCAATTGGAGAGCTTTCTGAAGAAGCACAGGAGTCTCTTAACAAATTTTATAAAAAATATAGATTGCAGAACACATTCAAAGCATCAAGGGTAAGGCAAAATGAGGACCTCTTCAACATGTTGGCAGCATCTTCCGATCCACTTATTTCTTCCCTGCGGCATGTGAAGTCACGAATAGAGTTACAAAATAATTATAGTTTAGAAATGGTTAGTCTTTTAGATATACCTTCTCTTACGAATTGTGATGAATATTTTACAGAAAATTGAAAAAATAAATTTAAAAAAAAATAATTTTTTTTTTAATTTGTTGGGTAATAATTTAAAACATAAAACCCTAAAGAAAAAAAATAAAAACAATCTAAAAATGTAAAAATAATTTTTTTTAGTTACCACAAAATTGATTTTTCTACTAATTTTAACTTTGATAACCCATAAGTAGGCCCCTACAAAGCGTAGTACCCTTTCCAAACGCTCATTTCATAGGCTGAACAGTTATCTATCATATGCTGTTTAAACTGTTCAATTATCTTATTCGGTTCAAAAGATATGATTTTTGCAACGAAAAAACTCAAATGGCGCCACTGTGCGACGGGTGTTTTTTCGTCGCCGTCGCACAGTGGCGCCATTTGAGTTTTTTCGTTGCAAAAATCATATCTTTTGAACCGAATAAGATAATTGAACAGTTTAAACAGCATATGATAGATAACTGTTCAGCCTATGAAATGAGCGTTTGGAAAGGGTGCTACGCTTTGTAGGGGCCTACTTATGGGTCATCAAAGTTAAAATTAGTAGAAAAATCAATTTTGTGGTAACTAAAAAAAATTATTTTTACATTTTTAGATTGTTTTTATTTTTTTTCTTTAGGGTTTTATGTTTTAAATTATTACCCAACAAATTAAAAAAAAAATTATTTTTTTTTAAATTTATTTTTTCAATTTTCTGTAAAATATTCATCACAATTCGTAAGAGAAGGTATATCTAAAAGACTAACCATTTCTAAACTATAATTATTTTGTAACTCTATTCGTGACTTCACATGCCGCAGGGAAGAAATAAGTGGATCGGAAGATGCTGCCAACATGTTGAAGAGGTCCTCATTTTGCCTTACCCTTGATGCTTTGAATGTGTTCTGCAATCTATATTTTTTATAAAATTTGTTAAGAGACTCCTGTGCTTCTTCAGAAAGCTCTCCAATTGGCAAAGACTGGTCCTCAATTATATCTTTGCCATGCGCCAATATTTTATGGACGGTCGGGGTCAACTTCTTCTGTGGATACATTTCTGCTAAAAGAGATGCAGTTTTCGACGCATATTCTCCATATTTTGTAGAATTGACATTTTCTTTGCAGTTTAAAACATCCAAGATCGTTCCCAATCTTTTCACGATTTGATTGTCAATTCCAATGATTCTAGTTACTGCCTCATCATTTTCAAAAAATCTCCTAGAAGTGTTTCCATCGTTAGAGTTACCGTATCCGTGCTTGGGACAGTCTACTTTTAGTCCAACTTGTTTCAAAAAAACCATCCTGTATTTGCTTCTTTCTGATCTTTTCCTTATCCTTTATTGATGTATTTTCATCGAAGTTTTCCTCCTCTTGTGGTAGGGTATATGCCAGTTTTAGCAAGAATTCTATACACCTTATCCTTGCGTGCAATAGTGACATTCCATATTCGTAATTCTCCTCATTTGTAGAATCGTTTAAATTACCAAAGTTCTTCTGACAAATAATAATATAAAATCGATAAAAAAAATATAAAAATAATACGAAAAAAGGGGTTTAGATAGGTTTTTGCTAAATTTTTACCTCCAATATAATTCTGTCTATGATAACTAATTGAAATATATTATAATTAAGCAGAAAAAGATACTAATCTTAAACTCTTTACAACTAATTATATAAAATTGAGATGTAACATATTATATATGAAATAAATTGAATTGAATTGAAAAAAGTTTTTCTGACTCTTTTTGCAAATCGGGCATGACATTGTTGAGTTTGTTCCTGTCAGTTCGTTTACGACTTTTCCGTCAACCATGGTCAGGTGGAACTCGTAATTGCATTCAATATATTTTCCTTCTCCAATTTGCAGCTTTGTAGGCTTAATCTTGCTTATTTGTTCTTCAATGTCCTTCACCGTAGTCCTTATGAGTTCTGCCGATTCCCTTGCAAACTGAAACATTATTGGTCGGCAATAATGCACTGATGACGAACGTGGATTTTTCCAGTGTAGGGAATCATCCGATTTTAGCCGCAAAGGAACAACAGATGCCATAAACATATTTCCGTCCGATATTGTAGCGTCATCGAAAGATATCCTTTGCTTATAAACGCTTTGTCCGGATGATCCATCGCAGCCCCATTTGCTGATCAATGTCAACTTCTCAGGAAGAATTTTCACTTCCGTGAAAAACTTTGGTGTGGTTGACTTTCTAAACAGTTCAAATAATTTTAAATTGTTCAACGCCATGTTTTCAGTACTTAAATTGTTTAATGGTTTCAGTAATTGTTGCGCCAACTTTCAGGCGTAGGCTAATCCAGGCATTATGCTTATTTTGCAATATATAGGCTTATGCTACCATGCCTAAAAATTTACCTGTTCCCTGCATACATATGGATTTAGGCTAAATAATGCAATTTTGATATTATGCACGTGTCCAAATAAGATTTGTGCCTACCTGTAGGGACCATAAGTCAATATTGTTCCTGACCATTTGTACGCCAAAGTATTGTTTATGTGAGGTACGTACCTGCTAATTTCAATGAGAATGTTTTTTTGACTACTGTCAGTCAAAACATATAAGGGATGGACGCCATACAATTTCTGCAACCATGTCTTTTTAAACTTTTTTACCTCTAGAAGCCAAACGGGCACGTACGGGCAGATAAAACCTTTTGAATTATGTAAATAAATAATCAAAGAACCGGTTTTGCAAATATGGCAAATATAGAAAAATATAGTTTTTTTTTATTTTCCGTCAAAGTTGAAAAATAGTGAAAAAACGGATAGTTTTTAAATAGTACTTTACCAGGAGAAACACAAAGAAAACAGTTAATTTTTTTTTCATCATTATACATTTAATAAATACATCAATCAATACAAACAAAAAATAAGGCGATTCGTTACCTATTTTTCGTGATATTACACCTGAAATCGCAACAAATTGACTAAAAATTTTGTGTTTTTTTGAAAACTGAAAGTCGGTCAACTTTGAACGGTTATATCTTCTAAACTAAAAATGTGATATTATTAAGAGTGGCATATTTGAAATCGTTGAAAAGTTTCCTATAACATGGGTTTATTCTAAACTTCGTCGGCACTCATGAAAATTTTGATTTTTGCAACCTCGCTTGCTCTACGGGCGCCACTGTGCGCCGTCAACTATATGTGTTACTGGCGTTCTTAACGTTAGCAAGTTCACATCGGCTAATATTATGACATTTATAACGTAACGACGTAATCTCTTTTGATAGTTTTCGACATGAGTTACAGACACACTTTTTTCGCACTTTTCGAGAAACGATGGAATATTTTGTTTCACATGTTTTCGATGCGAGAAGTTCTCACCAAAGTTACAGAACATGGGTTCAGTTTTTGGCATGAAGATAACCGATTAAAGTGAAATTAATTTTTGAAAGTCGTTTTTGAGCAGTCGATTATTTTTTTTTTTTTTTTTTTGTTTGGAAGTTTTAACGCCCAAAGTTGGCGGGTTAACTTTACAATAGAACTGCAAAAAGCTAAGAATAGAAATATTTCTTGTGAATTTAGACTTGTCAAGTGATACGAAAGTTTTTAAATTATTATAGAAATCGGCAAAGGAAAAACAGTTTACCGATATGTTTAACGACTTGAACAAAAAATACATAATTTTAAAGGTATTTACTTACAGAAGTTCACAATATGTATAAAATCTGTTCAATATTTTCGAAGTTTTATGCGTTCAAATTTGCTACTAACACATATGCAAAACGCATAAAAGTATAAAAATTAAATTTGTTTTTTTTTCAAATTACACAAAGTTGTTTTATCAAATAATAAAAAAAATTAGTATTGTGGTTTTAATTGATTGACCTGTTTATGGTTTTTAATCCAAATTTTTAAGATTTTATTCAGGCTAAAGTTCATTAAATTTAACTTTCATTAAGGTGCCAATTAGGAACTTAATTCGATTTTCGACAGCAGTCGAAGTAGTTGTTCGAACGAATTTTCATTTGGTATTATGTCACACATTCCATAAAAAAGTGCTATTGTGATTTAGTTTATTCACAGTAGTACATTTTCTATCAGCTGTCACTTTAAATAAAAAAATTTTGTTTACAAATTTAAAAAATAAAACTAATATAAATCATGACTACGACGGAATTATTGTACGATGATGCATCTGATGAAGATGAACGCTTACTTTAACTGGCCTGTACCTGTAGCCTGAACTTTTGTAAAAATTCCTTTTTCCAACAAAGGATTTCGTTCCATAAGGGAAACAAGCTTTTCCAACTGCCGCTTACTACTGTCGACTTTAGACTTGCATAAAATAACCAAAAATAATTAAGAATGTTGAATTTGAGCACCAAAACTAATAAATTCACAAAAACTTACATTTTCAACAATTTTTTTTTTAATTATTTACACCGTCGAAAGCAAATTTGTTTTCGTTGAAAAATTCGATGCACTACGAAATTTTCGACAGTGCTGCCAACTCATAACACCAAATTAACATTCGATAGTCGATGTTCGATAGCCAGCGAAAATCGTTTATCGAATGTAACTCATAATAGCGGCCTAAGTTATTTTTATGAAGAAAGGAATTTTACAAGATGTAATGAATTGAAATTTATTGATAATTTTTCATTCTTGACTGAGCTGGGAATTGAGCCCAGGTTTCCACAGACAGGTTGCCCTGACATATTTCGATTGTAACCACCATAGTTGGGGGTAGTGCGCTAAATATTTATTTAAATCAGCAGTGCACTATCACTAAATAAAACTGCAAAAAAAATAGTTTGCACTCTTTTTTACCAGCTTTAGTGATAATTGCTGTTTTTGTTAACTACCACTAAAAAAAATTAGAGATATTGCAAATTTTTTCACTATCACTAAACGAAGATTAAATGCAAAAAATCTGCACTTAATTCAAATAGTTCAAAATTTGTACATGCAACCAAAAAGCTGCATATTAACAGACTATCACTAAAATATGAAAAATGTAGTTTTGTATGAGCATAATTTTTGATTCTTGTAATGATATTCACAAGAAAGGAAACAAAACAACATGTCAATAACGAAATATCTCATGGCTTGAATTATGAAAAAAAACAAGTTGTGTGTTTGAAAATTTAGTGCAAAATTTTAAGTTGCACTCAAATCGGTGAAGATCAAAAAAGTTGCAATAAACTGATTATTGCTTTATCTTAAATCAAAGATTATTTTTTTTGAGTTCAAAATTTTTTAACACCACTATCACTCGTGTTTAGTGAGGCTGCTAGTTTTCAATTCATCTCTCAATACCAACAAAATGATTGCAATAATTTTACACTATCACTAGCTGTGAGTTCAAACTGCAAAATTAGTACACTACCCCATCTATGGTAACCGCACAATCTCCTCAGAGGTGTTTGCCGTTTTAACACTCACCGCCATCGAAGGCGGCTGGCAGTCAATAGCCAACATAAATCTTAGGCCAAATTGGTAGATCGAAATTCGTTTTTTTTAATTATTATAATAATTAAATGAAAATTAATTTAATGAAAATTAAATTTAATGAACTTTAGCCTGAATAAAATATTAAATATATTAAAAAAAAATATAAAATATATTAATAATACAAAAAATATAAAATAAACTAGAATAATATATTAATAATATAAAAAATATAAAGTAAACTAGCGTTGTGGCGTGTTTGCAAACAGGACGTTATTGGTCCTGATATACGTATATTGCCTTCTCCACATTATTTTTGCTGGATTGAGTGATTTGCATAGCCGAATTTGGATCGTTGTGCACAGGGACAACATTTTTCTACTTTTTATCACAAGAGATAAAGAATTCCTGCCAACCTAAACTTGAGCTTTCTCTATGATGAGGGTGAGTTTTTCATCAAGACAATCAATCTGCTATATAAATATAAATCGGCAATGACAAATTAAATTCTAAGGGGGTAAAAACGGATCTATTCGATAGCCTCATGTCTCCAAAACTAAAATAGATCTAAAAAAAATGTAATACTTATCGCTGTTCATTAGAAAAATAAGCGAACAGGTGTCTGGACCTTTTTTAAATTCGGCTCTTTTGTGGAGTAAACTGGTAGAACCTGTATTTTGGAACTTTTTTGTTGCCCCATCTATCTTTTAAACCACTAACCATAGAAATAACGATAAAACCAAAATCGTAACTTATTTAAAAACTACAAACATGAACATGGTACTTTTTCGAAATTCGAACGTTTAATCATTTCTATTGTTGGTACTCTTTAACAAAACATTTTTCTCTATTCTCTATAAAAATTGCTTGAAAAGTATTTCAATTTAATTAATTAATGTACTAATTTAATCAATAATTTTCGAGTTAAAAAATAATTAAAAATATAATTTAATTAACATTTTAGTTGTATTGAAATAAACTTTTAATTAAAATATTAATGTAATAACAAAAAATCTGAATTGATTTTTGCGCTTAAAATAAATAATTTAAACTTGTAAAACTGTTGTTCGGAATTGTCAAAACATGAGATTTATTTAATGAAATCAATTAACACATTGTTTGAAATGCAAATTTTTTTGATCATTTTTTAATTAAAATGAACTGCCAGGCCCACAATGTCGACAAGAACATTTTATTCGCATTTTTATATTGAAAACAATAATAAAAAACTAAAATTTGCTTTTGTTTTCAATATAAAAATACGAAAGAAATTTTCTTATCGACATTGTCGGCCAGGCAGTAAAAATATTATTTATTGAAACAAACAATTCACAATTTTCAATTTTTAAAATTTTTAGAAATCTATATAATTATTTTGGCAATTGGTGCAACATCGACAAATTGTTTGCTGGATTCTATGAATTTGGTGATTAGAAACAATTTTTAATTTGTTCTTTGTTCATTGTCATGTATGTACTCGTGTAAAATTATGGGCTCCCACTGCAAAATTGAAATTTTTTATATATCAATGTTTTCTCTTCCGTGCTGCATGTAGTAATTTTTAAATTTCTATAAAATTGATCTTCGAAATATAAAATTATAGGTTCAGGGTCGGGAGTGAATGAGAGCCTATAAGATGAACAATTTTGGTACTTTTTTTTTCTTCAACTGATACTTTTTTAATTTTCGTTAATATTTGACCTAGAAACAAAAAATTGAGCCTGCAAGGTCCTGACTGGCTGAGAATTAATAAGAGAACTTTTTGGTGCGTTTTGTTCTTCAACTGTTTCTTTTGGAGTTTCCGTTAGTATTTGACCCTAAATCATAAAATTGAACATGCAAGGTCCTGAGTGAATAAGAATCTGTAAAAGGGATCTTTTTGGTACTTTTTCATTATTTAAGTGAAATTGTTTGAATTTTTATAAATACTTAACCTAGAAACATAAAATTCAACATGCAGAGTGCAGACTGGTTGAGAAACTATAAGAGGAAACTTTGTGTAACTTTTTTGTTTTACAATTGGTACTTTCTGATTTTGTTATATAATTGAACTTACAAAATTAAATTTAACATTCACGAATTTAATAACAAAGAATTGAATGAAAAAATTCGATTCACCAAAAATTTAAGGTGTCCTTCCTTATACTCATCAACAAGTTTAATTATATACTTCACCACGATAGATAAACTATTAAATAGCTATTATTTAATATATATAAAATATATAGCATATACATATATCGAATATGTACCATATCACATATACATATTCAAATTCTTGGGGTAGTTTTAGAGAATTACATTCGGAGTGTGAATTTTTTCACCACAATTTCCTTAAAAATGATGTTTACTGCCTTTATTAAAAAAATAAGAACAAAAATTCGTGTGAGAAGTTGAATTGAGATCAACAATACCAAAATTTGTTTATATCGGTACAACTTTTCCCGACGAAATAAAGAAAACAAGATAGCGCACTGCGCGGGTCCGATTAACCTTGTACATTCATTTTGACGTAATTTTAACGACATTGTAGTAGAGATATTTAAATGTAAACAAACATTGATCATACCACATACAACTACTACTATGACGTACGTGCGCAGAAAAAAATGTTTTTTAAATGTAAATGCGCTATCTTGATTTCTTTGTTTCATTTCGTTTCCCATAGCGGGATGCGATGAAAAAATTTTGTAGAAGAAAGTTACTCCCTAATGTATGTGATAACACAATTTCAAAATCTTCATAAAAGTTTGTAGCAACTCAAAAAAGAAAAAATAATATAGAGTGTTTTTCTTTTATACCCCCACCACCAGTTCTAATAATATGACACACATTTGTAAACGATTCAGTGAAATAATTCAAGGATTCGATCAATTTCCATAATACCCAAAATTTCTATAAAATCTCGTTGATTTAGCTAATTTGCTGTGATTTTGACTGTCCTTTTTATTTTTTTTTTTTTTTTTTTTTTTGAAATAAAGCTTGGTAAGGCAAAAAAAAATGGTCAAAAAAGTAAATGCTTTTAGTGGACAACCTTTTCCCAAGTTTTTCCTTCAATAGTGTCATAATAAAACAAATATTTTTCAGAAGACCTGTTTAAAGTTTATAATCAAAACTGTTAAAAAATATCGGTCTAACGGCCAATTTCACCAAGTGGAGGTAAAACCAGAGCTGTGGAGCCGTCAAAAAATACTCCTAGCTCCGACTCCGACTCCAACGGCTGAAATTTTTTAAATCCGACTCCGAATCCAACTCCAACTCCGACTCCTACTCTTACATTGATGCTTAATTTAAATTGAGACTAGTCTTTATTTGACTTTAAGCTCTTTTTTTAAATGCCATACCTTTTAGTTAAATATAGCAAGAAAATTATTCTATTAAAAATTTCGAATCGATATTTTAAATATTCCATCGCCAATTTCAAAGAATTTTTATTTTGGAAAATTTAAGAAAATTTTTTAAGTTTGTTATGTCGAACAATGTTGGAGTCGGAGTCGGTTCGCTAGTTTTTGTGGGTATTTCGACTCCGACTCCCGTACAAAAACCTCGACATTGACTCTTCAACCTTTAACTCTACAGCACTGGTTAAAACTAACTATTTCTTTAACATCCTGGCCCCCGATGTCGACCGCTATCGTTCGCTTGCATATTCAACGACAAACAGCTGTTTTGCGGCCCACTAACAATTTTCAGCACGACAAGTCGATCGACAATACAAGCGACCGATAACGTTACAGTTTTCATACAAATTTGCGGCCCACTAAGAAATATTATGCGACCACAAATATCATAATCAGTCACTTGTGCTGTAGTTGTCGATATAGACATTTTGTTAAGATACTTAACAAAATGTTCTTTACACACAAACACTAATGGCGATTTCTTTTCTGAGAAAAATGTTGCATAAATGGTACATGCTCTACACAAAAGAGATAGAGCATGTACCATTTATGCAACATATTTCTCAGAAAAGAAATCGCCATAACATTTTTTTATTATTATTATCGCAGCTAGCATCCCAGCTACAATTGGCTGTTTGTTAGACGATTACGTTTAATATGCAACTCCTAAACGAATCTTCTGATGATTATCTGACGAGTAACAAAAACATCTAATTTTTTTTATTTATTAATTTTTTTATAAATTTTTGACACGCTCGTCTTTTAAGCTTGGATTGAACCTTTTGAGATTCTCTGTAAGAGTCATATAATAATTACTGAGCTACCTAAATAAGAGCGTTTTTGAAATATGAAAATTCTACTGCCAATACAATCTCGCATACGAATCAGCACGTGTAACAGTTTCTCCCGTGCGTGGAATCGTCCACAATTAAAAAATTAGCTCGTCGACGATCGAAAACCCTCTTCATGAGATTTCCAGTAGACTCCTAGACGATTGAAAATGCTAGCTGGGATATTTCTTAAAAAACACTACCACTTATAAAACTATATATCAAGGAATAAATTCGCCTTGCTATATATGTATGTAGGTTTTTAAAATATTTTTTATAAAATTATATTTTTTATATTATCAAAGTTGTTTTTGGGCATACTATTAATTATTAAAAGATTTAGTTTGTTGTGCTTAATTCCCTTTTTTAATAATTGATAAAAAAAAATACTGAAACTTATTGTTGGAGGATAAGCTGTTCCTACGCGCATTTCACTGGTTGCTTAGGCCAGATCATCAGGAAACGTTCTCCTAAATAATTTTAGAAAAGCCAAAGCTATCAGTAAACAAGACTACAGAGGGAATGAGAATTACCTACAAACACTCAAAAAGTCTTTTTTGCAATGATATCAAAGCTTAAAAAAAAATACCAAGCAATAAATCAGTGATGAGTTTATCTTTTCTTACATTTCCCGCTACAATTATTTGGAATTCTCCCAACATTAATTGTAGTTGTAAGTGGGTAAAGAAAAAACATATTAAAAAAAAACCTTTTAATAAATAATAGTATTCCCAAAAACAACTTTGATAATAAATTTTAGCAAGTGCACGTGCATAAAAACCCGAACTGGCAAATTGTTTTTATTTTGATTTCTTGCGAAAACAATAAAAACACTTTGTTTTTGTTTTTTTTTCAATAGGTTTTTTCTTTACCCACGACCGACAAGTCGATAGTTAATGGGAGAGAACGATAATAAGTGACTTGTTGTCGCTCGCTTAAGTTGTCGATCGACATCGGGGGCCTGGCTGTAACTTTCCGTTAACAATATGTTATTGGCAGTTATAACTGATAGTTAATTATTACTGAACTTGGTGAAATTGGCCGTAACACAAATAATATCAGTTATTCTAAAAATCCTTCAATCTTAGCCAAACAAATAAAATGCGACCCCTACACGTTGCAACTGGTCGAACAATTGAGTTGAATAAACCAGTTGAAAAAATTGCCATCACTCGTACCAATTTGATAGCCAAGTTAATCGTCAGTTGAATGAAAATCAATTTTTATTTTTATTTTTTTATTCAACCGATGACCAACCGTTAGCAAACCATACCTCTAACGAAACAATTGCTTGTACAACTTGATCTAATTGTACAACAACACAGAAAAATTAAAACATTTTCTGTAATCACCAAATTAATAGAATCAAGCAAACAAGTTATTGATTTTGTACCTATTACCAAAATGATTATATTGGTTGCTAAGAATTATAAAATTTTTTAATTTTTAAGATTTTTTTTTTTTTCAATAAATGATATTTTTAATTTTAATTAAACAAATTATCAAAAAACTTTTCCATTTCAAACAATGTGTTAATTGATTTCATTAAATATAGCTCAGGCTTTGACAATTCCCAACTATAATTCTACAAGTTTAAATTATTTTATTTTAAACGTAAATAATCAATTAAGATTTGTTGTTATTTAATTCTTATTTTAATTAAAAATTTATTTCAAAACAACAAAAATGATAATTTAATCAAAATTGAATTTTTAATTTTCTTTCAAATAAAAAAATAATTGATTCAATTATCACATTAATTAAATAAAAATACACTTTTAAACATATATTTTTAATTGATAAAAAAACTACTGACAATTTTTTCTGTGAAGTCCATGGTGTAGGGGCCGCATAAGATTGCTACCTTCCCCTCTCACCAAAAAACTCAGACTTTCTCAAAGTACATAGACATAGAACGCGACGTGTGAACCTCCAGCTTTAGGAATAAGTACCCATTAAAGCCCTCTAAATTATATTTCTCAACTTTTATACACTTGATATTTATTTCGAATGTTTTTATTTAACAAAACAAAATGTTAATTAACAAAAAAGTTTATTTAAATATTTAACAAACGAGCAGTTGCAATTTCGTAGCATAAAAAAAAAGAAATTTTGTTAAAGTAAAGAAATAATTAACACTTGAAAACAAAAAACAAAAAACAAAAAACATATACAGAATTTCTATTTTAAACGAAAATAAACCAACTTTTACCCCTAATTTAACTACTATTTTTTTTTTTTTTTTTTTTTTTTTTTTGCTAAAAGGACTTTGAAGCATTTTCTTTGCTTATTTTGTACAAATTTGTTTTCAAAGTGTATTAAAATACGTCTACATGGTCGTCTATGGCTTTGGAAACATTTAATGAGTCTTTTTTTCTGCTAATTTTATATAAGTATATTCAATGAATTTCAAGGTTATTAAACCCTAAAAAAAATATTTCAAGGATAAAGGATCAGCTTACATAATTAAAACATTAAATTAAGCGGATTAATATGCCAAAAGGCGAAAAAAAACAAACACAAAAACGAAACCTTATTTAGGGTTAAAAGGGATTCAAAAGTACTTTTCTTTATCGCTTAATTTGTTTAAATTGGAAAATATTTTTTTTAATAGTTTTTATTCGGCAATTTATGAAAGTATTTGTTTGGTGGGGGAAAAAAGGCAAACGTTTGAATGAAACTCACAAAAAGAGTAAAGGTTAGATTTAAGTAATTAGTTGTGTTCATTTCCTTCCTTAGCAGAAACTTGCAACGAGAGAATATATTTTAAGTTTACAAAAGTTTGCTCCCAATTACTTAATAAAAAAAATAAGAAATGAACGCGATACGAGCAATCCACATCGACAGTATCAAAGATTCGGCACAGCCGAATTGTTTTTCTAATGAGAGAGAGAGAGAGAATATTTACTTTTATTTACTTTCCCGGTTTGTTTTACTTTTGCTGTATTGTCCACTTTGTTTACAGAAGAACTTTCAATTATAAGACCCCAGCAGCATGGCCGATAGTTATTTATTTTATTTTAAAAATTTGATGTATTTACTAAATAATTTTTAACAAATAGAATATGGGAATTTTCTACACAAAATAAGCAAATCGTCTTTAACTTTTTGCCACAGATCTACAAATAAGTAGATAACTAAAAATTTATTTGTGGAAATTTGTGTCAGTTGTTCCAACCGAATGGTCCTGGGATTTGTGAAAAAAGAACAAGTACATAAAGAAAAAACTCATGACCAGTGAAACGAGAACCAATCATTTAACAGGTATATGAGGAACCAAAAGGTAGAAAAAGTAAGAAATTACAGTACAGTATTCAACGGCGGTCTGACACATTTTTTTAGGACTTTATAAAATTGGATTCTTAAATTTAGTTCTAGGACTTGTTTTATTGAATTAATACTCTATTGTTTTGAAATAATACGCCATTGTAGTAACTAACAATAAAATAGATTCATTGAGAATAGATGTGTGACTTGCCAAGCCACCTCTGTGCTGCACGTGCAATACATTTTGCTATTGTGTAAATCATCACATACTTTAATTTGAAATTGGAAACATTTGCATTTTAAAATAAAAACTGAATTTATTTAGAAATCGCATATGGTGCGAAAATTTTTTTAACGCTAATCGCTTAAAAAAGTGATAGTCATTACTTTAAGAATATTTGCTACCATGCGGTGTTTCCAAAAAGTAAAAAAATAAATATTTTCAGTTAATACGCTCTTGTTGATCAAGTGCGATATATGATGTATTTTATGTTAGTGAAATATTTTAAATTAAAACAAGAGTACTATATTCGGCTGTGTCGAATTTTATATGCCCTTCACCATGGTGTGAGTTGTAAAAATGTCCAGAAATGAATAATGTCTTTGTATGGGAAGTGCCACGCCCTCTTCTCCAATCCCGTCAATCTTCAATTAGAGAGTTGGTGTATTCATACCCAAGATGCTTGTACCAAATTTGAAAGCCCTGGCTCTTGCCGTTCTCCATATATACAAATAAAAAAGGAATAAAAAAACAACAACAGCATGGGATATATGGGAAAATTAGATGTAGTCGTCGTTTCTTGCTCATAACTCAATAGCAAAATTATAATGAAAATATCTGATATAAATACATACCAACCAAGTCCCCATCATTTCTGGGGTCCTTGGAAACCCCATTTTAAAAGACGGTCGGACAGACGGAAGCCCGGATTTGAACATCTCTTCTCATAAGAAGCCATAATATATATACTTTATAGGGTGTAAGAGCAATATTGTAGAAATTACAAATAGAATGACAAAGTATTATATACCCTTTTAACTTCGGTGAAGGGTATAAAAAATAACAAAAATTATTCTTTAGGCATGTAAAATTATTAAAGCTTCTTACCATTTTGAATTGGCTTTGGCCGTATGACAATTTACACAAAAAAATTTACACAAGCAAATGTGCCAAATTTTATGAAAATTGCGAACTGTACTTAGCATACAAGGTGAACGTGGAGAGGCAACCAAACAGCCGTATGGAAGGATGGAACTTGTTAGAATGATTCTGAGTCAATCGGTATACTAAAAGGTGGGTCTTGAAAGGTTTTACACTCATTAGCAAAAACACATAATACCCAATCCACATTTAGTTGTGTGGGAATAAAAAGTAAGAGCAAAATGTTGTGCTACAGTGGCTCGTGCACCTCGAACTTTTTCCCTTTATATAAAAAGATTTGAAACTAACATATTTTTTAATAAATTAGTCAATACTTTCGCGAGCTAATTCATGTTTTATTAAAAAAAAAAAATTTAAAGCGGGTTAATTTTATATTTTTTATTAATTTGAAAAATTTCAACAATAACGTTCCTACATTTTAACAGAATGTCGATGCATTCTGTCACCAACTTTTGTTAGTTTTTGTAGCGAAAATTTCAATTTTTAAAGAAGGTTCTTTCACATTTGGGCTTATAACTCTTTTCCTACAGAACCGATTTTTCTGGGTTTCTATCCAAAACAGCTTACGAGAGCTAGAAAGGATGTGACACCAATGGTGTTCTTTACTGTTGAGTCTTTTGAAAGTAAGCGTATTGTCAACAGGCAGATGGTCAAACGGACAGACAGACAAGCGGACATGGCTAAGTCGATTTGGAATTAGTTAAGGACCCAGAATATAGGGTCTTACTTAATAATGCACCTGCACCACTAGTGGTGGAGGGTATTAAAAAAAAATGATGACGATCTTCCCCTATTCTCCAGATGAGCCAACGATCTCACTTAGTGACTTCTAAAAACCCTTATTAGGAGATTTTCTTATTGCATCGATTCATTAGAATCATGCGACAGTCTGTTTATTATTGCGGCAGTGCGCCATAATGTGTTTGGGTGCAACGAAGGCGTTCGTCTGGGGGTTCAACTGCAGTGTCCGATCCATCCGTACTTTTTTCTTAAGATGTCATGTGGTATTGGTTATTCAATTGTTCATCGCAAAAGTTTATTGTTAAAAATGTTTTTTAGCCAGAAGCAGCGTAGTGTACGTCGTAGATATCGGCTAACAAAAATTTGTACTCGTGCTGGATTATTATTGGATAGGCCTCAGCTTTCGCAGCTGTTTTTTGAGCCTTTTATCGTAATTTATGCGTATTTGCTAATTCACTTTTACCATAGTTTAGAAACATATCTGATCTGATATCTGATATCATCTTTGCCGTAGGGTGTTCACTATTTCTTGCTATGATGCTCTCTAAAATGTTTTATATGGGTTCAAAATTGTCTAGCTTCATTTCAAAGTTGTTCACCTTCGAATTAAAGTTAAAAAGTCCAAAGTAAAAATATTATTCTACATTCAATATCAATTGGATTTGGTTTTAAGTTCAGACATTTCTCTGGCCGCTACATCATAAAAGGTCAATTCAATGTTTTTGAGGGACAAACTACCAAAAGCAAAAAATTTAATCGAAAGCGAAATATCGGTATTGAAATTTTGTTTAAATAAATTTTATATGACGTAAAATCAGTCAAGAGACTCGTTTACAATTGTCCATAGTAAAAAAAAATATTCTAATACTTGATAAAAGGCATTAAAGATTCGCCACAGCCGAATACAAAATTCTAAATTGTTATAATATTTTGATATTCCTCTTAACGATTTAAAAATCTTCCTTACCGCAAAAATCGTTGCAAACATTTGTTTTTAATTTTTAATTTATCATGCCGTTACAAATTTCTTATTATACCTTTTTCAACTCAATTTTTTTTGTTTTGCCATGAAAAATTCATCAATTTTTGTATCCTTTTGCAAACATTTGAGTAAAAAGTATTTTTGTACTTTCATACGGAAAATGGCCAACAATTTGTTTCGGTTGTTTGGTTAAGTTTTCCAGATAAAATATTTCATGTAAAAATAACTACAAATCTTTTTCGATTTAAATTCATTGTTATTTTGCTACCAAATGAAGCAAAAACTAGTAACGTCATGTTTTTCACTTTTGCTTTTTTCAAATTTTATTTCCTTTAAATTTTATTGTGTAAACAGAATTTTGTTACAAATTGTTTGTTTATTTTTCAGGATAACGAAAAAATTTTCCGTTGTGGTTGTGGTGGTTAGAAGTGAAAAGGAAAATAATGTTTAAGCTGTTTTTTAAAGTAAAAAAAAAAAAAACAGAAGAAAAACTTTTTTAGAAAAAGTACCGAAAATGTTTGTGGCTTTTTAAGCAGAAATACGGAAATGTTCATAAAAGTTTGGAGATCGTCTTATAAAATTTTATATGGAAAACATTTTAGTTTTTTATGCAACATTTTCTTATCAACGTTTATCGATTCGGTTTATTAAGCTAAAATCATTTTTTGTTCTAATTAAAAGAAGACGTTAAAATTAACGCTTTTTTTGTAAAATCAAAATGTTTATTTATTTCGCATGTTTGTTAGACATTTACAAAACGTATTTACCACTAATTTACCAAACGCTACACCAGTCGGGTTGCCACCTGTCATTATCAAAAGGGCTCTACCCCTCAGATTTGAGATAAGAGCAATTGAGTAGCATATTACTAACTTATGCCCCAAGAAAGCAACTGCGCAGAGAAAAAAATATCAATGTTAAATAAACATGGTGCAATGTTGATTGAAAATTATAGTAAATTTCTGGAAATGTATGGATTTTATTTGAAATTATCATTGTTTGATATTATTTTAAATCAACAAAATGTTAAAATAACATCGTTTATTTCTGAAATTGACATCATTTGCGTATCGGAAACGTGGTTTCACAAGGGTATCAGTGATTTATCTGTATGTCTGCGTGATTATAATCTTTGTAGGGTTGATTGGGAAAAACATGCTGGCGGTGTTGCAGTGTACGTTAGGAAGGGTATAATGTTTAATGTTGTATGTTGTTCCGGCATTGCTGGGGCTAATGAGGTTGTTGATAATGAAAATGGATATGAGAATATTCAAGCTAACTTGGTTGAATATCTATTCGTAGAAGTAATCAGTGAGGGAGGCAAGTTACTTGTGGGTAGCGTTTATAGGCCAAATAGTAGAATATGTACTCAACGTTTTTTGAGAAGTCTTGAAACACTTACAGCTTCCTATGATAACATTATAATAGCAGGTGACTTTAATTCAAACCTGGCTTTTTACGCCAAACACTTGCACGCCTACGCATTTTACATCAACAAATAACTCGTTACTTGATCTGTTTTTTGTCAGTAATCTGTCGCATGTTTTGCTTTATGACCAACTTTCTGCATCTTGTTTTTCAGGCACGATCTTATTTTCTTGGCATATGATTTTAGATTACAGGTACCTGAGCAATTGATAACTTACCGTGACTTCAAACATTTGAACTATCAAACCCTTGAGAATGAATTCATCAAGATAAATTGGAATAGTTTGCATAATATGGCTTCAGTTGATGATCAACTTTCCTTTTTTGAGTTAAACCTTAAAAATCTTTTTAATCTATCTGTTCCACTCAGAACGAAAACTATTAGTAAACGGAGAAAACCATGGTTTTCTTCGGATATTAAACGAGCTATACATTATAGGGATTTGTCTTTTTCACGATGGAAACGTTTCAAAACTGACCAATTTTATGAAGAATATCGTATTGCCAGAAGAGTAACAAACAGGATGATTAAAAAGGCTAAATCTGATTTTTTTTCTGCCAAGTTCACTTCTGCCTTAGGTTCTAAGAGAACATGGCAAACAATCCGCGAAATTGGTATTGGTAAAGTTACTGCACAGAAACCGATTACTGTGTATGTTGATTCAGTTAACTAGAATTTCCTGAACATACCCATGGTCGAGGCAGACTGTAACTACTACCATGACTATAATGTTGTTCATGAAAGTGACGAATTTGTTTTTAAAACTGTGGATCAATGTGAAGTACTTTGTAGTTGTTTGGCGATGATGGTATTCATCCAAGATTCATAAAAATCCTTCTTCCCAGCTTACTACCTTTTATAACATTAATTTTCAATAACATTCTTACTTCTAGCTTATTTCCTACAAAATGAAAAAATGCTAAGATAATTCCGATACCTAAAACGAAATCTGAATACCGCCCAATCGCGATTCTACCATACCTTTCTAAAGTTTTTGAAAGGCTTATTCATACACAAATAAGTAAATTTTTAGACAATAATAATTTGTTGACTAAGCGACAATCCGGTTTTCGTAAAGGACATAGTTGCACAACTGCTTTGGTAGATGTTGCTGAGGAAATTAGAAAAGAGATTGAAAGCAATAATATCACTTTTTTAGTACTTTTGGATCATTCAAAAGCGTTCGATACAGTCGATCATAGCATTTTATGCTTTAAATTAAGAAAAATTTTTAATTTTTCTCGAACAGCTACGCATTTAATCTCAACGTATCTTGGGGGTAGATCACAATATGTTGAGTCATCTAATGCTAAATCAAGCTCCCTCCTGGTAACTCGGGGTGTTCCACAAGGGTCGATTCTTGGACCTCTTCTGTTCTCAGTCTATTCAAATGATCTCCCGGATACACTTCAGCTGTGCAAATCTAGAATGTATACGGATGATGTCCAACTTCATGTTAGTTGTAAGGTAAATTCAATTGATTTATGCGTGAAAAATCTAAATCGTGAACTGCACAGAATTTTTATATGGGCCTCAGCAAATGGTCTTAGCATAACCCAAGGAAATCAAAATGCCTAGTAATTAGGAAGCGGTTAACAGTCATCAATTTTGTACCTGTCATTACTCTTAATGATCAACAAATTGAAATAGTAGACTCCGTGAAGAATCTTGGAGTATATTTCAATAACACTCTCACGTGGTCTGACCATAAAAATTATGCTTGTGGTCGGACTTTTTCCATGTTAAGAACGCTCTGGCAAACACAGCACTGCACGCCAATAAATATTAGAATACTTCTTGCTAAAACCTATTTAATACCTACTCTCTTATATGGGTGTGAAATTTTTGCTAGTTGTGACACACAGAGTAAAAGAAAACTTAACGTAGTTTTTAATAATATCGCCCGATATGTCTATGGTTGGAAACGATTTGATAGGGTCTCAGCGTTTTCGATAAGGTTGTATGGCATAAGTTTTGATAGTCTTCTTAAAACTAGAATATTACTATTCCTACATAAGATTATTTACACTAAACAACCACAGCATTTATATGATCGATTGAATTTTTCAAGATCCAATAGGGGAAGAAGATTGATACTCTTTAGACATCATAGTTTGATATCCGAATGGCAATTCTTTTTTTACGCTACTCGTCTCTGGAATAAACTTCCATATGACTCTCAAGTTATAAGTAATGCACTTCAGTTCAAAAATAACATTATTTGCTTATTCAAATGAAGAAACTGTATTTTTGTTTTTCCTTTTTTTTTATTTGGTTATGTTAAATTAATTATTATATGATTTTATACATACTATGTTTAATTAATTTTTTGTTTATGTTTTTATGTTTTTTTTTGTTTCCAATTTGAAAATATTTTAAATTGATTATAAATATGTAATATTTTTATTTTATTAGTTTTTAAGTTTTTAATAACAAAACCTGTAATTTTTACAAAAGCTCAGTTCTGTACTGTCCCAGGAAAAACTTTTTGAATTTGGGTAATAGGTCGTAGTTATTTCATACGTTACCTGGTAAGTAGTTGTCATTACAATTTTCATTATTCTGAAAACCTCAATAAGTACTTGCTAGTAATGACCTCAGTAAGTACTTTTCATTGCTATTATTTGCAGTTATGAAAATTTGCTTACTAATAATCAGCTAAATAACTAGTTTTTAGTTGTCTTGTTTTCAGTACTAAATATTTACTTACTGGTAACTAGCTCCATAACTACTTATTAGCCTTATTAACTAGTGCTAATTAAATAAAAACTAAATATTTTTTGCCTTCTAGTAAGTATATTGTAAGTACTTACAATTCAACTTACTGGTAGTTAAATAATAACTAGATATTTTGTGACTTCTAGTAAGTGTATTGTAACTACTGAATTCTGTGGACAACTCGAACAAAAATAAGTAGTTATTCGGTCGAAAAATAAGTAGTGTTAATATTTCTCCAATAATACTTGCTAACTTACCAGGTAAGTAAAGTTTTTGCTGGGGTAATATGAGACTCTAAGTCTTGTGTATGGAACATCAAAATAAATATATAATAATAATAACAATAATAATATTGAATCCATAAATCCCTGCTTAACTTGTTTTATTTAGAAACAACAACAATACTACAAGAAGAAAAACAAACATTTTTTATTTTCATGTTTAAAATAATTTATAAAAAGAAGAAAAATTCCAGTATTCATTTTCTTAAAATTATTTTGTTAAATACATGAATTTTTTTAAGTATAATGATGACGAAAACCATATCGGGCCATTCTGATGGTGTATTTTAATTGTGAGTGCTACTGAAATCAAAGAGGAATACAACAAAAGTGAAACATGTGTTACAGGAAAATAAATAATAAGAATGTTCTCTCTCTCCTTATCTATTTCTGGTTCCGGGGGTAAGTGTTTACAATTATTATAAAATAAAAACATATGTTGCATATGTTGTTTCGCACTCAAATCAAATTGATTCTACATGCAATTCACGTTGTTTTAACTTGAAATAACTTCAATTTCAATGTCATTTTGCTCTAACTTTACTAGAATGTTAAATAAACCTGGATTTTTTTCTGTGTGTGTTATTAACAAAATATGTAACCAAATCGAGCTACCCTGCATAGCAATAAAGGTTGAAAGGTCTCTCTAGTTACCGGGATACCTAAGCACCCGAAAGAACACACAAGTATCGAGTCATATAAGGCTATTATTTTATTATCTATCATATCATAGCTTTTCCAGAAATTTTTGGTTTCTAAATTAATCTTGATATTAAACAAAAATTAACGTATACCAAATTCATCAATTAATTGATGTTTTGGTAAAGTCTGACGTGAAGGTTTAATACACAAACTGTAACACATAATACCCACAAGCTGTTGGAGAGGTGCAGTCCCATAGGTAAGTAATTAAGAGCCTCTTTTGTATTTACAATATAGTTCAGATATGCAACCAACAACTTCACCCATCCATCCACATTTGCTGATAAAACAGATGTTCTAAGCGCCCACGAAACCCGCATCTCGATATCTACAAGACCATATATTTCAATTGAAAATAACAGTCAACGGACAAAAATGTGCAAATATAACATTTAATTTGCATAGAAAGTCATGCCCTCCTCTTAAAATCAACATACCTCAACATTTGAATGTAAAATATCTCGAAATTTAACATGGGAATTCCATAAAGAGGCAAAACAAACTCAAATGAATCTTAAAGTCATCCAAATAAATTTTCTCATTGAAAGAAATTCGGCTTTTCGTCTAGATTGTAAACACCTACTTTACACATCTAACTTAAAGCCAATATGATGCCAAATATATTGAATACTGCCTCGGCCTCCAACATAGAGAAAATCCAAAGACGACGAAACAAAATTCTTCTAATCATGACATCCCCTCCCTGGAATGTAAAAATTTGGACATTCACAAAGACCTCATTGTAATATGATCACAAAGTATTCAATTAAAGATTGAAAAAGGCTTGAATCGCACCCACCCAAATCGAAATATTTTAAACGAATGCTGCCACACTCGCTTAAGGAGAAGAGATACTACAGGACTCATCCGAAAGAGCTAATCACCCACATATTGCACTTAATCAACAAGAGGGTATTAACTCAAAATTTTTACATCTTCACTTTTTTTGAAAATATCGACACGTTGTATTTATTTATACCCACTGTAAAAATATTGTGCTATTCTGTCTACTTTTTGGTAATGAAGCGGCTGGTTTTAAAATTATTTTTCCGAAGCCTTCAATGTTAAATTTAAAATTTTTTTGCTTTTACTGAATATGTTAAAATTTTGAGTTAATACCCTCTTGTTGATTAAGTGTGATATGATAACAGGAAACCGTCATTGGGAAAATTTTTGCCTGGCGCTGACAGGTCTTAAAATAAAGTATTAGAAAAAGATTTATTTCTTAATTCATTTTTAATATATGAACATTAGGGTGTCCCAATTAAGAATTTATTCCTTTTTGTGGGGGCTCAAGCATAATATGATATCTTATGGTGTAAGGAATTGTATTCGTTTTTCTCGGAAAAGGTTTCAAGGTCGCACAAGTCGAATTTTTGCAAAAAAAATTTATTTTCAATTGTTTTCCATCGTTATATGAAATAAATTTTAAATTTAAAGTATGTGATGATTTACACAATGGCAGAATGACTACCACAATTTTAATTGCATGCTCTGCGCAGATGTTGCTCCGCTGAACTCCATGAATAGCTGATGGTTTTTGACCCAATGTCTGAGAAAACATTAATTTGCTCTTGTAAAGCTGAGTAATGATTTTTGAATTGTGGCGAAATTATTTTTATTGAAAGTACGATCAAAAACCAGATTTCGCTCCAAGCAAATATGATATAATTGTAATCGATATTTCGGAATAGCTCTGGAATTTCAACGGGCGTTACTGAGTGCTGGTATTGGTTAACATTTTATGTAATGAAAATATTTATTTTTCTCGAAGTATTTCAAAGCTTGGACCAATTCATATAAGTATTGCATGTCACATCGCCACTTAATGCTTTTTTGCACCTATTACCAAAATGATCTTGATATTGATTACTAAAAATTTTAAAATTTGGAAAAAAAATTTTCAATAAATGATATTTTTAATTTTAATTAAAAAAAGTGATCAAAAAACGTTGCCATTTCAAACAATGTGTTAATTTATTTAATTAAATATTAACAATTTCCAACAACAATTCTACATGTTTAAATTATTTTATTTTAAACGAAAAAAGTTAATTAAGATTATTTGTTATTTAATTATAATTTGAATTAAAAATTTATTTAAAAACAAATAAAATGTTAATTAAATCAAAATTTAATTTAAAATTTTCTTTTAACTAAGAAAATTATTGATTCAATTATCACATTAATTAAATTTAATTAATATTTGACCATAGTTACCATACAAATATCACTCCCGAAAAAAACTTTAAGTGCATAACTCCTTATTAAGAACAATTTTTATGTGAAGCTTAAGCTAAAAACATGAATTTTTCTAGCTAGTCCATAATTGCCTATGGTCTCCTAAATAAGTATCATGGGAGGGTTTGAACAACTTTACTTTTTTACTTGTTTCAAATAAGGAAAGTAAAGCAATACTTGCCGCAAAGAAAACTTGTTTGCAATAAGTTGCTAATGAAGTTACTGAAGACACAAAGCATATCGCACTTGTTCCTCTAAACAGAGTCAACTCAAAATTTTTCAATTATCATTTTTTGCCAAAAAAAACGATAAGCAGTGGCCATATCTTATCACTGTAAAAATCTAAGATCTATTTCTCTAGTATTTTGCCTAAAAAAATGCAGTTTTATCCCCATTTGTAATATAAGAAGTCCCACAATTCTTTTAAAATTATCAGAAAAACATTGCAAGTTTTTTTATAAGTGGGCATATTCTGTCCTAAATAACAGTGTCCGTTCATTAGAAGTGACCATAAAAAAAGACCCTATAAAGAACAAGGATACTTAAGAATGTTATAAAAATTCAGAACACTATAACAAATTTTATACCAAAAGCTTAAACTAATTTAATGAAAGAAAAAAATCTTTTTTTAACCCTGAAAGGTAACTCTTCATTTTAGTACATTAAGGTAACAACTAAGGTAACATCGTCGAACTTTGAGAAAAAAAATCAAGCGAAACGATTTTTACAGTAAAAAATCAATAGAAATTATTTTAGATAAGCATTTTATTAAAAAATAAAATAAAATAAAATAAAGAACAAAAAAATAAAAGTTTTTCTTCTCTCTCAAAATTTTATAAAAATTTTAACTAATTTTTGTGTTTTAAAATATATTATTTTTTTTTAAGCTTTCGTCATCAGCAAACGTTGTTGAAAAAAAGAGCGTTATTTGAATACACATAAAAAAGTTATATGATAATGTATAAATGAGCTGCGTCGATTCCACGAACAGTTACCATCCAGGGTTAAAGAGAAACCGCTAATTAATAATAATTTAAAACAAAATCATATTTTTATTATTTTTCATTTATTTTAGAGAAAAGGGATATTTTCTTCTTCAGTAATTAATGTGGAAATGTAAAGCAAATAATAAGACTTTTCAAACCATTGAATTGTAATTCTTTAAGCGTTTCTTTTGTTCAAAAATTTGTTTTTGCAAAATGCTCAAGTAAATGAAAATTTATTGAGTTGAATAAACAAATTGCAAATTAAAAAATTACAATAAAAAATAATGCTTTACCCACAATTTCCCATTAAAAACTCAATTAATTACAATTTATGGCATTTAAGATTAAACCTTTGCAACAACTTAATATATTTTTTAAAAAGGGCAACTAATCCCGTTTTCGGTTGGCCATTGTTTATTGGAAGGAAAACATTTAAATTATGAATCTAATAAATGAAAGCCTTAATGATTTTAATTAATAAGATTAAATTTACAAAAAAAAAGAAAAAAATAACAAACAATTTTAACTAAATTGATTTCATTTACACAAAAGAATCATTAAATGCAGAAACTCAAAGAGGAATCAAAATATCATTTAATTAAAATGTGTGTGTGTGCGAGCATGAGAAATATATTTTTCTTTTTTTGTTTCAACGAAAAAATTTCTATTTCTCCACTGCAGTAACTGAAAAATATTAAAACAACAGGATACCCAATGCAAAAGTATGTGTGGGTATGTATGAATGAACTATTTTTTTTTTTTTTTTTTTTGCCAGTGTAACAACAGTTTGTATTGTTTTCTAGTCTCAATATTTCAGCAAATTTACGAGTCATATTTTCATATTGTGTTTGCTATTGTTCAATTATTAGTTAGTGATTGTATGTGTGAGTATGGACTAAAAAAGAGATGGATATTCCGGTGGAAAATATCTGTTAATTGTGTAGTTTGCCTTGTTGCTATTTGTCTATCAGGGCCGTCCAATAAAGTTTTTAAATTGTAGAAAAATTGCTTTAAAAATGTAATAATATTTTTGATTTTATGTTACCAAAACACATTTAGATCACAGTTTATTTAAATTTTATTCGAAGATACCTGAATTTCTGATAAATGATAATAATTTTTGTCCTTATACATAATTTTTTTTTATGAAAACAAATTTCTGAATTAGTGGCGGTAATTTTGAAAATAAGAAAAATATTATTTAGATGACTCAAAGAAAATTTTATTCCTACACTGATAGAAAAGGCGTCATGACGCTGATGTATTTTGGCATCAGTACTATGACAAGTGTCTTCGGTTTTGACCCCATGACACTTTACATAACTGTGATGTCAGCCTTAACGGTGGCATGTCATAACGTCCAGTGTCATAACGTCCATCGAAGAAATGTCATAGCGTCCGCGGACGTTATGACACTTTGCAAGGTGTCATAATGTCCACAACAAGCAAGAATGTAAACAAATTTGGGATCATAGCCGGCCTTGGGCCGGGCGCAAGGATTTTCTGCTCTATGGTATAACAAATACCGGCTTCGCTAACTAAAGCTTCTCTGCACAGCCGGCCTTCGGCCGGCCGCAAGGATTTTCTCCTCTATGGCATAACAAACACCGGCTTCGCTAAGTAAAGCTTCTAAAATCTGCCTTGTTTCCGAACGAAAGCCGACTATGCAGAGAAGCTTTAGTTAGCGAAGCCGATATTTGTTATACCATAGAGAAAAAAATCCTTGCGCCCGGCCGAAGGCCGGCTGTGCAGAGAATCTTTAGTTAGCGAAGCCGGTATTTGTTATACTATAGAGGAGGAAATCCTTGCGCCCAAAAGTGTTTTCGTTATATATTTAATATTTACTCCCAGAGAAAAAGCAGGAAAACCATTTTTAAAAATTTTTTTACCATTTTATGTTTCATCTAAAAAATCATTGTCACCGACAACCATATTATGGTTAAACTAGTTTCTTTAAAAATAGTTTTGTTGGTTGGGACCATAATGAAACATGTTTCTCTCTGCGTGTATGCAGATAATTTTTTTGTATTTAACTTATTTAGTAATAATGGACCTAATGACACTTTTGAGAGTGTCATAATGTCCATTTCCAAAGTGTCATAGTGTCCGCGGACGTTATGACACTTTTGAAAGTGTCATAATGTCCATGGACACTATGACACTTTTTGGGGTGTCATAGTGTCATAACGTCCATCGAAGAAATGTCATAGCGTCCGCGGACGTTATGACACTTTGCAAGGTGTCATAATGTCCACAACGAGCAAGAATGTAAACAAATTTGGGATCATAGCCGGCCTTCGGCCGGGCGCAAGGATTTTCTTCTCTATGGTATAACAAATACCGGCTTCGCTAACTAAAGCTTCTCTGCACAGCCGGCCTTCGGCCGGGCGCAAGCATTTTCTCCTCTATGGTATAACAAACACCGGCTTCGCTAAGTAAAGCTTCTAAAATCTGCCTTGTTTCCGAACGAAAGCAGACTATGCAGAGAAGCTTTAGTTAGCGAAGCCGGTATTTGTTATACCATAGAGAAAAAAATCCTTGCGCCCGGCCGAAGGCCGGCTGTGCAGAGAATCTTTAGTTAGCGAAGCCGGTATTTGTTATACTATAGAGGAGGAAATCCTTGCGCCCAAAAGTGTTTTCGTTATATATTTAATATTTACTCCCAGAGAAAAAGCAGGAAAACCATTTTTAAAAAATTTTTTACCATTTTATGTTTCATCTAAAAAATCATTGTCACCGACAACCATATTATGGTTAAACTAGTTTCTTTAAAAATAGTTTTGTTGGTTGGGACCATAATGAAACATGTTTCTCTCTGCGTGTATGCAGATAATTTTTTTGTATTTAACTTATTTAGTAATAATGGACCTAATGACACTTTTGAGAGTGTCATAATGTCCATTTCCAAAGTGTCATAGTGTCCGCGGACGTTATGACACTTTTGAAAGTGTCATAATGTCCATGGACACTATGACACTTTTTGGGGTGTCATAGTGTCATAACGTCCATCGAAGAAATGTCATAGCGTCCGCGGACGTTATGACACTTTGCAAGGTGTCATAATGTCCACAACGAGCAAGAATGTAAACAAATTTGGGATCATAGCCGGCCTTCGGCCGGGCGCAAGGATTTTCTTCTCTATGGTATAACAAATACCGGCTTCGCTAACTAAAGCTTCTCTGCACAGCCGGCCTTCGGTCGGGCGCAAGGATTTTCTCCTCTATGGTATAACAAACACCGGCTTCGCTAAGTAAAGCTTCTAAAATCTGCCTTGTTTCCGAACGAAAGCAGACTATGCAGAGAAGCTTTAGTTAGCGAAGCCGGTATTTGTTATACCATAGAGAAAAAAATCCTTGCGCCCGGCCGAAGGCCGGCTGTGCAGAGAATCTTTAGTTAGCGAAGCCGGTATTTGTTATACTATAGAGGAGGAAATCCTTGCGCCCAAAAGTGTTTTCGTTATATATTTAATATTTACTCCCAGAGAAAAAGCAGGAAAACCATTTTTAAAAAATGTTTTACCATATTATGTTTCATCTAAAAAAATCATTGTCACCAACAACCATATTATGGTTAACCTAGTTTCTTTAAAAATAGTTTTGTTGGTTGGGACCATAATGAAACATGTTTCTCTCTGCGTGTATGCAGATAATTTTTTTGTATTTAACTTATTTAGTAATAATGGACCTAATGACACTTTTGAAAGTGTCATAATGTCCATTTCCAAAGTGTCATAGTGTCCGCGGACGTTATGACACTTTTGAAAGTGTCATAATGTCCATGGACACTATGACACTTTTTGGGGTGTCATAACGTCCATGGACACTATGACACTGGACGTTATGACATGCCACCGACATGCCACCGCCTTAACATCACTTGGCCAAATTGTCATCAGGGTCAAAAATTTTAATTATGCCATCAATGGCATCACAGAAATGATGAACAGGAACCGGTTTTATAAAGCATGTCGTCAGTGCAATAACAAACTGTCATCAAATTGAGTCATTGTAATTGACCTTTAGTCAAATTGAGAGAATATCCTTATTTAATTACCCGTTACACATGTTTGGTTCACTTTTGTTGTATTCCGCCCTTTGCTTACAGTAGAACTATTAATTATGTATTTAAATAAATAATTAAAAAACATAGAACATAGAATATCTTGAAAACTTGCAATATGTTAAACATTTTCAAGTGGATGATAACGTATGGTCTGATCACCTACCAATAAAACTAACATTAAATGTAAACAACCTAAGTAGCTCCACCACAATCATAAATTTATTGCCAAAACTATACTGGCATAATAAAGACAAGCTAAGATATCAAGCAAACCTTAATGCAAACTTAAAAAATCAAAATACGAATAATACTTTTAGCATAATAGAGTTGTCAAATATAATCAAAACGTCGGCCGAAATACCAAAAACCAGAAAATTTGAGCAATCAAAAGTTGTGCATCGATTGCAATGAAATAAAGCTCATTTCATTCGAAATATGTTGAACTAAATGCTTTTAGACCCAAACTGTGATTTTTGTTGCACATTTATTTTTTATGAATTTTTAAAGAACAAAAAAATTTTTTTTTTCTTAAATTTTTATTTGTTTTTTTAAAAACTTCAACGATATCTCTGAAATTACTGGCCAAATTTAAAACAATGTTAGTACGTCTTAAAGATAATATTGTTAGCGAATTTCGGTTTTTTTTCTTAAGGGAATATGATGCACCATTTTCATGTTATTTCAATATATATGCTGAAAGTACCTTAATTTTGGACATAACGGTATATCTCTAAAACTGGAGCTGATAGAGAAAAATGAAGGTTAGATTTGGAATCAGCGACCTCAAATTAGTAAAAAAAAATTACACAAAGTTCCCGGCCGCACAAAAAAAAGTTCAATTTTGTTCCGCAGTGTAATATATACAACCTTGCAGGTATTGTAAACATAAAGTTAGACGAAAATAAAAAAGTATACGCATTTTTCGTCGACTTTAAGGCAGCTTTTGACAAGGTCGCCAGAAAATCTTTAATATTCAAACTCTATTCAATGGGCATTTCTTACAAATTTGTGAAAATGATTGAATCAATTTATACTTACACTAAATCTGCTGTGTGGAATTGCGAAGAGCTATCCGATTACTTCCAAACAACGTCTGGTGTTAAACAAGGATGCTTATTATCCCCTCTTTTATTTTCTCTCTATATCAATGATCTGAATGATTATCTTGGTGGTGGTTTGCAAATTGATCACCTTAAAATCCGTCTCCTCATGTACGCAGATGACATTGTAATCTTATCAGATGATATAAATACGTTGAAAAAAATGATTATTAACTGTCAATTATGGAACCTTGAGGTGAACTTAAGTAAATCAGAAATATTAGTTTTTAGAAAAGGCGGTAAATTGAGTAGAAATGAAAAATGGCAGTTTCAAGGAAATTATATAAAGATAACCAATGAATACAACTCCCTTGGAGTAATATTCACACCTAAAATGAAATTTACTAAGCACGTAGAAAAAAGAAACGCACAAGCTAAAAACGCTATTAATTCCACCTGGAAACACTTTATTTCCAATAAACAAATTCAGCTCAGACAAAAATGGAACCTGTTTTTAGCTGTATGCAGGTCGATCCAAACATATGCAGCTCAATTTGGGGGTTTTGGTTATTTCGATGCGGTTGATTTACTACGATACTTTATGAAACAAATTTTAAAATTGCCTGAATTTACACCTAACTACGCATTAATGCTGGAAACGGGGGCTGTGCAAAATCATCTGTACTCCCTAGAACTACACCTACAGTATATATCTCGGGTTATGTTTCAATACCAGCCTAATACCGTTTCAAATCACTCATATGCTAATAAGGAAGGATTTGTTTTGGGTTAAAGAATTGAAAACTATTGCCAACAACAATAATACTCTGTGGTCTGTTACACAGCCTGACGATCACCATTGGTTTGCACAAAATAAGCTATTGCTAAGCAATATTAAGGAAAATCATCATAAGCAATATTTACACAGTCAAGATATAAATATCTCGATTATACCAAGGGTCAATGCTATATCCTTGATACTTTAAATTTAGAAAATATAACGTGGATTTTTAAGGCCAGATGTGGACTAATCAAATTAAATTACAACACTTTTGGTGCAGTTGATGATGACAAAGTATGCAAACTCTGTAATTTGGGTACGATGGAGACCTTTGAACACTTCTTATGTGTTTGCCCTGTTCTTAAGGAATTCAGATTAGCGAGTTTTGGGAAGCCCTTATTACCGCATATGGAAATGATACAAATATTAAATGGTTCAAATACTTCACATTGGGGAAAACTAGTTTTATACTTAAAAACATCTTTAAAATACAGAAACTTTTTGGTACAAGAATTTAATTAAATGCTTTGTAATAATAATTATTTTTAATTATTTGGTTAATCGACAGACATTTTTTATAAAATATTGCCGAAATTTATTACCTTTCCACTTTTTTGTTGACATTAAATATATATGAATATATGTATGTAATTTATTTTATAAATTTAATTTATTGTAAATAAAGAAACTACTACTACTACCACTACATAGAATATGGGAATTTTTGCTTCTAATTTTACTTTTTAAACATGAAAATAATGTTACTAATATATTATGACATTATATATTATGGCATCGCACTTATGACAGTTTGTCATCGCACTGGCAACACATCAGCGTTATGACGCCTTTTCTATGAGTGTACACAAAATGTGGCATCGAATTGATTTCACTGTAGTCATAGCGAAGATGACGCATAAAATATGACAATATTGTAAGATGACGTTCCTCATTGCATTGATGTCTTTTTTTTGCCTCATTTGTGCCATTTGTAATAACATTGATGTCACAATTCTGATGTTAGGGCATCATCAATGTGAAGATTCATTTTTCTATGAGTGTACTGTATCTTCTAACTTTGTATGCTTATAACGGTACCATGAATGACGTGTTAAAAGTAAATTTAGAGAAAAAAAAATTGTGCTCGAAATTCGTGCGAATTTAAGCATCTTAAAAAAGTGTGTTAATTGAAATATTTGAAAAATTAATTTTTTATTAAAATTGTTGAAGTGCTCTTAATTAGCACGCATAATATCATTCTTTGCTAATAAAAGGGAAGTTTTATATTAAGTGCTTAACTAAGTGGTGTTTTTTTTACAATTTTAAACAAAAAAACTTCTTATACGAATTCATTTGGACGCCATCCAATTAACCACATCTGCAAACGTTTTTGTAATCTTTCAACCTTTTAGGAAAATTAATAGAAATCCTGCAAAACAAACTACAAACTGCAAATTTTAACTTTTTACGCAGTGGCTGTCGTCTTTAAAAAAGACCGAAACACTTAAATAGTTGATTTTAATTTTAAAAATGTTTGCAATATTCAGCAACAACCATACAATTTGATAAATTTAAGATTTCTGCTTCAAACCGCAGCAAATAAATCTGAAATTAAATAAAATATGAAAATTTAAGTGAGGGAGATTTGACTTTGTCAATGAAAATCGCTACGGGAAGATGATCCAAAGCAGAAAATTAGTTATTAAAGCCGCCCATACACTAGCAATAATATTGTATAGTTCCATTGTTTCCATTTCGCCTAGAGTTTGTTCCCGGGATTTCTCGTCCCGGGAATTCCCGGGATTTTCAGTTGTTTTCGATTCCCACTTTTTTCCCGGAAATTTTGTAGAAAATCTTTTTTTTAAAACTTCAGTAAATTTATGTCAGACTTCTGTCTTTAGTTGTTTTATCCAACTTAATTTCACCACAATATTTAAGTTTTCTACAGTCTAAAGCTTCGTACAGACGATGGTCAGATCTAACAATATTGTAAGGTGTGGCAATTGGCTGGCAATATAGTACCAAAGAAAAATTGTCACCAAAAGTTAATTGTCAAGTCAGACGATTGTAAGAAAACCTATCAATTTCATTGGCAGACAGTTGTGAGACAATAAATTTATCTACCAACAAAAGTTGTCAGTTCACACGGATGTCAGATAATTGCGTGGCAAAAGTTGCCGGATCTATTGGTAGATATTGTCTGATGAAAATTCAAAGCATTTGAGAGACATTATTTGATTTCAATTGTTTGTGTTGTATTAATTTGAAAAAGTGAAAATAATATTGTTGTGATGAAACCACAAAATGCAATGGCATCAATTCTAGCTACTTATGTATTGGAAAGCAGCGAAGATGAAAAACCAATTTTAAAAAAACCCCGCAAAATTTGGGTGAAGGATTGGGTGATGCAACGCCAGCAGGAAGGATGTTATGCCCAACTACGTAGTAATGAGCCGGAGTTGTATCGCAATTTTTTACGAATGGACTCCGATCAATTTGATCATCTTTTGAATTTAGTGACTCCATATATTCAAAAGAAGGAAACAAACATGCGAAAGAGTATTTCAGCAGGTGAGCGACTCGTATTAACCCTACGATAACTAGCTACTGGCGAAAGCTTTCGCTCACTGCAGTACATATTGCGCATTCCTGCATCAACAATATCGTTCATTATTCCCGAAGTTTTAGATGAAAGTGCTTGTGAATATGTATATCCAGGTAAATTTATTTTATTCATTCGTACTATTATAAAATATGTATGTACATTAAAATTTATTTTAAGCCACCAAAAACAGACATTGCTGATAAATTTAATGAGTTGTGGCAATTTCCTAATAGCATTGGGGCAGTGGATGGAAAACATGTCGTGATGGATGCACCAGCGAATGCTGGGAGTATTTTAATTAGTAATTTTTATTTCACTTTTAGTTTTTTACATGTATTTGCAGCGTAGCCACTAGAAATAATTTTTTGCAAAAATGATGATGCCATTGTCACATATTGTAAGATACAAAAACTTCGCGCATCTGACAATAAAAAATATGGTAACAACGTCTGAGAATGATCTAACAATTGCAAAGATGGGTGTTCACACGATTGTCAGATGTCTGACAATATTGTTGTCTTACAATAGTCCCACAATGCTTTTTCTGACAACGGCGTCCGACAATAATTGCCAGTTCACACGGTTGTAACATAATTTTAGCACATTTTACTGACAATATTGTTAGATCTGACCATCGTCTGTACGAAGCTTAAGGCTTTTAAACCAATTTTTGAGAATGGGCTTTATATTGGGCCAATGATAAACTATTCTATTTCTTGTCCTAGCAAACTGAAGTGTAAATTTTACAACATTATTATAAAGCTTTGCGGTTAAGGGCGTAGTAAAGTGTTTTTCTAGATTGTGTTTTATATGCGGCATTTCAAGTGATTTTGAGTCTTATGAAAGTAGAAAGTAGAAATATGTGTGCATTTCGCCACAAATTTATGTTAATTTTTGTTGAGTTTTTAGGGAGGTAGAACTACATTTGAGTGCATAACTCTTTTCCTACTCAAGCGATTTTGATAGAATTCAATCCCAAAGAGCCTAGAAGATCTAGAAACTATTTTACACCCAAATGGCAAGATCGGCTTAGAATAAATAAAGGACTAATAATACAAATACTTAATGGGACCTTAGATGAATATTAAAAAAATATCACATGGAATGACAAACTTAGTATACCTTCATACACCACTGCTGATTAAGGGTTATAAAATTATAAAAAATATGTTATTTAATAAATGTAATAAATTAAATTTCTCCTTTCTGCTGAATTTTTTAACGGTAAAATTGTTTCAGAATTCCTACTTCGTAATATTGAGCTTTTAGTTCCTAATCACTTTTCCAGAATTTTTATTCCCGTAAGACTAATACTATCATTCAAATTATGCAAATAAGCTCTGAATTTGACAATGTATTTACGTTTTTGTTATATAATAGATACTTGGTTTAATTATGTTAAGCGTAATAGCCAATAAGAAATATTAGTTTCATTGGAAAAATTAGTAAATAAATAAATACAAAATTTTGGGCGGGAATCCCGGGATCCCGGGAATTTGATTTTTAATTCCCGCTTTCCCGGAAATCCAAAAAGTGCGGGAATAAATAAACTCTAATTTTGCCCTATATTATGCAATAATTGGCACAATGAAATTAATTTAAATATGGTGCAACTTTCATTTAATAAAAAAGTCAATATAACCTATAAGCAAAACAAAAACATATGGACCAATTTGCGGTGTTTTGTTTTCTACAAAATTTTAATTCAGTCTTATCGGCCTTAGGGAATCTTTCTTTATATTTAAAAATAAGACTGTCATATTGTTGATTCTTTTTTCCCGATTGGAATAATCTTTGCACTTTGTATTCTACAATGCAGGCAGAATTTCATACAGTTCAATACACTCCAAAAGAAATTTTCTTTTTTCCACTTTTTGGGACATTAATATTTGTTACACCCTCCACCACCACTAGTGGTGAGTTTAAGCCGAACTAAAAATCGGCTAAAACTGTTACGAATCATGATATTTTTTGCTCAAGCCAGTTCAAAGCTCTAACAAGAAGCACATTAAACTTTCTTATTGTTTGTCAGTAACTTAATATATGTAGGTCTAAACCGCAACCAATTTTAATGCTAACGTTCGTTTTTGTGAAGCTTAGTTAATAATATACATGTATTTATCATACAGAGCCCACTCCTGTCGGTGGAGGGTATCAAAGATTCGGCACCGCCGAATATAGCACTCTAACTTGTTTTAATATTAAAATGTTTATGTACTTGTATTTTATAATTAAAATATAACTTTATATAATTATTGTAATAGATAAATATGAATTAAAATTAAAATATTCACAAGACAAAAAATTTCTTTAACCAAACACAGTTGTTGTTATGGTTTTGCGGAAAAACAAAATTGCCAAATGTTGCCAACACATTTCACAGTATATTACACTTCTTTTCGTTGTGCAATACAAGTCAAAATTCTTTTGATTGTTGCCAATATATTGTGCCACCTTCGAATGTCACATAAATATTGGCGATATAATTGTACAATACGAAAAATTTAACAATTATATTGCAAGTGTATGGGCCGCTTTAGACGTAGAGAATATGTGGTTTCAACAGGATGATGCCACTTGCCACACATCAAGAGAAACAATGGATCTTTCGAAAGAAAAGTTCGAAAATCGCATTATTTCTCGTAGAGGAGGAGTAAATTGGCAACCAAGATCGAGCGATTTTACACCTTTAGACTATTTTTTGTGGGGTCTTTTGAAATCGAAAGTGTACAGCAATAATCCCGCAACAGTTTAAACAGAAAATTATAGAGCAGATATCAACCATTGATAACAGTTTATTGGAAAACGTAATTGGAAATTGGTTTAAAAGATTGGGAGCCTGCCGGGATTGTATGACTCCATACTTAACCGATATCATATTTCATTTTTAACCGGAATCTATTTGTAATAAACAGAAATAAAAATATTTTTACTATCTCAAAAAAACTCTGTTTTTTGTATTAAAACTAAAATGATACCTCAATTTTTGAACAGCTTAATTTCTGACTGATGGCCAATTTCATCAATTTATTGAAACATCAATCTACATATGAAATTCGTTTTTCATGTCAAATAAAAATAAAATTATATGAAAAACTATATTTAAATAAGAATTGATATTTAAATAGAATTGGTAAAATTGGGCATGAGAGCTGTCATCCTAAAATGGAAAAATTGTACGCCGTTGAAAATGGGTGCGATTGTGGGATGTTTTAAGAAATGATGAGCATTAGAGTTACTCCGGGTATTGTGGAATACGCGGGTAATGTGGGACCCCCCTTTATTTTCCAAACTAAATGTTAGTTAGAAACTTTCCCTGTATGTTCACATAGCTAACAGACAAATATTATTAATACGGCTTTGGCTAAACAAATGGTCGCACTGTTATTTTTTTTTTGTCGGTCTGGAAGTGAAAACCGGTATTGTCTACTTTTTTTGTGCTCATATTCAAACCGTTATTTTGCTCTTAATATTGATATTTTATATGTTTTTTTTTACGAGGGTTACAAATTGTTCACTTAATAATACTTTTAATTGGCATGTGTGGCAATTTAATAAGTTTTGTAATATTTTTAAGATTTGTTTTAAAAAAATTTGCCAATCGGCTAATGTGGAATACCTGAAGGCAGATATTGTGGAACCCTATTCCACCAATAGCCATGAAGGCTGAGGAATAATTTTCAATGGATTTTTTTTAAACAACAAGTTATGTTATCATAAGTTGTTAATTAGTTAAAATTAAACAAATTATATGCTAAATTACATTTATTTTATATTACTATTTTATTTTTGGTAATATGTAATGGTATTCCACATTACCCACCAGGGGTGTTCCACATTATCCTCCAATTTTTCAAATCAATGTTTTTGAGGTATTTCGTATTTTTCACTGTAATTTTTGTAATGAACTTAGTTAGGCAATCGATTTAGAAACACATTCCAACTAGTCCGATGAAGAGTGTGCTTATACTTTTTTGAAGATTGCCAAAACAAAAATAGGGGGTTCCACAATACCCAAATTTACTCTAATATAATTGTTTCTATACATCTAACTTTAAACAAATTAACTAACAATGTTGTTTTTTAATTTTATATTTTCTATGAAAATTTTCTCAAAAGATTATGAGTTTTTAAAATAAATGGAAAAGAAAAACATTAAATTTCCTTTTTATATGCTATTTATTGATGTTGAAAATAAATTTTAAAGGAAATTTACAAGTTCACATATGGATCACATTACTGTAGGCTTGTGATTTAAAATCGCCAAATTTAAGGCGATTACGAACTCCAGCACATCTTCTTTGCGATTTCAAATCGTAATCACAACTTTCTTGCGATTTGCGATTTCTAGCACATAGGCATAAAGCTTAGTATAAAAAAAGTATTTCATAAGCTTGAGCTATATGGGAGGTATCACGCCAACAAAAACAATTTTATGCAAGCCAATAAGAGATTTCTTTTTGAAATGTATTTGACAGGTAGTAGTTGCAGTGAGCGGATTTGCCTAATTTTTGCCCAACTTTCCTCCTTCACAAATGAAGTACTTGAAAAAAAAACTTAGCATTTTTTCTCTGTTATTGATATAGTTATGGTTTTTATTGTCCTCATTTTTAAAATCGAACACTGTGCGTTGTAGTGAAAGCGACCAGAGTCTCTGGCGGGAATCAAGCCTTCACACTGATAAACTTGCTCACTACACGCAGAGAAAAAATATGTTTAAAAATGGTCATCTCCAACAAAACTATTTTTAGACAGAATTTTAAACACAATATGTTTAAATTTAATCATATTATTGTCACCAACAAACATATAATTGTTAAATTAGTCCTCTATCAAGAAGCCACAACCATATTATGGTTGCCTCTAAACATGTTATGGTTAAATATGACAATAATTTGTTTTTAATTTAACAATAATATTTTCCTCTTTTCCAAGAGCAACAAGCTATGGTTGAAAACCAACCATGCTATTATAAGTGTTAAGCATATTTTAGTTATTATCAACCAAAACATGTTCGGAGGCAACCATAATATGGTTGTGGCTTCTTGATGGAGGACCAATTTAACAATAATATGTTTGTCGGTGACAAAAGTATGATTAAATTAAACATAATATGTTTAAAATTTTTCTTTTAAAATAGGTTTGTTGGAGGTGACCATATATAAACAAGTTTTTTCTCTGGGTGTACCAACAAGCCTAACGGTTATGAGACTAAAATCCAAGTAACACCCAAAGTGATCAAAAAAATTATTAGTATTTCCGTGCTCTATAAAGTTCAACAAACCAGAGTTACTGTATGAGAGCCCCTGCATATTTCTTTTGTAGCACAGTGTTATTATATACCCAATTTATGATTTTTTTTAACTTAACATCCCATTTTTTGTTATTTACCTTCTATTTCTGGATCAGTTTATTTATATGCTTAGCAACATAATCCTTCAAATTAAGAGAGACAAAATCAAGTTATATTGCTTTATTTAACTGTGCCAAATCCTTGTTGCGCTCCACCGAGAGTTCGAATATTTCAGGCCTGAGCTTTATGTGGGATCTACAAATGATAACCCAATTTTTATAAAAAATAGTCCACAATAATATCCTTTTGTTGCGGTTTAAATGCGTTTTTAAGTCAATTCCAAAAATCCATAAAAACTTAATTTGATCTAATTTAAATGTTTTAAAGTGATTTTCAGGAGGGGATTCGTTAATTACGTACGTATTTTCAGAAAGTGGGCTTTATATGAGGCCTATGGTAAATTATTAACCGATATCTTTATAAAAATTAATTTAAAACGATAAAAAGTTCAATAAAATAACCGCAATACTAATCATTGTTAAACAGCTGAAGCTACGGTCACACTTATTAAATATTTGACCAAAAAAGCATAACCAATAATTTTGTTAATAGTTAATAAGATTTAACATGATCTTAATAACACAAAATAAAACTAATTATACTGCTAGACATAGCAAAAAACGGATTTATGTAGGATGTGGTATTATGAACAAAATAAATATTTGAATTAAAGAAAATTATAATTTAGTTTGTCTCTTAGTACCGTTTTTTTCGTCAAATATTTGACAAAGTGTGATCGTAGCTTAAGGCACAAGCTTAATGTTTACATGTGTCCTTCAAGTTGTACTGAAAAGGTCAACGAGAAAAAAACAGGAAAAACGAAAAAAATTAATTTGGATTTCAAGAAGAACCCGAAGTAAAGGAAAAAACATGTAAATCAATTGAAAAAAAATAATCATTCACAACAACAAATTGCGATCCACCAAGTAAAATACAATTTGGTTTAAAGCAGGGTTGTCAGCGTCATACACAATTGTGTCAGCAAAACTCACATGTACGCTTACGCTCTTTTATTTTGCGAGCGTAAAATATAATTGTTTACTGCAAAACACTCTCAGTCAGCGGGAAATATCGCACGATCGCACGGCCTGTTTTGAGTCCTCTAAACAGAAATAATATATTTATATCTTTGTTTCTGTTTTGTTTTATTTCTGTTTTTAACATTGTACAATGATTTAAAAAAAACAAATTGCTTGTGGTTTTTGTACGAGGTGTAGTGTACTTGTTGTAGTATCAAGAAAAACTGTGATGAATTCGCCTTGATGTTGTGTTTATTGAGCTTCTGTAAACTTCAAATTTGAATTTTATTAATTAGTCTTGTAGACAGCGATAACGAGCATACAAGCGGATGAGTTTATTAAAAATTTAATCATCCAGATAGGGAAAATATTATTGAGTTCTGGAAAAATTTAGACGGGGCACTATATCCTGTATTAAAAAAAAATTCCTTCAAATGTTTGTCGCTTTTTTTCTTCAATATATCTTTGCGAACAAATATTTTCCGATTTGAAATACATTTGCTCAAAACAACGCAATAAATTAACGTCCGCAAACCTAAAAAATGTTTTGTTGTTTCGAAACTGCAATATAAATTTAGAAGATATTATTGGTAAATAAAAGTAGGCTGTGGGAAAAATCGCCCAAAGAAAAATGGCCCAAAAAAAGAAATGAAAAATCGCCCAAAAAAATTCCATGTAAAATTGGGCCTAAATTCATATGAAAAGTGACCTAAAATTTTTGGGCTATTTTTCGTTATTGTTGGGTGATTTTTCGTTTGTTAAATTTGTATGAAAAATGGCCCATTTTTTTGATTTTCTCCTCTATGGTATAACAAACACCGGCTTCGCTTACTAAAGCTTCTCTGCACAGCCGGCCTTCGGCCGGGCGCATGGATTTTCTCCTCTATGGTATAACAAATACCGGCTTCGCTAACTAAAGCTTCTCTGCACAGCCGGCCTTTGGTCGGGCGCAAGGATTTTCTCCTCTATGGTATAACAAACACCGGCTTCGCTAAGTAAAGCTTCTAAAATCTGCCTTGTTTCCAAATGAAAGCCGACTATGCAGAGAAGCTTTAGTTAGCGAAGCCGGTGTTTGTTATACCATAGAGGAGAAAATCCTTGCGCCCGGCCGAAGGCCGGCTGTGCAGAGAAGCTTTAGTTAGCGCAGTGTCCATGGACACTATGACACTTTTTGGAGTGTCATAACGTCCATGGATACTATGACACTGGACGTTATAACATGCCACCGGGAAAAAATTCGTTTTTGCTTTTTGGGTCATTTTTCATTTTTTTTTGGGCCCTTTTTCGTTTCTTTTGGGCAAAATTTCATATATAACTTTTTGGGTCATTTTTCATGTTCTGTTGGGCGATTCTTCATTTGGGCGATTTTTCATTTTTTTTTTTGGCCATTTTTCTTTGGGCGATTTTTCCCACAGCCATAAAAGTATATTTTTATAGGCTAGTAAAATCTTCTCTTTTTATAATGGTGGTTAATAATTATAGAATATTTTTAAACTTAATGGGGTTATTATTTGCATTAGTATGTGCAAATGAATTTTCATTGTTGGTTGGCATTCGCACCAAATTAAAAATTTTGGAAAGAATTGTATAAGGTTCTAAAAAGACTTCAAATATTGTCAAATGCTCAATTTTTCCAAAAAATAAGCAAAGTTTCTGCGAAATGCAGGTTCCAAATTAAATTTATTTAAATAATAACTGATTGTGTCTGTCCATAACTCAACATTTTTCGATAATTGTATTATTTTTAATTGCTCTAAAGTCTTCATAGCAAAATATGTATGTTAATTAGGCCTCGTAATAGGCCTCGCAACCGCAGATTCCTCCCGCTGGGAGTGTAAGAGACAAGAGTATTCGCACCAACACAATCATAATTGACACCACTGGTTTAAAGATTGATATTTGACTATTGACTGCCAGCCGTCGTCAATGGCGGTGAGTGTTAAACGGCAAAGATTTCTGAAGAGATAGCGTGGTTATTATCAAAACATGTCAAATCAACCTGTACGTGGGTTCAATCACAGCTTCAGTCAAGAATGAAAAATTATCAATAAATTTGAATTCATTACATGTTTAAAGTTCCCTTCTTCATTTCAAATAATTTAATAAAAATTTTAAATTTTATGAACTTAAGCCTGATTAAAATATAAAAATTGGGATTAAAAACCATAACCAGTTCAAGAAAATAATCACAAAACTATTTAAAATTTAATATTATAATTTCCAGTCATATAAATCGAATTTATGCAAAAATTAATGAGACTCGGTGCATCCTTCCGCCAATTTGTTATTTTTGTAACAAAAATAGTATAAATTTTTTTTGAAGACTGTTCCACATTTGGCCTAATCATTTTTTTCCTACTTAACCGCTTGTGTTAAATTTTACCGCCGAACTTCTTACTGAGCTACCTAAATAAGAGCGGCAAGCGTTGTTTTTATGTCAAAACTTGTCATTTTCATACCGTTTATACGAAACAAACCTTCAAAACGCGAATTCAACACCACCCGTCTGGAACATTTTATTTGACAGATCGCTAGGTCGGTATGTTTAAAAAAAACGCCTAACGCGCTTGTTTAGGCAATTGCTCTTTTTTGTTGAGTCTTTCGAAAATGAGCGTGTTTTCAACAGACGTCTTAAAATAAGTCAAGGACCTAGAATATAAAAAAAAGTTTTCTTAAGAATTAGAAAGAATAAGAATTATTACACACTCATTCGCCACTAGTGATGGAAGGTATACAAAACGTTTTTTGGCTGAAATCAATAAAATATAAAAAGACCTTAAATTTTTAATTATTTTTTCATCACAAGAAAAATTTTTTTTTCGGTGATTCATTCTGCCTTATTATTTTAAACATTAAACATTAAGAGAAAATCTAAAAATACATATATTAATAACGGAAAAGTGCCAAATAATCCATTGTTTTAATGAAAAATTATTTCGTAGAAAAGACAACATCTTTTCAAGTACTCTGTTAACGTGTAAAGATTCAAAATTGTCTAAAGACAGAAATTTAAACACAAAAACCTTTTTTAAGATTTTAAATTAAAACAATCTTGCGAATTTCAAACACGCAAACAGAAAATTACGTTTTCAATTAAATACAAAGAATCTGTTGACAAGCATACAGGTGAGAATGTTTACATACAGACAACCCCACACACACGCACAAGTAAATGGGTTTATACAAAAGTTAAATTGTCCGTCCGCCTTCTTTCCTGTTCAACTTAAACTTTACCAAAATCGTTTTTTTAGGTGTTTATTTGTCTTAAAGTTACATGTTTTATTGTCGCATAGAAGAATGTGCGAATTTGTAAAAGATTTACTTGAATAATTTTATGATAACAGCTTGTATACGCATTATTTCTCTGAAGTACTACAGACTAGTGATGTGAAAAATATTCGTATAGCCGAATATCCGCCTATTTCATGACATTCGTACACGCCAATTTAAGCGAATATTTTGAACAACGTTCCCAAAAAACCAGAAAAAAATTAAAAAGTGTAAAAATACTACATAAAATTAAACAAAACTGTTAATAACAGCTGTAATTTTTTATTAAACTGTTGGTTTTTAATTGAAGTTTTTGATATTTTAATTAGGCTTAAGTTCATCAAATTTACGCCCTTATTTTGTAAAACACTCTACCTCACTAAAAAAATTGTAATACAAATTTTTGAAAATAATTAGCATTGTGGTTATTTTATTGAACTGTGAATGGGTTTTAATCCAAATTTCGATATTTTAATCAGGCTTAAGTTCATTGAATTTAACCCTCATTAAACTATTTTTATGATGAAAGGAATTTTACAACATGAAATTAATTAAAATATTATTGATAATTTTTCATTCTTGACTGAGCTGAACACAGGCTTTCACGGACAGGATGCCCAGACTAGTTTCGATTGTAACCACATAATCTCTTCGGAGGGGTTTGCCGTTTTACTCACACAACCATTGAAGACGGATGACGTCAATAGTCAAACATCAATATTTAAACCAAAGGGTATTTAACCTTGGTAGATCGAAATTTGCTTTGAATGAATGATTATCTATTTAACTGATTTACATGTTCTTCCTAACTTCTGCTTTTCGTACTTTTTGTCAAGAATTTTTCTTTAAATCCAAAATACAGTTTTTGTTTTTCATGTTTTTGTCTTTCTTTTTTCTTGTTGACCTTTCTCAGCACAACTTGAAGGACAAATGTAAACATAGCTCTTGCCTTAGCTGTTAACAAGAGATTGTGCGGTTACAATCGAAACTTGTCAGGGCAACCTGTCCGTGAAAGCCTGGGTTCAATTCTCAGCGCAGTCAAGAGTGAAAAATTATCAATAAATTTTAATTTATTTCATGTTGTAAAATTCCTTTCTTCTGATTTACAAAATAACCCCCTTAATTTTCATTAAATTATTTTTATTGAAACATAAAAAACAATTGTTCTTAAGTCAAAGTCTTGACAAAAAGTACGCAAAAACAAGAAGTAAGGAAAAAAACATGTAAATAAAAATTGATAATGGATAATCAATTACTGCCAATTTCGATCTACCAATACCATCAGTTAAAGATTGATGTTTGACTAAAGACTGGCAGGCGTCGCAGTGGCGCAAACGGCAGAACGCAAAGAATTCTTATGATGGGAATGTGGTTATTCTCGAAACATGTAAATTCGACCAGAGTTCAATCCCGTGTTCAGTCAAGAATTATCAAAAAAAAATTTCAATTCATTTCATGTTGTAAATTCCTTCCTTCAATAAAAATAATTTAATGAAAATTAAATTTGATGAACTTAAGCTTTGTAGCAAAAGTATTAAGAAACGATGGCTATGAATTCAACAAGTAAGTTGTCCTGAATTGAATAAATCAAATTTGGAATCATTTGGATCAGCACGAAACCCCTCCCTCAAGAAAAAGTTTGCTAAGTGCACCTTATGGTCTATGGAAGTTGCACAAGGTTGGAAAAAGTTGCAAAATTAGACGTGTTTAAAAAAGTGGCACAAAAAGTCTCAGAGGTTCCAAATTGCAACTAAAGTGCAAAACAGTCTTGCAGATTTTAACTTCAAAAACCAGCAAAGAAGCATTAAATTAAAATTTGATTAATAAACATTTATTCTAATGGAACAATGTTACATCTTTTATTTCCTTTTTAAAGCAATACATGTTCATGTATTCTTATTTAACAGAAGCTATTCACCCTTATTCATAAAAATATCTCAGTTTTTTAAAGGATTTTTACTTAATTTTCAAATAAAATTCTTTTTCTACTTTTTTCGCCCAGAGTGAATTTTTGCCTAACTATAGAGAATGCTTATATATCTCATATTGGTACAAGGTTTGAAAAAATATAAAGCCTGTGTATTTTATTGTATATGGATCGATATACATTTGTTTTAAATTTCATCAAAAATCGGTAAGATACTTTCGCAAAGGCAGAAATTGCCCATATGTCCTTTCATATTCCTTGCTTTGAAAAAAATATAAACCCAGATTTTGAAGGCACACTTTAACAAAATGCGAATGTTAATACAGTGTTCTGTCACGTAGTGTGAAGCACGTGAAAATGTGTTTTAAGCTGTATTCACACCCATTAAATATTCGACGTCCTGCACGTAACCACTAGTTTTATTAAAAAATGTTTTGCTGGATCAAACATAATTCAACAGTTTCGCAATTGAATTCTACAATTATCTTCTTATAAATAAAGATAAGGAAATCAATAAAAATTGTTAAAAATAAAGCAAAAGTTTGACAAATTTGTTATTATATTTAAGAAACAAACCCACAATTAAGTTAAAACTCTTAAATTTTCATTCAGTGCAATTCTCTCTTGCTAACAACCACAACAACAAATTTTGGTTTTAGGCACCCCTGGCCTATGGCTGTTGCTTTTGTTTGGTTACGAGTATGATTTAGGTGGCGTCGTTTCATAAAATCCAAAAAATTGAATTTCATCCCTTATCAATATATCAAAATCTTTTTTTTTAAAAATTAATTATTCAAAAAGAAAATTTCTAAAAGACTCACCAAATTTCCATAATCCTTTTTTTAATTACAAATTCACTTTTATCACAGTCGCAACCCAATAATTAAACATTTCAAGGGCTGAATAAACAAAATTACAATATTTAAGTTTTTGTTAAGCCACTAAGTAAATTTTACAGTTTTAAATATTGATCACAATTTTTTCACATTTTCACCTAAAAAAAAATCTTCTTAAGGTAACATAATAAATAATTTATTGTATAAAACTTTGAATTATTTATTTATTACTTAATTAACCACATGTATACAGACGAATAATTTGTTTTAATTTAACGGTGACACAAACACTTAACATATATAAACATTTGATAAAACCCATTTTTTTACTTCTCAAATTAGCATCTTTAACCTTTCAAATAAAATTTGTATTTTTAAAATCCGTTTCAAAATTGCAAAATAACGATTTTAGAATATGTTACTATAGTGACTTTAACGAAATTAAATTAAGTTAAGAATTATTTAAGCTGTTATTTTTGAAAGTGGTATAAGTACATTTTTTTATGTATTGAGATATTAAGAGTTTTTTGAGTTAATTTAAAAATATTTTACACCCTTTAAATTTTATTTTAAAAAAATGAATCATTATTATTACCTAGAAAAATATTTAAGCTTTGTAGCTCCAAATGGACATATATCACTTTCAAAAATAACATATTATAAAAAGTAAAAATAAGGGCAAATTTAAGTCCATATTTTTATAGACATTAAGCTTAACTCATATGGATTTTTTATGTAAATAGCAATTAATAAGAAAATATTTATTACACGATCAACTAAGTCTATTAATATTTAATTTCAGTTATAGAGTAGAATGCCGATAGTTCGTACACTCATAGAAAAATGCATCTTCATATTGATGATGCCCTAACATCAGAATTGTGACATCAATGTTACAACAAATGGCATCAATGAGGCAAAAAGTGACATCAATCCAATGACGAACGTCGCCATAAAATTTCGTCATATTTAATGTGTCATCAATGCTAAGACTATAGTTTGTCATCGCACTGATGACAGTTTGTCAACGTAGTGATTTTAAAATACATCAGCGTTATAACGCCTTTTATATCAGCTTAGTCGAAGGGACTTTTATCAGTTTGAGGAGTTTTCGAAATAAAGAGATTTATGTTATTATTATATGATTGAACAGAACCTAAATACATCAGCGCGAACTTAATATTTCGATGTTGTCCCGAACACATATCACTTTACGCTATAATATGGTTTTTTAAAATAAAAAAAATATTGAAAAAAATTGTATCGGCAAAACCGCAAATGACCAATTAAAATTTAAATTTTCTCTAACTTCGACCTAGCTTTTTTTCTTTTATTTGTTTACCAAAACTAGCCTAGGGTGTCCCCACAATACCGTAAAAGTTTGAGTATGGGATCTCTATAAGTTTAAAAGTTATGCAGAAAGGGATTTTTTTTAAATTCCAATTTTTCTAATTGAGAACCAATTTTTTGAAATCCACAATAAGCCTGAAATATACTCACAACACTGTAAACGTTTTGAAATGGAATAACTGCCCAAGGTTGTTTAACTGTGAAACCGGAAGTTGCCATTACAATAAAATTTTTCTAACTCAGACCCAAAACAAAAATTTTTTGTTTTAACCGAAATTATTCTACGTTTTCCTAATTATATTGTACTAGTTTTGAAATGGCATATTCATATGTTTCAAAGTTATGCAAATTTATGTTCATAAGCTGCGTTATAGTGACGTATAGAGTTTCTTAGTAAAAGGATTTGAATGCATAAGCCAAAAAAATGGGGGTATGATGAGGGGAAAGGGGCCAGAGTGCACCCATACATACACGCAGAGAAAAACATGATTAATGAATGGTCACCACGAACATTTTTATTCATATTTTCCTAATATGTTAACCCTAATAAACGTATTATAATCCTTATTTAACTTGAAAAAATATTTTTTCTGCTTAACATTATTAATTCACTATAATAATATTATATGGTGTTTTACACCTAAAAAGATACCATGATCTAGCTCAACATATAAAATTATTTGAAATATTTGCTACTATAATGTATATCGTTACCTAAAACGCAAAAGGCCCTAACTAACCAAAAATTAAAAATCGACTTTTTCATTGATTCTGATGTATTGCATCAGCACAAATGTCCACAACAAATTTTGGAATCTCTCGACCAAAATTAGTGATTTTATTAATAAAAAACAAAAAGCCCTATCTACAAAATCTTATCGATAAACGCTAATAGACATAAATAACTAACAGTTTGCATTATATGCAACATTGTTATATGTCAAAACCACTGGTAGGCTTAGCAAGAAAAATAGAAGAAAGAATAATTATAAACAGTTTGAGGCAATTTATAAATTTACCATTTTAAATAGTTTTTTGCTTCTCCTGTAAAATTTTCAAAGTGTTAAAATATGGCCTTTTGCGTTTTAGGTAACGATAGACATATTTTCAACTATACAATCAAAATCATAATATTAGCTGTACACAAAAGGTGTGTTTGATACTATAATTTTTGTTCGCTTTAAAACACATTCTCTGAATGAGCAAACATTCATTGTCAAAACAAACAGTGTGAGTTTATTAAATAAATAAAATCTTCTTCCAGGGAAACATGAATGGATACAAAATAATTAAAAGTTTTTCGGGAGAAAAATGCCATGCATGATTGCAAAATTAAAGAAATAAATTATTATACGTTTATTGAAACAGGTAAGTTATATATGTTTATATATATATATCGCACTTAATCAACAAGAGGGTATTATCTCAAAATTTTTATTTTTCCACTTTTTCGAAAAAATCTACACGCTATATTCATATCTGCCCGCTGTAAAAATATCTTGCTATTTTGTATACTTTTTGGTAATGAAACGGTTGGTTTAAAAATTCATTTCCATATGCCTTCAATGTTAAATTAAAAATTGTTTTGCTTCTACTGAAAATGTTTAAATTTTGAGTTAATACCCTCTTGTTGATTAAGTGCGATATATAAATGTGTGTATTTAATTTTATTTATTAATATATGCTAAGCTGTATGTACGAGTATGTATGTAAGTATGTGCAATTGCAAAGTATATGTACATATGTATTTTTAATAAAACATAAAATTTTTGAAATGAATTTTTTTATTGGTTTTATTGTTAGAACCATATAACATATTGAAATAGACATTTTGCATGGTGTTTGGAAAAATAGAAACATGGTTAGCAAGATCATTTGTATTTTTCTGCTTAACATAATAATATATTTGAGACAATAATAAGCTATAAACATGTCTGAACATATATTGTTACTGCAGACGTGTTTGACACAATCATAACCACAAACATTAATGATAGTTTGCGATTGTGATTGTATCAACCATGTTTTTTCTTTGCGTGTAGTTTAAAATTTTATGAAATTGTAAAAAATTTGGCCCCACAGCTCCTAGGATGCGCCTAGACTGATCAAATGTATGACCGAAACCATTTTTTTTTCAGCTCCAACATGTGTTTTTTATACACCTATCCGTTACTCCCATTACATAAAGGGGTCTAACAAGCAATTATAGATAATCGGAGCTCCCTTAAGTAATGGAGATATCGGAAATGTAAGTTAGAAAAAAATGTTGGAGATACAAAATAAAGTGGCTCTAAAACAAATGCATATTCCACGTTAAAGCGTTTCCAGTGTTATGAGTAATATTCTAGCCTAATTTCGAATTTAAAAAAAAATTGTTTCTAAGAAAGAAAAAATTGGAATTCATAATTATCACTTCATGGTTTGAAGTGCATTATGCGTGTAAAGAAATTTGCATAGCTCTTAAACTTATAGAGATGCCATTCTCAAACTTTTACAGTAGTGTGAGGATACCCTAAGCTAGTTTTGGTAAAAAAAATCGAAGACAAAGTATGTCGAAGTTTGACAAATTTTTAGATTTTTTTCTATTTATCTTATTTATTTAAAATTTTTGATACAACAGCCTAAAACAATTAATTATTTAACTAAAGTATAATATTTCGTTTAATAATAAGCGGTTTCCACCCTTTGTGTTAAGTGTATGTATTGTAAATTTATGAATTTGCTGAGAGAGATAAAGTTTTGTCAAGTGCTTAATTCTGTCTTATTTAACACAAGTCTTAACTACAGCTGTTTGTTTGATTTTTCAACCAAATAGTAAATAAATGTTTAATACATTTTGTTGTTGTTGTATTGTAAATGTTCGTACGTTAACTACATTAAGAAGATTAACAAGGTCTACAAGAGTAATTTACTACCAAGAAAGAACCCCGCTAATGTTTACATCTAGAGAAAAATCCTCAAATTCAAACATTTCATTAAAGCAACAGAACAGCTTACTAAATGCTTCTGCCATAGCAAAGTTAGTTCAGAAGTTTTTATATATAAAGGATTAAGTACCGCCTGTACGTAATGGAATGTTAAATGATAAACTACTTTACAAAAAATCGGAGCATACTTTTTCATTTATTAAGTATTCCAATTGCATTTTTACCTTTTTTGTCAAAGGTGTTTGAGCGTTTGCTTCACAAACAAATGAGCAAATTCCTTTATGTAAATTCTTTACTTACTGAGCGGCAATCAGGTTTTAGACCTAAACACAGTTGTCTTACGGCGCTAAATGATGTATCAGAGGAATTAAGGTGCCAAAGGGATGATAACAAAAATTTTTTTTAGTGTTCATAGACCATTCTAATGCGTTTGACACCGTAGAAAATTCGATTCTTTGCCTAAAACTCAAACACTTTTTTAGATTTTCATCAACAGCAGTAAAACTTATATCGTCGTATTTGTGTAATAGATCGCAATCAGTTTGCCATGGTTCTAAAACATACTTTGACCTCTTCTATATGCCATGTATTCAAACGACTTTCCTTCCCAACTACTGCATTGTGGAATCCAAATGTATGCAGACGATGTACAGCTTTACATAAGCTGTGAGCCATCTAGAGTCAGCGACTGTATTAGTGAGTTAAACGAAGATTTGGACAGAATTAACCAATTGGCGGGGAATGGTCTTTGTTTAAAAGCCAGAAAGTCTCATGCAATACTTATAGGAAAACCAAAACGGTTTCCATCTTTAGTACCACCAGTAAGGATGAATAATACAACAATTGAACTAGTTGAGACTGCTAAGAATCTTGGAATAATCTTCAATAAAAAACTAAATTGGTCAGATCACATAAATGCAATTTGTGGTAGAATATTTCCCATGTTACGTAATTTGTGGATGAGTCAGCCTTATACCCCCTTAAAAATACGAATGTTATTAGCAAAATCGTACCTACTAGGGATGCCAATCGGGACTGATTTTTTAAATCCCGGGATTCGGGATTTTTCGGGATCAATGTGTTTCTTTAAGATGCTACTTTTTTTAATAAACAACACTTTTTGAATAATCCAAAGGTTTTTTATACGAAACATAAATTTTTAAAAATGAAAACAACAAAACAATTTATTTTATACATATGTTTATAACACTGGCCTCACCCATGATCAAACTGATCAGATTCTGAAAAAAGCTTAAAAAAATATACGTGTCCCTTAATTTTTCTAGATCAATTCATTTCGGTTTTTTGACAGCAATTCAATTTTTAATGTGAATAAAGTTGTGACGACATTAATACACTGCAAACTGTAGTCCCTAATCGATCTCGATAGCTGAGTTAAAAACTGTAACACTATGTCGACTGCAGTGCAGTGCACCTCCAGGGTCAGGGCGAGATTCATAATCAATAATTTAAGTACGTTTGAAATTTATTTTAAAACAAAATGTTTATACAAATGTTTCTTAAAACAGATTTCAAGTTTAAATAATTTATTTATGAATACGTCAAATAGTGTTTATTTATAAAATAAAATTTTTTATTTACCGTATGTTTTTTAAGCAAATTTTTTATTATTATTGGACCGGAAGGAATATGAGCTATTTTATCAATATTACGACTTAATTGTTATAATTATATCAACTTTTATTCTTTAGTTTCTGAATAAAACTTTAATTGGATCGTGAATAATTTTTATTTTTTGCTTGATATATAAATATTATTTCTTGATTTCTATATTTTGCATAAAAATAATCATTTTTATTTTGGTATTATGTCGTCTTAAGCCAAAGCTGAACTTGCTAAACGTAATTATAAAAAAGGCTTGAGATGTGAATCTTCACATATCGTTTCTACTTAAATAAATGGTTTTTATTAAGCAAAATACAAAAATCCAGAAATAGTCGTCATATATCATGCAAAAATTAAAAATTTTAAATACTCGCTGTGTGCCAAAAACAAAAATTAAACTCAAAAATAAGAAATATTTGCAATAAAAATTATAACTTAAATATAATTTTTAATAATTTTTTTGTATATAGTATAAAAATTCAATAAAAACGAACAGTTTTTTACATAAAAGTTGATATGTTAAAAATCCCGGGACTCATAAAAATAAATCCCGGGATTCGGGATTTATCAATCCCGAAAAATCTCGGGTTTTCGGGATATCCTGCTTGGCATCCCTAGTACCTACTGCCAACACTAATTTATAGTTGGGAACTTTATTCAAACTGCGATTCGCTAAGTAAGAAAAATCTAAATGTAACATATAACAATATTGTCAGATATGTTTTTGGACTGAAACGCTTTTCTAGAATTTCACGCTATTCAAAGAAAATATACAATATATCATTTGATAACCTGTTAAAGTGCCGTTCGTTAATTTTACTACACAAGATTATATACACAGAGCAGCCGAATTACCTGTATCGTAGACTCAATTTCTTCAGATCAAATAGGGGGAAAAAGATAAACAGTATTCCACATCGTGATGAGAAATTTTAGAAGCTCTTTTTTATTAACACTATTAGTCTCTGGAAACATTTGCCTCATAATTTTCAAACGACAAGCTATGCAAAGCACTTTAAATGTTAGATTTTTAAGCATTTTTCGTAACAAATATGATTTAATTTTATTTAAATATTAAATTTTGTTAACACTTTCGATAGTAGATTGTGGTTAGTTTATTGAACTGTTAGTCACGTTTTAGTCACTCGGCTATTGCAGCCGGATGACGACAATAGTCAAACAACAATCCTTACACCAAATGGTATTTCACTTTGGTAGATCGAAATTTGCTTTTAAATGAATGGTTATCTATTTTAATTAATTTACATGTTCTTCTTAACTTCTGTTTTTTTCGTACTTTTTGTCAAGAATTCTTCTTGAAATCCAAAGTACTTTCTTTTATTTTTGTTGCTATTTTATTTTTGATTTTAATAATTTGAAATTTTTGGAAAAAAAATTGTTAAAACAAACACTTAAATTCCCTTTAAATTTAACATAACAAATGATAAATATGACCGTAACAACTTGTTCAAGTTTTAAATATTGATTTGTTACTTTGTTATTTCTGTCATTAATTGTATAATTTATTCCTTATAATTAATTAATTATTTTATTACTTATTTGGAACTATGTATGTATTAACTAACAATATTTTCCCAATGCTGTTAAGGAGATTTGGTCTTATAGCATTGGCGTGCTAAATAAATAAATAAAATAAGTTAAGTACAAATGCGGCATTTAGCATAACTATGAGATTTTTAAGTGTCGGCAAACGTATTAAGGATAATCTTGTAGAATATCAGGATAGATTATTATATAATCGATATGTATTCCTCATGCAAAAAAAAAAACAAAAATTCCATAAATGGAAAAATGGACTCATTATGATGATTATGCTTTATAGAATGTGGATTCCATACAATCGAACCGTATTCCATGACTGTCCTAGCGAGAGAAGTGAAAAGTTGTTTAGTGGCGAAAGGATTACTGAATCCTTTCGCCTATTGTTTTATAAAAGTCTAAATACAACGATCCATGTGGACTATCATTATTATGTGTTTAATAAAATCCAATTTCACATCTAGTAAGATCTCAAGATCTCGATTTTATAGTCAACGAATTTATTAGGTTATGTTTAAACCAATTATAAAAGTTATCCAAGTCTTTTTGAGAATAAATGTGGACTAAGGAGTTTGAAAAATTTAAAAATATTTTTAAATTGTCTGCGAACATTAGTATATGTGAATGTTTAATAACTTCAGGCTTGTCGTTGATAAAGAGCAGAAACAAAATAGCTCCAAATTTTACGCATGGTATTCTGCGAAAAGATATGATTTTAGCCAGCCCACGTAAATTTTGTCAAAACTTATAATATCAATCTTTTTCAGAAGGAGGTTATGATTAATCGTATCAAATTCCTTACTGAAATCGGTATAAATAACGTCGGTATGTTTGTTATTGACAAAACCTTCATATACCAAAGTTGTTAGCTCTACAATATTTGTCATAGTTGATGGCTATTTACGAAAGCCGTGTTGAGAAATGTTAATAATGGAGAAACTTGTTGAGCCAATAAATCTAAAATGCATTTTTCAACAAATCTTAGAATTGCGCTAAGGTTGGCTATAGTTCTGTAATTAATCATATTTGATTTATTTCCAGATTTGAATAAACCCAGAAACATATAAAAATTGATTTCAATTTAAAAATTTGTGATATTAATTAAAAAATTAATTAAATTTGCTCCATTAAACAAATTAATAGTATCAATTACACGTTTAATTCACTCGTTTAACGCTGAGTTCACTTTATTAAACGTTTAATTTACTTGATTATATTTTTAATTAAAACTGAATTAATTTTTGATTAATGCTTTAATAAGTGAAAAATTTTGGAGAATTTTTCTGTGAAGGAATTAAATATGACTCCTTCCTTATTTTGGGGATATAACCATTTTTCATGCAAATGTTAAAAAAATACAAATATGGAGGCTTAATTAAATTCTTTAATTTGACCCCTGTAGCGCCTACAATGACCCTAGATGGGTCAAATGTTTGACTAACCCAAATTTATTTTTCATATCCATCATTTATTTCTAACATACCTACCCGCTATATCCATTCCTTAATGTGCTCCCATACAAAATTTTCAATACAGACTAGAAATATATTAAAGAAAAAGCCCCATAACTGCCCAGGAGTCGCCCCTAGGGGTATAAAATGTATGACCGATCTCCATTAGTTTTTTGTTCTTAACTTTTTGTCAAAACATACTTGCCCTTTATAACCACATCTTAGGGGTGCTCCCACACAAATATTACGTTCTATGAAATTTTTAAATTTAATTAAAATTTTTCGTCTTTTGTGAATAAAATCAAAAGTTGTATACAGATTTTAAAAATGTATGGCTTGTTCTGTTTGCAACTTGTTTTGCTTGCAACTTTATAAGCCTAGAAAAAATTTGAAGATTAGCTGCATTTTCCAATTTTTAATGATTTTTGACAACAAAAAATTTTAAATTTAGCTACAAAACTATTTTTTTTGCCAAAAAAAAAATTATTAAAAAAAAATTGTAAAATTCTAGCACAGAGTAATTTATAATTTTTAAAAAGATCAAACGATTTCCTGTAAGAATCACTTATCCTTATTTCTTGTTTTTTTTTTTTAACATGTTTAGCGACAACCATGATTGATGATTGTGGCTTCTTAATAAGATTTAGCCATAATATGCTGGTTAATAATATGGTTAAATCTGTGGATTTCATGGGTAAATTTAGTTAAAAATAATTTCGATGGAGGTGACCGTATTGAATAATGTTTTTCTCTGCGAGCATATGATAACTGCATTAGTTTCTTACTTGTCTACCGCAATAATGTAACGGTTGTCGTAAACGTGTACAGTTTTGCCGTTATCGATCATTTATTTAAAATTAAACAATCATATTTTAAAAGCAACAAATGTGTTAACAAATAAAGGAGGATTGGAACAACAATAAAATGGCCATCTGCAACAGGCCTTCCATATTTGCCGATTTTTGCCTTAAAATTAGCAAAGTGTCGATTTGACGATTTTTGCCCCAAAAATGCCGATTTTTTATGAACACTTAAACCACGGTAACTTTGCTTGTTAACGTGTAATTTATTAATTTTAGGTAAATTTGAAACACTTGTCATAAGCTATACAACCAAATGGAAAGTGTTTTTAAAAACTGTATTAACTAATTTTATAAAAAAAAAACAATTAAAAAATTAAATTTTATTTATCAACACAAAGAATTTTTTGAACTTTTATGAGGAGAATTTGGGCTTATTGGCTAATGAGCGAAATTAACAAAATTATTAATGACTGTATTAATTTTTATATAGAACTTTCAAAACAAATATTAAAACGTTTTTATTTTGAACAAAAATCTTATAAATCTTTAAATATGATTAACCCTAACAAAATTATGAAAAAGGAAAATATTTCTTTTATGGAAATTCTTAAAGAGTTCCCCAGCGTTATTTCTGAAAAAGAAAAATAAATTTTAGACCCTGAATTTAGTGAGTTAAAATTTGTAAAATTTTTTGGCAAAAAGTTTCAGACTTAAAACGCGGGGATTCTACAGATGCATTCACAGTGCTATCAAAGTTTGTACAACAAATTATGGTTGTTCAACATTCTTCCGCAAATGTGGAAAGAATTTTTAGCCGAGTCAACCTTAATAAAACCAAATTTCGATGTTTCCTGGAAAATGAATCCTTTCAAGGAATTATTTTTTCTAAAGATTATTTAAAATTTAATAATGCCAAATGTTTTGATGTTGATATTAAAATGGATTTAATTAAACTATTAAACTCATATCGTCGCTGTTTTTACTAACTGACCTAACTAAAATTTTTTTGAAAATTGAGTTAAGTACAGAAAATAAAAATATTTGTCTTTTTCTTTATTTAACACACAACAAAAGATGTTATACTAAATAACAAATAATGCATAAGCCCATATTTTGGCTAGGAAATGACCACATTTAAGACAAAAAACATTTGCTGGCCTTGCTGTTGGAGCGGCATTTGCTGGATTAAAGCCAATAGTCGATTTTATGACTTTTAATTTTTCTATGCAAGCTATTGACCAAATTGTGAATTCCGCAGCAAAAACAAATTATATGTCAGGCGGACAACTTGGATACCCTATAGTATTTCGTGGACCAAATGGCGCTGTAGCAAGAGTTGTTGCACAACATTCTCAATGCTTTGCAGCTTGGTATTCCCATATACCGGGGTTAAAAGTAATAGCACCCTATTTTGCCCCGATTGCAGACGTCAGCTTAAAGCTGCGAGGCTGCTGTTATACGGGAAGGAAAGGATGTAACAAGCACTGCTTTCTCACTGAAATTAATGGATGCCTTAAACGCAGCAGAATTACTTTTGAATGAAGGTATAGAAGCTGAAGTTATTGACCTCAGAATATTAAGACCACTTGACACTCAAACTGTTATTAACTCTATTCAGAAGACTAATAGAAGATTAGTTAGTGTAGAAGAAAAAATATATTTGTTAAAATAAAATGTTGAAAACCATTTTTCAACTATAAAAACAATTTTAACCGAATGTACAAATTTTTTTTAAATTAACTACAATTTATTTATAAAAATATTCTTTTTTTTATTAATTTTTATGTTTTTATATGGGTTACACTCGCATGTAAGTTAATGCTGAATTATTCTGTTTTGTTAATTTTTGTGTTTATAAAAATATGTTTTATTGTTCTTAAAGGGATATTTTTAATTTGCCGATTTTATTTAATTGAAGTGCCGATAATGCCGATTTTTTTTTTTTTTTTTTTTTGAAAATATGCCGATTTTTTTTCCAAATTTTCTGGCACCCCTGATCTGCAATAATTATGTGGTAACGGTTTCTAATAGAAGACAAATTAGCTAAAAATTCTCTTAAATTATTTCAGTTTGCTCGTTACCATTCATTTAATATTTTTTTTCTCTGCGTGTATTATTGTCGTAAAGATTTTTAGAAAAAGAAATTTAATTTAAGATCTTGGATTTATTCGATTGTTATGTACGATTTTATTTCTTTATGTTACAATGCAAAAGTTTACGTTTCTAAAGCCAATAACGCTAATCATAACTATTTAACTTATACATAACTTCAATAACATTTTGTAAGCTCTTGACCTGGGAGGTCTTAGTTAAATCCACTTTGTTATATTTTAAGAAGAATAAAGAAAACTTAGAAACGACTTGTAGCGTAAAAAGGGGTACTTAAATAAACAAACATTTTAACTTAAATTTAAACTTAAATAAGCAAATAAGTGTACAAATACATACACATCGGACTAAAAGTTCAAATCTATTGGAACATTTCATTTGCGGTGATGATGATGGTTCTGTACCCAACACAATTGTTTTGTTCTCGTTATTTAACAAGGGGTTGTCAGGGCGGTTAATTTGAGATCTACCAAGAGAAAGATGTTTTCGGTTTTGCATTTGAAAGGTTTTTTTTTTGTTGTTGTGGTTGTAAAAACTTACAAACTTGAAACACACTGGGAAACACAGTTTGATACTACTCTTACATTTTTTATTTATTTATTTTTCTTTCCCCATTTTTTATTTTATAGTTGGCGTCGTCTTTATTATCACTGTCTTATTTTTAACGAAAGATAATTTGAAAATAAAACAAATACCGGCGGCGTCACTTTAATGTACATGTATGTACATGAACACAAAATACTCCTACACAAACACACATACACGCACACGCATACAAATTTATTTTAAAGCTTTTTATGGATTTATTTACCTGTGTGGAAAATGGTTTACAAATGTATTTATACTATCTAAATACAATATTTAATACATATGTATATATGTATGTATGTATACACTCAAGTAAACACATACATACTTACATACATATGTATGCATCTACATATGTATGTTGTTATACTTATATGTACGACCAAAGGATATTAATAAAAAAAAATTCATAAAAATAAAGAAACTTTTCATTATTTTCTATTAAATTTTTATTGATGCGATGTGAATACGTATTTAAAAAATCGCTAAAATTATTAATATTTTTTGCACTTTTGCTTGTATAAGTAAAATTAATTTGTCACAACTAAACTTTTATTAATTTCCAATTAAAAACATTTCGAAATTAATTATATCTCAAATTTAAGCAATCTTTTTTTTTTCTTGCATACACTGTTGTCAACACCACGAAAGTCACGCAAGAACTGAAATTGTTTATACAAATTTATTCGTTTTCAAAGTAATTTTGAGAATTTGGAAGTGAATTAACGATATTAACAAAACAGGACATGCGCTCGATTTTAAGTTCTCTTGAAATACAACTTAAGAGATTTTTTTTCGTTTTTAATTTAAACAAAGTTTTGTTGTGAAATGTACCATATGTGACTTTCAACAAGTTATAAAAACAATACAACACAACTTGACAAACTATGCACATCAAAATAAATAAAATAGCCCAGTTGGCCACGTCTTTGAAGCATCCCCGAGTGATTTTACATTGCCTGATAATGTAAAATCACTGGAAAAAATATAGAACAGCCAAAACAAATCGTCAACAACAACAGCGCAGATACCATAAATATCTTGACGCTTATGTCAACAGTAGAGTATCCAATTATTCGACTTAAAGTTTTGTTCGAGTAAGGAATTAATCGATTTTTAAATTTTAATTTTGCTCGATTAATCGAATAAGGGTTTTAATATGTTCGAATAATCCGAATAACGAATAATTCGAATAATTCAAATAATGTTGTCCAAACATACAGGTCTATTTGATTTGATACTTTTATTATATTAATAAACAGAAAAAACCATAACTAAAAGTATAGTTGAACAATAAAAAATAAAATAACTTTCATTTATACCACGTATACAGTTCTACAACTTTTTAATGAAATAAATAATTAAAAAATTAAAACCCCTGCTGCAAAACATACAGTTTTTATTGCCTTAAAGAGACCGTAACAAGTTTATGGAAATAAAATAAAAATAAACTACGTATAAACAAAGTAAGCACTAGGGTGTTCAATGAATCGTTTTTTTTTTTCGATTAAACGATTAATGGATATTTGGCATTTTTGACTTATTCGATTAAACGAACAAAATTTTTAAATTAATCGATTAATCGAATAATTCAAAATCCAGAAATTTTATAAATTAAGGGATTTTTTTCGATAATTTTAGAAAAAAATTGGTACTTGAGTAAATAAACATTATTAATTACAAGTATTTTAATATTAAATTAACAAAAAAACAAAACAAATGTAACAATTCATACTTATTGATAAAACCTTTAAAACGATAAAAAAAATTAAACATGTGTTGAGATCATAACATTTTATATGTACAACCAATTAAACAGATCTTTTAAAATAATCTTTTAAAAGTAAAATGTTGTTTAAATGTTTTGCTTTACTTGGAAGCCACACGATCAAGTTTTGACTTTCCTCTTAATTTGCCCCACTCTCTCTCTCTTTTTTTACTAACGCATTCACAATTTTTAAATTGACCACGAGATTGCTCTCAGTTTAACCTTTCGATTTGTTTGCCAATTTCACGTTCAATTTAACAACTGACCACAAATTCACTTTGGCGCTTTCTTTACAAAAAATTGTGTTCTAAAAAATTCTTGTGGTTTTTTACAAAATACTTTGAGTCATGCGCATGTTGTTCCATCGTCGGCGGCATTTTTAAAATGAAATTGATTATCAAATTGAGTGCAGCCTGTGGCACAGCTGTCAATTCAAACAGTTTTGACAAGCAGTTTTTGTAAATAACTTTAAAGTGATTTATTGAACGTGTGGCTCCCGGGTTAAAAATATTTTTTTCCATTTGTTTCAATAACAAGTAAAAATTAACGGAAAATGTCTTCTGTAAGCAGTACGCTCATGTATGTGAATTACTGACTTAACATGACTGTTTTTTTTTTAATTCCAACGGACACATACATTTTATTTTTTTATTTGACTTCAAACTTTAAAAAAATATACATTTAACAGAAAAACCATAGATGTATTGTTATTCGATTAATCGGCATAAATTCTACGATTAATCCTTTAATCGAAATCAGTAATTTTAAATTAATCGAACAATTTTTTTTTTTTTTCTTTTTCATTATTTATTTATTGAATCTTCATATATTAAATATGAACTAACAATAATTAATCAAATCTTATACTAATACTTTATTTTTGTCCTGCCAATGCTAGACGAAAATTTTTCTCTTCACGGTTTCTATTCACATATGTAGATTTTTAGCGGTCTTCTCGTCGGATGAGTCCTGCAGTATCTCTTCTCCTTAATCTAGAGTTGGCGCTGTCATTTAAAATATTTCGAGCTAGTGGATTTGGGTGCGACTCAAGCCTTTTTAAATATTTTGCTGCGTACTTCGTAATAATAGTTTTTACCAATGGCACATTGAGATCCTTGTGGATATTTGAGTATTTGACCAGTGTTTAAAAATGCTTGACTATTTTTAATGTTTTTGTAATTGCTTAACTTAACTTAAGAAAAAGAACACAGCAAAAGCAAAAAGCAAAAGCAAACGCAGAAAAAGTGAGAGTAAATAATTTATTTATTCTCACCATGTTTATGTTCTCAGCTTAAAAAGCCAGCCAAGCAACCACTTGAAAAAAAAAATTGCTGTTGCTGTAAGTAATAAGTTTTTGTTTATTTTTTTTTTGCTTTGGCTTAACTGTAAATTGATGTGCTTAAATTCAGCGAGTATTAACTTCTTTGCTGTTTTTGACTTCATTGCTGTTGCTTGCTGTTGCAGGCGTTAGTTTCATAGAATAGGTACATATATACATAATTACATAACACAAAATAAACAAATTAGTTTAAAAAAACGTGTAGTTTCATTTATGTATGTATGTACCTATTTATTAAAAAAAAACGCAAAATACCAAAAAAATTCGAAACAAATTCCTTCATAATATATTAAGTTCCAGCAACAGCAAAGAAGTTAACTTGCTGACTTTAAGCGCATCAAAAGCAAAAAAAAAAACAATCAAAATCTTAATACTTACAGCAACAGAAAATTTGTTTTCTTAAGTGGCTTCTTTGCTGACAGATTTAGCAGAGTACATGCACATAGCGAGTTTAAACAAATTATTTACTCTCTTTGTTTTGCTTTTGCTTTTTTGCTTTTGCTGACTCGTTATCAAAGAGTTAAGTAAACACTTAGACACACAGTTTTTTAATTTGCTGCAAAAAATGTAAACAAAGCAAAAATGTGCGACTGTTGCTATTTTAAAGCAAGCAATTTAAACACTGTATTTGACATACCAGGGAGCGGCTGTTATTATTCGAAGAAGTTTATTTTGGCGCCTTTGAATTTTTTCGATATTTGAGGCCGAGGCAGTGCCCCATAACTGAATACCGTAGCACCAGATTGGCTTTAATATAGAGTAGGAGTTTGCAATCGAGGCTAAGAACAGAATTTCTTCCAATAAGCCAATTAATTTGAATTGCTTTTAGTTTAATTTGTGTTAGTTTTGCTTCTATATGGCATTTCCATGTTAAGCGCCGATCTAGATGAATACCAAGATATTGTACATGCGATTGTTGGGGCACTAATTGATTATTGATTTTAATAGGGGGACATGACTCCCGACGCAATATGTATGTTATATGTACGCATTTTTGCTCATTGACCTTTATCCTCCATTGTTTTAACCACTTTTCCAGTTCAAATATATGATTCTGCAAGTAGCGAGATGCTTCATGACAGTTTTCGTGTACGCTTAAAAAAGCTGTATCATCAGCAAATGTTGAAGTTAGGGTGTGGTTATTTGTTGGCATGTCTGAGGTATATATATTAAGTATAACAGTGGGCCCATGATGCCTCCCTGTGTGACTCCAGCGTCAATTTGCTGAGGAGAACTTATAAAATCACCTTCTTTAATAATCGAACAATTAATAGTCTAAAATTATTCGATAAATCGAACAAGATTTAATCGGCTGAACACACTAGTAAGCACTGCTTCGTCTCAAAGTTTAAAGTTAATACATTAGGTTAAGCAGCAGTCGGGGTCCATTAATTTTATTTCAGTGTATAATTTGCAATTATGTCCCGCCTTCTAAAGTTAATACGGGATTTCAACATAGGCTTTCATCTCATATTTTTATAAATTATTTTTAAAATATTTATATTATTTTAGACTGTTTTGTTGCGGCATGTTTTTGAAAGGTCCTGCCTAGTTAAACAAATTTCTTATTCTTTATTTAATTTAGCTATTTTATTACTTCTGAAAATCGAGTAAAATTCAAATCAATAAAGATTCTCCGTTAATTTAATTTATTTTTAATCACCGTAGTTTTTCCAGATTTTAAGAGAAGTTCTTTATGAAGTATATAAAAGTAACTTTTATATAAACTTTTTAAACTGGATCGTTCTCAGAGTTTGTTCGATATCAATTTCACTCATATGTATTCGAGTTACCGAACATGGCCGATAATTGAAGTTTTTGATATTTAATTTAGGCTTAAGTTCATCAAATTTAATTTTCATTAAATTATTTTTATTGAAGGAAGGAATTTACAACTGGAAATGAATTAAAATTTTCTTGATATTTCTTGACTGAACACCGGATTGAACTCGGGTGGAATTTACATGTTTCGAGAATAACCACATTCCCATCATCAGAATTCCTTGCCTTCTACCGTTTGCGCCACTGCAGCGCCTGCTAGTCTTTAGTCAAGCATCAATCTTTAGCCAACGATATTGGTAGATCGAAATTGGCTGTAATTTATTATCCATTTTTAATTTTTATTTACATGTTTTTTCCTTACTTCTTGTTTTTGCGTACTTTTTGTCAAGACTTTGTCTTGAAAACTTAAGTACATTTGTTTTTTATGATTTTCTTTTTGTCTTTTTCTAGTTGGCCCTTGTTCTGTCGAGAATTATGAAAAAAAAAATTTAATTCATTTCATGTTGTAAATTCCTTCATTCAATAAAAATAATTAAATGAAAATTAAATTTAATGCAGTTCAGCCTAATAAAAATATCAAAAACTTCATTTAAAAACCAATAACTCAATTAAAAATCACAATTGTCATAGATGATAACTTTTTTTTCTTCTTTTTAAAGCTCTACTCTAAAGGTTTGGCCAATTTGTTTCTTTGATCTATTACTATTTTTCGCCAACAATCCGTAGTTTTGTTTTCAATTACCTATCTAAGGACACTTCGGTTTTTAAAGTAAATCTAACGATAGTACGAGATAATAAAGAAATTGACGGTCGTGTAAAAACGGGTAACCCAAAATCTGGCTGTGTATGGTTTACACATATATAAATGCTAAATATTTTTTTACAATAAATGTCAAACAAAAAATGAAAAATGCGCTTTTTTATTACGAAAATTCTTACGTATGCAATAAGTACTTAATCGATTATTCCCTGCAGATAATATTGGACTACGTGGTCCATTGTGACTTAAATGGACTACTTACAACATGGTCCAATGTATTGTAGTATGGACCATATTAGACAAATTAACATGCAGTGCTGCAAACAACTGCATGATGTATAGGTATACTATACTATAGTTTACAGTATTACACATTGGTAGCCCTGATGGTGTCCATTATTATTTGTTTATTTAAAAGTGAAACAGGAAAGTTTTTTAAGATTTGTGAAAAAAAATAAAAAAAATTATAAATACCAGTTAATATATATAATAATAGCAATAATGGATTACAGTGCACGCCATAAAAGGCATGGAGTACTTTTGAAACTAACCCACTTGAGTACTCCATGGAGTAGTTTAGAGACTACTTCGGTGGGTTATATGGTCCACTCCTAGGACATCATAATGTTAAATAGACCACCTTTTAACCATATAATTGGAGTAGTTTTGGAGAACTCCTACTTCTTTATGGATAACTCTTTACACGCATGTATGGACTAGTCTCGATATCTGCAGGGATTACATTATTTGTCTCACACACACACCCACATCTAAAAAGGAACAAAAATATGTCCAGAAGTGCGTGTAACACAACAGATAAAGAATAAAACAACATGTTATTTAGTTGTTAGGTGTTTTATTACTTAGAAATCTCAAAAAAAAAATACTTTTATATATAAAAAGTATAATTTTAAGAAATTAATTTTAATCGATTAATAAATATAAATTGTTCGAGTTATTCGTTATTTGAAATTGGCTATTTAAATTATTCGATCAAATAATAGCGAAAAATTTCTTCGATTAATCACACAACGATTTATTGAGTGGATACTCTAGTCAACAGTTAGAAGAAGACATCACACACAGCGTTTAAGTTGCTGTCGCTATTTTAGCAAAATTTTGCCTTTTCCGTAGCTAAAATAAATATCAAAACCCTAAAGCCAACAAGCATTAAAACTAAAATAGCCCACACTTCTCAAAAGCTGTAGCAAAATAAACACACTGCACACAGAGAAAAAATATGTTTAAATAGGGCCACCTCCAACAAAACAATTTTTAAACATATTATGTTTAATTTAACCATATTATTGTCACCGACAACCATATTATTGTTTAATTAGTCCTCCATCGAGAAGCCCCAACCATATTATGGTTGCCTCTAAACAAGTTATGGTTAAATGTGACAATAATTTGTTTTTGAATTAACAAAAGTATTTTCCACTTTTCCAAGAGCAACATTCTATGGTTGAAAATCAACCATGCTATTATAAATGTTAAACATATTTAAGTAATTATTAACCAAAACATGTTCGGAGGCAACCATAATATGTTTGTGCCTTCTTGATGGAGGACTAATTTAACCATAATATGGTTGTCGGTGACAATAATATGGTTAAATTAAACATAATATGTTTAAAATTTTCTTTAAAAATAGTTTTGTTGGAGGTGACCATATTTAAACATATTTTTTCTCTGGGTGTGTTTTGGAACGTAATTTTTTAAAGGGCACTGACTCCTGCCAACTTTTTTATTTTACAATGGCAAAAATTACTTAATTGAGGGAACTCAAAAAGAAGCGGCAATCCTTTTTATTCTTTAAAAAAAAAAACATGTAGGAAAAATAATGAAACAATCAGCTTCGGTTTTTTACAGACCGCAAACCGCCAAATGAAAAATGAATGTAGACCAGTAGTCGCATAACAGGAGATAATAGCAGCACGAACGATTGCCAATAGCAAAACAAACGATTGCTAAAAGATACACACAGCCATTAGCCAAAAGCAAAACGAACCTAAAGTCGCATGAAGAATTGAAGATGACGACAAGAGATATTTTGCATACGAAACAAAAACAATAACAATATTCCATACAACATAAGAATCAAAGCAAGAACACAATTTGTGTGCTTTGCCATTTATAAACGTTACATTTTCTATGAAAAGCAAAAACAATAAGGGCAATCACGATGGGTAGTGCAAAGTGTGCAAACGATGCAAATGTGTGCAAAAATACACACATTTGCACAACAGAACAACAAAATGTATGTATTTGCAATTTGCTTCATTTTACTTCGTTTGCACTAAAAAAAACCTTGAGCAAAAATAGTAGTGCATATTTGCTCAATTGCAAATAAAAGCAAACAACAACTTTTGACAAATAGACCGCCATATTTTTTTTTTTATTTGTAAAAAATTTATTTTAATACCTATGCTTTTGCATAATTGTAAACAAATGAAGATTTCTGACAACTTATGATAATGCTGCCAGAAGTTTTTTGTGTTGCCAGAATAAATTTTTAGAAAAATAGCTAAGTTGCACCAAAAATAAAAATGATATGCTCACGATCAGTCATAATATGCACTGAAAATTTACAAAGTGCAAATTTGCACAATGAACATCGTGATTACCCATAATTTGTTTATAAAATTTAATTATGTGCATATTTACAAAAGTAATAGGGTGTACATTTAATCGGGCTTTTGCTTTATGCTAATCGCTCTATTAATTAACCAAGGTTTTGGCTTAATCGGTTAATAATCGCTTAGTTTTGTAATTGATCGGTTAACCGATTAATATGTTTTTTTTTATATATATTGGGGGGATTCACAAGGTGTGCTATCAAGTCATATCGTCATAATGTCCTAAATAATATTTTACAATTGTTTAAAAAAAAATATTTTTTTATGTTGTTTGAAACAGAACAATATTTTTTTTTTTAAACAATTGTAAAATATTATTTAGGACATTATGACGATATGACTTGATAGCACACCTTGTGAATCCCCCCATTAAGTAATTACAAAAAATATTATTAAATATTTTATATCTTATTATTTATTAAATAACAATGCATACATTATTTAATATTTGGAGTTTATTAGTAAAAAAAAAAAAACAATGACATAACAAACATTAGGGTGGTCAGCCGATTAATTCTTTTTGATTAATCGAACAATCTTAGACGACTAATTGCTCGATTTATTTAAAATTGCTGATTTCGAACCAGTTAATTTTTACTGATTACTGAAATAATGCAGTAACCCGTTAATTATACCCTCCACCACCACTGTGGTGAATGAGGGTATACTAAGTTTGTCATTCCGTGTGAAACTTTTTTATTATACATCTAAGACCCCATAAAGTATATACATTCTGGGTCCTTGAGTAATTCTAAGTCGATTTAGCCATGTCCGTCTGTCTGTCCGTCTGTCCGTCTGTTGAAAACACGCTCACTTTCGAAAAACGCAAAAGAAAAGAACAAACTTGGTCTCAAATTGCTTGTAGTTATCCTAAGCAGTTTGGGATTGAAATCCAGCAACATCGGTATAGTAGGATCAGAACTATGAATCAAAATGTGGAACCACTACCCAAAAAAAGTTGATAATTTTGATACAAAAACTAACATAAATGGTGGAATAATGCACGGAATGACATAAAATTTTGCACGAATTCGCTTTATACGACTGCAAATCATATTGTTAAGTTTCGTGAAGATCGGTCCATAATTTACCATAGGCAATTAATAACGCTAGCATACTTAAATTTGGTACGTCACAGTTTTAAAATACGTCAAATCACACTGTAAAATTTTTTGAAGATCGGTCCATAATTTACACTAGGTCCCATATAAACCCTACTCCCGGAAAACAGCTTAGTACGCCTAAAACCGTAAAAAATAACGCTATCATATTAACATTTGGTACGTCACAGTTTTATAGGACCAGATATCACACTGTAAAATTTTTTGAAGATCGGTCCACAATTTACACTAGGTCCCATATAAACCCTACTCCCAGAAAACAGTTTAGTACGCCTAAAACCGCAATAAATAACGCTATCATACTAAAATTTGGTACGTCACAGTTTGATACGACCAGAAATCACGCTGTAAAATTTTTTGAAGATCGGTCCATAATTTACACTAGGCCTCATATAAACCCTACCCCCGGAAAACAGTTTATTGCGCCTAAACCCGTAATAGATAACGCTATAGTACTAAAATTTGGTACGTCACAGTTTTATAGAACCAGAAATCACACTGTAGAATTTTTTAAAGATCGGTCCATAATTTACACTAGGCCCCATATAAACCCTTCTCGCGGAAAACAGTTTAGACGCCTAAAACCGCAATAAATAACGCTAGCATACTTAAATTTGGTACGTCACAGTTTTATAGGACCAGAAATCACACTGTAAGGTTTTGTGAAGATCGTTCCACAATTTTACACTAGACCCCATATAAACCCTACTCCCGGAAAACCGTTTAGTACGCCTAAAACCGTAATAAATAATGCTATCAAATTGAAGCTCGGTGCGTCACAATTTTATAGGACGAGAAATCACACTGCCAAATTTCGTGAAGATTTGTCCATAATTTACCATAGGCCCCATATAAACCCTACTCTCGGAAAATAGTTTATTGCGCCTAAAACCAAATAAAGCCCACTTTGGGATTTATAGATATTGCGGTGAAATTTTTTACTTAAATTCATATGGCAAGAAAAACTGTCATGCAAGTTTGTGAAATTTACTGTTAACGCTAAAACTAATTACACTGCTGTATTGAAATTTATTCTAATTTATTTTTTGTAATACCAGAAATCAGTCTTCAGAATTTTGGGATGATTGGTCCATAATTTACCATAGGTCCAATACAAATAACGCTCCTAAAAATCATTTTAGTCCGGCTAAAACTGTTACGAATAATGATATTTTACTCAAGCCAGTTCAAAGTTCTTACATGAAACGAATAACATTTTCTTATTGTCGGTCAATAATTTAATTCAGGTCTAAACCGCAACCAATTTTTATGCTGACGTTCGTTTTTGTGAAGCTTAATTAATAATATATATGTATTTATCATGTAGAGCCCACTCCTGTCGGTGGAGGGTATCAAAGATTCGGCAGAGCCGAATATTGCACTCTAACTTGTTTTTACTTATTATTGAAACAAATGGAAAAAAATATTTTTAACCCTGGAGCCACACGTTCAATAAATCACTTTCAAGTTGTTCACAAAAATTACTTGTCAAAACTTGTTTGAATTGACAGCTGTGTCACAGGCTGCACTTAATTTGATAATCGATTTCGGTTTAAAAATGCCCCCGCCGAAGAAACAACTCAAAATAAAAGCATGACGCAAAGTATCTTGTAAAAAAGCACAAGAAGAAAAAAAGAACACAATTTTTATTTTTAATAAAGAGCCTTTTTTAAAAAAATATATTTTTTATACAGAAAGCGCCAAAGTGAATTTGTGGCCAGTTGTTAAATTGAACGTAAAATTGGCTAACAAATCGAAAGGTGAAACTGAGAGCAATTTCGTGTCTATTAAAAAAGTGTGAATGCGTTAGTAAAAAAAGTGAGAGAGTGTGGAAAATAAAAAGGAAAGACAAAACTTGATCGTGTGGCTTCCAAGTTAAGCAAAACATTTAAACAACATTTTACTTATAAAAGATTATTTTAAAAGATCTGTTTAATTGTTTGTACATATTAAATTATATGATCTCAACACATGTTTTATTTTTTTATCGTTTTAAAGGTTTTATCAATAAGTATGAATTGTTACGTTTGTTTTGTTTTTTTTTTTTTTTGTTAATAAAATATTAAAATACTTGTAATTAATAATGTGTATCTACTCAAGTACCAACATTTTCTAAAGTTATAGAAAAAAAATCTCTTCATTTATAAAATTTCTGGATTTTGAATTATTTGATTAATCGATTAATTTTAAAATTTTATTCGTTTAATCGAATAAGTCGAAAATGGCAAATATCGATTAATCGTTTAATCGAACAAAAAAAAGCCGATTAATTGAACACCCTAACACACATAACAATTCTTGAACTAAAACGAGTAAACAAAAAATAGTTCATAAGTAGGTAATAATGTTTTTATTAATACATAATTATTCGGCCATGTTTTGGAAATCGAAATCACGTGAAATTGAAATCGATGAAGATTTTGAATTGAAATTTGGTAAAAAAAAAAAATATGCATAGCGATTCCTTATTTCAAAAGTTGTTTCGGTAGTGAAAAGTGGACCTCAAAGTATTAAATATAGAAAAGGAAATATTGTTATGAACTTTGAACACGGGAGTGATTCCAAAATTTGCTTGATTTCAATTCCGTGTGATTTCGATTTCAAGAACATGCCTGATTATGTATTTATTAAAAAAATAAGCTGTGAGGTAATTTTATAAGTTATTTCAATAGCTTAAGGAGATCTTATAAAATAATTTTTTTGGAAAGGTAAGTTGGATTAAATATTTAGGATTTAAGTGATTCTAAAGAAATTTTGTTAAAACTTGAATTGAAAAAATTCAATCACTTATCGTTGATGTTGGAGAAATCGAAAACAACCCATAATACAGAATATCCTATTTCTCAGTCCTTTTCTTGGATTTCTCTAAAAGTATGAAATCTTTCATTATGCCATTAAGATCCTGTTAAAATTTTTTTTACCCCTTCTAATTGTTTCGGTTAAAAAGATTGATATGAAAAGAAACAAATAACTGAACGCATACATATTAAAAGTAGGTGAAATAAGAAGCTCTTGACAGCAAACACTTATTTAAAATGAATATCACTGAACACCTTCTTTGTTTGTATGAACAAATATTTTCTAAACACATACCTTTTGTATATGAGACGAAACAAATAATAAAAAAACACAAAAAAATATGTTTTAATACTACAAAAAACTAAAAATTTTGTTACATCGGTTAATCGACTAAAATTATCCGGCTTAATCGTTAATCTAAAATAATCAATTTTAAATTAACCGATTAGTTAATCGGGACGTAATTAATCGGTTAGCCGATTAAGCGTTCCAAATAACCTTAAAAACAGCATTCAGTTCTTAATTAAAAACAAGCCTTATTCTTTTGTGTAATCAGCGTTGCATACTGACTTTTTAAGATTTTCCTATCAAGTTTAAGCCACAGTTAATATGTGGTTTTCAAAGGATCCCTATAAATAACTAGTCCCAGTTATAAATCCCGGGGGTTTTCTTTGACTTTTTATGATCGAAAAGTCCGTTATTACTATTTTAATATTATAAGAGTCAATTAGGATTCACATATATTTTATATTGGATATTGACAAAACTGTTATATGCAAAATTGAGAAAGTATGAATATATCCGTGGTAATAAGGAAAAAGTGCTTAAGTCTACTTTTTAGTTTTGTAGGAAAGCAATTTTAAACTTTAAAGGGTTTTTTTAATATATATATTATTTGTTCTAATAAAATCATCACTTCACTTCGGTTATAGTTTTTTTAAGTTTCTATCCCTTAATCGTCACTGGTCGAAAGTAAACTTAAGCTTTTATTCCAAATTTTTTTGCACATTGGAAAAAAATAAGCAAAAAGTAATTTTGCTATAAGTTACTAAAAAAAATTGTACAAAATAATGGAAACTTATTCCATAAATACTTTTAAGCATGAAGATTACACAGGTGCCATTAACTCAAATTTCTTTTATGCACTATGAAATTGTGTCCTAGATCATGAATAATTCCTCTTTTTACCTTCACCTTAATTTATAGAATGCAATTATATAAAATCTGATTATCTTCCATTACTTAAAAACGAAAAAAAAAACTCCCTTAATTTAGCCATAGCCATTTTCAATAACGTAAAAGTCTAATTTCTAAATCTCGTTACAAGTACAACCAAAATACCTAAAAACGTAAATAAACAAATTTGCTCATGGCTTAACAAATAGACATTGTAGAAACTTTAATAGAAAATAGAAATTTGCATACAACATTTTTACTTTTACAACCATCAAAATTTTTCTCCTACCTCAATGTTGAAAAAGTGAAAAGTCAAAAAAAAGAAGTTTTCTAGAAACCAAACCACCACAAGAACAGTGTTTTATTCATCATTTTGTCTTAATATGCAAATGTTTACGACACCCAAGAGGTGGTGAATTAGAAATGGATTTTGTAGGCAGTTTAAAATACACCCATCAAATGCTAATGAATGAAATCCATTTAGTTGGTTAGAACTTTACGAATGACTGGTTTAGCTTTAAAAATATTAAATTATTATAAAATATTGTTGCACAATGGGATAAAAAAAGTATTAAGAAAATTTAATTTTCCTTTTAGAGTTAAAATATAGCTCGAGTCTTAAGTTTAAATTAAAAAGAACTCTTCTTCGGATCGACTCTATTTGATGCTTAAATTGAAATTCTAAAGCTTATAGATAATAAACATTTAATACAGGTATCACTAAACTGTGTCCGTATAATGAGACATTCCTTTTAAAATGACTCAATGCTTCTCTAATGGAAAGTTGCAGGGTTGTGGTAAGAGTGTCTGTCAAAAAGGTGTTGGTATTTGCGTAAGGAAGGTCCGTTAAAGGATATTACACTGTTATGGGTAAATTTAAAACAAAGACTTTTTCATCCCCCTTTTTCATGTCAGGCCCATCCGAAAAAGGTGGTAATTGACCGTATGATGACCTGTGAGATACGCCGCCAACAATCGTAGTTCCTGTCTATTAAGACCTTTCGTCCCTATTGTAATTCCGGGAGAGATTAGATCCTTCGCCTAAGGCATTCGAGGAAGCGATAGCCAGTATCTCTCATGTTTTCTGGCTCTCATGGCTCGGGGCCCACCATTTGGGTATTCGAACTAGCTCTGGCTAGTTCATCAGCCTTATCATTACCCGGGGCACCTGAATGTCCCGCACCCAACAAATTATCACTCTATTCCTTGCGCCTAACTCCTGCAGCCTTTCCCGGCATTCCGCCACAAGCCTCGAGGACAGTTTCCAGGAAAAGAGGGCTTCAATGGCCGCTTGATTGTCAGTGAGTGGCTTTTGAGATAAGCGTAATAGGTCCAAATACCCCAGCACCTACTGCTCTGATTTGGAACCATCAGTATACCAGTGTAGACCTTGGTTCCCGTGGCAGGGATTTCCATTGTCCCAGGCTCCCCTTTTTGGGAGCATTGTCTTGAACCTATTGTTGAAGCCTAGTTCCGTGATCTTAATGTCCGCTCTCGAGCAAATTGATAGATCGGGAGCTAATCTCAATAAGCCAGCATGTCCAATGACACCATCTGCAAGTCCAGATATTGGCTGGATCCTAAGGAGACTCGACCCTCCTTATATGAATGTGTAATGGTAGTATACCCATTATGACTTCAAGTGCTGCCATAGGACAGGTGCTCATCACCGCCATCAGGGCTACACAAACTATCTTTTGCAGCTTATTGCACTTCCGGATTGCAGACACCTGTTGGATCTTTGGCCACCATACCAAGAACCTATAGGTGATTATCGGTATGAGCATCATAAAGTACAGTCATTTAATTATGCTGGGACCAATGCCCCAATCTCTCCCTAAGAAGCATTTGCAGGCCCAAAAGGCCCTTACTGCTTTCTTAAGGGTCTGATTGTCCAGATCAATTCCCAGGCACTTAACTTTATTGGAGTACTCAATTTCCGTCGCATTCACGAAAAGCTTTTTAAGCCTGTACACAGAAAACATTCTCAAAAGTTTTTCACCAATTAAAGTATTAATCAAAAATAAAATCAATTTTAATTAAAAATTTAATCAAGTGATTGAAACGTTTAACTAAGTGAATTAAGCGTTTAATCAAGTGTATTTAACGTTTAATTGATACTATTAATTGGTTTTCTGGTGCCAATTTAATTAATTTTTTAATTAATAGTACATTTTTTTAATTGAAATCAGTTTTTATTTTTTTTCTGTGTAGTTATACCTTTTCGCGACCGCTTTTTGGGGGTTGATGTTAAGTCCCCTTACGTGGCACCATTCCAGAACATTGTCGAGAGCACCTTGCATCACCTCAGTGGTTGTGCTCTCGAACTTCCCGGGTACAATCCATCGAGCTTGACAATCAGGCCATCAAATAGAAGATACCAAAGCACCCCCCTTGTGGGCAACCCTTAACAGCACTGACGCTGATACTAGCTTCATCCCAAAAGGCGGTGATTCTCTTCCGCCTTGACATGGCGCCAATCAAATTGATTGTACACTCATCAATCCGTTTCCGTGCGAGTGCAACTGTTATAGAGTCGTAACTCGTGTTATCAAAGGCACCCTCAACATCGATAAATCAATGCAATGTCCTTGTTTCAGTGTGCCTTCTCTATTTGCGCAAACAAATGGTGTAATGCTACTTCCGTCGACTTACACTTCTGTTATGCAAACTGTTACCTGTGCAATGGTGCAGAAGTTTGCAGTTTCTCTTTGATGTCTAGTTGTCGCTCAATGGTCTTGAACAGAAATGATGTAGGTCTATAGGATTACGGCTACTCCAGCGGTTTGTTGCCAGATTTGGAAATAAATACCACATTGACCGATCGCCAAGTGATCGGAATATATCCCCAAGTGAAGCTTGTCTTAAAAAGACAAATCAGCTGTTCTATTAAGATATCAAGACTTTTCTGTAGCAGTACTGAAAAATCCCGTCACCCCCTGGTGACTTAAAAGGGCCGAACAAGCCAACTGCTCAGCTGACGCTGGGGTTGCCGCTTCGACGTCCATGTGAAACAACGAATTACTTTTAAAAATGCAATACTATTTTTTACTTTCAAATCGAAATGACGCGCAAAATTATTTTTATTCAAGAATATTTGAGCATTTACGCGGAGTCTTTTCAGACATGTCTGTTTTCATGTCTAATTGTTAATATCCATATACATACAAAATAAGAAACATGAAACTTCATAAAAACAAAAATGAAAACTCGTTTCGTGTCTGTTTGACAACCCCTTTTTCTTCTCTAACCCGATCGCCTACAAACAAAACAAACGTGTTTTTTAGAAATGTCTGAAAAGGCCCCGTGTAAACTCCCTCTAAGAATAGAAAATGGGTGGCATGTCATAATGTCCAGTGCCATAGTGTTCATGGACATTATGATGCATTAAAAATTGTCATTATGTCCATGGACGTTGTGACGCTTTTAAGAGTGTCATAAGGTGCGCGGGAATAATGACACTTTTTGGTCTGACTTCACCTTTAAATCAGTCGCAATATTATACCATAGAGTAGAAAATCCTTGCTCCCAATGCTGAGAAGCTTAAGTTAGCGAAGTCGGCGATTGTATACCATAGAGGAGAAGTTCTTTCTATAACAAACACAGGCTCCGCTAACTATAGGTAGAAGTACATAGCACGCGTTAGTTCGTCGACGAGTATCGTGCGTTTAAAAACTTTAGCGCATGAAAAATGGCAAGTTACGCAACGTGCGTTATGAAAGCCTTTTCTTTCAGCTATTTTTTATTTGCTTAACACTTTTTTTTATAGATTTCCAAGCTTCAGCTCTTTTTTTATACGATACTGTACGTTTTATAAACTCTTAAATAAGTTTTTCTTCCATGATTCACAAATTCGTTAAATTATTCTTTTTCTGGTTGTCAGCTGATTACTTGTCAAAAATACACAACGCGTTAAAAAGTTCAAAGTTAAATAACTTTCTGCCGCGCACGCGTCGAAAAGTTTTTTGTGTGACTTCTTCTATGAAGAAACACTAGTTTAACTTTTTTGCCAGAAGAACGCGCGTGCACATACGCGTGTTATGTATTTTCTACCTTGAAGCTTTTAGACTCTTTGGTATAACAAATATCTGCTTCGCTATCTAAACATTTGAAAGTGAAGTTACACCAAAAAGTATCATAATGCCCGCGGATCTTATGATACTTCGGGATATTTAAATTTAGGATTTCAAAATTTGGGATTTTAAAGTTCGGGATTTCGAGATTCAGAAATTTGAAATTCGAGATTTAGACCCTAATCATGTAAAACGCAACGCAACGCCAAAGAATTATATTGAAAGCACAAACAATGTCATAAATATTTTGTAATTTTGTTGTTGCTTTCTACAGAAATTCATATACCGTTTTAAAATTTTCAACGTCAAAGGGTATGCAGCGTTTGCAATTTTAAAACGCAATGCGAATTTCAAATAAAGCTAGAAAAAGCTAAAGACATTTTATAAAAATGCTAAATAAAATGGCAAATGCTAAAAGACAATTTCGCAGCTAATTCAAAATTTGTAATGCAAAATTTAGCTGCAAAAATGTCAAAATGGTCACACTGCTTAGGAAATATGAAGTTAGCGAATTAACATTTTTCTATCATTTTTACCCATTAAACATTCGCATTTTCAAAAATCTCGTCTTAGTAGATCGATTTACAAAGAGACCAACCTACCCCAAACTTTAAGCTTCAGTTGTTAGTAAAGTTAAAGTTTTGAATTTGTAAATTGTGCATATGTAGATAATTTAATCATTTTTTGAAGTAAATTTTTTTTAATTTAGTGTCTTCTGTGCGATGTAAAAATCTTTAAATGTACCTATTTTTATGATCATAAGTGCAAATACGTAACATGTCCTTAAATATCTACGTGTAAATTTAACATTTACCTTTTAACACTTTTTGATTGCCAATAAAGCAACAATATTCTGGCATATTGATTAAACAAACAAAATTGTAATTGTGTAATTGTGCATAAGTGAGGTCATGTGTGATTAAGGTTACTAACACTATTTAATAAACATGGCTGCAAATACTACATACCGCCCAGCAATTCTGATATAACAAATGGAATTTCACTACCATGTATGTAAAGTCGGGTTCCTTCCTTGTTTTTTATAAAACGAATAAAAATATATAGTGAATTTTAGACATCAGCTTTTAAAAAAATGTTTAGAAAATACCTTCAGAACTGTAGGGATAATATTTCAAATATATTACCAACTACCACAACTCTCGTTTCAATTTAAAGTTCTTTTCATTTGGAAAACACAATTCTGACCCACATTCTAAAACAAGTTAATTAAACTTAAAGTTATTTGAAGGATTATATACGTAAAAAACACCCCTGCATGTTTTTGCATGTATGATCATGAATGGCATGCAAATTATTGAAAGCGTTCATATCGCCATAAAATCACATATAAAATGGTTGTGTGTTTTAATTTCCATGTAAAATAATTCCCATCTCTAACTACAGTTACAAATTTAAAAGCGTATAAATATTAGTTTGTTAGGGTTGGCAATACAGGGTCGCTATTGAATAAACGGTATTTCGTTGAATGTCCAAGAGAATATTTAATTATCTTCTTTTATTTTCAATTATATTATTTTTAAACGTCAAACACATACAGAAAAAACTCTCCAAGCACTAATCAAAAATAGAAGCAGTTTTAATTAAAAATTGAATCAATAAAACCTTTAATTAAGTGAATTAAACATTTAATCAAGTGAATTAAACGTTTAATTGATATAATTTATTTGTTTACTGGTGCAAATTTGATTAATATCACACATTTTTTAATTGAAATTAATTTTTATTTTTTTTTTCAGGGCGTAATGATTATTGAGGTTTTATTCGCTGCAAAAAAAAGTACGAGAATTGCACCCAGAGAACAAAATTGTTCAATATAAGCACCTCCAATAAAACCATTTTTAGCGAAAATGTTTAAACATATTATGGTTAAGTTAGTCCTCCGTCAAGAATCCATAACCATATTATGGTTGCCTTCGAACATGTTATGGTAAAAAAATACCAAAACTATGTTTATCAGTTAAAATAGCATGGTGGGTTTTTAAACATGGCATGTTACCAATGATTTGTGGTTAACAAATTATTGTCATATTTAACCATAATATGTTTAGAGGCAACCATAATATGATTGAGGCTTCTTGATGGAGCACTAATTTTTTCATAATATGGCTGCCAGTGACAATAATATGGTTGAATTATCTTATTAATGTTTAAAAGATTTCCATAAACTAAGTTTTGTTGGAGGAGACTAAATTGAAAATTATAGGTGTTATCCCGTACTCAACGTTGAGAGCCCGCGGGATCCCAATCTTACCGAAAACTGTTCCCGTACTCAAAGTTTGGTAAAGTGAAAGAGCTTTGAAGATAAAAATATTACTATTATTCTTCTTGCACGAAGTAGCCCGTACTTTTTTTTATTTGGGCTGATAGGGAATATTGGTAAACCATCAGCTGTGTCAAAAAATAAACAATAAAAAACTACAAGCAAGTATTACCAAAAAAAGTTAAATAAAAATTATTAATAAAATAAACAATATAAAATGTTGAAAAATGTAAAAACATGCTTGAATTTAACCTTCATACAGCTAATGTGTCATTTATGAATTTATTTGAACACTAACGAATTATTTTGGGGTAGACATTTGCAGCCGTATTCATAACAAAAAGTTAGCCACAGTTTGTACACTACGTACAACGAGCTGCCAACTAGAATGCCGATTAAGCTTAGCAGCTTGTTAGCATAGAGTTTATTAATAACAAATTTTATCCGTCTGCTAACTTTTAATAAATCAACTCTGAATATTAATGATGCCACATTATAATACTCAAAAATGCAACACGTTTTGCATTTATCTCGCTGGTTTTGTCATTTCATTTAATTTTTTTTTATTTTCCCTCTTTATATAAAAATTTTAAATGTTTTTATATTAAAATATATTTAAAAAAGGACTCTTAACTAAAAAAAACAGTGTATTAAATAAAAACAAACAAAATTATTCAACAAAAAACGGCTGTTTATCACAAATTGGCAAACGTTTGGCAGCTTGTTGACAAGAGTTTAACAAATCGTTAGCCAGAGTTTGGTAAGTGTATTATGAATAAACTTTGTGCTAACTTCATGCCAAATTTTCGTTATGAATACGGCTGTTGGTTTTTATTGTTCCCGTACTTTTATACATTTTTGTCTATTACCCAAAAAGTACGGGATCGCACCTTATATCAAAAAAATTATTTTTAAAAACACATTTTCTACACAATAAAATTTAAAAAAAATTGATGGAAATACCAAAATTAAAACTGGGATTCGTTATTTTGTATTTAAAAAAAGAGATTTATAAAATCCATTTGTAGTGGTATTAAAGTTAAACGCGAATTTAATTAAATAAAATAAATTTGCCTCCATTTTCATAAAAAATATTTTAGGTTTATAGCAGGTTTATAAAACGAATTGTCTATGAGAATTTGTTTAATAAACCTTTTATTAATCAAAAATATTTTTTATGAAGATGGGGGTTAAACCTTAACTAAATTATAATGAACTGCACGTTTATGTTAAGAGATTTTTTGGATTAATTACATTGTGCTAAACTCGGAAAACATACCATGGTGAAAGGTATATAAGATTCGGCATAGCCGAATATAACGCTCTCACTTGTTTTACCAAAATTTTGCAAAATTTAAAACAACGTCAAAAAATCCAAAAAATTACGATAAAATAGCACAAGCAAATCGATGACATTTCTTACTAAAAAGTCTAATTTAGAGTAAAACCTATGTAGAAAACTTATTTTGAAACCGTCTAAGAAAAAACATTCATTTGCATATAATTTCAACCCCTATTCATAACTTTGGGTTACTTCAAGATTCTGTCCCTTATGAATTTAAGGAAACTCATAAATAAAAAAACTTTTTTAATACTTGAAGGTCATTGATTGTTAAGGAAAAAAAATTTACATTTCAATACGTTTACTTTATTCGTATAGTTTTTATTTTTTATTTCAACTGTCGCATGCAGACTTTTTTTATTCTAGGAAATTGTTTAATAGATTACACTGGGCTACAGTGTTCCCAGCTCTGCACTGCCAAAAATTGGCGGAAAAATGGCAACATAAAATTTTATAACAAAAACGTATCAATATTAATAAAAAACTTACAAAATTATTTTTGTAACTAAACACCAGATAAAAAATCATTTTATTTGTATATATTTTATGGAATTATGAAATAAATGTATTTGGTGTTTTTTTAAGCTGCCTGAGAACTTACGATATCGATAACTTTAGCTTGACAGCTGAGAATGTCAAACTGTGTGGACATATCATATTTTCAACATACGGACAGACGGACATAGCTTTATAGACACTAAGGTATTCATTTAATCGGGCTTTTGCTTAAATCGGTTAATCACTCGATTAGTTAACCGAAGTTTTGTTTAAATCGGTTAATAATCGGTTAATTCTGTAATTGATCAGTTAACCGATTAATAAAGCTTTTTTTATAAATAAAGTAATTTCAATAGATAAAAATGCAAAAATTATTTATTATTTGGAGTTTATTGTTTAAAAATATAATAATAAAATAACATATATAACAGTTCTTGAACTAACACGAGCAAACAAAAAAAGAATTCATAAATATGTAATACATATTTTTTAATTAATACATAAATATTATGTAGTAATTAAAAAATAAACTGTTTGATAATTTTATAAGTTATTTCAATAGTTTAAGGAGACCTTAAAAATAATCTTTTAGAAAAATTTTCAGCGATTCTTTTCTTTAGTAAACGTATAAAATCTTGCATTATTTCATTAGAGTCCTGTTTTATTTTTTTTAAATTTTCAACTCTTTAATTGTCTGGGTTAATTCTGTTAAAAGATTGACATGAGAAAATATGAGAAGAAACAAATAACTGAACACATACGTACATATGGGAAGTTCCAGCGAAAAGTATCCTTTTTGTAATGTAACGCCAGAAGTAATTTAAATCGTTTCTCAAGAATTTTTTATGTATAATTTACTTTTTTTTATGTTGTGTAAAGCGCAACTAGCTCTACATTAAGTTACAAAAGGGACAACTTTTAAACAACATGGTCCTAAAATACAAGCTTATTTGATTTCTGGCGTTACATTACAAAAAGTAGACTTTTCGCTGGAAATTCCCATATGTACCTAAAACTATATTTAAATTGGATAACTTGGAAAATAAATCTTAATAAGTCCAAAGCTTACCAAAAAAGGTTTTATACAAAAAGTCTTGCTCAATTCGGAGACTTATGCAATTTTGTAATGCAAGTCAAAATCCACTTCAGTTTTTTGTAACGTCACGCCGGCGCATATTTTTGCTTATATCTTCAAATCCTTACGGTTGATTGTTGTAAATTTTTTTCTGAATATAGTGCTGCTTTATTACTTTGTAATATACAAAAAACTTTTAACAAATTTTACTTCTTCATTTAATTTGTTTACATTTTGTCGTACAAATATCACGTCACAATGGAAATGCGCATATAAAAAGAACGTGAAACAAAAAGCTGTTGACAGCAAAGACCTATTTAAACTGAAGATACCTTCTTTGTTTGTATGAAAAAACATTTTCAAAACACATACCTTTTGTATATGAGACGAAACAAATAATTAAAAACACAAAAAAAATATGTTATAATACTAAAACAAAATTAAAAATTTTGTTACTTCGGTTAATCGGTTATCGACTGAAATTAAACGGTTTAATCGTTAATCGAAAATAGCCAATTTAAAATTAACCGGTCAGTTAGCCGAATGAATACCCTAATAGACACAGAAAAAAGTTTTTTATCAATTAAAAAAATGGTTTACAAAGCATTTAAATTTAATTAATGTGACAATTGAATCAATTATTTTTTTAGTTGAAAGAAAATTTTAAATTTAATATTGATTTAATTAACATTTTAGTTGTTTTCGAATAAATTTTTAATTAAAATTTGAATTAAATAACAAAAAATCTTAATTGAATTTTTTCGTTTAAAATAAAATAATTATTATTTTTTAGGTTTTATGTTTTCCTCACGGGCTAATAAATAAATTAAACATTTACTGCCCGTTCGCCGATATCGAACATAAATAACATTTAAAACAAAAACAAAATTTCAAAAATTGTTTTTGTTTTAAATGTAATTTTCTATGCGATCGTTAACGTTCGATATCGGCGAACAGCCAGTTAAACATTTAGAATCGTTGTTGGGAATTGTCATTATTTAATCAAATAAATTAATACATTGTTTGAAATGGCAAAGTTTTTTGATCACTTTTTTAATTAAAATTAAAAATATCATTTATTGAAAATTTATTTTTCAAAATTTTAAAATTTTTAGTAATCAATATAATCATTCTGGTAATAGATGCAAAATTAACAAATTGTTTGCTTGAATTTGGTATAAATTTGTTGATTGGAGAAAATTAATAATTTTTTCTGTGGACTTATAGTTACCGAAGGACCCAGAATATATATACTTTATGCGGTCTTAGATGAATACTAAAAAAGTATTACACGGAATGACAAACTTATATGCTCTCATCAGAACTAGTTGTGAAAAATATAAACCAGTAGTTGGCATAGGCAACCGCCTATGTCCATTTTTTCGATTTTGAGTTGGTGATGACATATTGCTTAATTTTGAACGGTCTTTACATGGTTTTAAACATTTCTAAAAAAAAGATGGACCAATTCCGATTTTTTAACTTCAAAAATTTTAAAAGCTAGCCCATAGTTTGAGCTAGAATGGTTTTTGACTCTTGTGAAATATTTGATTTTAAGACATACGCGGTTCCCATGAAAACCACAGAAATATAATTTTTGAATATAAAACCTTGAAATTTACTTGTTGAAAGAAAATTCATTTAAAATTTTAAAATCTTAAAATTTTAAAATTACTAATATCGAAATAAATACGGGGAAATATTGAAATTTTTGTTTTACACTTAGGCTGGGGTTTTAAGATCTCAGTTTAACTAGGTTTAGTTAATCTGAAAGCAAATGTATGCAGCCATTACCAAGTTTGTTTACAAAATTTTGACGAAACCGCTTAGTTTTGCTTTAAATGTTGGTCTTTACTGAAATAATAAAAAAAAATCACAGTTCGCCGGGCAAATCCGAGTTTCAGAGTTCGTTAAACTAAGTTTAAACTTAAGCAATATCTCAAAAATCCGGCATTAGAAAATCAAATACATATATTCAGGTGTGATGAATATCGACTGGTTTTAAAACGATCGTTTTCGGCAGGTGTTGTGAATTTCGAGCGAATAATAGCCATAATTTTGTGTTCAAAATACAGTTCAATTTAACATTCATGGTGATAGAAGAGCCATTGTCAAAATTTTGCAGTTTTGAGTTAATCGTTGCCGTAAGTGTCTTTTTTGACTCGCTTCTATTTTGCTAAAACGGACAATATCTAATTTAAACCAGAATTTCTTAATAAGGGGTTTGTTAGTCAAGTACGCTAAGAATTGTTCTACAAAAGCAAAAACTTTGATTTCAATTTTCATAAAAGTGAATATTTTGACATTGGCTTAAGCCACAGATTTATAATATAAAATTTAAAAGAATATAGCCAGAAAAAAAAGAGGAAAAAAGTATTAGAAGTCAACTTCCATATACACTTAAAACGACATTGTCGATTTCAAATCATCGATAATGTCGTTTTAACATCGTTTCAAACTTGAGTCAAATAGAATAATAAACGCACAAAAATTATTTCATGAAAACTAAATTTGCAAAATTTGAGTAAAACATTAAAAGCATCATGTACTTTCGATGCAAATAAAAGAGCTTTTTCATGATGCTGATAATTAATTTAGCATGTTTTTTATAAGCACATTACATGCATATAAGCAAGATTTTATTAATACATTTCTCGTTCAAAAGCCCCAAATACCTGCATATTATAAAATGCTTATAAGCGATAAAAACGGTGATTTCGGTGATGGGTATAAAAAACAACAACAACATTGGAATTTATGAAAACAATTAGAGGCAGCTGTGGTTGCTTGCTCATATTTCAGCCTTTTAGTGCCCGATTTGTCTTAATTTCAATAGGAAAATTAAACGGAGCAGATGTAGCAAAATATAACAATCAAGTCCCCATAATATCAGGGGTCTTCGAAAAACCCATTTAAACGGACGGACATCATGAAATCAACTCATAAGGACCCAGAATATATATACTTAATTGATCTTAGATCAATATTGTAGAAATATATATATACCCTTTTACCCTTAGTAAAGGGTATACAAATTTTTCTGTTTAAAACAAAATCTTAAAAACAGTATCACTGAGTTAGTTGATTCATTTGCTGCACAGTGTATTTTACAAACAAAACTCACTTGTGACTTTTCAAAACGTATGTAGATAAGTATTTATACAAAAAGTGTATGTATTGTAAATTTATAAATTTTCTAAATATATTTTTTTTATCTTATAAGTAAAATGCGAATGACATCTATTCAAATATTATTTTATTTTTATTGACCCCGTTTTAATGACCACTGACACGAAAGTTTTCTAATTTTATTTAGAGTATACGATTTTGGCTTTTTTAAATTTTGAGAATTTCGCTGTAACAATAAATTTTAATTGAATAGGATAGAAAATAGAAAGAGGTAAACAGAATTCATTCCTCAGACTGATATGCGGTTATCACAATACAGGCGATTGATTGTGTAGCACAATTAATAAGAAAATCACTAAAAAAAACTGAGGGGTTTTCATATAAATTTTACTGCACAATCAATCGCCTGTATTGTGAAAACCGCACATGAGTTCTCTCTTTGTGACAAGAAAAAAAGCAAAAAATGGCAATTTTCGCAGCTCCAGCACAATTAAATAACAAGTAGGAAAGTATAGTCGGTCAAGACCGACAATATGATACCCTACACCACAGCCTATAATAAAAAATGTTTGCAAGTGTACCTTTTTGGGACTTATGCATATAGGCATTTCCTCCGAATGATCAACCGGGCTGGAAATATAAAATGTTGATAATCTTCGTGTTTTATTGTATATAATTATAAAAAAAGTCTATATTTTTATAATAGAATGGTATATATGCTATGCTACGATATCTCAGCTGTTTTACTTGAGGAAATTGGGCTGGAAACTGGAAAATTTTATATTTTAATTTTAACAACTCTAAAGACATTTTTATATTTAATTATTTTACATGCAAAACAATTTTTTATGTTTGCACTCTTTCTTTAAAAAATTTCTATTACAATCAATTAAAAAGAGAAAAGTATAAGGAGAACAAAAATAGGTCGATTAACGGTTAAAACGTATGGAAAAATCGTACGTTCGCGACCCGTACGTTCGCGACCGGTACTTAAGCCAAATAAACAAAAAGCAATAAAGATATTTTATTGTGTAAATACTGGATAGAGACCTACATTAATACGCTTTTAAAATAAATTAATCACGTTTGAATATTCCGCTCCATTTCGCAGATTTTTACATTTCACTACTGTCAGCCAAAGTTGACTTCTATTTTCGGTACGATCGTGACCACATGTTTTGTAACTATCATTATGAAAACTTAATCTCGAAGAAATCCATCTTTTGTACTAAATAAAGATTGGTTGCTCTGCTATCGAATAGCAAAAAAATGCTAGGAAAAGTTTTGTTTTCTATATTATTTGAACATCAAAAGCGTACGAACGTACGAACGTACGTTCGTGACCCCGGGAAATGCCCATATCTTATGTGCCCATATAAATATAGATCTTCCTATGTATTGATACTTTCTGAGAGGCAGAACTTGCCCCCTATCTCCCCTCATAGTCCTATTTAAAAAAAAATGCATATCTTATGTGCTCATATGAAATGGATCTATCTGTGTTTTAAATTTCATTAAAATTGCTTTGATATTGGGCACAACGACCCTATTCCCGTTAGCAGATTGGAGCTATATGAATCATGGTCCTTGTTCTTTGCGCACAAGGCCAAGGTACATGGACAGCCAGCCGGACGGACACCGTTAGATCGATTCAGCAAATGATTTTGTATGGGGGCTAATGAAATTATGGACCGATTCGCTCTCATTTTGTATAGGATTGGTCCTTGAGCCAATTAGAACCGATGTGCCCAAATTCATCAAACTATCTTCAAAATTGCGACCTGTACTTTCCGCATAAGGTTACATGGACAGCCAGCCGGATGGACATCGTAAAACACTTTAACAGAAATGCATAATGCATTCTCCACTATTGTGGTGTGGATATAAAAATAAGACCTCAGCTCGAAAATTTAATTATACAAAAAGTATCTTTAATATCTTTAATCGCTAACGAAAATGATATGTTTGTTAAGGCGTTTGTGTAATTCACTTGGCTCTTTAAAATTAAAAAAAAAAAGTGTAATTAACTTTAGCGCAGCGTTACCGTTTGCACGACTAAAGTCGCAATTTGACCCTTTTTAGCGTTTTGCGATTTTTTGGGAGACTTTTATTATCACCGACTTTTGCGACTTATTTAATTTTGTTGCAACTTTTTACCCCTTTTTTGTAAAGTTTCTCACAAGAAACATTTAATTTGAAGTACATAAATCGTCAAAATAACGTCGTTAAAATTTTAAAGCAATTTACAAATTTTTGTTCATATGGCAACACTTTTATCACTTTTTTGCAACCTTGTCATGTATACAATGTATTGAAGAAATTTTTCGCAAATTTTCCGTAAAAGTTTCAAAGAAACGTTTTAGCAAAAAAGCTTTTTTTTTTTTTAAAAAAATGCAGTGCTAATTTTACAAAATTATTTTTAACCGCCAAGTTAATGAAAGATAAAGTTTTGATAAAACATGTACAGTTATGTACCAACATGAAAATATTTTACTTTAACTTAAAAAATAAAATTTATTTTATTCTTTGAAATAAGATTTCTTGTTAAAACGAAAAGAAAATCTCAAAACGAAAAATTAAAGGGAGCTAGAAATACGTGTTCAGAGGCAGAGGAAGCCACGGAGTATGAGATGGATAACGTTAACATCGCTGCAAGTATTCGAGAGACTGGGAACTGAACAATAAAGGGCTTAAGAAGGACATGGAGTGAGTCAAAGCGGTCTTTTTGCAGTGTAGGGAACAATCATCTCCAACGACATGAAAGAAACAAAAAAAAAAACACAGTAATTTTAAGGGCTTTCATGAAATCGCTTGAAATTACTATTTGTGTAAATTGCGAGACTCGTTCCATGAATCGCCTTTTTAACTTTTGTGCAATTCTTAACAGTTAATGTAAATATTTAAGAAACGCTAAAACAAAAAATGAATAAAAAATATATAAAAAGTAATTAGTATTGTGGTTATTTTATTGAAATGTTAATGGTTTTTTTTTATCCAAATTTAGATATTTTTAATTAGGCTAAAGTTCATTGAATTAAATTTTCTTTAAATTATTTTTATGAAGACAGGAATTTTACAACATGAAATAAACTAAAATTTTATTGATAATTTTTCATTCTTGACTGCGCTGAGATTTGAACCAAGGCTTTCACGGACAGGTTGCCCAGACTAGTTTCGATTGCAACCACACAATCTCTTCAGTGGGGTTTGCCGTCTTTACTCACTCGGTTATTGAAGCCGGATGACGTCAATAGTCAAACATCAATCTTTAAACCAAATGGTATTTCACCTTGTTAGATCGAAATTTGCTTTTGAATGAATGATTATCTATTTTAATTGATTTACATGTTCTTCCTAACTTCTGTTTTTTAGTACTTTTTGTGAAGAATTCTTCTTGAAATCCAAAGTACATTTTTGTTTTTTAATTTTTTTTTTTCTTTCTTTTTTCTTGTTGACCTTTTTTTTTCTTGAAGGACAAATGTAAACATAGCTCGTGCCTTAGCTGTTAACAATAATTAGTATTATGGTTATTTTATTGAACTGTTAATGGTTTTTAATCCAAATTTAGATATTTTTAATTTATATAAAAAGTTTAAATTTGTGTCTAAAAAGTGAAATACGTATTTAAAAATATCTAAAGAAAGCCAAAAGACTAATTTGCTCAGATTATTCCAAAAATTTTTTGTTTTAATTGTAGAATTTTTCGTTGAAAACGACGGTAATCATAAAAAAAAATCGGTTTGCATAAATGCACAATTGAATAGCGCAGTTCTTAGGCAAATTTACGAAGTTTGTGTTAATGAATTCTCCTACAAATTTTGATAGTTCATTTGCAAGAGTGTAAAAATACACAGATTGCGAGACTTTTAGGCGATATCATGAAATTCTTAATGCAAAAGAGGCTTCTCAAAATGAAAAAATGCAACTAACTGTTTTGTTTAATTTTTTATTGTTTTGTTATGCTTTTTATTAATAAAAAAAAAACGTTAACAAAAGATGTGCGACTTTGGTTTTCTCAAACGACTTTTTTGTGCGACTTTATTTTTATGAAAGGACCTCTTGTGCGACTTTTAAAAAATACGGTAACCCTGCTTCCGTTTTCCTTTAACATTCTTTTCATATAATGAATATCAAATTTGTATGATTAAAAATATCATTTATGTGCATTTTTTTTATATTTAACAAACAATTTGTTTTTTCAGAAACCCTTGTAAATATGGAAATGTAACTATTTCACGAATATGACACGTTTGGGAAATTTAAGCAGGATTAAATGGTAAATGTGTCCTGGTCAGTATGACTAACCGCAGAAAACAACAAACAATCAGGGGAAGAATAAAACACTTCAAATTAAGTAAAAATAATATATTCAGCAGTGTCGTATCTTCGATACCCTTCACAAGAATTTGAAAAGTATTTATTTAGAATATAGAAATTTGGCTTTTAATTGAAACACTGACCAACTAGAAATGATTCTAAAAATATTGTATATAGAAGGTCGCAATTTTTGAGATAATTTGATAAACTTTGGATCGTAAGGCCTTAATTGTCACAACGAAACCGATTAAGTCGGTTTGAAATCGGTCCATATTTGACTATATCTCTAATAGAAATTATTCTCCCGCAAACAGCTTTTTTTTGTTTTAACAGGTCCATGATTGTGTTGAGTACACTCGCAAAAACTTGTCTGCAAACAGTGCCGTTTTTAATTATAAAAACTATAGACCGATCTTAACACAATTTTATAATAAAGGGTTTTTTTAGGCTGCATGAGAACTTTCGACATTGGTAACTTTGGATTGACAGCTGAGAATGTCGAGCTGTGTTGACATTTCTGTTCAGTAAGGTTCAGCAAGTCATCATAAATATAAAAACAACGCTTCCAAGATGTGGAAATTTACTTTGAAAAAATTAAATCTTTTCGCGAAGTTCATAGAGAAAATCGTTCATTTTATGGTCAATATAATCCGCCTAGTGAGCGGGAAATTCGTGCAGTTATTGATTGTTTTCGAACTTATTTTACTCTTATCGATTTAAAACTAAGACAAAGAAATGAGCGTACCGAAGAGTAAATGGTGAGCGTTATTAAGCCATACTGACTGTATTTTTTATACCAAAAATTAATCAGCTAAATATAAACGACATTTGATTCCAACAATACGGTGCCACTTGCCAAACTGCACGCTTAGCAATCGATTTATTTCAAAATCAATTTGGTGATAATTTTTTTCCAGAAGTGGTCCTGTGCACTGGCCCCCTCGATCGTGCGATTTAACACCTCTCGACTCCTTTTGATGGGACAGTTCGTTCACACCTTGGAGTAGGTGGTCGCTTGTACTTTATACTCCACATTAGGCACTCTTATTCTCGTCCAGTTATCACATTCTATTAAGTCGCATTTTCATAATCGAACAGTGGCTAGAATGGCGGATTGTATTTTCTTTTCATTGATTTCAAGAAATTATTCGATGCAATTAGTCCACATTATATATGGAATGCACTGAGGGGCAGTGTACTTCCGGAAAATAATATACGTCATCCATTCCATGTATGACCATGCCGAACTACAAGTCCTTCACAAAGTAACTAAAGCGCTGAATTCACTACCAACGTTGGAGTTAGATAAGGCTGCCCGCTCTCACCATTATTGTTTGCATTAGTTTTGTACATTGTTATGAAAGAGTTGATCCGGAAAAAATAAGGGGAGCATGGGGGTTGCTCAGACACCTCGATGATCTGAACTACGCAGATGACATCCGTCTCCTCTCCCACAGACTCTCGGCATGCAAGACAAGTTTTCCCGATCTGGTTAATCGTAAACAGCAAAAAATTTCAGCCTTGAGATAAACATTAAGAAGTCATTTGCCATACGAGTCATTCTCTCCACCGACAGCCATATCAAAGGACATACAATTCAATTTGTGGACAACTTTTGTTACCTAGCCTGCATAATGTCAGGATAATTAAAGACGCGCATTAAGACAATTAAGGTGTTTATGGAGAACTTTTCAGATTACACGCAAAACCAAATTACGTATTTCCAAGTCATGCGTAAAATGCATCTTGTTATATGGCAGTGACATAAGGATGTTCATAAATAAATTCCTACGTAACATTTGTGGTTTATTTTGGACTTGTTACATCAGCAACGACGATCTGCGGCAAACTGCAAATGAGGAACCAGTGGGAAGGCAGATTAAAAGAAGGAAATTTAAGTCAACTGGTCATACTCGCAGAAAGCCTTACAACTCGATTAATAGCACAGCTTTGGACTGAAATCCCTAAGGGAGCCGACGGCTAGGTCAACCTGACAAATGAACAATTAGACTGGCAACAGATTGCTAATCATTAAGAGGCCGTCGAGATGTCTCGGGGGATTTTTCCCTACTGTAGTACAGTCATGGAGTTCTTCGGAACAGAGAAATTATAGATGACTCGAGACGCATAACAGCTTACTGTTGTGTTGATTTTCTTTTCTCGGAAATTGAAAATCTATGGTGGAGTCTGGGTTGTTTTCCAGAGCACCATAAATGAGTGATCTGGAGCCATGTTGCCCAAGTGAAGTAGCACAATGATTGACTATATGACGGATGTTTCTGTAAAGTTCTCCTCATTTGGGGTGCTTTCAGAGTACACGCGGTGGATGAAAGTTTCCCTCCAAATGCCCGGAAATTGATCTGAGGATTGTTGCTACTCTTACTTGAGAAACTGTTGGGTATGATATACACAGTGGAGGTTAGATAGCTCCAACTCCTAAACATGGGACGGTACTAAACTTTACCGGTTTATACCTAAATTGCTACCTGTTGTATGAATTATTTTACCCGCATACACATGGGCTCTTGTTAAAAGCAGAACACATCACCTAGGGGTTGAGATCCACCGTGGAATTAGGCCATAGTGCAGATATTCACGCAAATAAAATCCACATTTGAAGATGATAGAGTTAGATTCAAATGTATTGTAGATGCCCGCTATTCCCACGAGAAATAAATAAAGGAAATAATATTCGTTGTTGGAGTGACACATAAAATGAAAAATCTAATATCTGCTCATTTAAGACCTATGATAGTGTAGGGTATTTAAATTCATTTAGGGAAAATGTAAACTTTTAATTTGTTTTTAATACGCATTAAAATTAAAAGAAGGGATATACAAGCATTCAATGAAAAAGGCTTTGGAAAATATGTCTGTACATGCGCCCAACCTTTTGAGTTTTGTATAAATTTATGACAAGATGTCAAACACTCATTCATAGAATTGCGGAATAAAATTTAAGTATCAAATTTAAGCAGTTATATAATAATTTTTAATTCTATTTACACAGTTATTAATATTACCCTTAACAAAAATTCTGTGAATTTGAATTTTTAGTAGGCTGGACAATATCTAAAAATGTGTGCATGAATGAATTTTGTCTAAGTTTTTTTTAAATATACGAATAGTTCAATCAAATTTAATTAGTCATTAACACACGTATGTATTTTGTTTTTGCTGAAGTAAAGTTTTAATATTCATAGAAAAAATTAAAAATTGTCTCTAATCACCCAATTCATACAAAATTCAAAGAATCAAGCAAACAATTTGTTGATTTTCGACTTTACCAAAATGATTATAATGATTACTAAAAATTGTAAAAATTGAAAATTGTGAATATTATTTTTTTTTTTCAATAAAAGAAAAAAACTTTGCTGTTTCTAACAATGTGTTAATTGATTTAATTAAATATATACAATTCGTGTTGAGAAACCAGTCAACTGTAAGGAAATGTAAGAAAGATAAATTCACTGTTTATTGTTGTGGCTTTGTTGAAGCTTTGAGCTTGTGGCAGGTAAGAGCTGAGTGTTTAAGATTCTTATTCACTTTATGATCTTGTTTGTATAATATTTTAAGCTTTTCTCAAGTCTTTGGAAAAAGTGCCCTGACGAGCTGGCCTTGGCAACCAGCGAAATGCGCATAGAAACCAGCTTTCCCACAACAATAAATTTCAGTGTTTTTATCAAAAATAACAATTGGAAGTTTAGCACGTCATTAATAAATGAATTATTTAATAATGAACTATTTTAAATAAATAAAAATTAATCAAGCTCGAGGCCAGTGTTTTTTTGTAAATAAATATTCCTTTTTATTTAATTCAGATATTTCGATCTTCGTTGAAGATCATCATCAGGGATTGTTTCCTTAAATTTAATTGAAAGAACAATAAAATACATAAGCATAGAAATAACAACAACATATATAGATTCAATTATCATATTAATTAAATTGAAATACTTTTTAAAAAAAAAAATTTTAATTGATAAAAAAACTACTGATAATTTTTTCTGTGATTCCTCAATTAATTTTAAATTAAAATTAATTTTCTCCAAAGTTTCATCAATGAGCAATAAAATAAATCTTTTCTGTGAAACTTTCATAATTTTTAAAAGGAATAATGAAATTTGTAAATAAATCCTTCTGTTAATAATGGACAATTATACACTGCAACAAAAAATTATCGGTTAATAGTAGAGTTTTATCCCGCAATTTTTCATTTTCCGCGAAAGAGGTTAATTTTTTTAAGGTTCCCGGGATCCCGGAATCCCGCTACATAGAAATAATAAAAATTAAATTCGCTAGGAACTATCAAAAATTTAATAAGAAAGCTTAAAACACCTACTAAAACATACCTTATGTTTTAATAATACATAAATACGTCAATTTATATTGGGTATTAAGCCCTTTAATTAACTTTAAGTTTTTAAATTTCTTAAAGGTTTTTTCCAACACAAAAAACGTGTATTCTTGCTATGTGCAATCAAAAAATTAGACATGCAAATATAAATAGGTAAACATAGACAAAAACATAACAATTCAGTTAATTAAAACAAACATAAAATAATATAAAAAAATAATAATTTGAGATCCAAAACACGAACATTAAATTCTTAAAATAAGAAAATATTTTAATAATCGCAATTCATATTTTTTAGTTTAGGAAATAATTCTTTCAAACGCTTAAAGCTTTTATAGACCCGTCAGAAAGCCTATTTCTAATTTTGTTAGCAAATTGCCCTGCTACCGAAAACGCCCTCTCACTTTCTACCGAAGTTGGACGAATGGTTAGAAGTGCATTAAACAAATATTCAACATTTTGGGTCTCTAGACCACTTCCTTCCAAAAATTTCAATTCTTTCTTTAATAAACATTTTAAAGTACTTTTGGAGTAAGATGGAGCACAAACATTAGCATTATAAATAGCTGCATTTAAAACGTCTTCAAATGTTTTCTCTTTGACGGCACCACATTCTTGAACATCATCATTACTTTCTTCAATATTATTAGTTTTGGCAAAAAGACGATTAAAAAGATTTTCAGCATATTCAGTTACTGAGTACTTAGAAGCATAGGAAAACAAACAATTTTCGTGATTATGGTTGAAGAAATCAGGCTCTTTCCAATATTTTACCAAAGTGTACAATTTTTTGTCCCTCCTTTCATCAATACGTAGATGTAGAGCATGAAACATTTTTTCGCCAAGAATAGTAGGAATCGATTGGATTTCTTGACATAAAGTGTTAACTATGGCATCAGTAGTTAATATGTTTGTATCACGGCGGCTCAACCTTTCAACAGCCATCTGTATGGGTTTCATATTTTCCTCAATCCATCTGCTGCTCACAAAAAAAATCCACAAATGCCAAAGTAAAAGCAGGTGCTTTGTAAACGTAAAGTTGTCAATAATTTTTTTATCATTTGGCACAAATTCCAAAATAAAAGCAGCCGTTTTCTAAACGTTAAGTTGTCAATTAATTTTTTAATATTTCACGGGATCCCGCGTGAAAAATCCCGGGAAAGCGAAAACCCCGTCCCGGGAATTCCCGGGAAAAAACCCTAGTTAATAGAAAAAATAAGAATTAAAGAAAAGTACTGTAATAACATTTTAACAAAATATCTATTTATTTCAGTTAAAATTTTAAGTTAAAGCAAGCAAGTGTGCTATATTCGGCTATGCCGAATTTTTAATACCCTTCACATAACGTTATGTAGCATCTTAGACCACTCACCCACTAACAAACATTAACAAACAGAATTAAAAGAAAAGATGTTGAGTAGGTACATTTTTTTAATTTATTTACTTGATTTTGAATTCATTTTATTTCGATTTCTAGAACATGCCCTTATATCTGTATATTGAAGAATTTTTTTTATTTTAAATAAGTTTTCTTAAATTTTAAACTTTTTTAATAATATAGAAAAGAGTCTTAAAAAAATAAATAATTTATTAAAAAAAATTAAATAAATTTATCTTAACTATAAACCAAAGTACATTTACAAAAGGTAGACAGACTCATTTGCACAGAAAAATTCTCGAAAAATGTTTACGAATTAAAGCATTTTTAGAAAAAAAAACATTTCTAATTAAAAATGTAATCACGTGATTTTAACGTTTAACTCTTAAGTAGACACCTAATTTGTGTGGCACAAGCTGCCACCTGGGCCTGGCTGGGTCCTCTTGAATTTTGTATGGAGTTTTTTGTGGCTATCGAAAAAACTCACACTAACGAGCCCCTGGGCCTGGCTGGGACTACTTTTATGGCTGTGGCAAGAACATTTTGTTGTCAACTAGAATTATTCTTTGAAATTAAAGTAACAACAGTACATATTTAATAGGGCAGGGCCTGGCCAGTCGCAGGTGGATACAATATGCACAAAAATTTCATTAGGCGAATAGCCACGTCCTCGGTGTTTAAATTTGTAATTTTTTCTCTTTTTATTGTAAAAAACACTTTGATTGAGGAATATATAAAATTTCGTTCTTATATATTTAATAATTATACAAAAAAACTGGAAAAAAAGCAAAAAAATGCCTAAGCAGGCCAAGGTATACAATTAAGGGTTAATCAAGTAAATTAAACGTTTGATTGATGCTTTTAATTTGTTTACTGGTGCAAATTTTATTAATTTGTAACTGAAATCAATTTCTTTTTCAGTGTTGAAAACACGTTCACTTTGGAATAACTCAAAAGAAAAGAACAAACTTGGAGTCAAACTGCTTGTGGTAATCCTAAGCAGTTTGGGATTGAAATTAGGGAGGTAACGATACGCAAGAAGAAATATCGCCGATACCGATACGAATATTAAATTTAAATTCAAGGTTAAATTAACAAAACTCATGTACACTAATTCTCTATTAATCAAAATTACAGTGTAAGAGGGTATTAATATTTAAAATTTATTTTAATACGATTTTAAAAACAACAAAATTAATTTAAATTAAAATGAATTTGTTTTCTACTAGTTGTTATGCAAAAAAAACATTGAAAATTTAATTCTTTGTTCAAAAAAACAGGGTAGGAAAAAATTCTACTCGCGAGCACAATTCGAGTCAACTCTCTCATTTTAAAATTTGTGCTCGCGAGTTTTATTTTTAAACTCGCGAGCACAAATTTTTTACGAGTCATAAGATTTTTGTGCTCGACTCGTAAGCAGATAACAACTCGTTTTAAAATTTGTGCTTACGAGTTTTATTTTTCAACTCGTAAGTACAAATTTTATGCGAGCAGAAAACGAGCGCATACGAGTTGAAATCGAGCAACTCGTTTAAAAAAATTAATGTTTGCTTGTGCGAAGTAAAAATATACATACATATGAATTTTTAGAAACGAAGGGCAGGCAAATGTGTAGGAAGGGGTTATAAAAACATATGCACACATATGAATGCTGGGCATAACCATGTTGATAAGAATGTATGTGTGTTTGTATGTATAAATGTTTTCTTGTTTAAAAATATGTAAACCTGCAAAATGTTTAATGATGTGTAATAAAATGTATGCGTTCTTAAATGACTTAAATAAAAGTGTTTGAGATTGGTAACACATTATTTTCATAAAAGCTGCCTTTAATAATTATAAATAAAATAAACATTTGTCAATCGATTTTCATGGTTTATGGCTCATTTTATTCGCAATATATCTGGCTTTCTGATAAATAATAAAAAAAATTGTTCTAAATTTGTTAACAAATTTTTGAAAACAAAAAATAGTACTAATTTTGCTTGAAAAAAAAAGTTTATCGCCACTAATTTCTGAAAATGTCCGAAACAGTGGAAAATATAAAAAATGTTATTCGTTTGACTTAAAGGAAATATTATTAATAATCATTTGTTGGTGTTTTTATAAAAATCGGCCCTTATTTCGAGCGGAATATTAGTCAAGCCCATAAAAAAATTTGAAACTGCAAACGGATTTAAATTAACCGCTTCAAAATCTTTATATTTTATATGTTTTTATTTAAAGACTTACATTTGTTTTTGAAGACCAGTGTTATAAATGAATTAAGAGTTTTTTAGGGTAGCAAAAGCCATCACATAATTGTCTTGTGACAACCAAATTAGTTGATTCTTATAGAAAACATCAGCAGGTAGTAAACAATCACGACTATTTATAGAAAATGTGATCATTGATATGTTTGTTTGATCCCTAGTGAGTGTTTAAATGTCAGTGCAATGGGTCTGAAAAACTTATTATATTAATGTTTATGTTAAAATGGCTGGCAAGACGTGTGGGAAAGGGTTGTAAAAGTAATGTTTATACTAAAAAAATGCACACAAGTGAATGCTGCTCATAAACAGGTAGATAAGTGTGGTTTAAAATATATGTGCAATACGTATAAATGTTAAATTTTGAATGATGTGTAATAAAATGTATGCGTTCATTAGTGACTTACATAGAAGTGTTTACGATTCATAGGAAATTAATGAACTGCCTTTTTTATATTTTCGAAACGTATAACATGATTGCATTCTTTTAAACGAATCCTTTCCTTTGCTATTTCTTCTTCATGGTTAGTTATACTGGTCACAACGTAATATTTGCTGTATCAATAAATACCTTTTTCCACCTTACTTCTGATCCATTTGCTTATGCTGAGTTGTGTTTCGATGAAATATTCATACATACACACATTTATCCACACATACAAACAAATAAACAGGAAAAATATATTTTTAGTTAAAAAAAATTCATACGCAAAAATAAAACTCGCGAACAATTCTTTTTAGCTCGACTCGCGAGTTGAGTTTTATTTTTGACTCTTAAAATTTGAATTCTTTTCGCGAGCAATATTTTTCAACTCGCAAAAATAAAACTCGCTCGCGAGTTTTATTTTTTAAACTCGCGAGCAGTAAAGAATAATTCTTTTCAATGTTGAAAATAAAACTCGCTCGAATTGGACTCGCTCGCGAGCGAGTTTAATTCGAGCACTCTCCGTACTCTGCAAAAAAACTATAAAAAGATATCGGCATATCGATAGTAAAATATCGCCGAATAGCGATAGCATCGGTATCGCTATCCGTTACCTCCCTTATTGAAATCCAGCAAAAGTTCAGTAGGATCAGAGCTATGAATCAAAATGTGGAACCACCACCCTAAAGATCGTATACAAATTCGTTGCATACGACTAGAAACCACACCTGCCTAATTTCGTTATGATCGGTCCATAATTTACCCTATGCCCCATATAAACCCTACTCTCGGAAAACAGATTATTGCGCCTAAAGCCGTAATAACTAATGCTATCATAATAAAACTGAATACTTCACAGTTTTATAGGACTAGAGCAGTGGTGTCAATTATGATTGTGTTGGTGCGAATACTCTCGTCTCTTACATTACCAGCGCACTATAGGAAATTTTCCCTTTTTTTTGGCCAAAAGTACTTAATTTTTTTCTTGGAGTTTTTGATTTTTTTTTTACTATGTACTTAAAAACATACTAAAAAAAGCATTCCCGAAGAATAAAGCATCAATGATGCTTTACCGTTATTTTATAAATGCAAAAACAAGAGGTGTGTTTATTAAACAAAACGAGGAAGTTACTATATTAAATTAGACGTGTATTTAAGTTTAAAGTTTTTATTCAAAAAATTCATGTAAAAAAAGTGAAAAATTAACAATAATGCTAAAACTGAGTACTTTTATAGTAGTTAAAAAGATATTCAACTTTTTTTTTAATTTGGTTAAATCGAAGGAAAGAAAAAGACCTTGATGTTATATACTGTAATAATAAATTGCAACTTTACTAAGCTCCGAAAAAAAATGATTAAAAGTGATAGATATAACACTTACGCATTTCGATAGAACCATAAGTTGTCATCCATTCGCAATTTATTTCAGCTGCATATACTTGCATATGTCTTAAAAAAAGCGTATTTTTCCAGGTAACTTCAGCGTACCAAATGCAGACTTGCGCGTGACAAACTTTTTTCCCCGTGACGGTGCGTGACTAAAAATTTATTAGCTTAAGGAGGAACACTTCCAAAAAGCGAATCTAAAAAATCATTTAGGAGGAACACTTCCAAAAAGCGAATCTAAAAAATCATTTAGTTTGGCCTACTCGTTTGGCTAAAAATTAGTTTTGGCCAAAAAAAAGGGAAAATTTCCTATAGTGCAGCGGGAGGAATATGCGGTTGCGAGGCCTATTACGAGGCCTAATTAACATACATATTTTGCTATTAAGACTTTAGAGCAATTAATAATAACACAATTATCGAAAAATGTTGAGTTATGGACAGACACAATCAGTTATTATTTAAATAAATTTAATTTGGAACCTGCATTTCGCAGAAACTTTGCTTATTTTTTGGAAAAATTGAGCATTTGACAATATTTGAAGTCTTTTTAGAACCTTATACAATTCTTTCCAAAATTTTTAATTTGGTGCTTAACATATCTTTGCGAATGCCAACAATGAAAATTCATTTGCACCTACTAATGCAAATAAAAACCCCATTAAGTTTAAATATATATATATATGTTCCCGAAGATCCTATAAGGAGCATAGGGCCCCAACAAAATCTCTCCACTTTGATCTGTCCATCGCAATTCTTTTCACTTCGTTCCAACTGGTGTTAAAAGTTGTTGCTTCAGCTATGACTTGTCTTCTCCATGTATGAGCCGGACGTCCTCTTCTACGACTACCTTGTGGATTCCACTCTATGGCGGTTTTAGCAATGTCTGGGTGTGATTTTCTTAACGTATGACCTATCCAGTTCCATTTTCGCCTACGTACTTCAGCGGTTAGAGGAGATTGCTGCGTTTCGAACCACAGCCTCTCATTGGATATCGTTTGTGGCCAATACACCCGAAGTATTCTTCTCAGACAGCGGTTTATAAATACTTGCATTGCCTGAATGTCTGGAGGGGCCGCATTCCATGGAAAATATTCTATAATTATTAACCACCATTATAAAAAGAGAAGATTTTACTAGCCTATAAAAATATACTTTTATTTACCAATAATATCTTCTAAATTTATATTGCAGTTTCGAAACAACAAAACATTTTTTAGGTTTGCGGACGTTAATTTATTGCGTTGTTTTGAGCAAATGTATTTCAAATCGGAAAATATTTGTTCGCAAAGATATATTGAGGAAAAAAAGCGACAAACATTTGAAGGAATTTTTTTTTAATACAGGATATAGTGCCCCGTCTAAATTTTTCCAGAACTCAATAATATTTTCCCTATCTGGATGATTAAATTTTTAATAAACTCATCCGCTTGTATGCTCGTTATCGCTGTCTACAAGACTAATTAATAAAATTCAAATTTGAAGTTTACAGAAGCTCAATAAACACAACATCAAGGCGAATTCATCACAGTTATTCTTGATACTACAACAAGTACACTACACCTCGTACAAAAACCACAAGCAATTTGTTTTTTTTAAATCATTGTACAATGTTAAAAACAGAAATAAAACAAAACAGAAACAAAGATAATAAATAATAAATATATTATTTCTGTTTAGAGGCCTCAAAACAGGCCGTGCGATCGTGCGATATTTCCCGCTGAATGAGAGTGTTTTGCAGTAAACAATTATATTTTACGCTCGCAAAATAAAAGAGCGTAAGCGTACATGTGAGTTTTGCTGACACAATTGTGTATGACGCTGACATCCCTGGACTAGAGACACACTAATAAATTTCGTGATGAACGGTCCATAATTTCCCATAGGCCCCATAGAAAGCCCACTCTGGGATATTAACTAAATGCGCCTTAAACCGTGACAGATATATATATATATTGTGGTAAAATTAGTTTCAACTAAAATATCTTGCAACTTTGTGATATACGGTCCATAATTTACCTTAGACCCCATATTAAGCAGCCTTCTGAAATTCACTGTAAACACTAAAACTAATTTTACTGCTTTATTGAAATTTATTATATTTTATGTTTTTTAATACCAAAAATAACTCTACACAATTTTGGGATGATTGATCCATAATTTACCATGGGTCCAATAAAAATCCCCCTTATGAAAATCATTTTAGTTCGACTAAAACTGCTACGAATCATGGTATTTTACTCAAGGGAGATCAAATTTCTAAAAGATAAGGATAAAGCTTTCTGGTTGTCGGGTAATAATTTAATATAGGTCTAAACCGCAACCAATTTTAATGATGATGTGCATTTTGATTAAGATTAATTAATAATATATAGATGCTATATAGAGCCCACTACTGAAATAATCGAACTGTCGGTGGAGGGTATCAAAGATACGCAATAGCCGAATATACTCGTGGCACTCTAACTATTTTACCTGCTAGATTTTGTTAAGAGCACATTAATAAATATGAAAATTAAAAACTTTTTGTATATAAATATTTGAAACAACTAATTAGTAATTAATGTTATTTTAAAGCTCTTAGAAATATATACATACACATGCACTATTATACTCTTTTTCACAGGTGAAAAGGGTATATCGTCACATCAAATGCACGTAACAACACAAAAATTTGATATTGAGTTTTTGATTGATTTTTCTACGTTTTATTAAACAACATGTTCACAAAAAGTTTTAAAACCACTGCGATAAAAAATTGGTGACTTTATTAAAGAAATTCAAACGCAACGAGCACCTTATTTTTATTGATTTCGTAAAGTTTTTTGCTTCTCCTGTTAACAAATTAAAACTGTAGTTACGTCCGTTTACATTTAAGGCGACGATATATGTGTTAGTTTGTCATTACGTTTGTATTTCTACAATATTTATCTTAGACCCTATAAAGTATACATATATATTTTTTCTCCTTATGAGTACACCTAGAGAAAAAATATGTTTAAATATGGTCACATCCAACAAAACTATTTTTAAATAAAATTGTAAACATACTATGGTTATTTCAAGCATATTATTATTATCGACAACCATATAATGGTTGAATTAGTCCACCATCAAGAAGGCACAACCATATTATGGTTGCCTCCGAACATGTTTTGGTTAATAATAACTAAAATATGTTTGATACTTATAATAGCATGGTTCATTTTCAACCATAGAATGTTGCTCTTGGAAAAGAGGAAAATACTATTGTTAATTTAAAAACAAATTATTGTCATATTTAACCATAACATGTTTAGAGGCAACCATAATATGGTTGTGGCATCTCGATGGAGGACTAATTTAACAATATAATGGTTGTCGGTGACAATAATATGGTTAAATTAAACATAATATGTTTTCTTTAAAAATTGTTTTGTTGGAGGTGACCATATTTAAACATATTTTTTCTCTGCGTGTAACGAAGCTAATTTAACAATGTACATCTGTCCGTATGTCCGTTGAAATGAATTTTCCGAAAACCCCAGATATGATGGGGATCAGGTGTTTATATATTTATGTCACATATATTCCGGAATTGTTTGCTATTGAAATTAAGCCTGCAATTAATATAGGTATTACCAGAGATATTACAACCGAACTTTTTGGAACACCCAATTTGTTTTTTTTTTTTTTTTCTAAAATTGTATAACATTTAATTAATACTTGACTAATATCATTTATTTTAAAAATGCATCGTGTTTTGAAATCTCATTTTTTGAATAATTTTAATTTATTTTCATTTGTCAATAAACATACATACATACATATGTACATATGTATCCATAAATATTAAAATATGCAAATCAACAAATGAACATTTGAACTTTTACATTTATTTTTAAATTTTTAGTTCATTTAGTTTTGTTATAGCCAATCTATTATTTATATACAAAAATACTTATACTTCTATGTACGTACTTATGTACATATAAAATGAATATACACTCACAATATTATTACAGTAACTGACTGTAGGTTATTTATGAAGTATCCCGGTCAGTCATTTTTAAATAAATAATAAATTTACTTAAAATCCGATCTACTCATTTTGCATTTAATTTTAACGAAAATGTTATTTGATTTTTACTGTCGAAAATTCAATCGCGAATTTTTGGCTTTTCTAAAATTTTTTGGGAAAAACGTTTCCTGATGATTTGGCCTAAGCAACCAGTGAAGTGCGCATAGGAACAGCTTATTCTCCAACAATAAATTTCAGTATTTTTATCAATTATAAAAATAGGGCGTTAAGCACAACAAACAAAATAGTTTTAATTTTCAGTTATTTTATATAATATAACTACAAAAAAATTAATTTTTAGTTATCTATTTATAGATCTGTGGCAAAAAAGTAAAAGTAAAAACGATTTGCTTGTTTTGTTAAAATTATTTAGTTAAATACATCAACTTTTTAAAGTCAAATGATTGGCGAATACCATATCGGTCATTAGAGATGGGCGATCCCGTGATTTTTAAAAAACATCGTGATTAGTGAACGTGATTTTAAAATCACTGCTCCTTAAAACTGTGATTGTGATAACGGTTTGTCAGTTTTTAGTTTTTTTATAGCAAGTGCGTCCAAGCTATATGTACACTGCGCGAGCTTTCGCAAGAGCTTTTGTAAATACTTTGCAAAGGAACAACAACAAATTGTAAGAGCTTTCAAAGCTGTTTACAATATTGTGAGTGTATGTATTAAAACAATGATTTTGAAGGTGCCATAATCAAATATTGACCAACTGGCAAAGAAAATTGTAAAAAGGCTTCGATTACATAGGCCAACATTTTTTGTTAACCCATGGACCACAGTAAACTTCTCTAAAACATTGACTTGCGCCAAATCCGAACCTGAATCACTTCAGGTTATCGCGGTATCTTCGCTTAAAGCTTGAAACTCCAGTTTTTCGCTATATTCGAGATCTTTAAACGCCGCGAATTAATCTTAACTCACAAAATCTAATATGAAGTCTGAAAGTACTAATTACCTTCAATATAAATAGCTGTTTAACCTGTGTGATATATTGTTTCATCTCTGAGATACCATAATCTGAAGTTTGACGAATTCGATTTTACGTATTTTGTTCCTTGTTTTAATTTCTTGGCTTTGACGTTTTCCAAATTTTGCAGGCCTATGTTATTTTTAAAATTATTTATGATCAATTTTATGTACATCCATATTAGAAAATGAAAACAAGTATTTAAAAAAAGCTGTATTTAAATTTGTAATTATTTTTTTACTCATAATGTATGAACAATGTACATACAGTGTATATTCAATGTCTTGTAACACAGGGAATACACATTAAACGAATTATAGCCTCTTAACAACATAAATGCTAGAATAAAACAAAAACATGTGTGAACTAATACAAGTGGTTGAGGGGGACGATATGTTGGGTGTCTGCAATATTTATTATAATGTGTAATTAATGCTGATAAGTATGAAAGTTTTACGTAAGTACTTATAAGAACGTATATATGTACATACTTATTAAGCTACGGTCACACTTGTCAAATATTTGACGAAAACGAACTAACCAACAGGGAAGCTAAAATATATTTCCTTCAACTGCAATATTTATTTTGAATATAATACTAAATCATACAAAAAATAGTTTTTTGCTATTTCCGGCAGATAATTAGTTATATTTTCACTTACTATAAACAAAATTAGTGGCTATGCTTATTTGGTCAAATATTTACTAAGTGTGACCATAGCTTTAGTCCAATGGGTACATATTACATAGCTTGATATTGTTGAATAATGTATTTAAAATTATATATGAACAAGTAAAATAATGATATTTTAAACTAATTAATAATTTATTCGTCTTGAGAACATTGTGACATATAGAAAATCCAATAAACCAAAATGTGTGAGCAAGGGCAAATTTTTTGTTTTTTACTCTTTTATAACAACAAAATGTACACAGGTGTATTATTGTTATTATTATTACTTTTTTGGACAGCTTACTTAATGCTCTCATACACGATATGTTTTTTACGTCTACCTATTCAACTCACATGTAATTTTGCACGTCTGTCAAAATTGGTATTTTACAGATGTTATTGTCTCCTTTATAACATTCAGTTGGCAGAACATTTTTATTTTTTTTGTGTTGAGTCACCATACAATTGATATCGTTTCGGATTGATTTGATTACGGATAGATTGATTTTTTTTGAGCGCAAGTGAAGTAGATTGCAATGTTATTCACTTTCCAGCCCGCGACAAACTTCATCCGCATTCTTTCCGTTTTACTTGTTTGAACGAACTACTACGTAAATTTTATGAATTTTAATCAATTATAAAAAGAATGTGAGAATTTTAAGCAAACCAAGCAAGCGAATGAGCGAACAAACCGAACATGAGTTTGTTACTTTTACACATTTTATTTTTAAAATTTAACATACAATGTTCAAAAATATTTTGATTTAGTGCCACCTACGGCTGTTTCGATTTTAATATAACTTTATAGTATAACTATTAAACTATCGATTTAATTTTCAACCAAACATTGATGTGTAAACGTGCCCTTCACCGGCAATTAAAAAATTAGAAGAAACTTTTTACTTTACCTTAAATTTAAATCGAAATAATACCATCTGCATTTTTTAATTGTCTTTACTTTAAAATTTCCAACAAAATAAATCTACAGCGCAATTAATAAGCTGTAAAATTTCTTCTCAGTATTTGCTAAACGATTATTTTGCGATATAAAAAACACATTTTAATTTTCCGTTTAAACAATGAAGTGAAAAAGATGCTCCAATTATGGTCGGACCAATGGCGTCCTTTTTTTCTTTTTAATGTTAAAAGTGAAAGAATTAAAAACGCGTTGATGGCATGACATCAATAAATTCCTATTTTATGACTAAAAAGGAAAACAGACATGGCTGGCTGAATGTTTAAATTGACAAGTATCCAAAGTATAGAGAGAATGATATCATTAGCAACCATAAGAAAACGACAAGAGTGGAAACTCTCTTAAGCTGGAAGTACACATCACAGTTACACGCATAAAAGCGAATGATGCCTTGAGGCGTTAAATGCGAAAAGTAAGTTTACTTTTTACTTTTGTAAGCGTCAAAAGCAGCGTTCGAACAAATCAGCTGATTTTTACAAATAAAATTTTATTTTTACTTGTGGTGATCCAGCATAAAAAGCGTTGCATGTAACTTGAAATGTAGAACGCAAGTAAAACATGAAAAACATGCAATGCATGGAGACGAAAACGCGTGTTGTGGACCTACAGCTTAAAAACGAAATTCCGCACGTATGAAGTTGCCATAACAAAGAAAGCCCATTTCTCACTAACCCAATCAATGAGCGCAAATTACATGTCGAGTACAACAAAGTCTGTACTAAATTATTTTTTCCTTAACCCGATCTTACCGCTAACATCTACCAACCAAGAGTTGCGCAAAAGATTTGCGCAAGTAACTTGCCGAGTCTGAAAGGGGTCTTTGGTTTTTTTGACTAGTAATTAGGGATGGGCAATAATTATCAATATATCAAAATATCGATATTTGAAAAATAATAGTCGATATAATAATCGATAAATAAAATTCGATACATCGATATTTATTTACGACTATCGAATCCGATATTTTAAAGAACTCTTTGTAATAAAATTCAACTTTTTATCCGTCGTTCAACTGCTTACAATACTGCTGTTTTTTTAAGAATTGAATATTATGTTTTTTAAAATAATATTAAGAAAAAATGGCACTTTTTCATTGTACATTTTCATAGACTATACAGTTCAGTTAAACTCGGATTTTTAAGAGATGACAAAAAATAATAAGCGCGGAAAAATCATCCGGACGGGGTTCCTAGAATTATGAAAAGAATCGTCTTAAATATGGTGTATTAAAAGCAGCAATTGACTTATGAAAGTTGGAATGTTAATAAAAAAGGAAAAAATATTTGGTTTTGTTTTTATTTAAACATGTCCTTCGCTTATACATCAAAAATAAAATATTGCCCAGTTTACATGTATAGTATGTATCATAAGTTTCGTTTGCCTGCATTATAGAATCAGTCATTATATAATTCCATTTAAGTTTTTCGTAATTTTTGAAAATAAACGAACTGGATTGTTTTGTATTCTTCATTTTTTATTTTTTGTTTTTATTGATTTTTTTAATATAGAATTAACTGCCGGTCCCTCTAAAAACTAAATTTTCAAATTTGTTTTTCTTTTAAATGGAAGATAAGCGAATGAAAGTTCCGTTCAAAATCGAGGGACAGGCAGTAAATTTGAAATAAAAAGAAACAATAAAAATTTAGAATGAAATTAAATGAAATATGTTTGTACATATGTATGTAAATTTGTATTTACATAGGCATATTAGGTTTTTAAATTTGTTAATAATTTCAGCTTAATACGTTCGATATATCAATATTTGTAATTAACCTTGGAAGGTAACTATTCGTCGAATGGATGGAGCGCATTTACACTTTATCATAAAACTTTTTTATGTGTATTCAAATTACGCTCCCTTTTTTAACAACGTTAGCTGATGAAAAAAGCTTTAAAAAAATACATTTTAAAACAAAAAACTTAGTTAAAATTTTTATAAAATTTTGAGAAAGAAGAAAAACTTTTATTTTTTATGCTTTATTTTACTTTATTTTTTAATAAAATGCCTAAGAAAGAAAAGATTGACGTTTTATTGTTGTGACTTTGTTGAAGCTTTGATATTGTTACATTTAAGACCAGAGTGTTTTAAAATTCTTATTCACTTTATGGTCTTACTTGTATAATATTTTTAGTTTTTCTAAAGTATTTGGAAAAAGTTTCCTGACGAGCTGGCCTAAGCAACCAGCGAAATGCGCATAGAAACTAGCTTTCCCACAACAATAAATTTCAGTGTTTTCATTCAAAAATTGGGATTATTAGCACATCATTAATAAATGAATTAATTAATAAAATATTTCATTCCCGAAAATAATTTTTGATAATAAAATTGCATGTGCCCGGCAAATAAGAAACTGAAATGGCAAGCTGCTTTATTTAAGCAGCTTGTTTTTTTTAATTTTGTTTTTTTCTTTCTATCCTCTTACAACTACAATTCGTGTTGGAAAAAAACCAGCCAATTGTAGGGGAATGTAAGAAAGAAAAGATTGACGTTTTATTATTGTGACTTTGTTGAAGCTTTGATATTGTTACATTTAAAACCTGAGTGTTTTAAAATTCTTATTCACTTTATGGTCTTACTTGTATAATATTTTTAGCTTTTCTAAAGTATTTGGAAAAAGTTTCCTGACGAGCTGGCCTAAGCAACCAGCGAAATGCGCATAGAAACTAGCTTTCCCACAACAATAAATTTCAGTGTTTTCATTCAAAAATTGGGATTATTAGCACATCATTAATAAATGAATTAATTAATAAAATAATTTCTGTTGATTTTTTACTTAAAAAATCGTTCCGCTAGAATTCGACGATGAGTAACCTTAATGTACTAAAATGAAGAGTTACCTTTCAGGGTTAATAAATATTGATACTCTTAAAAAATATCGATGCGATATAAGTCGATATATTTTTTAAATTTGCCCATCCCTACTGCTGAGTTACTGAGCTACCTAAATAAGAGCGGCAAGCATTTTTTGTATGTCAAAACTTTTCATTTGCATAAAGTTTATACGAAAAAAAACCTTTAGAACGCGAATTCGACACCACCCGGCTGGAAAATCCTATTTGACAAATCGCTATGTCGATTTGTCTTATTGAAAATGTATTTGAAATAGAATTTTCATGTTAAAAAAAAACACTTGCCGCCCTAGCTCAGTTAGGAGTTTTTCTCTCTATCTCTTTCTATTCTAGTCGTTTTCTATGTCAGCCATATCGTCGTCATCATTGTTTACATCAACATCAGATGGGTTTGTTTGAAATATTTTCCTTTTTGTAATTGGTTTTGTTAGGGTCTTCTTCTTTCAGCAATTTTTAAGAAACTGTCAAAATGAAAAAACTTTGACAAAGATTGTAGATTAATTATGTACCATAAATACTCCTCCTTATTAGGAAAGATGTAAGAAAACCCACGTTACCCAAATTTTTTAAACAGAATAAAATTTCATAGATAAATAGGCAGCAGCCGAAAAATATACATAAATCTAATTTTTTCATAAACGGAAGTCATTATTTCATTAATCTTTTTTAGTGAATGTATATATGATTTGTAAGAAAAAAGGTGGAAAGAGAGATATAAAGGGTGCCCTAAGATTAAGGCAAGATTTGAATTAAGTGCAAAACAATTTTTGTCATTAGACAATTTTTTTTTTTTTTTTGTTTAATCAAGAAGTAAATAGTAAAAGGTTATTAATATAATTAGACATATGGTCTCGACGGATATTCTGGCAAATAGTCTGCCTTTTTTGAAATCTTCCATGACAGATTTGTATAAATGTGAATGAATTTCAAAGACGCAGCGTTAAATTCAGTTTAATATGTTTAGAAATTTTCGTTAAAGTTTTGGTGGAGATGACCATATTCTAAAATGTTTTTTCTCTGCGCGTAGGAGGCCAATTTTGCTTACTAAAATAAAAGTCGACACGGCCAGGCAAAGTCTTACGTAATAATTGAATTATTTCACGGACTGCGTGGCATGTGTTATCGTCTTGTTAAGATGACATATTGGCCACATCAGCGTTATCCAATTTCGCCAGAAAAACTGTCACAATATCAAGCATCATTTACAGTCACTGCTTGAAAAAATTCGCTGCAAAAAATGTAGGAATGTATAGTCGCTCAACCACGATCATATGATACACTACACCAACGTATTAAAACCAAAAATTTCGAGAGAGTACGCTATTTGGGACATTATAGGCAATTACGAACATGCCAGAACAAAATTATATTAAGAAGTTAAAGGGCCCTGTAGATTATCAAATAAGCCCATCAATCAGTGCATATGTATGTATGTATTAGAGTCGTTTATTTCAGGCTTTTTTGGAGACGTGCAAATATTTACCACAATCAAAATTTGTATTCTGTAAAAAAAAACCAAATATTTATATTTTCAAAATTTTTTTATTTTTCGAATTTATTCTATGAGTTAAATTTAAGGAATAGAACTATTACAAAAAGCTTTATAAAATACATAACTGAAATTAAACTCATAGAATAAATTCGAAAAATAAAAAAAATGTTGAATATAATAAAGTTGCTTATGAAAAGAAATAATTCCCAATATCTATTTATTTATATTTTCATGACAACAAACACAACGAAAACGAAATTGTTTTGTCAATCACAACAGTAGACTATCAAATCAGGGTTTCGAACAACTGCTAATAGCAGTCAAAATTTGCTAAAAATGTCATTTATTTTCAGTAACATGCTGAAAAAAAAGAACTGTATTTTATTTTCATCCACACTCATATTTAAAACAGTTGAACTATGTGCGCACAGTTACTGAAAAAATAGTAACACAATTCATTTTTTTTCAGCAGTCAAAAGTTGATAAAAAAAAATACTGAAATTTATTGTTGGAGGATAAGCTGTTCCTATGCGCATTTCACTGGTTGCTTAGGCCAGATCATCAGGAAACGTTCTGAGTGTTTGTAGGTAATTCTCATTCCCTCTGTAGTTTTGTTTGCTGATAGCTTTGGCTTTTCTAAAATTATTTAGGAGAACGTTTCCTGATGATCTGGCCTAAGCAACCAGTGAAATGCGCATAGGAACAGCTTATCCTCCAACAATAAATTTCAGTATTTTTTTTTATCAATTATTTAAAAAGGGAATTAAGCACAACAAACAAAATCTTTTATTAAATATAATATTTATCTTTATCATTTGAAGTTCAAAATCAAAACCTATTTCTGAAAATCAAAATCTAATCCATTCTAATAATAATACTCGCGACCTTGTTTTTGACACTTTTTAATAAATGTGTAAAAATTAATATTGTTTACTAGTGTTTATTATAGTTTAAGTGTGTACAATTTAATATTGTTCAATTAATAAAAGTTAAAAAAAATTTTAGTAGAAAAATATTATATTTTAAAGTAACAGGAAAAATGTTTATACCTATTTACTATTTTTACTATAGAAAATCTTATTTTCTATTACAATCTTTAATGTGTTTTAATGGTTGAGATTTTCACTGAATTATTATCAAGTTAAAAAATAGTGTTTTAATTTTACATAAAATTTATAAAACAAAAATTAATATTTTTAAATAAAAAGTATGTATTGTAATTCGCATTCGAAATATTACAAATTATTTGTTTCATTCTACCTATAAATAATTGTTTTTCTCCTTTCTTTTATTTGATTTAAACAACAAAACAAATGTGTTTTCAACTTAACATTACTCAATTCATTCAACAAACCAGTTTGTGTTTACGTTACTGTATACAAAATGTATTTACAAAGTGGCCTCACTACTACAACAATGCAACAAAAGAAAAAACAACAGGCATTTTGTTGCTAGAATTGTGACGGCAAATGTCAAAATAAGCCAATTCGCCTTGATTTGAATGTTAACAAAAAGCCAATTCGCCTATTTTTGCTGTCAAAATAGCCAATTTGCTTTAAAAAAATGGCAGAAAATTCAATATGGCTTAATGCATGATGGTGCAGTATTGCCATATTTGTTTTAAAAAAACTGACAATTTCCACAAAAAAAAATCTGTTTTTATAGGAAAACCTGCACCTTAAGGATTGTTTACACCATCACACATTTCTTACGTATTTAATAATACTTTGTGTGATACAAATCTAATGAGTTTTGTTGTGACTGTCATGCTTTTATTAAAATGCAACCCTGATCCAATGAAAAGCTTAGAAAAATTTCAAAAAACGATGAAGTCGTATGGAATGTCAAATTTTTTTTTTTTTCGCAATAATTGTCATTTTCATAACACATTGCATTCACACTATCACACATTTACATATTACTGGAGTTTTTGACATGTATTAATACAAAGTATAATAGTGTTAACTAGCCTTTAGTCCTCATCCACATTATGTAACATTTGCTGCGAAACATTTGAGTTTGATGATAAAAGGGGAAAGACGAAACGTGGTCTTTGTTTTGTGTACGAGCAGTTTTTGTGAATTTGTTATTGAAAGAGAAAAGGCATACAAATTGTTTAAAAGCTGCAAAACAAAAGTTTTATTGTATTGACACCAATGCAGTTTCAAAAGAGAATTGAAGACAGTTTCTGTAGAAAATGTTTCTTAATATGTACGAGGACTTAAAAAACTTGAAAAAAAAAATTAAAAACGTTGGCTGTTGATACCATAGTGCACTAAGTTTGCAGTTTCAACTCACAGCTAGTGATAGTGCAAAATTATTGCAATCATTTTGTTGATGTTGAGTGATGAATTTAAAAATAGCAGCCTCACTAAACATGAGTGATTGTGATGGTAAAAAATGTTGCACTCAAAAAAAAAATTGTTTGATTTAAGAAAATGCAATAATAAGTTTATTGCAACTTTATTGTTCTTAACTCGTTCGAGTGCCACTTAAAATTTTGCACTAAATTTACAAACAAAAAACTTATTTTTTCATGACTAAAACCAATAATTATTCCATTATTAACAAAATGTCATGTTGTTTGACTTCCTCTGCTTATGCATATCATTACAAGAATCAAAAACTATGCGCATACATAATTACATTTCTTAAATTTTAGTGAGAGTCTGTTTATATGCAGCTTTTTTGATTGCGAGTTCAAATTTTGCAATATTTGAATTGAGTGCAGATTTTTGCATTCAATCTTCGTTTAGTGATAGTGAAAAAATTTGCAATATCACAAATTTCTTGTAGTGGTAGTTAAAAAAAATAGCAATTATCACTAAAGCTGGTAAAAAAGAGTGCAAACTAATTTTTTTGCAGTTTTATTTAGTAATAGTGCACTGCTGATTTAAATCAACAGTGCACTATCCCCAACTATGGTTGATACACACTTGGTTTGCATAAAATATTATTTATTTTTTAAATTCGGAAATGGTTCTGATGTACATTTTAAATTTTACATGAGAGCACGAGTTATAACTTTGTTGCATTAGAATAAATGTATTTTTATTATAAGATTCTTAGCTTTTATCCGATTTCGGCTCATTATGACTAAAAATTTTTGTAATCAACAACTGAACTATACAATTAATTTATAAGACCCTTGATTTTGTAATTACATGTGAGAAAAAACATATTTATTAAAGGAAAAAAATTGTCAAAAAACAAATATATTTCAGAAAATCTTAGATATAATATAACTTAGCTATTTTTTTAACCGGGTCACGCCTTAAAGAGAAGTATAACTACATCGGTGTATGCAATGAATCATATCAATATGGTTTCCCGTTACTTTTACGACAATAACTACATATAATAATAGCTTAAGAAAAAAACTTGCAAAAACTATAATTTCGTAGGCCTGTGTAATTAAATGCTTCTTTGTATTATTCGAATAAAATTGATTAAAAACACGGGGTTTGAAGTAAGAAACTGCAAAAAAAAAAGATATATCGGCACATTTGGGAACACTGAGATGGTGTGTTGTATTTTTATTGTCGATGATACAATTGAAAATTTAACAAATGACTACAACAAGTTAAAATACCAAATTAATTCTACTTGGAAGCATGTTGCCTGCTGTCGTTGTTTTTGGATCAGGTGTAGTTGCAAAAGTATCGATACAAATTTGGAAACTTCACCTAATACCGTTCATCAGATATAAAGAAATCTATTTTGTGCCACTGTTGCATATAATTTTTATTTAATCATTTATACAATAACAGTTACTGATAATTTGTTAATTGGACGAGCTTAAAGTAGTATAACTTTACTAATAAAGAATGATAGTGTGGCTTCATAATGAATTGAGTGACAGATTGTGGGATAGTGTGGCATTGACAGCAGATTTGGCAAACATTTTTTAATGTCGGGTAGAATTGCATCAGATTTTCGTGTGAATGAATCGTACGATTGTGTAGGATAGTGAATACTGGCCTTTAGTCGCATAACGGTAACGCTGGCTATACGGCGAAAATGGATGTAAATAAACAAAAAAATTGACAGTTGCCGTCACACCGAGGCGAAAAACACTGTGACCAGCTGGCTTTCTGAGGCCACCTCCTTATTCCATCATGACTGTATAGTAGAACTGCCAGTTTCTAGCTACGTTGTTTAGTAAACTAAAAAAAAGAGTTTACGTCAACTGTAAACACAGCCGCTTCTGGTTTTCAGTCGCAAGTTCAGCAGTCTGTGTGTTTAAAATGGAGGGAGTCTGCTGCTGATTCTTTTGACTGCTGGAAAAAAATGAATTGTGTTACTATTTTTTCAGTAACTGTGCGCACATAGTTCAACTGTTTTAAATATGAATGGTGATGAAAAATGATGGTTCGAACTATTTTCAGTATAGTTGCATGTGTAAAAATACAAACTGGCGACTGAATTTTAAACACTGTATCAAATAATAAGCAATCAAATAAAAAGAATTAAAACTTTTTTGATTTTCATCAAGCATTGCCGGCAACGCGTATGTGTAGCCGAAAAAGAACGACTGCACGCACACAACTATGTGATTGATGTGTTTATTTGATAGTCTCCAGAGCGCTGAAGGTTCATGTCAAAGTTCTTTGTGCCGAATATCAACAAGATGCACATATTTATTAATATGAGATTTGCTTGCCATTAAGGGATTTCAGAAAGGGATTTATATATGACCTATGGTAAATTTTGGACCACCAATTTTGTCATGACATAGTAGCAATAAAAAAAGTTATTGTTGCCAATTTTTATGTCAATGCCACTATTTATACGGAAGTTATGACATTAAATGCCATTTTCGGGAAAATTATTTGTATGGGAGCGATGATCAAATATGGATCTATTCCAATTAAATTTATTAAGACGTTTCAGATTGCATTAAAATATGGACAAAATTCAACCAAATTACCAACATAATAAATAATTCAGCTTATGGGCACAAAGACTTTATTGCGGAATAAAACTTGTGTGGGGGCCCTGTAAAATTATGGACCGACTTCACAACTTTCAATAGGCGTAGTCCTTGTGAAAATTTAAGCTTAGGTACCAAATTTCATTGGAATTTCTCCACTATTGCGACCTGCGCTTTGCGCATAAAGTTTACATCGTAAGATTGACTCTAAAAAAGAATCTGATTCAATCGTTATATTAAAAGGTGTAAGTTTAGGACCAATATTTTAAGGTGTTACAAGCATAAGCACAAACGCCAACCACCCTCTCCACTATTATGGTGTGGTTGTAAAAATGCGAAAAAATTATTTTCCTCGAAAAAAAATAACTAAAAACTGTATTCAAAATTGAACAATCATCCCAAAAGTAATAAAAATAAAAAAGCGATTACCTTGAAAAATGGCTATCATCATTGAAATCAGCGTACTCGAATTAGCTTTACCAGTTGGGTGCCCAGCTTGTTAAAATTGCTCAAGCTTTTATAGTCTAACAACTGGTGCTATAGAAATTGTTGATAAACTTTCATTGGCCCTAGAACTATTGAAATTTCAATACATTCAGTTTTACCGCTAAAAATATTATTGTCAATTTTAAATTTGACTGAAATGAATTATTAAAAGTTTGCTTATTTGTCTGGTGTATATGTACATATGTATATAATAAATTAATGTATGTACATGTTAAAGTCATATTTAAACGCTTTTAAATTGTGTTTTAGAAATTTTGTTGAATAAAAATATTCAAGACACTTAAAAAATATATTTTTGGGGAAATTTCAGTAAATTAAAATTTTTTTTCAGTATTTGCTTTATTTGGGTATATCATCACCAGTACGTAAATTAAAACTGGCAGAAGTTAAATTAATTGAAATGAAATTATTATCTAAACTTTTACATTTAGGGGGATTTTTTTAAAAAATTCATTTAATTTGGGAGGTTTGTAAATTTTTGGGGAAAAAAAAATTACCTGGCAACACAGTTTTGGAAGGTCTTCTTAAAAGTCTGCGTTCATACGGCTCATGTTTTATTGACATGATTGCTTCTTAATAGATGAGCAATCGCTTTTCTTCTTCTTTCTTATTCGTATTTAAAAAACTAAACAAAAAAAACATGTCGTCAACATTACATTAATCATTTGAACACCAGTTCATGTTCAAAGAAGAAAAAGGAAGAATCATGTCAATAAGACATGAGGCATATGAACGCAGACTAAGTACCTAAATACGTAAATTATAAACAATAAAATTTTGAAAATAAAAATTAATAGTAACTTTAAACTTTTTCTAGCTTTTTCATATTCATAACAAAACACAAATGTTTCTGCCTATTCAAATTTCTCTTTGGTCTAGTCTACAATCAAAACATTCAAACATGTTTTGAATATTCTATTTATGTTTTAATGCTCTACTTCATATTTGTTCTGATTAAACTTAATTCTAGAGCAGCATTGTTCTAGTGCAGTGTTGTTCTTTTCTTCCATATTTTGATCATAAACCAAAACAATTGTTTTTGGAAGTACATATGTGTTTTGTAATGAGAGAGTTATATACACATACTATCTAAATTTAATGAAATGGCTGGCAAGCAATTTGTCTTGTGCTTGTGCAGCTCTTTAATGTATACCTTCTAGAAGGAATATCTCTTAAGGCAGGATATCAAAAGAAACGAATCTTTTAAAACGTTTTTATATAACTTTGTCGTTTCTTTTTCAACATTTATTTCAGCTGACTCCATACAAGTGTTCTACCGAATTTATGTTCTTGGTAAGATTTGTAATACTATGGTGAAGAGTATATAGAAAGGATATAGAACCGAATAAAGAACTTTTAGTTGTTTTAAATTATATTAGCATCACTGTTCCCAATTAAGCATTTTTAATGGTAGATCTAGCTTTTTCTAACTCATATCTAGCACTTTTTCAAAATTTTCCCAAAATAGTTTAGCACTTTTGTTTAGCATTTTTTAGTTAAAGTTATAAATTTTTATTTTTTCCATTAATTTATTGCTTTTTACTAGATGTGCAAACATGTACATAAATATTAATACTGTTTTTTTAGATATAAAATAATATAATACATATTTTTTTACGGCCTAAGTTATAAAAAATAAAGCATGTCAATAAAGGGTTTATATATTTATATATTTTCATACAAAATCCGTTTCATAAACCCTTTATTGACATGCTTTATTTTTTATAACTTAGGCCGTTAATATTTAAAAACTAAATTGTGAATGTAATGAAATTTAATTGTTTTAACTAAGTTAACTTTTAAATGTGATTTAATATAATTTTTTTTTAGCTGCGTTATTATTTTTTTTTTTTTTGTTAATTAAAAATTAATTTTTGCATCTATTTTGATTTATTTTTAATGTAAGGAAATGATGTGATTTTTATATTCTCTACCACCAGTGATGAATGAGGATATACTTAGCTTGTCATTTCGTGTGAAACTTTTTTAGTATTCACCTAAGACCCTAGATCATTGTGTAGCTCTGAGTCGATTTAGTCATGTCCGCATGTCTGTCCGCCTGTTTGAGACACGTTTACTTTCGAAAAACTCAACAGAAAAGAACAATATTGATGTTAAACTCATTCTTGTTCCCCTAAGGGCTTATAAATCAGAGCAAGTTAAGCTCTTTTTTTTGGCTTAAAATGTATTTAAACCAACAAATCTATAAATCAGTATATATATAAGCCATATTTAAACGCATAAAATTGGGCGTTTAAACAACCAGTACAGACCCTACGAATTTGACAACATTTTTCGTAGTGCTGTCAAATGATACCTTTTTAAACTACATATGTATGTATATGTAATACATGGGCCACTGTTTTACAACTGTTGAGTTTAAACTTCAAATAAATTTAAGTTAAGTTCAACTAAACACTCACTAATTTATTAGCCATAAGCAGTTTAAAATCTATATGAAATAGGCATAGGAGAAAAAAGTTTTGAACCCATATGTGGAACAATCTCCTTAAAATTTATATATTTGTTCTAAAAGCATTAAGTTCTAATAAAATTGTATTACTGTATACAGATTTGGTTTAATTTAAGTTTTTTTAATATTTTTGTTGAACGATCTGTATTTTACGATCGGTTCAACATAAAATCTGCTCCTAAAAATCACTTTTATGCACCTAATAATATTTCTGAAACAAATCAGAATATTTTATTTAAATTGGGCAACGAATTAAGGTTTTAAGAAGATTGGCTTGTAATTTATAGATCCCATATAAAGCCCACTCCTGAATTATTCGAACTCCTGGTGAAGGGTACTAAAGATTCGGCATAGCCGAACATAGCACTCTTACTTCTTTTACATTTTATTTCCCAATTTAATTTTAAAAGACTGTAAAATACTAACGGACAATTTCACCAAGTTCAGTTATAATTAACTATCATTTATAACTGTCGAAAACATATCGTTAACGTAATAGTTAGTTTTAACTGAACTTGGTAAAGTTGGCCGTAATTCATGTAATTTTATACCATGCTTATTATTTTCAAATTAATGTAAAATGAAATCATTTTATTTTTTTATAATATTTGTTAGCACTTTTTTAAGCATTTTTTAGCATTTTTTTCACAAAAATCTAGCACTTTTTACAAAAATCTAGCATTTTTCCTTCATTAAGTGTTGGCAACACTGATAAGCATCCCCAATAGGGCAACATTTTATCAAAAGCTTATCGTATGTTTGGGGCGTTTCGCAAAACATGTTGAAACAACATGTTTTGCCATACAAAATCTTGAGAGCGAAACAGGTCGTTCTATTTCGAAAAGTTGCTTCTGTTTTTGACATATTGATCAACGAAAGCAACAAAAAAATTAATTGTTGTGTTTTTAGTGTTGTAGTATCGAAACAGGAAAAATGGACTATCATCTCCAATTTTAATAACAATTATCGTTAGTTTATCTGAACTAGCTCTCAAAAAAATCAAAACAAAGAAAAAAAACAAAATAAAAATTCATGTTAAATAAATTAAAGTAATAATTATTAAATATTAATAATAAAATATTATTAATAAAAGTATTAAATTTTAATTATTACTTAAATTTTAATCTTTTTTAAATAAGTGTTATACTAACAACACAAAAAAATGTCAAAATGAAACAAGAATAAATCGTATGAACAACATGTTTGGCAATCTAACATTATAGTATTATAAAAGCAATCATAGCGTTCTATCAATATTATAATATCAAGCGTGTTGTCGAATATGTAAGGCCAAATTAAGGCCCTGATTGGACTTAAGCCCCAGTTAGTTGACTGTAACATTAATGTAACCGTACAGTAAAAAAGTAAGAAAAACCTATTTTCTACATAATTAGACGTTACGGTTAAGTTTCACCTTACTGCTAAATATAATCGTTCTAATTGATTTGCATATAACAAAATGAAGCAGCTGATTTTCAACGCTACTGTTACTGTCAGCTTACTGGCGCCTAAGTCCTGCATGCCATATTAGATTCTTTTTTTTTTTTAGATGAAAGTTAGAAAATTGTTTAGGCAGTAGTGTCACTCGAAACATTGCAGGCAGTGTTAATGTGTATGAAATTACTTTTTGATTTTAATATTTTTGAAAACATTAAACTGGAGCAAATCTATTCTGATCAGGGATTTTATTTTTAACCAAAGAATTAAAAAATATATTGCGCTTTTTTCATGAAAGTTGGTATTTCTTTATTATGTAAAAACAATATTATTTTTTTAAACTCTTGGTATAAAGTTAAACATGCAACAAAAAGAAAAGCCATTATAATAGTTACTATGTAGATTATAAAGTTGATTAAAATTGTTGCTAAACTTATTACGCGTACAAAATGAAGGAGAACCAGTGTGACCATTTCTTAAAAATTTTTACAGCTAAAGCTGGCATTAGACAAGAACAAAAATGCTAAAAATAATTTTAAAAGATGTTGAAAAATATTGCTGAAAATTTTTTAAGATTTTTTTAAAATTTATTACCAGTATCAATTTTATTCGAAACTAAATGAGTAGCTTTTGGTAAGACATCATATACATATTAATATGTAGCACAGGTAGTTGAGATTAAATTTAGGGGGCCCGCAAACCTATTTAAACTATTTAAATCTTCTTTTTTTTAAATAAACAGTGACTTTGGTTTAATATACAGCATACTTTTTAGATCAAAAATATCTTAAATGGTATACAATTTATCACTAAAATCAAATCCTTATATTATTTGTTTTAAAAGAAAAGAATTGCAAATTACACCCGATCTTTATCACAAAGAAATTATCCACGCCCTACCCACGAGACTTAAAATTACCCACAAAGTGGCAACACTGTTGTATACCTATAAAAATTTTCCTTAAAATAGATTTCATATCCAATTTAGTTTTTTATGAATACGGCAGTTAATCTTTATTATTTTATTTAGTTAAATTGTTTACCCTACTATTGCTTAATATCCTATCTGTCAAGCTTAATACAAATTTTTAATGCTAAATTTTGCTGCAAAAATGCCAAAATGGCCACACTGAGGAGAACTTTAAAAGTGTTTTAAAGTTCTTGTGATGGTTTGATGATTTTTATGGAAAGATTACCCAACTAAAACTAGCAACAAGTGATGTTGCCAGCCTCTTATATTTATTGCAAAGATAAACATACAAACATACATGTGTATGTAGTTAGAAAAGTAAACTAATTAACTAATTGCACTTCACATTATTTAGGGCTATTTAAATAGCAAGTTACTACACAATAGACTACTTTAGGGGAAGTAGCCAAAAAAAACTTTCGTATGCATAACAAAATACACATTACTTGGAAAGAAAACTTTATTTAATTACACAGGGGTGCGATGGTAAAGTGTTTTACATAATTTCATTTAAAACACGTAGAAGTTGGTCTGTAAAATGCAAATATCAGCTTCTCTTAAATAACCCATATCGCATTAATCAGATAACGGTACATTTGTATTTTTCGATGTAAACTTCTCTTTCAGACGCCATTCAGAGACAAAGGCTGGTTTCAAGGCTACTAAATAACGCGTCGAATAGGGGCTAATCCAACTATATTTGGTTAAAAACGGTAAAATTTTCATAAAATCTTTGCTTATATCCACTATAACTTCGCTCTGAGCCAATAAGCCACTGTGCTTCGAGTAATTTAGTAGCATGTTAAAAAAACCCTGCGGGAAATTTGTGGCAATTATTCTTATCCCGTGAACACAATGTTACAATAAAACGGAACGAATTGTAGAAGGTGTAAACAAGACAGATTACTTAACTAGTGATAATGTGTTTAAAGTGTAGTTCCTCCAGAGGAAAGGTAATTGACATAAACTTGCCATGTGCAAGTATTTTGTGAGGGTTGTGGCTGATTTTTTCTGGTTCTAATATTAACATGGTTCACTCGGGACAATATTTGCGTCAGGCATTATTTTAACTGAAATTGAATTTGCCAATTTAGGTTATTTCAGTGACCTGTTACAAAGTTTCAAAAAGGCACCCATTAACCTACTCCTAGGACATCGCCATGTAATAGTGACAAGTCCCCATCACATAAAATGTTAGAACAAGAACTAGGTCCCTACCACTTTAGAAATGTTTCGTGCCAGGTTTGGTGCTAGTGCCCTTTCCCCCTGGGAAAAGATATAATTTACTTCAATCGAACCAGCCTTTCACTCTGGATGGTGCTTTATGCGCCGTTATCGGGCAAATATGCCGTGGTCTACAGCAAATCAATATCGTTTCCCGTTACTTTTACCACAATAATCACAAATAAGAAAAAAAAAAAACTTGTAACAAAATCATTTCGCTGACCTGTGTTATGTAGTGATGTCGAATATACATAGTAACATTTGGGCAGAAGAAAAAAACTTTTTTTTCTCCATATACTCTCCCCAATAAAAACTTTTAATGTAAAAGAAAAAAGGTCCTTTTTACCAACGGACATTTTCTTTAAATAATAACAAGGAGGTGTTGCAGTAAAACGAAAAACATGGGAAAAATTCAAAACAAGACTGGCAGAATATGTTATAAATATCAAGAATAATAAGACACATACACATATGCATACATTAGGGAGGAGCGCAGTGTTGCAAATTTGTGGGTAACTACCTGAATTGGGTGTAATTTTTACTGTCGTGGATTTCAGTGATGACGCTTATTTTATTTTTTAAATATTGTTAATAAAGAAATACACAGTCTTTTGAACCAAAGTCACGATTTCTTTTTAAGAAAAGACTTCAATCGTTAAATATATATTTTGAAAAGTTTGGAATGTCGCAAGATAGACTCTTAAGTTAGGATAAAAATTACTATCCTAGTGATTTAGAACATGATAATTATTCGAAAATGTTATTCAAACAAAAAACTAGCCTGGAGAAAGATAAATATGTTTCCAATATTCCAGCATATGTAAAGGGAGTTTTTATAGAGGTATTTAATTTTAAGTTGACAACACTTCTTGAATTGGCGGCCATTTTGTCAGCTGTCAAGTGATTTATGCTTAGTTTGGTTTGGCACTCCAACATGAATAGACTAAGGAATGAACAACGCTTCCAAATTGTGCAAAGTTATTTTGAAAATCATGGTTTTGTTCGAAATACGAATTTTGTTTAGCGATGAAGCTGACTTTTGTTTGAATGGATACGTCAATTAACAAAACTGCCGTATTTGGAGTGATGTTGAGGCTCCGTTATATCCAGTAAAACTGACTGGTTGGTGTGCTTTATGGGCTGGTGGAATCATTGGTCCATACTTCTTTAAAAACGATCCTGGTCAGAACGTTACTGTCAATGGTGACCGCTATAAGGCCATGATTACTGACTTTTTCCTTCATCAATTGAACAACCCTGATCTGCAGGAGCTGTGGTTGCAACAAGACGGCGCAACATGTCACACAGCTCGTGCCACAAATTGATTTATTGAAGAAAACGTTTGGTAACCGCATAGTTTCACGTTTCGGACCCGTGAATTGGCCTTCAAGATCGTGCGATTCAACGCCGCTAGACAATTTTTCTGTGGCGATATGTGAAGTCGCTGGTCTACGCCGATGAGCCCGAAAATATTGTCCACTTGTCGCGTAATTGCCGATATACGGCCACAAATGTTGGAAGTCATCGAAAATTGGAGCTATAGATTTAACTACGCCCGGGCCAGCCGTCATATGACAGAAGTCATATATGAATTATAATGCCAGAAGATTATCTTTTGAATAAAGTAAATTTCATGTCAATTCAAAAAATGCATCTTTGTTTTATTCCATTTCAAAGTTCTATACCTCTATAAAAAAAAACCCTCTACAATAGATTTTATTTTTATTTTGCAACTTTCAAATGCCTTAATTGGACGCATATTTAGCCCCATTTACAAGTTGTATAAAACTCTTAAATTAATTTTATTTAAGACCATGAAATTTAAAATTGTAAAAAGCCCACAAATCACTTAATTTTAAACTATATATGGCTTAAACATTTAAGACTTACTTTAAGCCTTGACGCAACGCATTATAGACGTCCAATTTTAGCCGACTTTTTCGAGCAGTGCTGGCTGCATATCACGAATAACATGAAAATGTTGGCCTCTAAAGTGTCAATTGTTGCTGGTTTATCAGCATAAGCCAGTGACTTCATTATTTCCTACGGGAAATAATCGAGAGGTGTCACATCGCACGACCTTGAAGGCTAATTGACTACCTGTGCTACATATTTTTCCTATGCTAATCCCGCGAAGCTCTACGCTTGTCTATAGGAAACAAACCAGAGTCTCTGGCGGGAATCGAACCCGCAACTCCGGCGTTGATAGACTAGCTCACTACCAACTAGCCTATCGGTCTAAAAAAACACCCATTAAAAAGAAACAGCAATAAACATTTTAAAGATTTCCTAGATATTCAATATGTGTGTTGTTCGACCTTTTGTTGTAATTTTAATGTGAAAAATTCGTTAAGCTCAAGGTCAGTGCAATTTTAAATGTAAAACCGTGTGTGACGTGTTTTTTATTATTGTTCCTCTTTACCCTGAAGATGAGATCCAGTGGATTTCGAAATATTGGAAACATTTTTTAAATAAATAAAAAAATTAGAAAAACTGACCTTGAGCTTAACGAATTTTTCACATTAAGATTTCCTAGATATATGCAACTAAATGTTGAAGTCGAACTCATTATTTTTCATTTTTTCATTTTCATTTTATTTTTATTTTAATACCTATCACAACAAGATATAAATCTTATAATTTACAGTGATAGTAAGTAACATGGCAATTGAAACATATAAACATTGTATTATTAAATTATGTTATACATACATACATTCAAATTTATAAGATAAAAAAATTAAAAAAAAAAAGATATAAGTTATATTAAAGATTTTTAGAATAATTTAATAATTCCTTTTTAAAGGCCGCAGTATTGCTAAGTGTTTGAAAACGTGATGGTAATTTGTTCCAGAGACTAATTGTGTAGTTAAAGAATTGTCTTGAAGAGATAAGATATCTATATTTTTGAGAAATCAAATTTTTACCGCGTGGAGATTTGGCAAAAATAATTCTACTAAATAGATATTCTGGCTCCTTTATATAAATTATTTTATGCATCATGAGGAGGCTTTTGTATTTTAGTAAGTTTTCAAAGCACATGTCATAGAGCTGAAAGGAGTACGACGAAATACTATCAGTTCTACTACGATTAAAAACGTATCTAGCTATATTATTATAGGTTACTTCAAGTCTGTGAAAATCAGTGGTGTCGCAATTTGCAAATATTTCACATCCATATAGTAAAACCGGTATTAGATAAGTTTTAGCTAATAGCAATCGCATATTAAATGGAGTGAAATTTTGAATAGCCCATAAGTTTCTTAGCATTCCATGTACCTTTCCTGCAATAATACAAATATGGTTTGACCATGAAAGCTCAGCATTGAACGTAATTCCTAAGTTTGATGCCGATGGCACAAAGTCGATTTTATTGTTGTTAATTAATAATAAAGCATTGTTATTTAGTGTTTTCTTATTATTCCTGGATATGAAAATGCATTTTGATTTCGATGGATTTATGCACAAACCATTCATGCATGCCCAGTGATGAACTCTATTAAGATCATTGTTTATTAAATCAATACAAGAACTTACACTTTCTATTTTGGTGCTTAAGTACAATTGTACATCATCAGCATACATTTGTATTCCACAATGGCTTAATACCTCTGGCAGATCATTTATATACAACGAAAACAGCAGGGGACCCAAAATAGAGCCTTGAGGAACCCCTCTGTGAACTTCAAGAGAATTTGACATTAAGCCATTTAGGAAAACGGTTTGCTTCCGATTTAGAAGATACGATAAAATTAGTTTACAAGCTGTATGGGAAAAATTGAAAAACTTTTGGAGTTTTGATAGTAAGATATGATGTTCAACAGTGTCAAAAGCTATACTATGATCTAACAGTACAAGAAAAGAGACCATGTCAATGTCCAATTTACACCTAAGTTCTTCCACCACGTCGATAAGAACAGTAATACAGCTCCTTCCCTGTCTAAATCCAGATTGATAGTCAGTGAGAAAACTATGTTTACGCATATGTTCACACATCTGAGTTTTCATGATATTTTCCAAAGCTTTAGACAGGAATGGAAGTATTGCAATTGGTCTGAAATCATTAATATTCTTGGGAATTGGAATAATTTTGACTTTTTTCCACGCATCAGGAAAAACCGACTTAGTTAATATAGAATTAAACAAATATGTCAAAAACGGCAGGAGTTTATGAACGACAAGCCTAAAAAATTTAGGATTTATGCCATCAAGACCCTCAGCATTTGATTTAATTCCAATTAAACTTTTGTGAACTTCCGATTGATCCATTTACAAATTTGTTGTTTAGTTCGTTTACGTCTACATTAGAACTAGCAATAAAGTTTATACTCTTTCCAATACCTATTTCACGAATATTCTTCCACTTTTCTTTGCTATCTAAAGCCGATGAGAATTTCAATCTATAATACGTAGACTTCGCAGTAGTTATGCATTTAACGACATCTTTCCTTGCAGATTTAAAGATCGCATATAACTCTGGGGTTCTAAATTTCTTCCACCGACTGTAAGCTAAGTCCCGAGAGCTAATTAACCGTTTTATGGTTGAACTAAACCACAGTGGCTGTTTAGAATTTACAGTTTTAGCTTTTACTGGAACAAAATTATTATATAAATCTATAACGTTATTTTGAAAGAAAACGGTTTGATCATTTACGTCTTCGATATTATAGATAAGATGCCATCTCATACGGTCAATACTCTGGAATAACAAATTATAATTAATGTTCTTAAAATCTCGGTAACTATAACTAATATCTTCAGTTTGGGTAAGGGCATCATATATAATGAAAATAAGGTCATGCCTTGAAAAGACTGCAGCAGATACTTGGTCATAGACTAATATTTTCTTTCTGTTGTTAACGAAGAAAACGTCAAGCAAGCTATTTGCACCATTTGGATAATGGGTGGGAAAAACACTGTTCACCGGCAGAAGGCCTAGTGCTTGCATATCATCAGATAACGAATTGTCATTAAGTAAATTGCTGTTTAGATCGCCAGCAATAATAACATCATTGTATAATAATGATAAAGATTCTATTTTAGCCATTAAGTCAGTTATGTCTATGCTAAGATAAGGTCGATAGATACAAGCAAGAAGAATTTTTTTCCTGTCCTCCATTGTTAATTCCAGAAAAATGTATTCAATTTGACTAGAGGGATCGGATTTAAGTTTTACAATAGAGTTGATATCATACCTGACATATATTGCCACGCCTCCAGCATGTGTCAATCTATCAGCTCGAAACAATCTAAAGCCTGGTAAGTCAAAAATCGAATCAATTATTTGAGGGTCAGACCAAGTTTCAGACACACAGATAACATCCACGGCAGATGTCATGAAAATGTAACGAAATTCGTCAATCTTTTTTTTGAGACTTTGTGCGTTAATATGAGCTATTTTGAGTCCGTTTTTTTGTTTGGCAAGAATTCTTACCATGGCAAAAATATTGTCTCTGGAGTTGTAATTTGTATCAGTTATCATATATTATAGCTTTTAAAGCAACACCCTTTAGAAAGGAATCATAATCAATCCAAATGAAGAAACGTGTATAACAACAAAAAACAAAATGGTAATAAATAAGTATTGAAGAAAACATAAAAATTAGGTTTATCAACGTATAATAATAAATTACGATTAAAATAAATATCTTAATAATTTTAATTTTATAAATTTTAAAAAACAGTAATAATTTAAAGGCAATCGAAGCTGTTAGAAAAACTGGTAAAGCTGATCTGGCATCTCTATGGGAAGTGGATTTTCCCCATCGTGTTTTTTAACATACACTATACCACGTACAGTATAAGCAGCTATAAGCACCTTATCTTTTTTCAATTTAAGCGCACTTTTTAAAATTTGATAGAAGAGGTGTTTTATATTTACGACGAAAAGCCGTAAGAGTTTTATTTTATGTTTTAATAATTTGTGTAAAGTCTTTTCAGTTATTTTTGTTAATTTATTTTGAATCACAATAAGAATCTAAATGGTGTGACTAATATTTATCTCCTTTAGCCCATGTCATCCTACACTGATACAAAAAGCGTCATAAGGCTGATGTATTTTTACATCAGGGGGCTAATTCTGGCAGCCGTGATCGAATACTTCTTCGATTCGAAAGCAATTTTATTTATAATTATTTCAGTCGACACTGAACGAATTGAAATTATTTTTTGAGTGCTGTAAAGCATTTGTTTGTGTTTTCACAATACTGAAAAAATAATTTCGAAAGAATTAGAAACAAAATTGCTTTCGAATCGAAAAAGTATTCAATCGCGGATGCCAGAATTAGTCCCCAGTACTATGACAAGTGTCCTAATGCATCATTGTGATGTCAGCCTTTTAACATCACTTGCCCAAATTGTCATCAGGGTCAAAAATTATATATATGGTCAAAGCCTTTTTTGTTGCAATCTAAATCATCTTACCAAATTTTACTTGAATTGATCCATTTTTGACCAAAGGTCTCATACAAATACTATTCCCGAAAATGGATTGAAATGTTGGTATTGACATACAAATTGGCCACAATAACATTGACGATAGACACTATGTCGTAGAACTTGTACCAGTAGGTACAAAACCGACCATACGTAGCATACAAACCCTCTCTAAAATTACTTAAAGACAAAAAAATTTCATATAGCTGAAGATATCTAAATACGATTCCGCATAATGAACTTTACAATGAATCCTAACATAATTTTGTTTTGCCGGATAAATGTTTCCCCATGGTCACCAAATGGTAACCAACTTTACTTTAAAGTCTTCTTTAATGCCTTCCTCTAAATTTGTACTTTTACAAGGATCTATATTTTCTTCTTTAGTAACATCAGGGATTTCTCCGGAATTGCAGTTATCCAAATTTATTTCCACGGGAAGGCTTGCAACATCTTTCTTTTTTTCCTTTCGTATTAATTTATTTAAATGCCTTTTTCCAATCATTTTCGCAATTTTTTTTAACTTTTTTTTGTCACTTCGCGCACACGTTGTCACCAACAAAAGAAAAATTCTATATAAGTGTTTTTGCTTACGAAAAATCCACAATTACCAAGAAGCGCCTGTCAATATTCGTTTTGTAAATGACTTTCGTTGTCATGCGTAAGTGTGTAGACTATAATTTTATTTTTGTTTTTTTCGCTTTAAAACCTTCTTTGTTGTCAGCACTAAAATAGCAGCTTTTTTTGTATATTTTTTTCGTAAGCATTTAAGGCCATGTCAGATAAAACTTTTGCTTCGCGTTGCGTTACCGATTCGCTTTGACATCTAAGATAAATTATACAAACTTATACGAAACATGTCACATAAAGTATTTCAAAGCGGAGCGAAGCAAAAAGTTAGCCAACTCTCATCTTTTTGGTCGTTTTGACAATTGGCTAGTATAAGTTCCTTTTTTAAATTTGTTTGCCAAATTCAATTCCCAAAAACCGTCCAATTTAATTTTTAACTTATATTTTTATAACAAATAAATTAATGTACAAATTACCAACCGCTTTTATAAGTAAACAAACAATGCGTGAGTGTTGTCAAAGTTTTCATTGTGTCATACACCTTTTGCTTTGCGTTTTTCTGCTAAAGGTAGAAACGTCACGCAAAGCGACAAAGTTTTATCTGACACCGCCTTTACTGCTGCAAAAGAGCTCTCTTATTGAAGCGCTCGATTATGCGCATTTTCTCTCAAGTGCTTAAAAAACACGATTTCTTTACTGGGTTCTTACTTATTTATAACCAAAAAAATACATTATTTCTTATAATGGTTATTTGTAACCAAAAAGCAATATTTTTCACTTTAATTGGTTACGATAACCAAATTGAAATATATGTACCGATAATGGTTAAAAATAACCAACTCCAAATAAAGGGAATTTTCCCGTTACCTTTAAAAAAAATAAAAAATAACCATTATTTTTGGTCCCTGGTTATAAAGAAAAACGAAAATTTAACCCCCATATTCATAAAAAATATTTTAGGTTTATAGCAGGTTTATGAAACGAATTTTCTATGAAAATTTGTTTAATAAACCTTTTATTAATCAAAAATATTTTGTATGAATATGGGGGTAAGTGTTTTGTGTTTTGTTTTTTCACATAAATGCACCGTTCCATTATTGAAACAGTAGGACAATATATTTATGCAAAGACTGGCAGGCGCCGCAGTGGCGCAAACGGTGGAACGTTAAGAATTCTGATGATGGGAATGTGGTTATACTCGAAACACGTAAATTCCACCCGAGTTCATTCCCGTGTTCAGTCAAGCATTATCAAAAAAAAAAAAATTTGAATTAATTTTACGTTGTAAATTTCTTCCTTCAAAGAAATAATATAATGAAAATTAAATTTGATGTACTTAAGCCTAATTAAAATATCAAAAACTTCAATTAAAAACTAACAGTTCAATTAAAAATCACAATTGTTAATATTTTTTTATATTATTATTCTGGAGTTATTCAAAATCTATTGGATGACTTTTTTCTTCCTCTACCGACCCTCCAGTCTTATATACATCCAGTTTCCTTAAAATAATAACATGTACAACCATAAATATTTAAATTTTTCTATTATAATATAAAATGTTGACATGCTTAAATCGTTTTAGCATTATGTCCAATTATTTTTTCAAATTTCTCATGCAAACTTATTAAAAATTCCCAGAATTGTAGAGACTTACTTTTGCATTTCATTGTCATTTAAGATTCTTTTACATGACACTGATGTCTTGCATTTCAACTATTATGAAAACAAATTTAAGGGACTTAGAAAAAAGATTAATGGTCTAAAGACATACATACATACATTTGTACTAACATTGTATATGTAAAAATTATTAAAAAAAACAAGTCAGAGTGCTATATTCGGCTGTGCCGAATCTTTGATACCCTCCACCGATAGGAGTGGGCGACAATAAGAAAGTTTTATGCGTTTCTTGTTAGAACTTTCTTGAGTAAAATATCATGATTCGTAACAGTTTTAGCCCAACTAAAATAATTTTTAGGAGTGTAATTTGTATTGGAAGTATGGTAAATTATGGACCAATCATCCCAAAACTCTGAAGACTGATTTCTGGTATTACAAAAAATAAATTAGAATAAATTTCAATACAGCAGTGTAATTAGTTTTAGCGTTAACAGTAAATTTCACAAATTTGCGTGATATTTTTTCTGGCCATATGAATTCAAGTAAGAAATTTTACCGCAATACCTATATCTGTGATGGTTTAAGGCGAATTTTATTATTTTCCCAAAGTGAGCGTTATTTGGTTTTAGGCGCAATAAACTGTTTTCCGAGAGTAGGGTTTATATGGAGCCTAGAGTAAATTATGTACCGATTTTCACGAAATTACAGTGTGATTTGTAGTCACATTAAACTGTGTCGTACTGTTTTAGGCGTACTAAGCTGTTTTCCGGGAGTAGGGCTTATATGGGGGCCTAGTGTAAATTATGGACCGATCTTCAAAAAATTTTACAGTGTGATTTCTGGTCCTGTAAAACTGTGACGTACCAAATTTTAGTATGATAGCGTTATTTATTATAGTTTTAGTCGTACTAAAATGTTTTCCTGCAGTAGGGTTTATATGGAGTCTAGGGTTAATTATAGACCGATCTTCAAAAAATTTAGCAGCGTGATTTCTAGTCCTACAAAACTGTACCGTACCGAATTTAATTATGATAGCATTATTTATTACGGTTTTAGGCGTACAAAGCTGTTTTCCGCGAGTAGGGCTTATATGGGGCCTATAGTCAATTATGCAGCTCTTTAAAGCGAATTCGTGCAAAATTTTAATGCAAATCATTCCGTGCATTATTCCACGACTATGTTAGTTTTGTATCAAAATGATCAACTTTTTTAGCGTGGTGGTTCCACATTTTGATTCATAGTTCTGATCCTACCGAACCGATGTTGCTGGATTTCAATTCCAAACTGCTTAGGAACTACAAGCAATTTGAGACCAAGTTTGTTCTTTTTTTTGCGTTTTTTCGAAACTAAGCGTGTTTTCAACAGACGGACAGACAGACGGACATGGCTAAATCGACTAAGAATTACTTAAGGCGCCAGAATATATATACTTTATGGGGTCTTAGATGTATAATAAAAAAGTTTCACACGGAATGACAAACTTAGTATACCCTCATTCACCACAAGTGGTGGTGGAGGGTACAAAAATGTGTATTAATTTATGTTTTTCTCCTGAAATTGTGTTCATTATTCAGATTTTTTAATAATGGCAAAATCAAAAATTATTGTTCATAACAAATTGTTCCCATATTCAAAACTTATGTACATACTAGTGATGTTACGAATATTCGTATTCGAAATGCCGAATATTCGCTTATTTTACGACATTCGTATTCGCCAAGTTCAAGCGAATATTTCACGTTAATACATTCCAAAAGAAAAAAAATACAAAAGTGTAAAAAATACATAAAGTGAAACCAATAACACTGCGGAACAGCCATTTTGCGGCCTGGAACTTTGTGTAATTTTTTTACTAATTTGAGGTCGCTGATTCCAAATCTAACCTTCATTTTTATCTATCAGCTTCAGTTTTAGAGATTAAGGCACTTTCAGCATATATATTGAAATAACATGAAAATGGTGCATCATATTCCCTTAAGAAAAAAAACCGAAATTCGCTAACAATATTATCTTTATTTTTTTTGTTCTTTAAAAATTCATAAAAAATAAATGTGCAACAAAAGTCACAGTTTGAGTCTAAAAGCAGTTAGTTCAACATATTTCGAATGAAATGAGCTTTATTTCATTGCAATCGGTGCACAACTTTTGATTGTGTTCACAATTTACCGAATTGATAAAAATTGCGATTTCCATAAAAAAAACGTATTTTAATGTGTATGTGTGAACTACAGTTTGTTCCCGGGATTTCCCGTCCCGGGAATTCCCGGGAATTTCAATTGTTTTCTATTCCCGCTTCCGCTATCCCCGGAAATTTTTAAGAAAATCTTTTTCTTAAACTTTAGTAAATCTATGTCGGACTACTGTCTTTAGTAGATTAATCCAACTTAATATCACCACAATATTTACATTTGATACAGTTAAAGGCTTATTAATCGTTTGAGAATTGGCTTTATATAGGGCCAATGATAAATTATAGACCTATTTTCACGAAATTTTATTTCTTGTCTTATCAAACTGAAGGGTAAATTTTACAATAATACTATGTATAAGTTTTTGCGGTTAAGGGCATAGTAAAGTGTTTTCCAAGATTTTGCTTTATATGCGGCATTTCAAGTAATTTTGAGTCTTATGAAAGTAGATTATGCTAAATTGCACCACAAAAGCATTATTCGTTACGCTTAAAGCCATACTAACATGATTAACGAGATTAATCTAAACATGCAGCCGTAGGTAAATTATGGACCGATATTTACGAAATTTGGTGCCTTATAAAACGAACTTGTTTAAATTTAATGACAAAAGGTGCATTCGCCACAAATTTATGTTAGTTTTTGTTGATATTTTGGGAGGTAGTTCCACATTTGGGTGCATAACTTTTTTCCTACTGAAGCGATTCTGCACGAATTCAATCCCAAACAGCCTAGAAGATCTAGATACAATTTGACACCCATATGGCGAAATCGGCTAAGAACGAATGAAGAACTCACAATACAAATCCTTTATCGGAACTTAGATGAATATTAAAAAAATATTCACATCGAATGACAACCTTAGTATACCTTCATCATACACCACTGCTGATTAAGGGTTATAAAATTTTAAAAAAATATGTTATTAAATATATGTAGTAAATAAAATTTCTCCTTTCTGCTGAATTTGTTAAACCGTAAAATTATTTCAGAATTCCTACTTCGTAATGTTGTGGTTTCAGTTCCTAATCGCCCTTCCGAAAACTGTATACCACTAAGACTTCAAAACTTTCATTCCAATTATGCAAATGCTATTGGCATTAAAATTACTCCTTAAGTGTCCTAAAATTACTTTAATCTTGAATTATTTACGTTTTTGGTATATAAAAGATACTAGATTTAATTATTTTAAGCGTAATAGCCAGTAAGAAATATTAGTTTCATTAGAGAAATAAGTAAATAAATAAACAAAAAAATTTGGGCGGGAATCCCGGGATTCCGGGAATTCGATTTTTATTTCCCGCTTTCCCGGGAATCCAAAAAGTGCGGGAATAAAAAAACTAGTGTGAACAAAAAAAAAAAAAATATACATTAAAATATGTTTTTTTTTATGGATTAATTGTGAATACAATCAAAAGTTGTGCACCGATTGCAATGAAATAAAGCTCATTTCATTCGAAATATGTTGAACTAAATGCTTTTATACCCAAACTGTGATTTTTGTTTCACATTTATTTTTTATGAATTTTTAAAGAACAAAAAAATTTTTTTTTCTTAAATTTTTATTTGTTTTTTTTTAAAACTTCAACGATATCTCTGAAGTTACAAGTTTTACTTGTGACGAGTGGAGACGGTTTTCTTGTGTTTGGTGTTCGGTTAACGTAATTAAAAATAAATGCTTTTCTAATAACGCGCATTTTGTTTTGTAAGAATATAACGGAATTGACTTTATAATTCGAAGTGGTTAAAAGCGAAAAAAACTAACCAAAAAAAAATTGTGTACATATTTCTGAGATTTAACAAAATATATTTGTAACTACAAGTGAAATAAGACTACGTTCAATATAATTCCCGGTACTTTAGAAATGCCCTTATCATGTTGATTATAAAAATTTTGTAAAAACTGAATTGAATGAGCCCAAGATAAAAATTTCATTGGGTAAATGTTTCGGCATTTCACGTTAATCAAACGAAATATCTAAAAAAAATTTGTGCTGTAAACTGTTGAAAAAAATAATAATTTTGAAATTTTAGTTTTTCTTAAACTTTTAGAAATAAACTGGTCTAAAATATCTTATAAAAAATCTTTTAAATCACAAGAAAAGCATAGAAATAAAATGGCTTGTATTTTGCGTACACCAGGGATATTGCAGGCCGACTAAATTTGTTAAAATATTTCCAATTTTTTTAAATTTTGCTTAAAATTTTTGTTCGTAAAATTTTTTTAGCTTTTAATAAAATTTAATACTGTAAATAAATTGTTAGCAAAAATCTTGAAAGAATTTCAGTATTTACTAAAATATTTGTAGCATTTTCTGGCCTTGTCTAGTGCAAGATTTGGCTGTAAACAGTTTTAAAACCTGGTCACACTGATAAGAATGCAAACAGTTCCTTGGGGTCATCATAATAACTTCAAGTGGAGTATACAATCTCTCACCGTGTAGAACAATTTGCTTTATTTGTAGTCTTTATATACTTCAGCAAATACTTGGGCTCTTGGGCTTTTATATAATAATAATAATAATGTTAGTATAAAAATTTACAAATATTCAGTAGTGCCATTCAGGTGCGAACTTATCAAATTTCACTTAGTTTTTTTTTCTTTATTGTTATGGACGAGAATGGGGGATTTTTTTAGTTAAATTTAAATATCGTGTGGCATTAAATTTCAAATTGGATATTCGTATTCGTATTCGCAAATATTAAAAATGGATATTCGTAACATCACTAGTACATACCCTCTCACTGTAAAAATGTTGAATGCAAAGTGTTTTTCCATTGCTAACTAAAACACACATAAATAAATATTTTAATTAAATATGGAGATGAGCCCTTTTTATTTCATTTTCACCGCTATGGAGGAGGTATATAACCTTTTTATTCGCACAGTATATCGGTCTATAAGTATACCTCTAAAAACAACAAAAAACTCAATTTCCCAAAATTTGTACATGAGCCCTTTTCGAAATAAATTATTCAATTAATATTGGATATTTGTCGGAAAATATTAAATTATTTGTCATATTTTAAAATTTTATATATTACAATTATTTTTTTTTTCATACCCCTGCCGGAGATCGAACTAGTACCTAGCTAGTAATAAACTAGTACAAATATCACCAGTACTAGTTCTCGACTGTATACTTTTCTGTACCATCTTAATGCTCAAATTAGCATTGGGTGTGCTTGGAAAATCACTAGTACTATTGGTTCTAGTCGTGCACCAGTACACTTGGACCCAATTGGGTGCTTAAGAAACAGTTCGTTACTAGTTCTTTTGTATAAGCTGATTTTCGATGCCTAAATAATGGAAACTGCCTGGTGGAACGTTTCTTACATTAATTTTCTTTTTCACCCCCTAAAAGCCCTTCTACTGACAGCGGAACATCCATACCTTCTTCTGAATTGCAAACAATTCTTAAGCGCAGCTTCTTGAAGGTTTAGTTTTAATGAACCACTTTTTTAACTTTTGCTTTATAGTAAGCTTTGGTAATTCTGGAATCGTTCGCAATTTGTCTTCTAGATTTCTTTCATTTTCTAAGCACAGGTAAGGGCCAATGTTATTCCCAGAATTTAATTCTTCACACTTTTTTTGTTTTCTTGCGAATTTTCGTGATAAAACACTCTACGTTTGAATTCACTGATTTGTTTTTTTAATTTTCTTTTAAAATATCTCTTAGAAGAACTCATTTTAAAATAAAAAATAAAAAAATTACCTTTTTAATAAATATTTTAAAATAAATTTTTTAAGGCACGAGCGACTTAATAACCGAAGCACACTGAAATGACGGAAAAAACAAAAAATTTGTCGATATTGTGCCATCGATTTTTCGATAGCTTTTGGCATGAGAAAAAAAGTTATACTACGACGACATATCAAAAATATCATTTTCCAGGTGTCCAAATTTCTGATATGACATCGCCATCGTTTTAAGCGTACAATTTTACTTTGGATGTACAAATCGTCGGTTGATAATTTAAATGTCGTATGTGGATTTTTTACGGTTTTGAGTTATGATCGATTCCTTAGGTTTTCCGACCTGATCTTTCATTTGGCGTAATCAGTTTTTCGATACCTCATACGGGTTTCGAGATATGGAGTGTTGAGTTTGTCGTATGTGGTATTTGTTGAAGCAGTTTTCAAATTAAACGTCGTATGTAACTGCCACATACGACAAATTTCCATATAAAACGACCAAAAAATTAATTAATTATTTACATGTCGTATGTGGATTTTATAAGAGTTCAGACTTTAAACTCAATTTACTCGAAACTATCGGACTCCACATACGACAATTAAATTTTCAGCCGACGATATTTAAAAAATTTTAATTCGGAGAATTTTTGTTAACATACCTACTAAGAAAAAACCTTAAAAATTAACCTCCATAAAAAAATGTTTCGTCAAATTCACATCAAACCATACGTGTGAATTTTTTTATTACAAACACAATTACAAAAATGTGAGTTTAATGAGCCAGTTTTATATGTGGCCAGGCCACTTATATTATGTTGTGAAGGTGTATATAAATTAAATTTGGATAATTAAATTCATATAATTAATATAAAAAAAGTATGTATGTATGTATGTATATTAAATGAGAACTTATAAATGAAATTAAGACTTTTATTTTGAGTTCCAAACATTACAACATAAGATTTTTCCTTGTATCCGACTTAGTGGTAGGATCACAACTGGGATGAACGACGATTTTTTGGCCGCGAATATTCGTCGCCAGAAATAAAACATATTGGTGTATATGAAAATACGCACAATAATAGCGTCAGCCGAAATTCGTCATACGCGGCGACTTTACAACAGATTTATTTCTATTTCATAAACCGGCGAACAACGCACAGTGGCTGAAACTCGTTTTTCATTGGCCAAAATTCTGTAACTTTTGAATTTTTTAGTGAAATTTTTTTAATCGACAGATAGACTCTTAAACTTTTGTCCACTTTCGATTTCATTAAAATCAGTTGAGTAGTTAAGAAAAAAATAGCTGCCTTACACTATATCACACAAGTCTTACGTATTTTGAAACAAGTAAGAGTGCTATAATCGGCTATGCCGAATCTTGATACCCTCCACTGACAGAAGTGGGCTCTATATTATAAATACATATATATTATTAACTAAGCTTTACAAAGACGAACGTCAGCATTAAAATTGGTTGCGGTTTAGACGTGAATTAAATTATTGACCGACAATAAGAAAATTTTATGCGTTTCTTGTTAGGACTTTGAACATGCTTGAGTAAAATATCATTATTCGTAAAAGTATTAGCCGAACTAAAATAATTTTAAGGAGGGTAATTTATATTGGACCTATGGTAAATTATGGCCCAATCATCCCAAAATCCTGAAAACTGTTTTCTGGTATTACAAAAAATAAATTATCATAAATTTACATACAGCAGTTAAGCGTTAAGAGTGAATTTCACAAAATTGCATGATATTTTTTCTGAGTCTAAGTTGGAAGAAATTTTACCGCAATATCTATATCTATTATGGTTTTAGTCGAATTTAATTAGCGGGCTTTATTTGGTTTTAGGCGCAATAAATTGTTTTCCGAGAGCCTAGGGTAAACTATAGACTGACCTTCACGAAATTTGACATTGCGATTTCTAGTCTAATAAAACTGTAATATACCAAATGTTATTATGATAGCATTATTAATTACGGTTTTAGGCGTACTAAACTGTTTTCCGGGAGTAGGGGTTATATGGGGTCTATGGCTAATTATGGACCGATCTTTACGAAATTTAGCAATGCGATTTTTAGTCCTACAAAACTGTACGGTACCGAATTTAATTATGAAAGTATTATTTACTACGGTTTTAGGCTTACTAAACTGTTTTCCGGGAGTAGGATTTATATGGGGCCTAGTGTAAATTATAGACCGATTACAGTTTAAAACTGTGACGTACCGAATTTTAGTATGATAGCGTAATTTATTGCGGTTTTATGCGTACTAAACTGTTTGCCGGAGTAGGGTTTATATGGGGCCTATTTTAAATTATGAGATCATCACGAAATTTAATAGTATAATTTTCAGTCATATGAGGCGAATTTTTGCAAAAATTTGTATAATTCCGTGCATTATTCTACTATTTATGTTAGTTTTTGTATCAAAATTGTCAATTTTTTTAGGGTGGTGGTTCCACATTTTGTTTCATAGTTCTGATCCTACCGAACCGATATTGCTGGATTTCAAACCCAAGCTGCTTAGGATAACTACAAGCAATTTGAGACCAAGTTTGCTCTTTTCTTTTGCGCTTTTCGAAAGTGAGCGTATTTTCAACAGACGGACAGACAGGCGGACATGGCTAAATCGACTTAGAATTACTCAGGAAGCCAGAATACCCGTGATCAGGGTTACCGTCAGGATTACTGTTTTTTGCTTACACTGTTGAACAGACGTGCTTCAGCTAAACAAGAGTTTTCGAAATAAGCATTGCTTAAAAATAAACTTTGGAATCGTCTCAGAGTAGAAACTTACAATTCCATGCTATTCCCTCTTAATTTTTTCGAAGCGGAGATGAAGGAATGGACTTCAAGTGAAGATTTTATAACAAAATATAGAACGCACATTCCTAAAAAGTAGTGATTTTTCGGATGCATTTGTGTGAAAATATTTTTTACGACTTCTTAATTAGATTTTCGATAGTAGAGTACAAATTAAATTAAAATTTCCCTAATATCAAACATAACTCATATATGTACATACCCTGCGGGAAATTTGTGTCAATTGCTTTTAAAGCACTTATCCCGCGACCAGTGAACAAAATTTTATAATTAAAAGGAACGAATTGTGATAGGTAAAAACAAGACCTATCACTTAACTGGTGATAATGTGTTAAGAGTGTAGTAGGTCAAAGGAAAGGTAATTGGCACAAAACTATTCATGTGACTGGATTCTGTGCTGGTAGTGGCTAATTATCTCTGGTTCTATTACTTTGTATGAATGGGATCTATCTTATTGACATAGTTCATTTGTGACAATATCAGCGACAGGCATTATTTTAAACAAAATTGGATGTGTCCATTAAGGTTATTTCAGTGACCTGTTACAAAGTGTCAAAAAGGTGTCAATTAACCCCTCGTAGGGCATCGCCATGTTCAAGTGACTTGTCACGTGACAAGCTTAGTGTTAGTTCCATTTCCCCTAGGGTACATACATATTCGTTATTTATTATATTTGTTGTTCCTTTATTGAATAATTTATCGTGTTTTCTTTTCTACACAAAAATGTAACATTTTATTTAAAAATTGCAATTTGGTGTTCGTTTTTTTAAAATGGCAACGATTGCCTCAAAGAGCAACACAGCTACGAATAATTGAAAAATTCGGAAAAAAATTTTATATATCAAACAAGCCATAAAATTGATTAAAAGTGTCTTAAACTAAATGAATTGCAAAAATTCGGCTAAAATTGCTAAATAAGCGGACAATTTGCCAACAGCGGAATGATAGAAAAGGTTAATATAATTTAATAATCTTAAAAGCTTTTATGAATCAGAAAACTAACAGGGAAACTCGCTTCTATCGCGAACATGTCTAAAATTCGCGAACAGTTGTAAAATTGGGAACAAACCCCGAAAATTTATTTGAAATCGCTAAATCGGTTTAAAACAAAATGTGGGAAAATAACACAAAAAGCGTAAAAAAATGAATTTTTTGTCAGTTGTTAATAACAGGAAAGGGCATTCCATAAAAAAGTTAAGTTTCTTGAGTACTTCCTACCTGGAATAAATATTTTTTGTTTGACATTTTTTATTTTTCGAATTTATTCTATGAGTTATGTATTTTATAAAGCTTTTTGTATTAGTTCTTTTCCTTAAATTAAAATACATAACTGAAATTTAACTCATAAATAAATTCGAAAAATAAAAAATGTTGAATATAATAAAGTTGCTTATGAAAAGAAATAATTCCCAATATCTATTTGTTAAGATAGTCGAGTTTAATACATTCAATTTATAAAGTATCACTATCCAGTGTGACACAAAGAATGCTGACGAAGGCCGTAGCGGGCCAGAAAATGCATTACATTCTGCTGGTGTCTAATAATTGTAAATTTTTCTGTACATAAATATACTTCATTGCAATCCAACGGAAAGCTAAGGTAAAATGTAACAAGAAGATACAAGATAATAGTCTGGTAGTGTATAAAAGTCATTCCTAAAAAATTTAAGGAATAGAACTATTACAAAAAGCTTTACAAAATACATAACTGAAATTTAACTCATAAATAAATTCGAAAAATAAAAAATGTTGAATATAATAAAGTTGCTTATGAAAAGATATAATTCCAAATATCTATTTTTTGTTTGTTTATAAAAAATTTGGTCTAAATATTGTCTTTAAAATGGGAAATACTGCTTATAAAAAACTTGACCATTTTTTAATTGAAATACACGTTTTTGGACCCCTTTTTCTGGAAAATCCCCTTTTTTGTGACCTTTTTTGAAAATGTTTAACGGTAACGCTGATTGTGGGACGCCATATTTTCAATTGGATATTCGTATTCGGGTTCGCCGAAAATTGCTGCAGATTTTCGTACTCGCACTCGTATTCGAGAATATTAAGAATTGATATTCGTAACATCAGCAATGAATATTAACAAATTAATATCTGTTCGTATTGAAGATTTAGCTTTTCTTGTTCATAAAAATTGCTTCACTTGTTTAAGAGTTAAAGGTCCATTAAAATTTATTACACATGGTTGTCATCTTTGACACCTTAGCTTTAAGAAAGTATCTTAAAAAAATAAACAAACAGTCAAGGTTTTGCGAAAACAATAAAAGCAATTTGTTTTTGTTTTTAATTTGTTGTTTTTTACCCACTTACAATTACAATTAATGTTGGGAGAATTCCAACTAATTGTAGTGGGGAATGTAAGAAAAGATAAACACACTGTTTTATTGTTGGTATTTTGCTTAAGCTTTGATATCGTTGCAAACAAGAATGATAGAAATAAAGATTAAGCCTTGAGCATGTTTTACCGTTTGATGACGTAGTAGTTCTCTTGTAAGGAATACCAAGTCTGTTTCATATGCGAAATTCGTAGTTTTCAACCAGTGTTTAAAAATGCTTGACTATTTTTAATGTTTTTGTAATTGCTTAACTTAACTTAAGAAAAAGAACACAGTAAAAGCAAAAAGCAAAAGCAAACGCAGAAAAAGTGAGAGTAAATAATTTATTTATTCTCACCATGTTTATGTTCTCAGCTTAAAAAGCCAGCCAAGCAACCACTTGAAAAAAAAAATTGCTGTTGCTGTAAGTTATAAGTTTTTGTTTATTTTTTTTTTTGCTTTGGCTTAACTGTAAATTGATGTGCTTAAATTCAGCGAGTATTAACTTCTTTGCTGTTTTTGACTTCATTGCTGTTGCTTGCTGTTGCAGGCGTTAGTTTCCTAGAATATATACATAATTACATAACACAAAATAAACAAATTAGTTTAAAAAAACGTGTAGTTTCATTTACGTATGTATGTAGGTACCTATTTATTAAAAAAAAAAAACGCAAAATACCAAAAAAATTCGAAACAAATTCGACAGCAACAGCAAAGAAGTTAACTTGCTGACTTTAAGCGCATCAAAAGCAAAAAAAAAACAATCAAAAACTTAATACTTACAGCAACAGAAAATTTGTTTTCTTAAGTGGCTTCTTTGCTGACAGATTAAGCAGAGTACATGCACATAGCGAGTTTAAACAAATTATTTACTCTCTTTGTTTTGCTTTTGCTTTTTTGCTTTTGCTGACTCGTAATCAAAGAGTTAAGTAAACACTTAGACACACAGTTTTTTAATTTGCTGCAAAAAATGTAAACAAAGCAAAAATGTGCGACTGTTGCTATTTTAAAGCAAGCAATTTAAACACTGTTTTCAACAACAAATTTGTGTATTACGTGATAATTGGCAACCCTGCAATTAATTTACTCAGAGAGTTCAATAAAAAATATTATATCGATTGTACAAAAAAACTACGAATTTTAATTAACATTTTTTATTAAAATTATTATTATAATAATTAAAATTTTAAAAAAATGTTGAAACGTGTGTTAAAAATTGCATTATAAAGACAATTTAAAAAAAATGAAAATAGAAGAGAACAGCAAAGAGTACAAACATGAAGTGTGCAGTGGGCAAATACCAATAATGTAACCGCAAAAAATCAAGTGTGAAATTGGGTCAAAAACTAACGTGTTACTTGCTTTTAACTAAATGTTTATATTTTTAGCTATAGCTAACAAGGATATAAATATATTTCTGTATGTAAAAAATTAAATTATGAAGAAAAAAATAACTTTAATTAAAAAAATTTCTGTTTTCAAATATAAATCTTCCCACTGTCATGTTTACACATAAACATAACAGTTTGAAAGCTAAAAATTATTAGCCAATGAGAACGAAAGTTGTGTGACGTCAGAGTTCCTTCATGCGCAGTAAAAAAATTTTTATGTCTGTCTGATGTCGTAATCTTTATTTCTATCATTCTTGATTGCAAACAAGACGTTTTGAGTGTAGGTAATTCTCATTCCCTCTGTAGTCTTGTTTACTGATAGCTTTGGCTTTTCTAAGATTATTTACGAGAACGTTTTCTGATGATTTGGCCTAAGCAACCAGTGAAATGCGCATAGGAACAGCTTATCCTCCAACAATAAATTTCAGTATTTTTATCATTTAAAAAAAAAATGGAATAAGCACAATAAATGAAATCTTTTAATGAAAAAATTATGTATTCCCAAAAACCACTTTTTGATAATAAATTTTAAGTAATTTTTTTTCAAATTTCTAAGTAATGTTAATAAGAAATTTTTGATTTAATTTCAAAAAAATCGAGTCAAAATAAATCAAAAAACTGTGACTTTTTCGCTCTGTACGTCCCACACAGAAAAATTCTTCAAAAATGTTGCCTCAATTAAAGCATTAATTAAAAATAAATTCATTTTTAATTAAAAATTTAATCAAGTGAATTAAACGTTTAATCAAGTGAATTAAAAGTTTAATCAGGGGAATTAAAAGTTTAATTGATACTATAAATTTGCACCAGTAAACAAATTAATAGTTGCAATTAAACGTTTAATTCACTTGATTAAAAGTTTAATTCACTTAATTAAATTATTAATTAAAACTGATTTTATATTTGATTAATGCTTTAATTAGGGCAACATTTTTTTCTGTGCATTGAAAAATACGCTCTATAATATTATATAAAACCTGATATCAATGCAAATTTTTGAAAATGTGATTTACTTTCGCTATTAATTTAACTATTTTTGCATACAATTATATCCAGTATACATTACTATTACCCAGTATAAATTATTATTCTTAAAATTTTAAAAATTTAACAAACGATTCAGATTTTAGAATTTAGTTTCCAAAATCAATTGAAGACTGACTTGTTTTTCGGTAGGGATCCGATGATTGATGAAATCTAATAAAGCTTAAGCCTTATTCCAAATTTCTATAGAAACAATTTTTTAATATTTTCAACGAACTATCTGCCAATATTATCAATTTATCATCTAAAACAATTAAATTTTTATTGCGATTTAAATTTTTTTTTTGGAAATTCAAAGAAAAAACTTAACCCGTACTCATAAATTTTTTCATATAAGTAAGAAAAAAAAAGGTAAACTGCATTTTAGAAACCGCCAAAATAATCGACAATTTTTTTAATTTCGCCAAAAACATGGCGATTCATGACAGCCCTGGTCACCATTTAGACAGGGATGTTCACACGGACAGCAATATTCGTGTTTCTCTCTCCCATTCCTGTTTCGCGCCCCAAACATGATTGAAACAACATGTTTTGCCATACAACATTTTAAAGGCCGTGTCAGATACAACTTTATCGCTTTGCGTGACATTTCTACCTTCGGCAGAAAAACGCAAAGCAAAAGGTGTATGCCACAATGAAAACTTTGACAACACTCACGCATTGTTTGTTTACTTATAAAAGCGGTTGGTAATTTGTACATTTAATTATTTGTTACAAAAATAAAAGTTAAAAATTTAATTGGACGGTTTTTTGGAATTGAATTTGGCAAAAAAAATTTAAAAAAAAGAAAATTATACTAGCCAATTGTCAAAGCGCGCAAAAAGATGAGAGTTGGCTAACTTTTTGCTTCGCTCCGCTTTGAAAGTACTTTATGTGACATGTTTCGTATAAGTACGTATATTTTATCTTAGATGTCAAAGCGAATCGGTAACGCAACGCGAAGCAAAAGTTTTATCTGACATGGCCTTAAGAGCGAAACAGGTCGTTTCATTTTGAAACATGCTGCGAAACAGGAAAAATGTTCTATCATCTCCAATTTTGATAATAATTATTGTTAGTTTATCTGAACTAGCTCTCAAAAAAAATTAAAACAATGAAACAAATAAAATAAAAATTCATGTTAAATTAAATAAAGTGATAATTATTAAAAAATAATATTAATAAAAGTATTAAGTAATATATTTTTACTTACATTTTAATCTATTTTAAATAGAATCACACTAACAACACAAAAAAATCTCAAAATGAAACAAGAATGAATCGTATGAACAGCATGTTTGGCAATCAAGTTTCAGAGAGCGAAATAAGTGGTTTCTATCGTCGTATGAAGATGGGGAAGAGAGTATGGTTTTTGTGTTCGGTACTCGGCGACATGCTTTGTTCACATTTTCTTTGTTGACATTTGCTTTGCTTTTTGACAAAAAAGCAACAATAGTAACAGAATGTTGCCGGCAACATGTTCGCCTGTGTGACCGCGAATGAAAAAAACAAAAAAGAACTCCAGAAGTTTTCCTTCCAAATGTTCGCTCGTCTAAACTCGGACTAAGCCATTTTTCTTGTTCTTGTGCAGCTCTTTAGTAAATACTGTAATGTACCGTTACTAGGGTATTCATAATCGGTTAATCGTTCGATTAATTAACCAAGGTTTTGGTTTAATCGGTTAATTTTGCTATTGATCAGTTAACCGATTAATAAAGTTTTCTTATATGTAAATTAAGTAATTTTAATAAATAAAAATGCATAATTTTTTTATTATTTGGAGTGAATTAGAAAAAACAACAACATGACAAAAATTCTTGAACTAAAACGAGCAAACAAAAAATAATTCATAATAGTTATTTCAATAGTTTTAGGAGATCTTATAAAATAATCCTTTACACATATAATTTGGTTTGAGTGTTAAGGACTTAGGCGATTCTTTTCTTTAGTTTTGATAAAACTTGTCTTGGAAAAAACTCTTTTACTTATCGTAGATGTTGGAAAAATCGATTTCTGTATTTCTCTAAACATATAACATCTTCCATTATGCCATTAGAGTCCTGTTTTAATTTTTGAAATTTGTAACACTTCTTATTGTTTCGGATAATTCTGTTAAAAGATTAATATGAGAAGAAACAAATAACTAAGCACATTCATATAAAAAGTACTGGAAACAAAAAGTTGTTGACAGCATTAAAAATGAAGATCACTGAACACTTTCTTTTTTATAACCGGTTTAATCGTTAATTAATTCGATTAACGGTTAACCGAATGAATACCCTAATGGTTACATATGGTTGAATTAACCGACTATATTTTTTACATTTTTATAAATAGCAAATAATTTTAAATTAAATTAAATGGGCCTAAAAACTGTTTTTGGGCATATTTCCTGTTTCCCTGGTGACTGATATTCAATTAATATATGAAAATTACTTTTAAAACGCGCCTTTTATGCTTTCGATTGGTGTTAAATTGATCACAAATTATTTTTTCCATTTTAAAGATAAATGCTTCCTTTACAAACATTCAACAGCCCTTTTATGTAAAATCATTTCTCATAAATAATCATATTAAAACAATAAAAGCAGCAACAATTATTATTGTTCTTTGCTATCGTATTTTTTATTATAACAATTTTGCTCTTTAACTCTTTTTGTAAATTAACACGTATAAATAAAACTGAATTAAAAATAATAAGCGCTGAACGATTTTTAATACGTTTTATGCATTTCCAATCTTAAGGATTACTAACGGGCCAATACAACAAAAAATTGCATTACCCTCTTTCGGTTAAACAAAATAAAAATGGCGCATGGTTTTTGGTAGATATAAGAGTGGAAAATAGAGTATTAAGAGAAATCAAAATTAAATCTTCATAGGGGATAGGGAATTTGATTTTTAAGAACTTAAAATGTTTTTTGGAAATTCAAAAAAAATAAAAAAAAATTTATTACAAAAAAAGAGAAGCAGATACAAAGAGAAACGTGTGTTTTTGCATATCACAGTACAACATTTTTCAGGTGATTGATTCGGGACTCAATTCTGATAATTGTTTATGAAAGTAGACCCAAAAAGAAGAACTTCTGCATCATTAGTTTGGTCAAGGTACATCAAATAATAATTTAAAAATTAATTTGAAGTTAGTAAGTATCGTATAGGGGATTTTGTCACGTTTTAGGCTCTTTTCTTGGTCATAACTCGAGAACTACTAGTCCGAATAAGCTGAAATAAATTTAAAAAAAATTAAGAATTACAATTCCTTTAATCTGTAAATACAACGTTTCGCTACATAAGCAACAGTTCCGCAGTTATGAAAAAAATATATTTTGCCCAAAAAATTTAAATTTTTTATTTTTAATTCATACAAAAAAAGTGTAAAGTCCTATCCTTTCACGTAAAGTCGCAAAACCTATGAACAAAATGAGATATAAATCATGAAAATCGATGAACGCGATTCGCTTTTATTCACAATTAAGTAAAGGTATGAATTTCAAAAATTTTCTCGAGATATCCACAAAATTCTTTGGAAAAAACATTGATGACTTTTTTAATGATTCTCAGAATTAAAAAAAGGAATAAACAAAAAGGTTATTTGATTTTTATGATTGCGGTAGCAAAGTAATAAGCGTTAATAAATGTGAGTGGACAATTAAAAGGAAAAAAGGAAAGTGCACTTTTGAATGAATTGAATTTTTCTCCGGTTTTTAAAAGTGAATAACAACAAAACATATAATATATGGAAAATAACAAGTGCCCACAATTGGATAATTTGTGTTACGTTTGTGGTCATATCATCCCAAAAAGAGGCCAACTGGATCGAAAAAAATTGATTACTGAGGAATTCAATCAGCGTATTGTCATTATTTTGATGAAGCAGATTTAAGTGGTGCAAATTTTACGCCGAACACAGTGTGCAAAAATTGTTATAATACCCTTATAATGTGGATACACGGAAAAGGTGGACAGTTTTCTTTTATGAAGCCAGTAATTCGGGTGGAAGACCTAACTGGACATGATGAATCCAGGTGCTACGCATGCATAAATTCTCGTCATGGATTAAACCGAAAACAATTGAAAACAAAAGTATACATTGCTGCTTTTACTGCCACACTTCCAGTTAAACGCGCTGCTGGTACCGATACACCTAAACCTCCGAGTCTGGATACTGTGTCCCTGCAAGCCGAAACCGTTTTCACCAATCCGACCAATTTGAATGATGCTGATTGGACACCTGATATTGAAAATAATGGACCACAACCGCTAACACAAATCTACAACGCCAAGCCGTTGACGAAGCAAATACGTTCACCTACTCCCATGATATCCCAGAATATGAACAACCTACGAAGAAAATAAGGTCATCAGAACCACAAGCGTCAACTTCAACGAGGATGGATAGTGACAATAATTGAAAATGTTCTAAATTTTGTTTCCATGCATAGATAACATATAAAAATCGCATATTTTCTGTGTAAGAATAGCTGTAATATGAATCGGAATGTTTTTTTTCATGCAAAATAAAGAATCAATTAAAAAAGTCATCAATGTTTTTTCCAAAGGATTTTTTATAAATTAAAAATAAAAAATTTAAATTTTTTGGGCAAACAATATTTTTTTTCTCCATACATTTATTTATAACTGCGAAACTGTTGCTTATGTAGCGAAACGTTGTATGAACAGATTAAAGAAACTGTAATTCTTTAAATTTGTTTCAGCTTATTCGGACTAGTGGTTCTCGAGTTATGACCAAGAAAAGAGCCTTAAACGTGACAAATCCCCCTATACAATACTTACTACCCAATAAAAAATGGAGCTTCCAACGAAGCAGGTTTGTAAGGGAGAAACGTAAAAGTTTCGCTTACCATATCGCTTACGGAAGACATGAATTTTATATGGCGACTTCCCACTTTGAAGCAATACATTTTTGACACAGAAAGCGCTTTCTTCAGCGCATATAAAAATTGTTGAATGTAACGATCAGCTTTGCACACTGAATTTTTTGTTAGCGTTAGTATTTTATATGCTCCCTTACGAACCTGCTTCGTAGTAAGGGAATGTCGTGGCTCTTCAAATATTTTTTAAGTTATTAAGAATTCGTTCGCTTACCTTACTGCATCTCTGTATGTCTTATTGCGTAGCGCTTAAATGTGAGCTTACTTTTTGAAATGTACCATTAGTGCTTCGCAAAATAGGAAAATTTTTTATTGGGTAATATCAAATTAATTTTTAAATTATTATTTGATGTTCCTTGACCAAACTAATGATGGGAGGGTGCAGTTTCGATTCCCACGAGAGGCTCTGACCTCTGTCACTACAACGGGCTGAAGGTCTAAGTTACTATTGCTCGGTTAACTAAGTTAGAATTTAATTTGTAATTGTATAACTCTTAATCAATCCAACAAAAAAAATCCTTGATTAGAAAACATAAAAAGTGTAACATAACAAGTTAAAGTGCTATATTCGGCTATGCCGAATCGTATATTCCCTTTACCATTGTTGGGAGAGAACAGAAGTTTATGTATATATATAAACACACAGAAATCTACATACATTTTAACAAACTTAATTATAAAAATAAGAGTAATTTTTGGGATTTCAGAATTTTGGCCGATTTGACATATTTGTATACCCACGTCTTTAGGAAGAAATTACCATTTACTCGGGCTCGGACTTGGAAAGAAATATGGTTCCCGAAAATAGTTATTTAAAAAAAAAATTATATTGTGGTAATAACTTGTTTGTCTCTGAACCGATTTTTCCGAGTTTTTCAGAAAATATGTTCGATCTTCCGACATATAAGACATATCCATAGGTCACATTATAGCCTTTTTTTGCCCATTTTTTGAGTATTTATGTTATATTTTGAGACAAATTTATATACCAACGTGCTTATTTTGATATTAAAACGTGTCCATAGGTCATACTAATTTAAATGTTTATGTTTTCTTGGCTATTTTTGGAGTATTTTGATCATAACTCGGTCATTCTTTAACATATTTGGCAAATTTATCGACGTTCACTTCATAAATACCGCCCACATTTGTTCGGATGTTGTATATTGATAACCAAGATGCTTGTGCCTAATTTGAAAACTTTGGCCCTTTCAATAAAGTCTTTGTGCGGCAAGTACCGTGCCCTCTTTTCCAATCCCGTCCATATTTTGTGGGATGCTGTGTATTAATAACCGATATGTTTGTACCTAATTTGGGAACTTTAGCTCGTTTCGTTCTCCAGATATACAGAAATGTATTATGTCTTTGTGTGGGAAGTGCCACACCCACCTCTCTAATGCCGCCCATAACTAGACCATTTTAGAGAGTTAGTGTATTGATAACCAATATGTTTGTACCAAATTTGCTGTTCTGCAGATATACAGAAAAAAAGGAATAAAAAAATAACAACAACATGGGATTTATGGGAAAAATTAGACGTAGTCGTGGCTTTTTGCTCATATCTTAGCCATTTATGGACCGATCTAGTTGAATTTCAATAGCAAAATTAAAATGAGCATATCTGACATAAATATATATCAACCAAGTCCCCATCATATCTGGGGTCCTTGGAAAACCCATTTCAACAGACGGACAACCGGATTGGAACATCTCTTCTCATTAGAAGCCATATTATATGTACTGTATAGGGTGTAATTCAATATTATAGAAATTACAAACGGAATTTTATACCCTTCAGTGAAGGGTATAAAATGGGATAGCAGAAAAGCTGATACAAAAAGAGAGACGTGTCGGTTTTTGAGCAGTAAATGATAAAGGGGTTTATAATTGTTATCTAAAATGTAAATCGTCCAGGGAGTAAAATCAACGCCAAAACTTTGACTTTGCTTTAAATTTTTTTAAAATTTGTTTAAACAAAAAAAAAAAAAATACTTGGAAAATGTTAACGAAACACACCTTAAGAAGTAGTTAAAAGTATTTATCTACTTTTTTCAAAGCGTCTTCTAGAATTTGTTTTGAATATTTTCAACTAAAATAAAAAGAAATATGTCATCATCCGGTTGGGGTGCTTGTCAGACAGCACACAAAAACAACATCAGAAGGTAACCCAATTTGTTAGAAATGGCAGAAAAAGTTATTTGTGACCCTTGAAGAATAGAGAAAAAAACAAACACACACACACCCACAAATAGAAAACGAAAGTAATTTGTTATTTAGGAAATAGAGAAACATAAAAAATGAAAAAAAGGAAGACTAAAATACTTAAAGGAAGATTTAATAAAAAATTACAAATGTTCAAGTTTTAAGTAAATATTTCTGTAATAACTTTTTGTTTATCTATTTACTTAAATTATTTTTAAAGTGCCACAATGCAAATGAAAAGCAAAGGAAGTAAATTGTAACGTTTATCACGAACGTTTTTTATATTTCATGTAGTTTAAGTTAAAGTATTTTAGCTTTAAGGTTTTTTAACTCTTTTTATAAAAAATCTTTTGCTTTTTTTAAGTCTGTGTTACAGGGATGTTAAATGGGGTTTTAAATTTTTTACCAACTTCCAAAAAAATGTACTTTTTGGACCTTCACGGTACAATTTTGTTTTTTTAATTTATTAAACCAACAAAAATAGTACAAAAAAAAATCAATTGTGCACAAAAAAAAAGGAAAAATGACGAACATTGAAAACAATGAAAAATTGAGAAATTTTAAAAATTTACAGAATTATGGGACGTTAAATATGAAAGTTATGAAAATAAAACAAAAAAAGCAGGATAAGATAAATTTATTTCTTATATATTTGTTAAGTAAAGTAGTACTTTGTAGTAGTACTAAGTTAAGTAGTTTGTAGGCGAGAGAAGAAAAAAGTAAAGGGTGTTACGCATACAGCGTCGCCCCTTACCAACAAACTTCGTCTGTCTGCCTTTCACTTGCCACATTGCAAAAGCGCTCTATACACCAAAATACTAATCGCATATTTAAGCCCCCATTACATTAACGATTTGTTGTACAACATAAATGCAATGAAAAGGACTCGATAATTTGTTTGTTATACTAAAAATTCTAAAAGGGGGAACTATGGCCAATTTTTAAATTGTACCAAATGAGTTACGGTAGTAGCACGGTACTTTAGAAGGTCAAAATGTACCAAAAAAAAGTACAATTGTACCAACCTTAACAACCCTGCTGTGTATAGAAATATATATTTATCTTAGGGCTGCCAAACGGGCTCGATTGTTAAGCTTTTTCAATGCGTGAGAAAAAGTGTTATTTGTCAAGCTTAACAAGAATTTAGAAAATTTCTATTAAATTGACATAAAGAATCTAGAAAAAATAGCCATTATTGATCGTGTAATTTATATTTGGCTTACAGCACTCCAAGTGTTTTTTTTTTTTTAAGGGGAAACCGAATTGTCGAATAGAGTTAAAGAAGAATTTGTATTTCAAGGAATATTAATATTCTAAAATTTTCAAAAATGTACCAAATTTGTTTAAATTAAAACCATATGAGAAAAAAAAATTGCTAAATCTTTTATTCCCTTCGCCATAATATTGAAAAGCCAATTTTTTCCTAGCTTATATGGTCCGATTTGGCTCATTTTCTATATTAAATATACAAAAAGCGGAGCAAAATTTATACCCCCTATCTCATATGGTGTAGGCGTTGAAGGGGTCATCTGAAGGATATTTCACCGTTTGGCGTTACATCCTTCCGAGCAAATTAGGTGCACACCTACCTGGTATGCGACAAACATCTAAAGTGGCAGTGCTATTGAATGATTTCTACAGTTCAAAGTTTCACTAAAGAACTTTCTCACTTTGGTGACGCGGAATCAGTAGTAGGCACCGGTCTAACTATTGGTTAAGGCCTCCGTTAGTATGCTTCTTGCGGGCAATGCTTCCTGTATTTCAGGATTATTGTCTTTGCGGGAGCCTTGCTCTTTGGATGGAAAAATGCATTTAATATAAGTTGTTTATCTGGTATAATTAGGTGTTTTAACTGTGGGCAACAGAAGGGCACTTTCTTGACGAAGGGATGCTTCCGGGGATCATGTGATGGCTGGGGTTTATATCCTAAACAGCGGGAAGGAAGACTTTCAGATGGAAGGCTAATTTGTTCACCCTTGTGCGATAGTTTTGTCTGTGGACGTTCTTTTGGAATTAAATATAGCAGTGGAGGTTACATAGCTCCGGCTGAATAAGGAGCGAGTGCATAATTGTGTGCCTTTATGTGAAGTACCCGTGCACTTACGTGTGAATTTGGTAAATGAGATTTTGCCATATAGCAAGTGTTGCTCTCTTTCAATATTTGTACAAATACTGGAAGAACAAGGTAGTTATTTGTCTATAACTAGACCATTTATAGACCGATTTTGCTATTTTCACTAACAGTATTCTATTAAGTTTATTTTATATAAAAGTAGAAAAATAAAGTTCCTTAATTGTAAAAAGATTTTTAAAAAGTATAGATTTATAGGCAATTTATGAGGAAAAGTTATAGCCAGTAGTAATTTTTTTCGTATTTCCCAGAAATTTTTGGGCTGATCTGTTTGCATTACAAATGCAAACTATTCCAAACTATACGTGATATAACTAAATAGCAAATTGATTTTCACCATATCTGTGATCTTCAGAAAACCCATTTCAACATACACACGGACAGGAAACGCGAAGGATGAAGAGAGGGACATCGCTAAATCATCTCTGCTATTTATAAGGATCCATTATATAATTATATTTTTTAGGTCGAACATCAATATTGTAAAAGTTACAAACAGACTTTTATATAAGAATCGAACCTATACATACATTTTGGTAAATAATATAATTTTTTTTTTTTTTAATTTATTTAAATTTTTAATTGTCAGGAAAAATCAAGCTTTTTTGTCTATCATGTTTTTGTCGATTTCGATCTGGCAAGTCTAATTTATCCACATATTTTTTTACCCAAATGTTTTGCTAATAAAAGACGTATGAATGATGGCATCAACAAATATCACTCATACGCATGTTGTTTATATATTAGTGTAAAGAGTTTGTTCGAATGTAGCAAGTTGTATGTGTATCATAATATGATTTCAAAAAAGCCCTATGTTACAAAAAATTCAAAATCGACTTTTTGATCGATTATGATGCACCGTATTAAAATACATGTTTCTTGAACATTTTACTCTTCTACAATAAAAAATAACGTTTTTATCAACAAAATTCAAAAAGACGTTAGTGCAAGCGCCTTTCGATAAATAATAAATATCAAAAACAAAAAACGAAAGTTTTGTATTTTTAATTTTGCTTATCAACAAAAAGTGTGCCTTGCCTTTCTTGTGTTTTAATAAGCGATCATCCCATATCTTTTCTTTCCTTTTTTAAATTTTGGTAAGATTTCAATGCAGAGTATTTTGCTTCTCCTGTAAAAATTTTTCAATGTAACTTAGGGCCTTTTTGACATTATATGACGAAGTTTTTTTTTTTTAATAAAAACCTTGTCCCTGGGATGTATCTTAGGGGGCATTTATACAGTGTCTATTCAGACATGTCTGTTTTATTTGTTCTCTTTTGAACATGCTTCCAAAAACTTATTGTCTTTTCACGATGTCTTTCCAAACATGTCTGTTTTCTTGTCTAATATCCATATACATACATTCAAATTAAAAAATAAAACTCGTTTCGTGTCTGTTTGACAACCCTTCTTTCTTCTCTAACCCGATCGCGAACAAATAAAGCATAGACATGTCTGAAAAGACACCGTGTAAAAACTCCCTCTTAAACCAGGAGCTATAGAGAAACGACTAGAGTAGAAACTCTCGTTAAAAGAATTAAAAACAGTTTATCGGTTTATCTGCAACAACTATAAAATAAACACATTGGTTACACCACATAATTAAAGAGTTGACTTATTTCGTTCTCTTCCTAATCTAGTCGTTTTCTATGCCAGGAACACATTTGTATGGCTTAAATGGCAGTATGTATCTTAAAAAAAAATACACAAAAAAAATTCTAAAAAAGCCTCAAGTTGGTTCCAGCATTTTAAGCCCAAACGACAATAAAAATCACCAAGAAAAAATTAAATAAGCTAAATATATTCTTCAACTACAAAAATAATTTACAAACTTTAAACTTGAACTTTTTAAACCCTTCACCACCACTAGTGGTGAATTAGGGTGTACTAAGTTTGTCATTCCGTGTGAAACTTTTTTATTTTACATATAAGATTCCATAAAGTATATATATTCTGGCCTCTTGAGTAATTCTAAGTCAATTTGACCATGTCCGTCTGTCTGTTCGTCTGTTAAAAACACGCACACTTTCGAAAGGCTTAAAACAAAAGAACAAACTTAGTGTCAAATTGCTTGTAGTTACCCTAAGCAGTTTGGGATTGAAATCCAGCAAAATCGGTTCAGTAAGATCAGAGCTATGAATCAAAATGTGGCACCACCACCCTAAGCAATTGATAATTTTGTTACAAAAACTAACATAAGTGGTGCAAAAGTGCACAAATTTGTTTTATACGCCTTGAAATCACACTGTCAAATTTCGTGAAGATCGGTCCATAATTTACCCTAGGCAACATATAAACCTCACATTCGAAAAACAGTTTAGTACGCTTAAAGCCGTAATACTATCATAATAAAATTTGGTACTTCACAGTTTTATAAGACTAGATAGACACACTCAAAATATTATGTACGTAAATCCCATAGAAAATTCATTTAAAACAACTAAAAATTTATTTAAAAAACGGATTATTTACATTTCATTTAAAAAACGTGTTACATAAATTTTTGAATATTTTTTTAACAGGATAATCCGTAAAATTTAACAGTTATTGCTTTAAAAAAATATAATTTGACTGACAAAAAATCAAACTGTTTACATAACAACATTAGTACGGAAAAACAGTATTTTTTGGTAGTTTGTTTATTGAATAACAAACATAAAATTTAAAAGATAAATTGATTCGTAAAATAACTATATTTTTATTAAATTTTAACAGTACGGAAAACGAATTTAATAACCTACAATCAGTTACTGTAATAATTTTATGAGTGCACTAATACATTTTGTGATAATCGGTCCATAACCCAAGGTGACCACCAGCCATCAAATGATGTTAAGATATGATGTTATGAAAGAGCTGTTAAAGCATGAGGAATACCTCTAACATGCTGAGTCTATACATAACACTAACATCATGTTAGTGTCAATGCTAAGCGTTTCATGTCAGTTGTGATTGGCTGTAATTTGCCGTAGGCCACATATAAAGCACACTCTGGGAAATTTATCAATTACGCCTTAAACCATAGCAGATATAATGGGTGATTTTTTAAGAGCTATAGGAAAGTTAAAAAGAAACACATAAAATTCGGAAAAATGCATGAAATCTTTATTTGAATCGATAGTACGGTCCATATAATTTAATGTTTGAAGATTATTTTATGCAAATGTTGACCGTGACTGCGCCTCAAATGGTCCATCTGCTTAGTCCAATTTTGGCATACTCTTTCCAACATTTCGGCCGGTATCTCATGAATAAATGCTTCAATGTTGTCTTCCAATGCGTCGACTGAAGCGGGCATGTGTGTATAGACATGAGCTTTAACATAGCCCCACAAAAAATAGTCTAAAGGCGTTAAATCGCACGATCTAGGCGGCCAATTAACCGGTCCCGAACGTGAAATAAAATGTTCACCGAACTCGCCTCTCAACAAGTCCATTGTTTAGCGTGCTGTGTGGCATGTAGCACCGTCTTGTTGAAACCACATGTCATGCAAGTCAAGCTCTTACATTTTGGGCAAAAAAAAGTTGGATATCATCTCACGGTAGCGCTCACCATTCACAGTTACGTTACGATTCGCATCATCTTTGAAGAAGTACGGTCCAATGATGCCACCAGCCCATAAGCCGCACCAAACTGTGACTTTTTCTGGATGCATTGGTAGCTCTTGCAATGCTTCTGGCTGATCTTCACTCCAAAATCGACAATTCTGCTTATTAACGTACCCATTGAGCCAAAAATGTGGGTCGATTAAACTGACCATAAAATGGAAGAAGCGCGCGATGAACTTTCTTAACAGAGCACGCATTTTGATAATAAAATTCAATAATTTGCAAGCGTTGTTCGTTTGTAAGACGATTCATGGTCAAATTATAGACCAAACTGAAGATGTTTGACAGTGAAACAAAACACGAAACGTGCGTCAGCTGTTTAAACAAGTGTTGCCAAAAAGATAATAGCTAAAAAAAATCACACGTTAGATATTGCGGAAAAATTTGTTCCAAAAATGTTATGTAATTTTGTGATATACGGTCCATAATTTACCTTAGATCCCACATTAAGCAGCCTTCTGAAATGAACTGCAAACGCAAAAATTTATTTCACTGCTATATTAAAAATTATTTCAATATATGTTTTTAATACCAAAAATCACTCTACAGAAATTTGTGATGATTGGTCCATAATTTACCACAGGTCCAATATAAATTCCCCTCCTGAAAATCATTTTAGTTCGGCTAAAACTGTTACGAATCATGATATTTTACTCAAGGTAGTTCAAATTTCTAAAAGATAAGGATACAACTTTCTGATTGTCGATGGAGGGTATCAAAGATTCGGCACTGCGGAAAATAGCACTCTTACTTGTTTTCTTTATTGCCGTTGTTAAACAATTTTTCACGCTTTTTCCTTCCCTGTCTCTTCTCTAATCAATGTAACAAAATTGAAATTATCAGCACATTTCTAACGAGATTTTAACCCCCATAAAATATATTTTACTATTTATTTTATTTATTCACATTTTTTTTATTGAAGAATTTTTGACGTTCATTTTCATATTAAGTTTACTGTCTTTTTCAGTTTAAATATTTGCTTATTGCTGTCATTGACGATGGTGAATATTTAAATAAATGCTTTTTAATAGAAAAAAAGAAATCTTAAATTACATTTTTAAATTAAGTAAACATGGTAGCAATTTACTCCTAAGCACGCACATAAGCATAAACTTACCCAGCGCGAAAACTTAGAAGACCTTCTTACTTCAGGCCTTATTTAAGACCTGTTTTAAATTTTTTTTGATTCAATTACCATTTTTATCTAACTGCTAAAGAATGCATCATAGAAAGCCTCGGCTCTTTCGTATAAAAGATAAGATACTCATTCCACACTCGCTTCTATGAGAAGGGAGAAGAGAAGGAGAAGCATTTTTTGTTTTGTTTCTTGCAAAAGCAAAAGTAAAGGAATTATTTTTTTTATCCAGTTGCTATTCGTATGTACCTGTCAAAGAAGTGAGAGCGGAAGGCCTGACCCGCAATGACAACGTATGTAAAAAAGATATGAGTATGGAATGGAGCGAACAGAGTTTGTACATCCAAAAGAAGGAGTACAGAGGCCTTCTAGAAGGCATCCGTACTCCTTCTTTTTTCCCGCTGGGTACTTATACTACGAGTACACATACATACATAAATCGACATATAAAAAAATAAAAAATTTTAAACTTTTCTTTTTATTTAATAGACCCCTTTTTGCTTTTAAATATTTTACTACTCATAATGTAACCTACCCAAATCAATCAACACTTTACTGATTCCTGTTATGATATTGGCAACATTTGTTCCTTTACCTATCCCCCTGTTAAGGCCGGTATTCACTATACATTTTTTATGTCGGATAGAATTCCGTCAGATTTTCATGTGAATGAATCGTACGATTATGAAGGATAGTGAATACCGGCCTTTAGTAAAGAAGTATTCATTTAAATACCTCCCACCACCTTCCCTCTATTTTGATACTCTCTGTAAAAAAAAAGAGTGGAAACAAAAAAAATTATAAGGCCTGTTCGGTGTATTACTAATCGCCAACATAAGAAATTTTGCATGTAATTATATTAGGGTATTCATTTAATTGGGCTTTTGCTTTAATCGGTTAATCGCTCGGTTAATATGCTGAGGTTTTGGTTTAATCGGGTAATAATCGGTTAATTCTGTTATTGATCGGTTAACCGATTAATAAAGTTTTTTTTTATAAAATAAGTAACTTCAATAAATAAAAATGCATAAATTATTTATTAGTTGGGGTTTATTAGTAAAAAAAACAACATTGCAATTCTTAAACATAAACGAGCAAATAAAAAAATAATTCATAAATATGTAATATATATGTTCCCGTCGTTCCTATAAGGAGCATAAGGCCTCAATACATATTTTTTAATTAATACATAATATGTGATTATTTTATTAGTTATTGTGAGATTATTAGTTATTTCAATAGTTTAAGGAGATCTTATAAAATAATCTTTTAGACAAATAATTTGGTTTACATGTTAAAGATTTAAGCGATTCTTTTTTTTAGTTTTGATAAAGCTTGACTGGGAAAACTTTATTTCATTTATCGTAGCCGAAATTGAGCTGCGCAAAAATTCATGGATGTATTTTTTTCAGAAGTCATGTAGTAACTTTATTTTTTTAATGAAGTGTATGATTTAAGGTGTTTTCAATGGTCCGCAGATAAAAAAATAGTTGCAAGTTATGAATTTTCATCAAAATTTAATGCTATCGAGCAACGTGCATGGAAAGGCACAGTTGCCGTTATTGTTCAGTTTCTTGGCAACAAACGAGCTGCCAATTATAAAAATATTGTCGTAGAAATGATTTCGACATATGGCGAAATGGGCATATTATTGTCGCTAACGATCCATTTCCTTCACAATCATTTAGATTGTTTCCCTGATGACTTAGGAGCTTGTAGCGATGAGCATGGGGAAAGGTTCCATCAGGACATTGCGGCTATTGAAAAGTACTTTAATGCTATGTTCATACGACGATAAAAACCACTCGTTTCGCTCTCTGAAACTCGATTGCCAAACACGCTGTTCATACGATTCATTCTTGTTTCATGTTGACATTTTTTTTGTGTTGTTAGTGTGATTTTATTTAAAATAGATTTAAATGTAAGTAAAAATTCAAAACATATTATTTAAAACTTTTATTAATATTATTATTTAATTATTTTCACTTTATTTTATTTAACATGAATTTTTATTTTGTTTTTTTCTTTGTTTTGATTTTTTTTGAGAGCTAGTTCAGATAAACTAACGATAATTGTTATCAAAATTGGAGATGATAGTATATTTTTCCTGTTTCGCAACATGTTTCAAAATGAAACGACCTGTTTCGCTCTCAAAATTTTGTATGGCAAAACATGTTGTTTCAATCATGTTTGGGGCGCGAAACAGGAATGGGAGAGCGAAACACGAATATTGCTGTCCGTGTGAACATGGTATAAAGGACAAGACATTACGCATATGCTTGGCGAATACTGTTGGTCTATTTGTCGCGATACTGACACAAATGCTTACAAACGCATTGAAATTTTTAATGTAACCTATTTCCGAACCTAAAGAAATGGCCCGGTGGAAAGAGCTTTAGTTCCAACGATGAAATTATTGGTCAAACAAATGCCTATTTTATGGACCTCGAAAAATCCTATTTTTTGGAAGCGATGCACAATTTGGAGATACGTTGGACTAAGTGTATTGAGCTAAAAGGAGATTATGTTGAAAAATAAATTTTTTTTGTAAAAAAAACTGTGTTTCATTCAAAAAGTCACGGACTTATTGATCCGCCCTCGTAAAAAACTCTAAAACGGATAAATGTATTGTGTCTGCCTTCATTGGTCGCACAATAAAATAAATGCAATTAAATATTAACGGTTCCCCTAATTATGACACAAATGAAATCATGTTCATTCCTTATCACTACCCAGCGGGAAAACTCAAAAGACTTTCTTTCTTCAGGCCTTATTAAAAAATACGGTTTTGACTTTTTCATGTCAAACGATTGCTATTTTTGTGTTCTACTACTGCAACAACTTATTATTTCAATAATTTATTAATATTTACCGAATTGAGGCAAAGTATTGAAATAATAAGTTGTTGTAGTAATAGAACCCAAAAATAGCAATCGTTTGACATGAAAAAGTCAACACCGTATTTTTTAAGATACGAGGTTGAGAAAGTAAGGCATCGATTTTTTGTTTGGTTTTTTGCCAAAGCAAAAGTCAAGAATTTTTTTTTATTTATATGCCATTCTTATGTACCTGTCAAAGAAGAGAGAGCGGAGCCTACCCCGCAATGAAAACGTGTGTAAAAAAGATATGAGTATGGAATTGAGCGAGCAAGCCTTGTACATCTAAAAGAAGGAATACAGAGGCCTTCTAAAAGGCATTGTTACTCCTTCTTTTTCCCGCTGGGTATTGTCACTCTAATACAGCTTCATTCAAAGTTGTGACCAATTTTGTCAAGTAACAGGTACTTGCTAACTTGAGAGGGTTACACGATCAAGTTTTGTTTATCAAGTTTTAGTTCACTCACACTTTTTTTAACAAAACACTCATACTTTAAAAAAATTTAAACGAACTTGCCTTTAAAATTCACTTTCAAGTGAGTGTATCAATTTACGTTCAAGAAAACAGCTGATTACAAGTTTGGGGTGAACATTTTTCGTTTGTCTTTATTAGTTGGTTTCTTGATGGCATCTTGAAAGTAAATTGCTTCAAAATTGCGTGCAGCCTACGTCGCAGCTTCCAGTTTTTGGAAATTTTGACAAACTGTATATGGGGGATTTCACTTGACATGAACTTTGGATGACCAAGGTTAGTCCTATTGGATAGTAGTTTAGACAGAAATTTTCAACAAGATCGATCAAAAAGTTTCTGAGTTAGAGGGGGTCAAAATTTGACATTTTGGCCAAACAGGTGTTGTTTCTTATCCATGTAACTTATTATCTATTGGTGTTAGCAAAATTTGTCCCAAACAAATTAGATAGCTTTTTTAAATTTAAAACTTATTTTTAACATTTTTTGAAGCGCGTATTTTTTTTTTTCTTTTTGCTCAAAAGAAAGCTAAGGTCTTTTCCTTTAAGTTAGTTCTGGTCGCTATTTGGGCCGCGAGTGGGTTATGTATAAAAAAAATAATTTTTAAGTCAAGACGAGGATTTTTAAATTTTTTGCATATGCACTATTTTGAATTTTTTCCTATTTGTGTGTTAGTGTTTCTAAAATCTTAGAAAAAAAACTTATGCTGAGAAACTAGACAAATTACCTAACTATCATTTCATACCCTCAATACTGTTAGTAATACCCACAATATGTTAATCCCAGGAATAAAATCACTTTTTTCTATAGAGATGTTGACAAATTAAATGTTTTTATTTATTTGTAATAATAATCAAATTAATATAAAATAATAATAATAAAAACAAAAAGATGGATAATCTAAAAAATTTAATCTTAATCAGATAAGATCCTTTAATAAATTTTTTTTTGTTTTTTTTTTTAAATTTTCTTAAATTTAAAACTATTTTTTTAAGGGGGTACTTTTTTTTTTTTTTGCTTAAAAGAAAGCTTAGCTGCCGTATTCATAAAAATATATTAAATTTAAGAAAGGTTTACGAAACAAATTTTCTATGAAAATTTTACTTAATAAACGTTTGTTAAATTTAATAATCGTTTATAAATACGGGGGTAGGTCTTTTCCTTTAAGGTAGTTCTGGTCGCTTTTTGGGCCACGAGTGGGTTATGTATAACTTGAGTCTTCCATCGACAAGCGATATAAAAGCATGGTATTGAGCGGTGCCATCGATTGTTTCCGCAGCATCGAATCTGCTCTTCACTGTTTTTAATGTTTACTCATGATCCTCTTTGCTACTAAAAACTATTTTAGTTTCTTTACAATAATTCTTTGCCCAATGGAATAAAGCAGTCGCATCTTAGATGCGATCTTGATGAGAGCACTGTAGGCTATACTTCGCTGCATTTCTTTTCCAAAATCTTTTTCATGAGCTATCAGATTTGCGAAGCTACTTTTGTTTTTAAAATGTTGACGAGCTCCGTCAGAAACGTATATACCTTCTCTACTGTAAATTTAGATTTTAGATAACTTAGTATTATCTTCTGGTATTCATAAATTGCAACGGCATCATGTTTCAAATCATCGGATATTGTTGCCATACTTTTGTGGTCCAGTTTTTCATCATTCATGAAGTAAATAACTACTGTAAATAAAGTTACTTGGTCGTTATTGAAGTGGAATGACTGTATGGCACCCTCACCCAGAGAAAAAATATGTTTAAAAATGGTCACCTCCAACAAAACTATTTTAAAAGAAAAATTTTAAACATATTATGTTTAATTTAATCATACTTTTTTCACCGACAAACATATTATGGTTAAATTTGTCCTCCATCAAGAAGCTAAAACCATATTATGGTTGCCTCCAAACATTATTTGGTTAATAATAACTAAAATATGTTTAACACTTATAATAGCATGGTTGGTTTTCAACCATAGCATGTTGCTCTTGGAAAAAAGGAAAATACTATTGTTAATTTAAAAACAAATTATTGTCATATTTAACCAAAACATGTTTAAAGACAACCATCATATGGTTGTAGCTTCTTGATGGAGGGCCAATTTAACAATAATATGGTTGTCGGTGACAATAACATGGTTAAATTTAACATAATATGTTGAAAATTTTTCTTTAAAAATAGTTTTGTTTTGTTGGAGGTGACCATTTTTAAACATATTTTTTCTCTGCGTGCTGGAGAACCTATTTATAGTTCTCTGCGAAATCAAACGAAATAACGAATTCCCCAGAGTTCAAATGTATCTTCAAATCCTTAAAGAATGACCAATGCTCTTTGACTAAAAAGTCATCGGTTCTGAAATTTAGCAATCCTCTACACATTTCTTCCACAAAATCATGCACATTTGAAATGATTGTTTTCAATTCTCGTCTTAACTTAGAAATAATTTTTTTTTATACACAACCCTCTCGCGGCCCAAAAAGCGACTAGATCTAACTTAAAGGAAAAGGCCTAAGCTTTCTTTTGAGCAAAAAAAAAAAAAAATAACCGCGTTAAAAAAAAAATATAAAATAAGTTTTAAATTTAAAAAAAAAAAATTTCAAAAATTTAAAAAAAAAAAAAAAACTTTTTCGAAAGCTTAAAGAAATAGCTATCTAATTTGTTTGGGACAAATTTTGCTAACACTAAACTACTACCCAATAGGACTAACCTTGGTGCAAATTTCAAAGTCCGAAGACATCAATTTCAAAAGTTGGGTCACTTGACATGAAATCCCCCATATGTAAAAAACTATAAAGAAAAACTTGAACTTGTGGCTTTAGTGTAAGTAATTCTTCCCTTTCGTTTTTTGTTATTTCGTAATATAATGCCCACCCACCACTAGTATAGTGTGTGTGGGACTATGAAATATCGTTCATGTGTAAATTATCAAGACAAATTTGATGATAATAAAAATAGGATTTTTTTTTATAAATGTTATTCATCTCTTTGGTTTTGCACTAAAAAGAAAACTAATGTTTTTCTTTTGTTTTAACGAACTCAAGCGAACATTTGCGTCATATGTTGAAATGTTAGCAAAAATAATGATTATGAATAAATTTTAAGTTTATCTAAAGGTTGAAAAAGGATTTCAAAATTTATGCCAAACTGTCCAATTGTAGATGTTATTAAAAATAAACCATATCTATTTGTATATGTATCTACTAGGGCTTCTAATCGGTATTGGTTTTTCTGAATGCCGCGATTCGGGATTGAAGAAAATATTTCCGGATCGCGGGATTTTCGGGATATTTTGAATCCCGGGATTTACGGGATGATTTAAAATATTTCGGGATTTTTCTTCAACTATATTAAAAACAACTTCATTTTCCAGTAAAAATAGATATTTCATGCACATACATACATTATTTATTTGTAAAATATATAATAAAAATACACTTAAATTATTAATGGATCACAATTCAAAAAGATCATGTATTAAAAAACGTAACAAAAAAACATAAAAATCTAATTTCTAGCCATATTTGATTATTGATATAAAAAATTACAACATATCCAATTGTATATTAAAATTTTCCACATGAATTTAAAAATTGTCCAAATATAGATATTTTTAAGTTTTCTAAATGTATTTTGAATTTGTCCAAACATTTGAAAGTTGACCAAATAGATCTTATATATAAATCGGCAAAGGCAAAACCGATTTAAACAAAAAATACACCATTTAAAAGCCATTTACCTACAGAAGTGCACAATGTATATTTTATTAAGAGTGTAAAAAGGGTAAAAATTCTTTGACTTCAAATCTCCAAAACTAGAAACCCCAAAAAAAAATTATACTTATCGTTGTTCATTAAAAAAAATAAGCGGACAAGTGTCTGGTTCTTTTTGCAATTCGGCCCTTTCAGACAGTAAACTGGTATAACCTCTATTTTGGAACTTTTGGGTTCCCTATTTATCTTTTAAGCCAATAAGTATAGAAATGAAAGCTATACCAGTTTCGTATCTTATCTAAAAAATACAAATTAAATTTGGTACTTTTTCGAAATTCGAAAGTTTTTAGGCATATAATCAATCGTACCTATTAGTAAGTTTGTTTAAAAACATTTTTCTCTGTATATTGACATATACAAACGCAATAAATTATGGTCTCCCACTACAACACTGAAATTTTTAATACCCGAATGGCGAGAAAAAATTTTTAGAAAGGGGAAATACAGGAAATTTAATTACTTTCTTTTATTTTTCCGTGCTGCATGGGGTAATTTTTTAATTTTGTGTAATATTGAACTTAGAAATAACAAAAATTATTTGTGCAAAGTCTTGAGTGAATGAGAACCTATAAGATGAAAAATTTTGGCACTTTTTTGTTCTTCAACTGGTACTTTTTGAATTTAAGCTAATAAGTGCGTTTGACTACTTTTACAGTAAAATGCAGTAAATGAGTAAACTTAAAATTTGCTCTCACAAAAAGCTGTTGTCCAAAAAAGTACGCGAACGCAAAATTTGTAAAACTTCGTAAAATAAAGGCAACAGCTGATGGCAAATAACACAGTACAACACATGATTTGCCAACTCAATTCTGTGAACTGTATGTGAAATTAGACCCAAAAAGAAGAATTTCTGCATCATTCGTTTTGTCTTCTTACCTGCGATTTGAAGTTAGTATCGATTTGAAGTTAGTACTATCGTATAGGGGAATTTATCACGTTTTAGGCCCTGTTGTTTGACATAACTCGACAACCACTAGCCCAATTTAGTTGAAATAAATTTTAAAAAATTAAGAATTACAATTCCCTTAATCTGTTCATATATTGTTTTCCTATACAAGTAACACTTTCGAAGTTAAAAATGAATGTATGAAGGGAAAAAATTATTTTTTGCCTAAAAATTTAAATTTTTTTTTTTAAAAATACATAAAAAATGCAAAATGGAAAAAAGTTTCAAGTCTAGTTATTTTTTCGCAAAGTCACATAACCTATGATCAAAATGAGACAAAGATCATAAAAATCGATGCACGCGTTTCGCTTTTATTCGCAATTGAGTAAAGGTATGAATTTCAAAAATCAGTTATATCCACGACCCTTAAAATAAAAATATAAATTAAAAAATTATCATGCAAAAAAAAACTTTATTTATAAAAACTTAATGAAAATAAAATAATATGCAATTAATACGCAATTATAATATGCATAAAAACAAAATTTAGAACATTTTTTCAATTATTGGCAATATCCATCCTTGTAGAAGTTGACGCTTGTGGTTCTGATGATCTTGTTTTCTTCGTAGGTTGTTCTTATTCATGGTCTGAGTCAGCTTGGCGTTGTCGGTATGATGTTGCGCTGACATTTTGCTGTGTGAGTTTTCTTCTCTTCAAAAATGATGTCAGCCATTCGGAGTCGTGTTGTGATAGTCCCAGCTTGGCCACAATGTAATCCATTTCGATTTGTGGTAGCGGTTGTGGTGCACTATTTTCAATATCGGGTATCCAATCAGCATCATCCAAATCGGTCGGATTGGTGAAAACGGTTTCGGCTAGCAGGGACACAGTATCCGCACTCGGAGGTTTAGGTGCATCGGTATTATAATTGAAGTGTTAAAAAATGTTTACACTTTTGACTACTTAACTCGTTTTCTTATCGGTACTCGATTAAATACTTTTTATAACACGAATATTTTTGGAAAATACAAACAAATTATTTAATGTAATCTTTCATATTTGTTTGTTTTTATTTTATTTCAATTTGCTAATTTGTGTCTGGCTAAATTTGATCAATAGTACACGAATACTTTTTTTACTATTGATAACTTTAAAAACAAGGGCTGTTCTAAGTACCCAAATACTTGTCACTTTTACAACTCCAAAAAATTAACATAACAAAACAAAGTTTCAAAAGTTGGTATTTAGCCATATATATTCTTCACAAACAAGTTTAATTAATTAATATTAATTCATTTTTTGTTTTTATTTTAGTTTTATTTCAACTTTTTTTTAAACAACTTCTTCACAATTTGTATGCCTTTTGTTTGCTACTTTTGTTTGTTTACCTTTTGAAACATATGTTTTTTTGTTTTACTAAATTTTACTGCAAAAATTTCTGCAGTAAAAATTTGTAAGTACTCAGTCAAGAACTGTCACTTTACGCTCTCAATTTGTGTTTTCATTTACTGCATTTTGTGTACTCGAACGCAATTTCGTAAAATGCAGTAAAGTTCAGTAAAAACTTTTGTGTTCTCGAACGCAGCTAATATTGAACCTAGAAACTTAAAACTAAACTTGCAATGTCCCGAATGGGTGAGAATCTATAAGAGTGAACCTTTTTGGTCTTCAAATGGTACTTTCTGCATTTCCGTCAGTATTGGACCTAGCAACTTAAACCTAGAAACATAAAACATGCATGGCTCTGAGTGAATAAGAATCTGTAAGGAGTAGCTTGTTGCGGGTTAAGCCCAGTAAAATGACAAATGTCATGAAACCCAAATTTTGTTTACGTCAGTCAAGAGCAGAACACCGTAAATTTACTTACGTGCTTTTTACCTACAATACCTGAAAAAAATAATAGAAAATTAAAACCAAATTTATTTCCAATGCCATTGGTTTTTATTTTATTGATTTTGTTGGTTTTCAAGTGAAAACACAAAGTTAAATTGATAAATGGTAAACGTTTATTTTTTCTATGACAATACCAAGATATGTATAGGTCGACATAGGTAAGTTTACGTTTATGCCAACTAATGTGTGCCTTGATATTAAATATTACACATTTGGTTGACCAACGTAGCTACCTCAGACGCCACTGCATACCTTAGTACGGTGCAATTAGAAATTCTATTTATACTCACTGTTAATTATAGTTCAGGTGATTGCAAAGGTTGGGTGGAAATATGTATGAAATGAAATAAATAATATACACATATTTACCACCACAAACAACTTACTTGCAAAACAACTGGGGTCAGATGAATGGGCCGGTCAGGTTAGAACACCCTCTAGTTGCTCCATCACACACTATACTATATTTTTATCCGCACAATTTTTGTTCGTTCCATCACACACGGGATCATTTTTATCTGGCATAAAATGTATACGTGTACACTGCTTTGTGTGTATTAGTTTTTTTTTGCTTTTATTTGTTAACAAAAAAATGCATGTTGGGTTTATGTTGCTTGTGCGGGGTTGAAGCCAGGGGTAAACTTTATGCCAAGGAAAAACTATTCTCGCTTGCCCACAAACAGTCATTTTGTACAGGCATAATTGTTCTAGGGCGTAAAGGGCCACTGAAAAATGTCACACCACCGTATCGAACTGACCTTTATTACCAGTCTTTACCAGGGATGAATATTAGCACACCGATTGCGTCAAAAGTTGGTCATCTACAATAGGTTGCAATAATTGGGCAGGAATGTAGAGCCAAGTATTGCTAACATAGACCGCAAGGTTGGTTGCGTTTGGTTTTTTTAAGCAATTGTTGGGCAGGCTGAAAAAAAAGTTAAATATTAGATTTGTGTGTAAAGAAAATGGATAGGGGAACGATACTTATCTTTACTTACGTGTAGTTTCCTTTCAAGTATCCGTTCCTTGGTGTACAACGTCCGAAAAAGCTACAAAAAATACAAAAAAATGAAAATTAAATAAAAAGGCATACTCACGTGTGTTTTTTCTTTAATGGCGACCAATAATGAGAAAACATATGTGATTGTATGTGGCCGTATCAATAGCAGTGTAGAAACGTACGGTGTAAAATCGGGCGTGAAAACTACATTGAGTGGCAACGCGGGGTGAAATAGTAAAATAGTGCAGAGCAGGGTATAGTAAAATTTTGCAGGGCTGTATTTGCCATTCAAAAATGAAAATTAATATTGAAAATATTTATTATCAAAATTTATGAATGAATGGAATTTACGTGTGAAATTTTATGAACTCCTGTTAAGCAAACTGATTGAGCTAGGGGGAGTTTTTAATGTTTATAGGTTTATATAAGTAAAAAAATATTGTGTTGCATAAGGTCGCGGTATTATGAAGACTTTAAAATGATTAAATATGGTTTTGAATATTTAAATAGAAAGAAACCATTTTTTTTTGAAGCGCGGGAGTTAAGGAAATATTTTTTTTGTGGTATATAGATTTTTTTTTGTAAAAGTTAAAAAGCGCCAAGAGATTTTTCTTTTTGACATAAGGATTTTATATGCATATACAGAGGCGCGAATACCAAAAGTATATATATACTTGGCCTTAGTATTTTTGTAGTATTAGGAGAGGCGCCAAGAGAATAATTGGGTGCAAGTTTTTTTTGGTGAGATTTTTGAGATGTATTGGAATGTGGGCTGAGAGGGCTGGAAAATACCGCCAAAGGGCTTAATTGGAGGATGGTATTTAAGCAGTGAGATAATAGAATAGGATTTATTAGTAAACGAAATTGTGGCGTGAGACATACTGTCAAGTGCAAAAGTTAAAAATAATTTAAAGTGCCTAAAAGTAAAAGTAAATAATTAGTGTTGTGTGAGGTAAAGTCAGAGTGACTGCAACCAGAAAGGCAAAAGGGGAACGATTCCGAGAGGTTAAGTTGAGGATTTCAAATAACAAAAATTAGTGAAGACAGAAAACAAAAAAACGTAAGTTAGTGCCAAGTTAATGTAGTGTGTAGTTAAATAAAATCAAGTTTTCATTTATGAAGTTTGTGAAGTAATGGCTGAAGTCATAATAAAAGTTTTGATTTGTTAAATATTTATAAATCAAATTGTTAAGACAAATTTGATGGATAAATGATTAATAAATCTGTGTATTTTATTATGAAAAGATCAGTAAAAAAATAAGCTAAAGAAACAAAAACTGAAATAGATGAAAATTTGTAGAGTGAAGTTTAGAGAATAGTGTAATAATAAAATATTATTACATCTTTTTTCTTGTATATAGCTGGCTATTCTCTAGTCTCACGGCTATTTGACTTACGTGGTCTATCAGATGAATTTTCCCCGAACAAAACAGGAGAGATAGCCAGGTAACCAGTTTGTTTTATTTTTATTTATCTATATGCATATATCCAAGCAAGTGTTGGCAGTGAAAAAAAAAAATTTAAAGGAAAAGCCATATGATTCCAAACATACAAACCATTTTTATATTCTGGATTCAAGAAAAAAATATCAAGTGCCAAGTGTATGTAAAGAATATAAATTATTTGTCATTTATTTATTCAGAGCTTGGTTTAAATTAAAAAAGCAAAATAAGGCAATACAAGATTGAGCTTATATTAAAATTAAGTTTTTTTAAAAGCATCAGAAAAAAAATAGAAAAAAAGAACGTATAGAAAACATAAAAACTTAAATAGATTAAAAGGAAAAAAAATTAAATATTATTAAAAAAAAAGAAAATATAAAAATATAAAAAAGAAAAAAAAAAACATTAAAATTATAGATTAAATATTGAAGTAAATAGTAAAAATATTGGAATAATAGTTATAAGATTAAAGAAAAAATATTACATGTATTACATTGAATTAGGATTTATATATTAAATTTAACTTAAGACTTAATATAGAACATTGAAAATATTGTGTCCTTTGTGAGGTTTAGCAATCAGAGAAAAAAAACAGCCTAGAGGAAAAAGAGAAAAAAAACAGGTTAATGTGAGTCAAAAAGCAATTATAAAACATATAGAGTTCCAGGATTAGTGCTCAAATTAGGCGCGAAAAGTGTTAAAGAGATAAATATAAAAGATAGAAAAATAGTGAACTTCAGGGAGCTCCTTTAAGTTTCTAAAATTAAAAATTAGTGTACTAACGTCGATAAATTTGAAAAAAAGGAAAAAATAATTTGAGCTCTGAATAGGAAAACGTATATGGAAAAAAAATATTAGAGAAAAAAATATAGAATTTGTTGCTTTGAGCTAAACTCAAATATAAGTACATATGTACATGTATACAAAATAATCTAGATAAAAAAGTATGGGAATTTGTAATAAATAAAAAAAAAGAAATAAAAGAAAATTAGTAAAGAATTAGTAAATGCTGAAAAAAAATAAATAAAAAGAAAGGAAACAAGATATTATTATTATATTATTTTTGGATTGTAATTTATTTTAGTAGCTTAATAACACGTAAAATTATTATAAAATTGTTAGTTTATACTTTTAAATCTATTAAAATGAATAAATTTTGTTTTGATCAAGGAATTTACAGAGAAAATGGAGGCTTAATTAATTTAAGGTTGGGCAATGGTAGACCGGTAAGTAAAAGTAGGGTCAGGTGGATTTTGGGGTCGAAAAATCAAACGGTTTTGGATGAATCTTTTCGACCAGGTTGGGAGGGCAAATAATGAGACCAACATCTGTCTCATCGTGTCGGGTTTTGTGTTTGCGGAACAATAGTTTTGTAGTTTCAGTTTTGATGTGGTTATTTTGGTTTTTTTTTGTGTTCGGGTACGCGTCAGGCGAGAAGGGTTGGAACCACCTGAGAGTCACAATAGAGAAACAAAAAAAGGAAAAAAGGTAGCTAGTCGGAAACCTCGCGTGTTCAACCGGCCCGTAACAGAAATGGCGCCCAAACAGAAATAAAATAGCTCAGAATATTTTTTTTAACAATTAGATCAAGTACCCTGAGCTATTGTAACAAATGATATGTAGAAACATCGATACATACCGAGGGAAATAACACAACGTCATGAACTTTTAAACTTCCAGTTTTTAGATTGTAGATTTTATTTATATAGCCACCTAAGGGGATAAAAAGTTAGAGTGTTGTATATTAATAAAACTCGACAAAGTTTAAATTGGATAGTAGAAATAGTAAGACTTACGGGAATGAACTGCCTTAGCTTAGTGAAGCACTAGAGATTCCTAATTGTAGGGTGTTTAGTTTCGATTTCACTTTCAATTTTTTTTTGTGTAGAATTATGATTGATGATGGAGGATCAAGAACAGTAGAGCAACAGGTATCATTCGATAACCTCTCGTGCTCGGATGGAAAACGAGGTTAGTCGTATTGAATGGTAGTTGGTGTCAATCGTAGCTCACTTGGTAACCATTACGGGGGAAAAGTACGATTGATCATACTGTAAACGATCGCATATACATACATACATTGTACTTTACGTTTTTTCCGCAAATTACAAGAATCCGCCATTAAAATTATTTACCGCCTTGACATACGAATCCGTCTACCATTGCCAACCTGTAAAGAGAGATAATTGAATTCATCAAAACAAAATTAATACATATTTATTTTTGTTAATATTATTAGTTTACTTTAGTACTTTATTTATTTATTTATTTTTAACAATTTATTTTATTATAGTATTTATTATATTTTTTTGTTTTTTTTTTTTTTTTTTTTTTTTTGGTTTTTCTAATTAATCCTTTATTATGCTCTTTATTTGAAGGATATTAATTATTTTTATATATTTTCATTTAGTGGTTTCTTGTTAAATACTATTTAAGTTACAAACTTTACACTTCTTTTTAATTGTTTGGTGATTTATCTATTGAATGAAAATATATGAACAAGATTGGTATTTATTTTTTTTTTTTTTGGATTTTTTCTTTTGTTTAAACAAATATATTTTTTGTTTTTTACAATATATATTTTTTGTATTCTTTTTTAACATTTTTTTAAATAAATTTTAAATGTTTTTTTTTTGTTCTTTTTTTAGGTGTTCAATTATAAAAAAACTTATTGTTTATCGCTCAAAAAACACGATGGAAACACAAAAGAGGTGCAAGATGGATAAGTGTTTTGAACTTCAACAAAAAACTATATCATTGATTCAGACTTATCAACAGAAAGTAAATTACTACACATCAAAATTAAATAGAGCTACAAAAATTTGGACAAAAATGCAAAATAAACTAAATACACATTTGGATGAGTTAAGTGAAGAGTGGTCGAAGGAGTTGGAAAATATTAAGGTGACTTCAGTTACGGATAAAGCTGTGCAACCATCTCCATACCAAAAGGAAGTAAATCCCCAACGAAATACATATAATTTACGTAGCCGCAGTTCGACTGTTGATTCTAGAAGTTTAAGTTCAAACGAGCCAGACGCGGAATATATATTACATGTTGAACAATATAATAAAACACAAAAAGACAAAATAGGTCCCATGCGGCGAAAAACAATGGATACACGAGAAAAAACCTTTCGCCGTAATACAGAGTCTCACCTAAACTTATTGCCTTCAACTTCTGCTGCTGCTGGTGTTACACATACAGTATAACCCGGTTAATTACCCCACGCTTATTCACCTCGAGTTTTAAATCCCCGTTTTTTCTTCCATTTTTTACGCTTAATTCCCCGATTCGGATAATTGCCTTAAAAATTTAACACCCAAAACAAAAGTATACCTTAATTTCATTCGTTTAATTGCATCAGTACTATTTGTAGTAAATTTTTTTTTAAAAAAATATGCCTAAAAAACAAAATATGGCTTGAATAAAAGCAAAATATTCAACAAAAAAAAAAAAAAAAAAAAAAAAAAAAAAGATCAAGTATCCTGAGCTATTGTAACAAATGATATGTAGAAACATCGATACATACCGAGGGAAATAACACAACGTCATGAACTTTTAAACTTCCAGTTTTTAGATTGTAAATTTTATTTATATAGCCACCTAAGGGGATAAAAAGTTAGAGTGTTGTATATTAATAAAATTCGACAAAGTTTAAATTGGATAGTAGAAATAGTAAGACTTACGGGAATGAACTGCCTTAGCTTAGTGAAGCATTAGAGATTCCTAATTGTAGGGTGTTTAGTTTCGATTTCACTTTCAATTTTTTTTTGTGTAGAATTATGATTGATGATGTAAGGATCAAGAACAGTAGAGCAACAGGTATCATTCGATAACCTCTCGTGCTCGGATGGAAAACGAGGTTAGTCGTATTGAATGGTAGTTGGTGTCAATCGTAGCTTACTTGGTAACCATTACGGGGGGAAAGTACGATTGATCATACTGTAAACGATCGCATATACATACATTGTAATTTACGTTTTTTCCGCAAATTACAAGAATCCGCCATTAAAATTATTTACCGCCTTGACATACGAATCCGTCTACCATTGCCAACCTGTAAAGAGAGATAATTGAATTCATCAAAACAAAATTAATACATATTTATTTTTGTTAATATTATTAGTTTACTTTAGTACTTTATTTATTTATTTATTTTTAACAATTTATTTTATTATAGTATTTATTATATTTTTTTTTTTTTTTTTTTTTTTTTTTTTTTTTTGTTTTGGTTTTTCTAATTAATCCTTTATTATGCTCTTTATTTGAAGGATATTAATTATTTTTATATATTTTCATTTAGTGGTTTCTTTTGTTTAAACAAATATATTTTTTGTTTTTTACAATATATATTTTTTGTATTCTTTTTTAACATTTTTTTAAATAAATTTTAAATGTTTTTTTTTGGTTTTTTTTAGGTGTTCAATTATAAAAAAACTTATTGTTTATCGCTCAAAAAACACGATGGAAACACAAAAGAGGTGCAAGATGGATAAGTGTTTTGAACTTCAACAAAAAACTATATCATTGATTCAGACTTATCAACAGAAAGTAAATAACTACACATCAAAATTGTGCAAGATGGATAAGTGTTTTGAACTTCAACAAAAAGCTATATCATTGATTGAGACTTATCAACAGAAAGTAAATTACTACACATCAAAATTAAATAGAGCTACAAAAATTTGGACAAAAATGCAAAATAAACTAAATACACATTTGGATGAGTTAAGTGAAGAGTGGTCGAAGGAGTTGGAAAATATTAAGGTGACTTCAGTTACGGATAAAGCTGTGCAACCATCTCCATACCAAAAGGAAGTAAATCCCCAACGAAATACATATAATTTACGTAGCCGCAGTTCGACTGTTGATTCTAGAAGTTTAAGTTCAAACGAGCCAGACGCGGAATATATATTACATGTTGAACAATATAATAAAACACAAAAAGACAAAATAGGTCCCATGCGGCGAAAAACAATGGATACACGAGAAAAACCTTTCGCCGTAATACAGAGTCTCACCTAAACTTATTGCCTTCAACTTCTGCTGCTGCTGGTGTTACACATACAGTATAACCCGGTTAATTACCCCACGCTTATTTACCTCGAGTTTTAAATCCCCGTTTTTTCTTCCATTTTTTACGCTTAATTCCCCGATTCGGATAATTGCCTTAAAAATTTAACACCCAAAACAAAAGTATACCTTAATTTCATTCGTTTAATTGCCTCAGTACTATTTGTAGTAAATTTTTTTTTTAAAAAAATATGCCTAAAAAACAAAATATGGCTTGAATAAAAGCAAAATATTCAACAAAAAAAAAAAAAAAAAAAAAAAAAGATCAAGTATCCTGAGCTATTGTAACAAATGATATGTAGAAACATCGATACATACCGAGGGAAATAACACAACGTCATGAACTTTTAAACTTCCAGTTTTTAGATTGTAGATTTTATTTATATAGCCACCTAAGGGGATAAAAAGTTAGAGTGTTGTATATTAATAAAACTCGACAAAGTTTAAATTGGATAGTAGAAATAGTAAGACTTACGGGAATGAACTGCCTTAGCTTAGTGAAGCATTAGAGATTCCTAATTGTAGGGTGTTTAGTTTCGATTTCACTTTCAATTTTTTTTTTGTGTAGAATTATGATTGATGATGTAAGGATCAAGAACAGTAGAGCAACAGGTATCATTCGATAACCTCTCGTGCTCGGATGGAAAACGAGGTTAGTCGTATTGAATGGTAGTTGGTGTCAATCGTAGCTCACTTGGTAACCAGTACGGGGGGAAAGTACGATTGATCATACTGTAAATGATCGCATATACATACATTGTAATTTACGTTTTTTCCGCAAATTACAAGAATCCGCCATTAAAATTATTTACCGCCTTGACATACGAATCCGTCTACCATTGCCAACCTGTAAAGAGAGATAATTGAATTCATCAAAACAAAATTAATACATATTTATTTTTGTTAATATTATTAGTTTACTTTAGTACTTTATTTATTTATTTATTTTTAACAATTTATTTTATTATAGTATTTATTATATTTTTTTTTTTTTTTTTTTTTTTTTTTTGTTTTGGTTTTTCTAATTAATCCTTTATTATGCTCTTTATTTGAAGGATATTAATTATTTTTATATATTTTCATTTAGTGGTTTCTTGTTAAATACTATTTAAGTTACAAACTTTACACTTCTTTTTAATTGTTTGGTGATTTATCTATTGAATGAAAATATATGAACAAGATTGGTATTTATTTTTTTTTTTTTTTTTGAATTTTTTCTTTTGTTTAAACAAATATATTTTTTGTTTTTTACAATATATATTTTTTGTATTCTTTTTTAACATTTTTTTAAATAAATTTTAAATGTTTTTTTTTTTGTTTTTTTTTTTAGGTGTTCAATTATAAAAAAACTTATTGTTTATCGCTCAAAAAACACGATGGAAACACAAAAGAGGTGCAAGATGGATAAGTGTTTTGAACTTCAACAAAAAACTATATCATTGATTCAGACTTATCAACAGAAAGTAAATTACTACACATCAAAATTGTGCAAGATGGATAAGTGTTTTGAACTTCAACAAAAAACTATATCATTGATTGAGACTTATCAACAGAAAGTAAATTACTACACATCAAAATTAGATAGAGCTACAAAAATTTGGACAAAAATGCAAAATAAACTAAATACACATTTGGATGAGTTAAGTGAAGAGTGGTCGAAGGAGTTGGAAAATATTAAGGTGACTTCAGTTACGGATAAAGCTGTGCAACCATCTCCATACCAAAAGGAAGTAAATCCCCAACGAAATACATATAATTTACGTAGCCGCAGTTCGACTGTTGATTCTAGAAGTTTAAGTTCAAACGAGCCAGACGCGGAATATATATTACATGTTGAACAATATAATAAAACACAAAAAGACAAAATAGGTCCCATGCGGCGAAAAACAATGGATACACGAGAAAAAACCTTTCGCCGTAATACAGAGTCTCACCTAAACTTATTGCCTTCAACTTCTGCTGCTGCTGGTGTTACACATACAGTATAACCCGGTTAATTACCCCACGCTTATTTACCTCGAGTTTTAAATCCCCGTTTTTTCTTCCATTTTTTACGCTTAATTCCCCGATTCGGATAATTGCCTTAAAAATTTAACACCCAAAACAAAAGTATACCTTAATTTCATTCGTTTAATTGCCTCAGTACTATTTGTAGTAAATTTTTTTTTAAAAAATATGCCTAAAAAACAAAATATGGCTTGAATAAAAGCAAAATATTCAACAAAAAAAAAAAAAAAAAAAAAAAAAAGATCAAGTATCCTGAGCTATTGTAACAAATGATATGTAGAAACATCGATACATACCGAGGGAAATAACACAACGTCATGAACTTTTAAACTTCCAGTTTTTAGATTGTAGATTTTATTTATATAGCCACCTAAGGGGATAAAAATTTAGAGTGTTGTATATTAATAAAACTCGACAAAGTTTAAATTGGATAGTAGAAATAGTAAGACTTACGGGAATGAACTGCCTTAGCTTAGTGAAGCATTAGAGATTCCTAATTGTAGGGTGTTTAGTTTCGATTTCACTTTCAATTTTTTTTTGTGTAGAATTATGATTGATGATGGAGGATCAAGAACAGCAGAGCAACAGGTATCATTCGATAACCTCTCGTGCTCGGATGGAAAACGAGGTTAGTCGTATTGAATGGTAGTTGGTGTCAATCGTAGCTCACTTGGTAACCATTACGGGGGGAAAGTACGATTGATCATACTGTAAACGATCGCATATACATACATTGTAATTTACGTTTTTTCCGCAAATTACAAGAATCCGCCATTAAAATCATTTACCGCCTTGACATACGAATCCGTCTACCATTGCCAACCTGTAAAGAGAGATAATTGAATTCATCAAAACAAAATTAATACATATTTATTTTTGTTAATATTATTAGTTTATTTATTTATTTATTTTTAACAATTTGTTTTATTATAGTATTTATTATATTTTTTTTTTTTTTTTTTTTTTTTTTTTTTTTTTTTTGTTTTGGTTTTTCTAATTAATCCTTTATTATGCTCTTTATTTGAAGGATATTAATTATTTTTATATATTTTCATTTAGTGGTTTCTTGTTAAATACTATTTAAGTTACAAACTTTACACTTCTTTTTAATTGTTTGGTGATTTATCTATTGAATGAAAATATATGAACAAGATTGGTATTTATTTTTTTTTTTTTTTTGGATTTTTTCTTTTGTTTAAACAAATATATTTTTTGTTTTTTACAATATATATTTTTTGTATTCTTTTTTAACATTTTTTTAAATAAATTTTAAATGTTTTTTTTTTTTGTTTTTTTTTTAGGTGTTCAATTATAAAAAAACTTATTGTTTATCGCTCAAAAAACACGATGGAAACACAAAAGAGGTGCAAGATGGATAAGTGTTTTGAACTTCAACAAAAAACTATATCATTGATTGAGACTTATCAACAGAAAGTAAATTACTACACATCAAAATTAAATAGAGCTACAAAAATTTGGACAAAAATGCAAAATAAACTAAATACACATTTGGATGAGTTAAGTGAAGAGTGGTCGAAGGAGTTGGAAAATATTAAGGTGACTTCAGTTACGGATAAAGCTGTGCAACCATCTCCATACCAAAAGGAAGTAAATCCCCAACGAAATACATATAATTTACGTAGCCGCAGTTCGACTGTTGATTCTAGAAGTTTAAGTTCAAACGAGCCAGACGCGGAATATATATTACATGTTGAACAATATAATAAAACACAAAAAGACAAAATAGGTCCCATGCGGCGAAAAACAATGGATACACGAGAAAAAACCTTTCGCCGTAATACAGAGTCTCACCTAAACTTATTGCCTTCAACTTCTGCTGCTGCTGGTGTTACACATACAGTATAACCCGGTTAATTACCCCACGCTTATTCACCTCGAGTTTTAAATCCCCGTTTTTTCTTCCATTTTTTACGCTTAATTCCCCGATTCGGATAATTGCCTTAAAAATTTAACACCCAAAACAAAAGTATACCTTAATTTCATTCGTTTAATTGCATCAGTACTATTTGTAGTAAATTTTTTTTTAAAAAAAATATGCCTAAAAAACAAAATATGGCTTGAATAAAAGCAAAATATTCAACAAAAAAAAAAAAAAAAAAAAAAAAAAGATCAAGTATCCTGAGCTATTGTAACAAATGATATGTAGAAACATCGATACATACCGAGGGAAATAACACAACGTCATGAACTTTTAAACTTCCAGTTTTTAGATTGTAAATTTTATTTATATAGCCACCTAAGGGGATAAAAAGTTAGAGTGTTGTATATTAATAAAACTCGACAAAGTTTAAATTGGATAGTAGAAATAGTAAGACTTACGGGAATGAACTGCCTTAGCTTAGTGAAGCATTAGAGATTCCTAATTGTAGGGTGTTTAGTTTCGATTTCACTTTCAATTTTTTTTTGTGTAGAATTATGATTGATGATGTAAGGATCAAGAACAGTAGAGCAACAGGTATCATTCGATAACCTCTCGTGCTCGGATGGAAAACGAGGTTAGTCGTATTGAATGGTAGTTGGTGTCAATCGTAGCTTACTTGGTAACCATTACGGGGGGAAAGTACGATTGATCATACTGTAAACGATCGCATATACATACATTGTAATTTACGTTTTTTCCGCAAATTACAAGAATCCGCCATTAAAATTATTTACCGCCTTGACATACGAATCCGTCTACCATTGCCAACCTGTAAAGAGAGATAATTGAATTCATCAAAACAAAATTAATACATATTTATTTTTGTTAATATTATTAGTTTACTTTAGTACTTTATTTATTTATTTATTTTTAACAATTTATTTTATTATAGTATTTATTATATTTTTTTTTTTTTTTTTTTTTTTTTTTTTTTTTTTGTTTTGGTTTTTCTAATTAATCCTTTATTATGCTCTTTATTTGAAGGATATTAATTATTTTTATATATTTTCATTTAGTGGTTTCTTTTGTTTAAACAAATATATTTTTTGTTTTTTACAATATATATTTTTTGTATTCTTTTTTAACATTTTTTTAAATAAATTTTAAATGTTTTTTTTTGGTTTTTTTTAGGTGTTCAATTATAAAAAAACTTATTGTTTATCGCTCAAAAAACACGATGGAAACACAAAAGAGGTGCAAGATGGATAAGTGTTTTGAACTTCAACAAAAAACTATATCATTGATTCAGACTTATCAACAGAAAGTAAATAACTACACATCAAAATTGTGCAAGATGGATAAGTGTTTTGAACTTCAACAAAAAGCTATATCATTGATTGAGACTTATCAACAGAAAGTAAATTACTACACATCAAAATTAAATAGAGCTACAAAAATTTGGACAAAAATGCAAAATAAACTAAATACACATTTGGATGAGTTAAGTGAAGAGTGGTCGAAGGAGTTGGAAAATATTAAGGTGACTTCAGTTACGGATAAAGCTGTGCAACCATCTCCATACCAAAAGGAAGTAAATCCCCAACGAAATACATATAATTTACGTAGCCGCAGTTCGACTGTTGATTCTAGAAGTTTAAGTTCAAACGAGCCAGACGCGGAATATATATTACATGTTGAACAATATAATAAAACACAAAAAGACAAAATAGGTCCCATGCGGCGAAAAACAATGGATACACGAGAAAAACCTTTCGCCGTAATACAGAGTCTCACCTAAACTTATTGCCTTCAACTTCTGCTGCTGCTGGTGTTACACATACAGTATAACCCGGTTAATTACCCCACGCTTATTTACCTCGAGTTTTAAATCCCCGTTTTTTCTTCCATTTTTTACGCTTAATTCCCCGATTCGGATAATTGCCTTAAAAATTTAACACCCAAAACAAAAGTATACCTTAATTTCATTCGTTTAATTGCCTCAGTACTATTTGTAGTAAATTTTTTTTTTAAAAAAATATGCCTAAAAAACAAAATATGGCTTGAATAAAAGCAAAATATTCAACAAAAAAAAAAAAAAAAAAAAAAAAAGATCAAGTATCCTGAGCTATTGTAACAAATGATATGTAGAAACATCGATACATACCGAGGGAAATAACACAACGTCATGAACTTTTAAACTTCCAGTTTTTAGATTGTAGATTTTATTTATATAGCCACCTAAGGGGATAAAAAGTTAGAGTGTTGTATATTAATAAAACTCGACAAAGTTTAAATTGGATAGTAGAAATAGTAAGACTTACGGGAATGAACTGCCTTAGCTTAGTGAAGCATTAGAGATTCCTAATTGTAGGGTGTTTAGTTTCGATTTCACTTTCAATTTTTTTTTTGTGTAGAATTATGATTGATGATGTAAGGATCAAGAACAGTAGAGCAACAGGTATCATTCGATAACCTCTCGTGCTCGGATGGAAAACGAGGTTAGTCGTATTGAATGGTAGTTGGTGTCAATCGTAGCTCACTTGGTAACCAGTACGGGGGGAAAGTACGATTGATCATACTGTAAATGATCGCATATACATACATTGTAATTTACGTTTTTTCCGCAAATTACAAGAATCCGCCATTAAAATTATTTACCGCCTTGACATACGAATCCGTCTACCATTGCCAACCTGTAAAGAGAGATAATTGAATTCATCAAAACAAAATTAATACATATTTATTTTTGTTAATATTATTAGTTTACTTTAGTACTTTATTTATTTATTTATTTTTAACAATTTATTTTATTATAGTATTTATTATATTTTTTTTTTTTTTTTTTTTTTTTTTTTGTTTTGGTTTTTCTAATTAATCCTTTATTATGCTCTTTATTTGAAGGATATTAATTATTTTTATATATTTTCATTTAGTGGTTTCTTGTTAAATACTATTTAAGTTACAAACTTTACACTTCTTTTTAATTGTTTGGTGATTTATCTATTGAATGAAAATATATGAACAAGATTGGTATTTATTTTTTTTTTTTTTTTTGAATTTTTTCTTTTGTTTAAACAAATATATTTTTTGTTTTTTACAATATATATTTTTTGTATTCTTTTTTAACATTTTTTTAAATAAATTTTAAATGTTTTTTTTTTGTTTTTTTTTTTAGGTGTTCAATTATAAAAAAACTTATTGTTTATCGCTCAAAAAACACGATGGAAACACAAAAGAGGTGCAAGATGGATAAGTGTTTTGAACTTCAACAAAAAACTATATCATTGATTCAGACTTATCAACAGAAAGTAAATTACTACACATCAAAATTGTGCAAGATTGATAAGTGTTTTGAACTTCAACAAAAAACTATATCATTGATTGAGACTTATCAACAGAAAGTAAATTACTACACATCAAAATTAGATAGAGCTACAAAAATTTGGACAAAAATGCAAAATAAACTAAATACACATTTGGATGAGTTAAGTGAAGAGTGGTCGAAGGAGTTGGAAAATATTAAGGTGACTTCAGTTACGGATAAAGCTGTGCAACCATCTCCATACCAAAAGGAAGTAAATCCCCAACGAAATACATATAATTTACGTAGCCGCAGTTCGACTGTTGATTCTAGAAGTTTAAGTTCAAACGAGCCAGACGCGGAATATATATTACATGTTGAACAATATAATAAAACACAAAAAGACAAAATAGGTCCCATGCGGCGAAAAACAATGGATACACGAGAAAAAACCTTTCGCCGTAATACAGAGTCTCACCTAAACTTATTGCCTTCAACTTCTGCTGCTGCTGGTGTTACACATACAGTATAACCCGGTTAATTACCCCACGCTTATTTACCTCGAGTTTTAAATCCCCGTTTTTTCTTCCATTTTTTACGCTTAATTCCCCGATTCGGATAATTGCCTTAAAAATTTAACACCCAAAACAAAAGTATACCTTAATTTCATTCGTTTAATTGCCTCAGTACTATTTGTAGTAAATTTTTTTTTAAAAAATATGCCTAAAAAACAAAATATGGCTTGAATAAAAGCAAAATATTCAACAAAAAAAAAAAAAAAAAAAAAAAAAAAGATCAAGTATCCTGAGCTATTGTAACAAATGATATGTAGAAACATCGATACATACCGAGGGAAATAACACAACGTCATGAACTTTTAAACTTCCAGTTTTTAGATTGTAGATTTTATTTATATAGCCACCTAAGGGGATAAAAATTTAGAGTGTTGTATATTAATAAAACTCGACAAAGTTTAAATTGGATAGTAGAAATAGTAAGACTTACGGGAATGAACTGCCTTAGCTTAGTGAAGCATTAGAGATTCCTAATTGTAGGGTGTTTAGTTTCGATTTCACTTTCAATTTTTTTTTGTGTAGAATTATGATTGATGATGGAGGATCAAGAACAGCAGAGCAACAGGTATCATTCGATAACCTCTCGTGCTCGGATGGAAAACGAGGTTAGTCGTATTGAATGGTAGTTGGTGTCAATCGTAGCTCACTTGGCAACCATTACGGGGGGAAAGTACGATTGATCATACTGTAAACGATCGCATATACATACATTGTAATTTACGTTTTTTCCGCAAATTACAAGAATCCGCCATTAAAATTATTTACCGCCTTGACATACGAATCCGTCTACCATTGCCAACCTGTAAAGAGAGATAATTGAATTCATCAAAACAAAATTAATACATATTTATTTTTGTTAATATTATTAGTTTACTTTAGTACTTTATTTATTTATTTATTTTTAACAATTTATTTTATTATAGTATTTATTATATTTTTTTTTTTTTTTTTTTTTTTTTGTTTTGGTTTTTCTAATTAATCCTTTATTATGCTCTTTATTTGAAGGATATTAATTATTTTTATATATTTTCATTTAGTGGTTTCTTGTTAAATACTATTTAAGTTACAAACTTTACACTTCTTTTTAATTGTTTGGTGATTTATCTATTGAATGAAAATATATGAAGAAGATTGGTATTTATTTTTTTTTTTTTTGATTTTTTCTTTTGTTTAAACAAATATATTTTTTGTTTTTTACAATATATATTTTTTGTATTCTTTTTTAACATTTTTTTAAATAAATTTTAAATGTTTTTTTTTTAGGTGTTCAATTATAAAAAAAACTTATTGTTTATCGCTCAAAAAACACGATGGAAACACAAAAGAGGTGCAAGATGGATAAGTGTTTTGAACTTCAACAAAAAACTATATCATTGATTCAGACTTATCAACAGAAAGTAAATTACTACACATCAAAATTGTGCAAGATGGATAAGTGTTTTGAACTTCAACAAAAAACTATATCATTGATTGAGACTTATCAACAGAAAGTAAATTACTACACATCAAAATTAAATAGAGCTACAAAAATTTGGACAAAAATGCAAAATAAACTAAATACACATTTGGATGAGTTAAGTGAAGAGTGGTCGAAGGAGTTGGAAAATATTAAGGTGACTTCAGTTACGGATAAAGCTGTGCAACCATCTCCATACCAAAAGGAAGTAAATCCCCAACGAAATACATATAATTTACGTAGCCGCAGTTCGACTGTTGATTCTAGAAGTTTAAGTTCAAACGAGCCAGACGCGGAATATATATTACATGTTGAACAATATAATAAAACACAAAAAGACAAAATAGGTCCCATGCGGCGAAAAACAATGGATACACGAGAAAAAACCTTTCGCCGTAATACAGAGTCTCACCTAAACTTATTGCCTTCAACTTCTGCTGCTGCTGCTGGTGTTACACATACAGTATAACCCGGTTAATTACCCCACGCTTATTTACCTCGAGTTTTAAATCCCCGTTTTTTCTTCCATTTTTTACGCTTAATTCCCCGATTCGGATAATTGCCTTAAAAATTTAACACCCAAAACAAAAGTATACCTTAATTTCATTCGTTTAATTGCCTCAGTACTATTTGTAGTAAATTTTTTTTTAAAAAAATATGCCTAAAAAACAAAATATGGCTTGAATAAAAGCAAAATATTCAACAAAAAAAAAAAAAAAAAAAAAAAAAGATCAAGTATCCTGAGCTATTGTAACAAATGATATGTAGAAACATCGATACATACCGAGGGAAATAACACAACGTCATGAACTTTTAAACTTCGAGTTTTTAGATTGTAGATTTTATTTATATAGCCACCTAAGGGGATAAAAAGTTAGAGTGTTGTATATTAATAAAACTCGACAAAGTTTAATTTGGATAGTAGAAATAGTAAGACTTACGGGAATGAACTGCCTTAGCTTAGTGAAGCATTAGAGATTCCTAATTGTAGGGTGTTTAGTTTCGATTTCACTTTCAATTTTTTTTTGTGTAGAATTATGATTGATGATGTAAGGATCAAGAACAGTAGAGCAACAGGTATCATTCGATAACCTCTCGTGCTCGGATGGAAAACGAGGTTAGTCGTATTGAATGGTAGTTGGTGTCAATCGTAGCTCACTTGGTAACCATTACGGGGGGAAAGTACGATTGATCATACTGTAAACGATCGCATATACATACATTGTAATTTATATTTTTCCGCAAATTACAAGAATCCGCCATTAAAATTATTTACCGCCTTGACATACGAATCCGTCTACCATTGCCAACCTGTAAAGAGAGATAATTGAATTCATCAAAACAAAATTAATACATATTTATTTTTGTTAATATTATTAGTTTACTTTAGTACTTTATTTATTTATTTATTTTTAACAATTTGTTTTATTATAGTATTTATTATATTTTTTTTTTTTTTTTTTTTTTGTTTTGTTTTGGTTTTTCTAATTAATCCTTTATTATGCTCTTTATTTGAAGGATATTAATTATTTTTATATATTTTCATTTAGTGGTTTCTTGTTAAATACTATTTAAGTTACAAACTTTACACTTCTTTTTAATTGTTTGGTGATTTATCTATTGAATGAAAATATATGAACAAGATTGGTATTTATTTTTTTTTTTTTTTTTGGATTTTTCTTTTGTTTAAACAAATATATTTTTTGTTTTTTACAACATATATTTTTTGTATTCTTTTTTAACATTTTTTTAAATAAATTTTAAATGTTTTTTTTTTGTTTTTTTTTTAGGTGTTCAATTATAAAAAAACTTATTGTTTATCGCTCAAAAAACACGATGGAAACACAAAAGAGGTGCAAGATGGATAAGTGTTTTGAACTTCAACAAAAAACTATATCATTGATTCAGACTTATCAACAGAAAGTAAATTACTACACATCAAAATTGTGCAAGATGGATAAGTGTTTTGAACTTCAACAAAAAACTATATCATTGATTGAGACTTATCAACAGAAAGTAAATTACTACACATCAAAATTAAATAGAGCTACAAAAATTTGGACAAAAATGCAAAATAAACTAAATACACATTTGGATGAGTTAAGTGAAGAGTGGTCGAAGGAGTTGGAAAATGTTAAGGTGACTTCAGTTACGGATAAAGCTGTGCAACCATCTCCATACCAAAAGGAAGTAAATCCCCAACGAAATACATATAATTTACGTAGCCGCAGTTCGACTGTTGATTCTAGAAGTTTAAGTTCAAACGAGCCAGACGCGGAATATATATTACATGTTGAACAATATAATAAAACACAAAAAGACAAAATAGGTCCCATGCGGCGAAAAACAATGGATACACGAGAAAAAACCTTTCGCCGTAATACAGAGTCTCACCTAAACTTATTGCCTTCAACTTCTGCTGCTGCTGGTGTTACACATACAGTATAACCCGGTTAATTACCCCACGCTTATTTACCTCGAGTTTTAAATCCCCGTTTTTTCTTCCATTTTTTACGCTTAATTCCCCGATTCGGATAATTGCCTTAAAAATTTAACACCCAAAACAAAAGTATACCTTAATTTCATTCGTTTAATTGCCTCAGTACTATTTGTAGTAAATTTTTTTTTAAAAAAATATGCCTAAAAAACAAAATATGGCTTGAATAAAAGCAAAATATTCAACAAAAAAAAAAAAAAAAAAAAAAAAAAAAAAAAAAAAAAAAAAGATCAAGTATCCTGAGCTATTGTAACAAATGATATGTAGAAACATCGATACATACCGAGGGAAATAACACAACGTCATGAACTTTTAAACTTCCAGTTTTTAGATTGTAGATTTTATTTATATAGCCACCTAAGGGGATAAAAAGTTAGAGTGTTGTATATTAATAAAACTCGACAAAGTTTAAATTGGATAGTAGAAATAGTAAGACTTACGGGAATGAACTGCCTTAGCTTAGTGAAGCATTAGAGATTCCTAATTGTAGGGTGTTTAGTTTCGATTTCACTTTCAATTTTTTTTTGTGTAGAATTATGATTGATGATGTAAGGATCAAGAACAGTAGAGCAACAGGTATCATTCGATAACCTCTCGTGCTCGGATGGAAAACGAGGTTAGTCGTATTGAATGGTAGTTGGTGTCAATCGTAGCTCACTTGGTAACCATTACGGGGGGAAAGTACGATTGATCATACTGTAAACGATCGCATATACATACATTGTAATTTACGTTTTTTCCGCAAATTACAAGAATCCGCCATTAAAATTATTTACCGCCTTGACATACGAATCCGTCTACCATTGCCAACCTGTAAAGAGAGATAATTGAATTCATCAAAACAAAATTAATACATATTTATTTTTGTTAATATTATTAGTTTACTTTAGTACTTTATTTATTTATTTATTTTTAACAATTTGTTTTATTATAGTATTTATTATATTTTTTTTTTTTTTTTTTGTTTTGGTTTTTCTAATTAATACTTTATTATGCTCTTTATTTGAAGGATATTAATTATTTTTATATATTTTCATTTAGTGGTTTCTTGTTAAATACTATTTAAGTTACAAACTTTACACTTCTTTTTAATTGTTTGGTGATTTATCTATTGAATGAAAATATATGAACAAGATTGGTATTTATTTTTTTTTTTTTTTTGGATTTTTTCTTTTGTTTAAACAAATATATTTTTTGTTTTTTACAATATATATTTTTTGTATTCTTTTTTAACATTTTTTTAAATAAATTTTAAATGTTTTTTTTTTTGTTTTTTTTTAGGTGTTCAATTATAAAAAAACTTATTGTTTATCGCTCAAAAAACACGATGGAAACACAAAAGAGGTGCAAGATGGATAAGTGTTTTGAACTTCAACAAAAAACTATATCATTGATTCAGACTTATCAACAGAAAGTAAATTACTACACATCAAAATTGTGCAAGATGGATAAGTGTTTTGAACTTCAACAAAAAACTATATCATTGATTGAGACTTATCAACAGAAAGTAAATTACTACACATCAAAATTAAATAGAGCTACAAAAATTTGGACAAAAATGCAAAATAAACTAAATACACATTTGGATGAGTTAAGTGAAGAGTGGTCGAAGGAGTTGGAAAATATTAAGGTGACTTCAGTTACGGATAAAGCTGTGCAACCATCTCCATACCAAAAGGAAGTAAATCCCCAACGAAATACATATATTTTACGTAGCCGCAGTTCGACTGTTGATTCTAGAAGTTTAAGTTCAAACGAGCCAGACGCGGAATATATATTACATGTTGAACAATATAATAAAACACAAAAAGACAAAATAGGTCCCATGCGGCGAAAAACAATGGATACACGAGAAAAAACCTTTCGCCGTAATACAGAGTCTCACCTAAACTTATTGCCTTCAACTTCTGCTGCTGCTGGTGTTACACATAAAGTATAACCCGGTTAATTACCCCACGCTTATTTACCTCGAGTTTTAAATCCCCGTTTTTTCTTCCATTTTTTACGCTTCATTCCCCGATTCGGATAATTGCCTTAAAAATTTAACACCCAAAACAAAAGTATACCTTAATTTCATTCGTTTAATTGCCTCAGTACTATTTGTAGTAAATTTTTTTTAAAAAAATATGCCTAAAAAACAAAATATGGCTTGAATAAAAGCAAAATATTCAACAAAAAAAAAAAAAAAAAAGATCAAGTATCCTGAGCTATTGTAACAAATGATATGTAGAAACATCGATACATACCGAGGGAAATAACACAACGTCATGAACTTTTAAACTTCCAGTTTTTAGATTGTAGATTTTATTTATATAGCCACCTAAGGGGATAAAAATTCAGAGTGTTGTATATTAATAAAACTCGACAAAGTTTAAATTGGATAGTAGAAATAGTAAGACTTACGGGAATGAACTGCCTTAGCTTAGTGTAGCATTAGAGATTCCTAATTGTAGGGTGTTTAGTTTCGATTTCACTTTCAATTTTTTTTTTGTGTAGAATTATAATTGATGATGGAGGATCAAGAACAGTAGAGCAACAGGTATCATTCGATAACCTCTCGTGCTCGGATGGAAAACGAGGTTAGTCGTATTGAATGGTAGTTGGTGTCAATCGTAGCTCACTTGGTAACCATTACGGGGGGAAAGTACGATTGATCATACTGTAAACGATCGCATATACATACATTGTAATTTACGTTTTTTCCGCAAATTACAAGAATCCGCCATTAAAATTATTTACCGCCTTGACATACGAATCCGTCTACCATTGCCAACCTGTAAAGAGAGATAATTGAATTCATCAAAACAAAATTAATACATATTTATTTTTGTTAATATTATTAGTTTACTTTAGTACTTTATTTATTTATTTATTTTTAACAATTTATTTTATTATAGTATTTATTATATTTTTTTTTTTTTTTTTTTTTTTTTTTTTTTTTTTTTTGGTTTTTCTAATTAATCCTTTATTATGCTCTTTATTTGAAGGATATTAATTATTTTTATATATTTTCATTTAGTGGTTTCTTGTTAAATACTATTAAAGTTACAAACTTTACACTTCTTTTTAATTGTTTGGTGATTTATCTATTGAATGAAAATATATGAACAAGATTGGTATTTATTTTTTTTTTTTTGGATTTTTTCTTTTGTTTAAACAAATATATTTTTTGTTTTTTACAATATATATTTTTTGTATTCTTTTTTAACATTTTTTTAAATAAATTTTAAATGTTTTTTTTTTGTTCTTTTTTTAGGTGTTCAATTATAAAAAAACTTATTGTTTATCGCTCAAAAAACACGATGGAAACACAAAAGAGGTGCAAGATGGATAAGTGTTTTGAACTTCAACAAAAAACTATATCATTGATTCAGACTTATCAACAGAAAGTAAATTACTACACATCAAAATTGTGCAAGATGGATAAGTGTTTTGAACTTCAACAAAAAACTATATCATTGATTGAGACTTATCAACAGAAAGTAAATTACTACACATCAAAATTAAATAGAGCTACAAAAATTTGGACAAAAATGCAAAATAAACTAAATACACATTTGGATGAGTTAAGTGAAGAGTGGTCGAAGGAGTTGGAAAATATTAAGGTGACTTCAGTTACGGATAAAGCTGTGCAACCATCTCCATACCAAAAGGAAGTAAATCCCCAACGAAATACATATAATTTACGTAGCCGCAGTTCGACTGTTGATTCTAGAAGTTTAAGTTCAAACGAGCCAGACGCGGAATATATATTACATGTTGAACAATATAATAAAAGACAAAATAGGTCCCATGCGGCGAAAAACAATGGATACACGAGAAAAAACCTTTCGCCGTAATACAGAGTCTCACCTAAACTTATTGCCTTCAACTTCTGCTGCTGCTGGTGTTACACATACAGTATAACCCGGTTAATTACCCCACGCTTATTTACCTCGAGTTTTAAATCCCCGTTTTTTCTTCCATTTTTTACGCTTAATTCCCCGATTCGGATAATTGCCTTAAAAATTTAACACCCAAAACAAAAGTATACCTTAATTTCATTCGTTTAATTGCCTCAGTACTATTTGTAGTAAATTTTTTTTTAAAAAATATGCCTAAAAAACAAAATATGGCTTGAATAAAAACAAAATATTCAACAAAAAAAAAAAAAAAAAAAAAAAAAAAGATCAAGTATCCTGAGCTATTGTAACAAATGATATGTAGAAACATCGATACATACCGAGGGAAATAACACAACGTCATGAACTTTTAAACTTCCAGTTTTTAGATTGTAGATTTTATTTATATAGCCACCTAAGGGGATAAAAAGTTAGAGTGTTGTATATTAATAAAACTCGACAAAGTTTAAATTGGATAGTAGAAATAGTAAGACTTACGGGAATGAACTGCCTTAGCTTAGTGAAGCATTAGAGATTCCTAATTGTAGGGTGTGTAGTGTATGCATACTTAGAGCAAGCACTGTATCATTAATTGTTTACATTTAAGTAAGTTAAGTTTTTGAGCCAATGAACTTATTTTAATTTTATGTTGGTCAGCAGTAATAAGAATTATTTTTTTTGTATCAAATAATGTGTGAAATAAAATTGTAATACTGTGTGGCATGCGAACGACTTGTAATATGAATCCTAAATTGAATTCTTTTTGTTATATTATTATTGTCGCATTGAAGTCTTTCACGTGCCTTGGAAATTTTCTCACGGGAACAGCAAATCAATTAGTGATTTGTTTGTAGCCCAAATTAATGCTGACCTATAGAATAAATTTAGTATATAAGCTTGTACAATTGTCAAAATAAATCAGAATTAATTCAACTCTTAATTGACTTGTCTTATTCTCAAAAATTCGTGCATTTTAATGCTTGGCAAAAAGCGGCAGAAGTGCTAAGAAAATACTTAACTTTTTTTTTACACACTCCACATTTTTACACACTTCCATCAATTATCATTACATGGCGATCCTGCCCAACATAAATTAATTTCTATCAACTCTTTTTGATCCTGCCCAACATAAATTAATTTCTATCAACTCTTTTTGATCCTGCCCAACATAAATTAATTTCTATCAACTCTTTTTGATCCTGTCCAACTTAAATTAATCCCGCACAGCATAAATTATTTCAAAGCATAAATCTTTCAATGTCCCAAATAGAAATAGATAAAATTTTTTATGGGAAGAATTACTGAAATACGTCCCCACTACAGTATGAACACAAAAAACGGAACTAATTAAAAAACTAAAGAAATTAAAAGGAGACGGCTGGAGATAATGAGGTAATGACAATTGAAATATTCAAGATAACTGAAAAGGAAAGACAAGAAATTCTACTCGAAAATATAAAAATGGGAATAGCAGATGCAACAGTCCAAGGACAGGCAAATGCCTATGCAATAAATGATAATAAAGTAACCATTAGTTTAGAACTAGTTATAATTTTACTTATTATAATTATATTATTAGGATTATGGAAATTTTTACAAAATTATATAAAAAAAACACACAGCAATTAATGCTGTAAGAAACTAATAAAAACAAAAAAAAAAATATTTGTAATGGAAAAAATATTTGAAGAACTTAAAAAAATAATTATAAATGCAAAGAAATCTAGCGGTAGAAAGTATACAAAAGACACAGTAAAAGAAAAACTTTATTTAATAGATCAGCTTAGTTTGCAGTTTGGAAAATTAGTAGGACATCTTTCCAATCCAAATAGACAGGAAAAGATAATTGAGTATAGAGACTTAAAACATACAGCGATTAGAATATTATGGGAACACTTAGAAAACAGTAAAGAAAATATATCAAGTGCAACAATCATGTCCAATTTTAATAGTAAACAAGCTTCGGATACAATTCCAATATTTGACGGAAAACCTACACACCTCGATATATTTCTATCAATGGTTGAAATGGTTCACGATGAACTTAACGAACAAGGGAAAAAGAACTTAATAAAATATATTATTGCCATGAAATTAAGCGATAGGGTTAGAAGTATTTTAATGACACAAGACATACCAAAAACATTTAACGAACTAAAATCAACACTGTCCAATCATTTCAAGTCAACAAAGACAGCCAGTAGTCTTCATTCGGAAATTAGAAATATTAAGCAAAGAGGTAATGTGTCAAGTTTTAGAGAAAAAATAAACACATTGATTTCAGAATTAACCATAGTACAATTCAGTGACCTTGAAGACAGTTCAAATGAAATAGCACGATCTACAATTAGAATGTTGAACGAAAAATTAGCACTCGAAACATTCCAAGAAGGTTTACAAGAGAGCATAAGAACAGCAGTTATAGCAGCGCAACCTAAATCGCTAGCACAAGCATTTGAAATAGCTAGCACACAGGAAAGACTATTACAGGCAACAAATACATTAAAAATCTTTCACATAAATGACAGAAATCGACGCAGTAATAACAATTACAACTATAACAATAACAGATACAACAATCAAAGAAGACAAGACTTCAACAGAAATGACAGAAACTACAACAATAATTATAACAACAATAATAGTAGAAATTTTAATAATTATAATAGGAATTCAAATAACACCAACAGTAGATACAACACAAATAATGCTTACAACAGAAATAATAGAAACACCTATAACAATAACAACCATACAAATCAAAGAAATTACAACCCAAACGTACGCACAATACATCAACAGGGAAACGAAGAAGCCCTGGAGACTCAGAACGAATCTCCAGAAGGGGAAAATTACAGATTCACACAATAAATCCCAACACTTCAAACTTTATATATCTTTCTATCAAAAAACCTGACTTACAAAACTGACCAGAATTCGACTTGAACTGTCAGACTATAACTTTGATATTACATATAAAAAAGGAGCAAATAACACTAACGCAGACGCGTTATCCCGCATCGAAATTAACTCAAAAATATTAAAAGAAATGATTCCACTCTGTATTGATGAAAAAGAAAGAAAAACTCTGGCAATAACACGTAGCATGCTTAATAAGAATACTAAAGATAAAGAAGATGAAATTGAAATTAAGAACAAGAAAAAGAATTACATTTCTCAACAGGAGACTGATCACCTCCATATGTGGGAATGTATATCAATGAATGATATAAAGAAGCTTCAAAGAATACAATTTATATATGAAAATAATGATAATAATTATCTGCAGAATGAATATAATGATAAAATTACACGCGTGATATGCAATAGAAGCGAAAATCCAATGTTTTCAGAAACATTTATGGAGAAACTTTTATTGAAAATAAAGAAATTTAAAAATAAAAAGTACGTACTATATGATAATGATGAAATTTTTAAATATATACCGGTAGAGAAATTGAAAGAAGAATACAATAAATTCAAAAACAATGACGTCGATATAATTATATACAGAATGCCAAAAAGAGTAGATAATGTAATAAAACAATACAGGCTAATAGAAGAATTTCATAGCCCACCACATAGTGGACATTTCGGAATAAGAAAAACATTAATAAAATTAAAACAGCGATTTATTTGGAAAAATATGAACAAAATGGTTAAAAACTACATAAGAACATGTGAATCGTGCCAAAAGAACAAACAGACTAAACATACGAAAGAACCTTTTACTATAACAGATACACCATCAAGTAGTTTTGACATTGTAGTAATGGACACAGTTGGACCACTTAGACCGCCAGTAAACTTTAGATATATACTCACAATGCAGTGTGAACTGACAAAATATGTTATAGCTTGTCCAATAGAATCAAAAGATGCCAAAACAGTGGCAAAAACGCTAGTAGAAGAAGTTATTTTAAAATACGGTTTGTTTAACATTCTCAAAACGGACAGAGGTACTGAATTTACTAATGAGTTGATGAGAGAGATTTGTGTATTATTAAAAATAAAACAGAATTTCTCGACGCCCTACCATCATGAAACTTTGGGAACAGTAGAACGCAATCACCGTGTTCTAAATGAATATTTTCTAAATTTCGTAGAAGACAACAATTGGCACGAATGGATACCATACTTTGCTTTCGCTTTTAACACAACTCCAAACGTAGATACTAATTATACACCCTTTGAGTTGGTATATGGAAAACTTCCTAGACTACCAAGTGACGAATTGAGCGACACTAAAAATATTTACAACTTAGACAATTATTTGAATGAGCTTAAGATTAGACTTCGTTACTCACTACAAAAAGCAAGAGACATAATTTTAGAAGTGAAAAATAAAAGAAAACTAGAATCTGAAAGAAAACAGAACAAAATAGAACTAAAAATAGGAGACCTAGTTCTAGTAAAAGCCGAGAATAGAAGAAAACTCGAGCCTCCATATAAAGGTCCTTATAAAATACTGGACATAGATGATTTGAATATAATTATAGAAATAGATAAATCAAAAGTTAAAAGTATACATAAAAATAATTTAAAAAAGTTTATTTCATAAGTGCATAAAGATAAAAAAAAAAAAAAAAAATTTTGTATAAACATATAAATACTTCCATAAATACATACAATAATAAAAATCTTTATACTTATATATCCATTCATACAATAATTCTATATATTATTTTTATTTTTAATAATACACAAAACAAAAAGGGTGAGGGTGTAGTGTATGCATACTTAGAGCAAGCACTGTATCATTAATTGTTTACATTTAAGTAAGTTAAGTTTTTGAGCCAATGAACTTATTTTAATTTTATGTTGGTCAGCAGTAATAAGAATTATTTTTTTTGTATCAAATAATGTGTGAAATAAAATTGTAATACTGTGTGGCATGCGAACGACTTGTAATATGAATCCTAAATTGAATTCTTTTTGTTATATTATTATTGTCGCATTGAAGTCTTTCACGTGCCTTGGAAATTTTCTCACGGGAACAGCAAATCAATTAGTGATTTGTTTGTAGCCCAAATTAATGCTGACCTATAGAATAAATTTAGTATATAAGCTTGTACAATTGTCAAAATAAATCAGAATTAATTCAACTCTTAATTGACTTGTCTTATTCTCAAAAATTCGTGCATTTTAATGCTCGGCAAAAAGCGGCAGAAGTGCTAAGAAAATACTTAACTTTTTTTTTACACACTCCACATTTTTACACACTTCCATCAATTATCATTACAGGTGTTTAGTTTCGATTTCACTTTCAATTTTTTTTTGTGTAGAATTATGATTGATGATGTAAGGATCAAGAACAGTAGAGCAACAGGTATCATTCGATAACCTCTCGTGCTCGGATGGAAAACGAGGTTAGTCGTATTGAATGGTAGTTGGTGTCAATCGTAGCTCACTTGGTAACCATTACGGGGGGAAAGTACGATTGATCATACTGTAAACGATCGCATATACATACATTGTAATTTACGTTTTTTCCGCAAATTACAAGAATCCGCCATTAAAATTATTTACCGCCTTGACATACGAATCCGTCTACCATTGCCAACCTGTAAAGAGAGATAATTGAATTCATCAAAACAAAATTAATACATATTTATTTTTGTTAATATTATTAGTTTACTTTAGTACTTTATTTATTTATTTATTTTTAACAATTTGTTTTATTATAGTATTTATTATATTTTTTTTTTTTTGTTTTGGTTTTTCTAATTAATACTTTATTATGCTCTTTATTTGAAGGATATTAATTATTTTTATATATTTTCATTTAGTGGTTTCTTGTTAAATACTATTTAAGTTACAAACTTTACACTTCTTTTTAATTGTTTGGTGATTTATCTATTGAATGAAAATATATGAACAAGATTGGTATTTATTTTTTTTTTTTTTTTGGATTTTTTCTTTTGTTTAAACAAATATATTTTTTGTTTTTTACAATATATATTTTTTGTATTCTTTTTTAACATTTTTTTAAATAAATTTTAAATGTTTTTTTTTTTGTTTTTTTTTTAGGTGTTCAATTATAAAAAAACTTATTGTTTATCGCTCAAAAAACACGATGGAAACACAAAAGAGGTGCAAGATGGATAAGTGTTTTGAACTTCAACAAAAAACTATATCATTGATTCAGACTTATCAACAGAAAGTAAATTACTACACATCAAAATTGTGCAAGATGGATAAGTGTTTTGAACTTCAACAAAAAACTATATCATTGATTGAGACTTATCAACAGAAAGTAAATTACTACACATCAAAATTAAATAGAGCTACAAAAATTTGGACAAAAATGCAAAATAAACTAAATACACATTTGGATGAGTTAAGTGAAGAGTGGTCGAAGGAGTTGGAAAATATTAAGGTGACTTCAGTTACGGATAAAGCTGTGCAACCATCTCCATACCAAAAGGAAGTAAATCCCCAACGAAATACATATAATTTACGTAGCCGCAGTTCGACTGTTGATTCTAGAAGTTTAAGTTCAAACGAGCCAGACGCGGAATATATATTACATGTTGAACAATATAATAAAACACAAAAAGACAAAATAGGTCCCATGCGGCGAAAAACAATGGATACACGAGAAAAAACCTTTCGCCGTAATACAGAGTCTCACCTAAACTTATTGCCTTCAACTTCTGCTGCTGCTGGTGTTACACATAAAGTATAACCCGGTTAATTACCCCACGCTTATTTACCTCGAGTTTTAAATCCCCGTTTTTTCTTCCATTTTTTACGCTTAATTCCCCGATTCGGATAATTGCCTTAAAAATTTAACACCCAAAACAAAAGTATACCTTAATTTCATTCGTTTAATTGCCTCAGTACTATTTGTAGTAAATTTTTTTTAAAAAAATATGCCTAAAAAACAAAATATGGCTTGAATAAAAGCAAAATATTCAACAAAAAAAAAAAAAAAAAAAGATCAAGTATCCTGAGCTATTGTAACAAATGATATGTAGAAACATCGATACATACCGAGGGAAATATCACAACGTCATGAACTTTTAAACTTCCAGTTTTTAGATTGTAGATTTTATTTATATAGCCACCTAAGGGGATAAAAAGTTAGAGTGTTGTATATTAATAAAACTCGACAAAGTTTAAATTGGATAGTAGAAATAGTAAGACTTACGGGAATGAACTGCCTTAGCTTAGTGAAGCATTAGAGATTCCTAATTGTAGGGTGTTTAGTTTCGATTTCACTTTCAATTTTTTTTTGTGTAGAATTATGATTGATGATGTAAGGATCAAGAACAGTAGAGCAACAGGTATCATTCGATAACCTCTCGTGCTCGGATGGAAAACGAGGTTAGTCGTATTGAATGGTAGTTGGTGTCAATCGTAGCTCACTTGGTAACCATTACGGGGGGAAAGTACGATTGATCATACTGTAAACGATCGCATATACATACATTGTAATTTACGTTTTTTCCGCAAATTACAAGAATCCGCCATTAAAATTATTTACCGCCTTGACATACGAATCCGTCTACCATTGCCAACCTGTAAAGAGAGATAATTGAATTCATCAAAACAAAATTAATACATATTTATTTTTGTTAATATTATTAGTTTACTTTAGTACTTTATTTATTTATTTATTTTTAACAATTTGTTTTATTATAGTATTTATTATATATTTTTTTTTTTTTTTTTTTTTGTTTTGGTTTTTCTAATTAATACTTTATTATGCTCTTTATTTGAAGGATATTAATTATTTTTATATATTTTCATTTAGTGGTTTCTTGTTAAATACTATTTAAGTTACAAACTTTACACTTCTTTTTAATTGTTTGGTGATTTATCTATTGAATGAAAATATATGAACAAGATTGGTATTTATTTTTTTTTTTTTTTGGATTTTTTCTTTTGTTTAAACAAATATATTTTTTGTTTTTTACAATATATATTTTTTGTATTCTTTTTTAACATTTTTTTAAATAAATTTTAAATGTTTTTTTTTTTTTGTTTTTTTTTTAGGTGTTCAATTATAAAAAAAACTTATTGTTTATCGCTCAAAAAACACGATGGAAACACACAAGAGGTGCAAGATGGATAAGTGTTTTGAACTTCAACAAAAAACTATATCATTGATTCAGACTTATCAACAGAAAGTAAATTACTACACATCAAAATTGTGCAAGATGGATAAGTGTTTTGAACTTCAACAAAAAACTATATCATTGATTGAGACTTATCAACAGAAAGTAAATTACTACACATCAAAATTAAATAGAGCTACAAAAATTTGGACAAAAATGCAATATAAACTAAATACACATTTGGATGAGTTAAGTGAAGAGTGGTCGAAGGAGTTGGAAAATATTAAGGTGACTTCAGTTACGGATAAAGCTGTGCAACCATCTCCATACCAAAAGGAAGTAAATCCCCAACGAAATACATATATTTTACGTAGCCGCAGTTCGACTGTTGATTCTAGAAGTTTAAGTTCAAACGAGCCAGACGCGGAATATATATTACATGTTGAACAATATAATAAAACACAAAAAGACAAAATAGGTCCCATGCGGCGAAAAACAATGGATACACGAGAAAAAACCTTTCGCCGTAATACAGAGTCTCACCTAAACTTATTGCCTTCAACTTCTGCTGCTGCTGGTGTTACACATAAAGTATAACCCGGTTAATTACCCCACGCTTATTTACCTCGAGTTTTAAATCCCCGTTTTTTCTTCCATTTTTTACGCTTCATTCCCCGATTCGGATAATTGCCTTAAAAATTTAACACCCAAAACAAAAGTATACCTTAATTTCATTCGTTTAATTGCCTCAGTACTATTTGTAGTAAATTTTTTTTAAAAAAATATGCCTAAAAAACAAAATATGGCTTGAATAAAAGCAAAATATTCAACAAAAAAAAAAAAAAAAAAGATCAAGTATCCTGAGCTATTGTAACAAATGATATGTAGAAACATCGATACATACCGAGGGAAATAACACAACGTCATGAACTTTTAAACTTCCAGTTTTTAGATTGTAGATTTTATTTATATAGCCACCTAAGGGGATAAAAATTCAGAGTGTTGTATATTAATAAAACTCGACAAAGTTTAAATTGGATAGTAGAAATAGTAAGACTTACGGGAATGAACTGCCTTAGCTTAGTGAAGCATTAGAGATTCCTAATTGTAGGGTGTTTAGTTTCGATTTCACTTTCAATTTTTTTTTTGTGTAGAATTATAATTGATGATGGAGGATCAAGAACAGTAGAGCAACAGGTATCATTCGATAACCTCTCGTGCTCGGATGGAAAACGAGGTTAGTCGTATTGAATGGTAGTTGGTGTCAATCGTAGCTCACTTGGTAACCATTACGGGGGGAAAGTACGATTGATCATACTGTAAACGATCGCATATACATACATTGTAATTTACGTTTTTTCCGCAAATTACAAGAATCCGCCATTAAAATTATTTACCGCCTTGACATACGAATCCGTCTACCATTGCCAACCTGTAAAGAGAGATAATTGAATTCATCAAAACAAAATTAATACATATTTATTTTTGTTAATATTATTAGTTTACTTTAGTACTTTATTTATTTATTTATTTTTAACAATTTATTTTATTATAGTATTTATTATATTTTTTTTTTTTTTTTTTTTTTTTTTTTTTTTTTGGTTTTTCTAATTAATCCTTTATTATGCTCTTTATTTGAAGGATATTAATTATTTTTATATATTTTCATTTAGTGGTTTCTTGTTAAATACTATTAAAGTTACAAACTTTACACTTCTTTTTAATTGTTTGGTGATTTATCTATTGAATGAAAATATATGAACAAGATTGGTTTTTATTTTTTTTTTTTTTGGATTTTTTCTTTTGTTTAAACAAATATATTTTTTGTTTTTTACAATATATATTTTTTGTATTCTTTTTTAACATTTTTTTAAATAAATTTTAAATGTTTTTTTTTTGTTCTTTTTTTAGGTGTTCAATTATAAAAAAACTTATTGTTTATCGCTCAAAAAACACGATGGAAACACAAAAGAGGTGCAAGATGGATAAGTGTTTTGAACTTCAACAAAAAACTATATCATTGATTCAGACTTATCAACAGAAAGTAAATTACTACACATCAAAATTGTGCAAGATGGATAAGTGTTTTGAACTTCAACAAAAAACTATATCATTGATTGAGACTTACACAGTACAACATTTTTCAGTTAATTGATTGCCAACTCAATTCTGTGAACTGTATGTGAAATTAGACCCAAAAAGAAGAATTTCTGCATCATTCGTTTTGTCTTCTTACCTGCGATTTGAAGTTAGTATCGATTTGAAGTTAGTACTATCGTATAGGGGAATTTATCACGTTTTAGGCCCTGTTGTTTGACATAGCTCGACAACCCCTAGCCCAATTTAGTTGAAATAAATTTTAAAAAATTAAGAATTACAATTCCCTTAATCTGTTCATATATTGTTTTCCTATACAAGTAACACTTTCGAAGTTAAAAATGAATGTATGAAGGGAAAAAATTATTTTTTGCCTAAAAATTTAAATTTTTTTTTTTAAAAATACATAAAAAATGCAAAATGGAAAAAAGTTTCAAGTCTAGTTATTTTTTCGCAAAGTCACATAACCTATGAGCATGAATTTCAAAAATTTGCTCGAGATATGCACAACATTATTTGGAGAAAACATTGACACCTTTTTCATGATTCTGAGAATTAAAAAAAAAGGAATAAACAAAAGATTATTTGATTTTTATGATTGCGGTAATAAATGTACGTGGACAATTAAACGGAAAGTGGACCTTTTTATTATTTGGGTTTTTCCGGTGGCTACCTATATGATTTTTTTACAGAAATTGCACCCACATTTAAGGGTGGTCATTATTTGGAAAGTTTTGCACAGTATGAAACGTACAAGTGCTGAATCAGGTATATAGCCAGCCGCCCTTAAAATATGCGCCCATTTATAAGTACCTGGCAGTAAAATATTCAAAAATACGTAGTATTTATAGGTGTGCATTGATCGATTTTTGGCATTCAGCCAGTGCCGACGAACGCGAACAGTAAAAGTGATTTTTCTCCAGTTTTTTAAAAGTGAATAACAACAAAACATAAAATATATCAATATGGAAAACAACAAGTGCCCATATTTGGATGAATATTGTTACGTTTGTGGTCATATCGTCCGAAAAATACAGAAAAAAGATCGAAAAAATTTGTTTACTGAGCAATTCAAAACCGCGTATTGTAATTATTTCGATGAAGCAGATTTAAGTGGTGCAAATTTTACGCCGAACACAGTGTGCAACAGTTGTTATACTACCCTTCTAAAATGGATTCACGGAAAAAGTAGAAAGTTATCTTTTATGAAGCCAGTAATTTGGGTGGAAGGCACAACTGGACATGATGAATCCAGGTGCTATGCATGCATACATTTTCGTCCTGGATTAAACAGACAACAATTGAAAACAAAAGTATACACTGCTGCATTTACTGCCACACTTCCAGTGCAACGCCCTGCTGATACCGATGCACCTAAACCTCCGAGTGCGGATACTGTGTCCCTGCTAGCCGAAACCGTTTTCACCAATCCGACCGATTTGGATGATGCTGATTGGATACCCGATATTGAAAATAGTGCACCACAACCGCTACCACAAATCGAAATGGATTACATTGTGGCCAAGCTGGGACTATCACAACACGACTCCGAATGGCTGACATCATTTTTGAAGAGAAGAAAACTCACACAGCAAAATGTCAGCGCAAATTCATACCGACAACGCCAAGCTGATTTTCAGAAATTTTATTCCGTTGACGAAGCAAATACGTTCACGTACTGCCATGATATCCCAGGTTTAGTGAAAAAATTGGGAATGGATTATATCGCTGGCGACTGGCGTTTATTCATCGATGGTTCAGTTACTAGTTTGAAGGCTGTGCTGCTGCACAAAAAAAATAAAAAACCATGCATTCCATTGGGATTCAGCACAACTATGAAGGAAACGTATGAAGCATTGGGCGAAATTTTGAAGAAAATCAAATACGATGAACACAAATGGAACATTTGTTGCGATCTGAAGGTGGTCAACATACTACAAGGGATTATAGAAAAGGGCGGATATCCAAAATACTTCTGCTTCCTTTGTAATTGGGATTCACGATACAAAGGAAATCAATATCAATGTAAAGATTGGAAAGGAAGAACTCCCGAGCTCAACAAACAATTAAAATTACGCAATGAACCTATGATAAAGGACCTGGATGATATTTTGTTGCCACCGCTCCACATGAAACTGGGAATAGCTGGGAAATTCGTTGAAGTGGTGGTCAAAAAAGTTAACGGCGCCTTTGACTGTTTGAAATCCATCTTTCCGAAACTCAGTGATGAGAAAATTAAAAACGGTACGTATCGTACTCTGTATTTCAATATTGTCATATCTAAATTTGTTAATTTCTATACATTCGCATTACCAATAATTTTTTCGTTTTTCTTATGTATTTAAAACAGGTATTCTCAATGGACCTGATATTCGGAAATTGATCAAAAGTGATTCTTTCACACATTTGCTTTCAGAGCATCACGACCACCAACATGCATGGAACGCATTGAAAGAAGTAATAGAAGGCGTTCTAGGAAAGAACCGTGTCCAGCGAGAAGAGATACAGCAACGAGTGGACAGGTTGCTGTTTTATTTCGAAAAAATCGGTGCATCCATGACGCTGAAATTGCATTTCTTGCACCACCACCTCGATACTTTTTTGGCACAATCACCTCAGGAATCAGACGAACAAGGAGAGAGGTTCCACCAGGTGACCATGCCATTTAAAAAGTGGTTCAAAAGCAAAAAATTGGATGCATTGCTTGCGGAGGTTTGTTGGTGGAGTTCCACAATTATGCAGTTTGAAGAAAGCACCGAAGATGAAGACATTGAAATTGGTGGACACAGTGAAAGAAACACGCCCTTGAATAGTATGTGTATCTCGGATGACGATACAGACTCAGACCATGAATATGAACAACCTACGAAGAAAACAAGATCATCAGAACCACAAGCGTCAACTTCTACAAGGATGGATATTGCCAATAATTGAAAAAATGTTCTAAATTTTGTTTTTATGCATATTATAATTGCGTATTAATTGCATATTATTTTATTTTCATTAAGTTTTTATAAATAAAGTTTTTTTTTTGCATGATAATTTTTTAATTTATATTTTTATTTTTATTTTAAGGGTGGTGGCTATAACTGATTTTTGAAATTCATACCTTTACTCAATTGCGAATAAAAGCGAAACGCGTGCATCGATTTTTATGATCTTTGTCTCATTTTGCTCATAGATTATGTGACTTTGCGAAAAAATAACTAGACTTGAAACTTTTTTCCATTTTGGATTTTTTATGTATTTTTAAAAAAAAAAATTTAAATTTTTAGGCAAAAAATAATTTTTTCCCTTCATACATTCATTTTTAACTCCGAAAGTGTTACTTGTATAGGAAAACAATATATGAACAGATTAAGGGAATTGTAATTCTTAATTTTTTAAAATTTATTTCAACTAAATTGGGCTAGGGGTTGTCGAGCTATGTCAAACAACAGGGCCTAAAACGTGATAAATTCCCCTATACGATAGTACTAACTTCAAATCGATACTAACTTCAAATCGCAGGTAAGAAGACAAAACGAATGATGCAGAAATTCTTCTTTTTGGGTCTAATTTCACATACAGTTCACAGAATTGAGTTGGCAAATCATGTGTTGTACTGTGTTATCAACAGAAAGTAAATTACTACACATCAAAATTAAATAGAGCTACAAAAATTTGGACAAAAATGCAAAATAAACTAAATACACATTTGGATGAGTTAAGTGAAGAGTGGTCGAAGGAGTTGGAAAATATTAAGGTGACTTCAGTTACGGATAAAACTGTGCAACCATCTCCATACCAAAAGGAAGTAAATCCCCAACGAAATACATATAATTTACGTAGCCGCAGTTCGACTGTTGATTCTAGAAGTTTAAGTTCAAACGAGCCAGACGCGGAATATATATTACATGTTGAACAATATAATAAAACACAAAAAGACAAAATAGGTCCCATGCGGCGAAAAACAATGGATACACGAGAAAAAACCTTTCGCCGTAATACAGAGTCTCACCTAAACTTATTGCCTTCAACTTCTGCTGCTGCTGGTGTTACACATACAGTATAACCCGGTTAATTACCCCACGCTTATTTACCTCGAGTTTTAAATCCCCGTTTTTTCTTCCATTTTTTACGCTTAATTCCCCGATTCGGATAATTGCCTTAAAAATTTAACACCCAAAACAAAAGTATACCTTAATTTCATTCGTTTAATTGCCTCAGTACTATTTGTAGTAAATTTTTTTTTAAAAAAATATGCCTAAAAAACAAAATATGGCTTGAATAAAAGCAAAATATACAACAAAAAAAAAAAAAAAAAAAAAACAAAAAAAAAAAAAAAGATCAAATATCCTGAGCTATTGTAACAAATGATATGTAGAAACATCGATACATACCGAGGGAAATAACACAACGTCATGAACTTTTAAACTTCCAGTTTTTAGATTGTAGATTTTATTTATATAGCCACCTAAGGGGATAAAAAGTTAGAGTGTTGTATATTAATAAAACTCGACAAAGTTTAAATTGGCTAGTAGAAATAGTAAGACTTACGGGAATGAACTGCCTTAGCTTAGTGAAGCATTAGAGATTCCTAATTGTAGGGTGTTTAGTTTCGATTTCACTTTCAATTTTTTTTTTGTGTAGAATTATGATTGATGATGTAAGGATCAAGAACAGTAGAGCAACAGGTATCATTCGATAACCTCTCGTGCTCGGATGGAAAACGAGGTTAGTCGTATTGAATGGTAGTTGGTGTCAATCGTAGCTCACTTGGTAACCATTACGGGGGGAAAGTACGATTGATCATACTGTAAACGATCGCATATACATACATTGTAATTTACGTTTTTTCCGCAAATTACAAGAATCCGCCATTAAAATTATTTACCGCCTTGACATACGAATCCGTCTACCATTGCCAACCTGTAAAGAGAGATAATTGAATTCATCAAAACAAAATTAATACATATTTATTTTTGTTAATATTATTACTTTATTTATTTATTTATTTTTAACAATTTGTTTTATTATAGTATTTATTAAATTTTTTTTTTTTTTTTTTTTTTTTTTTTTTTTTTTTGTTTTGGTTTTTCTAATTAATCCTTTATTATGCTCTTTATTTGAAGGATATTAATTATTTTTATATATTTTCATTTAGTGGTTTCTTGTTAAATACTATTTAAGTTACAAACTTTACACTTCTTTTTAATTGTTTGGTGATTTATCTATTGAATGAAAATATATGAACAAGATTGGTATTTATTTTTTTTGGATTTTTTCTTTTGTTTAAACAAATATATTTTTTGTTTTTTACAATATATATTTTTTGTATTCTTTTTTAACATTTTTTTAAATAAATTTTAAATGTTTTTTTTTTGTTTTTTTTTTAGGTGTTCAATTATAAAAAAACTTATTGTTTATCGCTCAAAAAACACGATGGAAACACAAAAGAGGTGCAAGATGGATAAGTGTTTTGAACTTCAACAAAAAACTATATCATTGATTCAGACTTATCAACAGAAAGTAAATTACTACACATCAAAATTGTGCAAGATGGATAAGTGTTTTGAACTTCAACAAAAAACTATATCATTGATTGAGACTTATCAACAGAAAGTAAATTACTACACATCAAAATTAAATAGAGCTACAAAAATTTGGACAAAAATGCAAAATAAACTAAATACACATTTGGATGAGTTAAGTGAAGAGTGGTCGAAGGAGTTGGAAAATATTAAGGTGACTTCAGTTACGGATAAAGCTGTGCAACCATCTCCATACCAAAAGGAAGTAAATCCCCAACGAAATACATATAATTTACGTAGCCGCAGTTCGACTGTTGATTCTAGAAGTTTAAGTTCAAACGAGCCAGACGCGGAATATATATTACATGTTGAACAATATAATAAAACACAAAAAGACAAAATAGGTCCCATGCGGCGAAAAACAATGGATACACGAGAAAAAACCTTTCGCCGTAATACAGAGTCTCACCTAAACTTATTGCCTTCAACTTCTGCTGCTGCTGGTGTTACACATAAAGTATAACCCGGTTAATTACCCCACGCTTATTTACCTCGAGTTTTAAATCCCCGTTTTTTCTTCCATTTTTTACGCTTCATTCCCCGATTCGGATAATTGCCTTAAAAATTTAACACCCAAAACAAAAGTATACCTTAATTTCATTCGTTTAATTGCCTCAGTACTATTTGTAGTAAATTTTTTTTAAAAAAATATGCCTAAAAAACAAAATATGGCTTGAATAAAAGCAAAATATTCAACAAAAAAAAAAAAAAAAAAGATCAAGTATCCTGAGCTATTGTAACAAATGATATGTAGAAACATCGATACATACCGAGGGAAATAACACAACGTCATGAACTTTTAAACTTCCAGTTTTTAGATTGTAGATTTTATTTATATAGCCACCTAAGGGGATAAAAATTCAGAGTGTTGTATATTAATAAAACTCGACAAAGTTTAAATTGGATAGTAGAAATAGTAAGACTTACGGGAATGAACTGCCTTAGCTTAGTGAAGCATTAGAGATTCCTAATTGTAGGGTGTTTAGTTTCGATTTCACTTTCAATTTTTTTTTTGTGTAGAATTATAATTGATGATGGAGGATCAAGAACAGTAGAGCAACAGGTATCATTCGATAACCTCTCGTGCTCGGATGGAAAACGAGGTTAGTCGTATTGAATGGTAGTTGGTGTCAATCGTAGCTCACTTGGTAACCATTACGGGGGGAAAGTACGATTGATCATACTGTAAACGATCGCATATACATACATTGTAATTTACGTTTTTTCCGCAAATTACAAGAATCCGCCATTAAAATTATTTACCGCCTTGACATACGAATCCGTCTACCATTGCCAACCTGTAAAGAGAGATAATTGAATTCATCAAAACAAAATTAATACATATTTATTTTTGTTAATATTATTAGTTTACTTTAGTACTTTATTTATTTATTTATTTTTAACAATTTATTTTATTATAGTATTTATTATATTTTTTTTTTTTTTTTTTTTTTTTTTTTTTTGTTTTGGTTTTTCTAATTAATCCTTTATTATGCTCTTTATTTGAAGGATATTAATTATTTTTATATATTTTCATTTAGTGGTTTCTTGTTAAATACTATTAAAGTTACAAACTTTACACTTCTTTTTAATTGTTTGGTGATTTATCTATTGAATGAAAATATATGAACAAGATTGGTATTTATTTTTTTTTTTTTGGATTTTTTCTTTTGTTTAAACAAATATATTTTTTGTTTTTTACAATATATATTTTTTGTATTCTTTTTTAACATTTTTTTAAATAAATTTTAAATGTTTTTTTTTGTTCTTTTTTTAGGTGTTCAATTATAAAAAAACTTATTGTTTATCGCTCAAAAAACACGATGGAAACACAAAAGAGGTGCAAGATGGATAAGTGTTTTGAACTTCAACAAAAAACTATATCATTGATTCAGACTTATCAACAGAAAGTAAATTACTACACATCAAAATTGTGCAAGATGGATAAGTGTTTTGAACTTCAACAAAAAACTATATCATTGATTGAGACTTATCAACAGAAAGTAAATTACTACACATCAAAATTAAATAGAGCTACAAAAATTTGGACAAAAATGCAAAATAAACTAAATACACATTTGGATGAGTTAAGTGAAGAGTGGTCGAAGGAGTTGGAAAATATTAAGGTGACTTCAGTTACGGATAAAGCTGTGCAACCATCTCCATACCAAAAGGAAGTAAATCCCCAACGAAATACATATAATTTACGTAGCCGCAGTTCGACTGTTGATTCTAGAAGTTTAAGTTCAAACGAGCCAGACGCGGAATATATATTACATGTTGAACAATATAATAAAAGACAAAATAGGTCCCATGCGGCGAAAAACAATGGATACACGAGAAAAAACCTTTCGCCGTAATACAGAGTCTCACCTAAACTTATTGCCTTCAACTTCTGCTGCTGCTGGTGTTACACATACAGTATAACCCGGTTAATTACCCCACGCTTATTTACCTCGAGTTTTAAATCCCCGTTTTTTCTTCCATTTTTTACGCTTAATTCCCCGATTCGGATAATTGCCTTAAAAATTTAACACCCAAAACAAAAGTATACCTTAATTTCATTCGTTTAATTGCCTCAGTACTATTTGTAGTAAATTTTTTTTTAAAAAATATGCCTAAAAAACAAAATATGGCTTGAATAAAAACAAAATATTCAACAAAAAAAAAAAAAAAAAAAAAAAAAAAAAAAAAAAAAAAAAAAAAGATCAAGTATCCTGAGCTATTGTAACAAATGATATGTAGAAACATCGATACATACCGAGGGAAATAACACAACGTCATGAACTTTTAAACTTCCAGTTTTTAGATTGTAGATTTTATTTATATAGCCACCTAAGGGGATAAAAAGTTAGAGTGTTGTATATTAATAAAACTCGACAAAGTTTAAATTGGATAGTAGAAATAGTAAGACTTACGGGAATGAACTGCCTTAGCTTAGTGAAGCATTAGAGATTCCTAATTGTAGGGTGTGTAGTGTATGCATACTTAGAGCAAGCACTGTATCATTAATTGTTTACATTTAAGTAAGTTAAGTTTTTGAGCCAATGAACTTATTTTAATTTTATGTTGGTCAGCAGTAATAAGAATTATTTTTTTTTGTATCAAATAATGTGTGAAATAAAATTGTAATACTGTGTGGCATGCGAACGACTTGTAATATGAATCCTAAATTGAATTCTTTTTGTTATATTATTATTGTCGCATTGAAGTCTTTCACGTGCCTTGGAAATTTTCTCACGGGAACAGCAAATCAATTAGTGATTTGTTTGTAGCCCAAATTAATGCTGACCTATAGAATAAATTTAGTATATAAGCTTGTACAATTGTCAAAATAAATCAGAATTAATTCAACTCTTAATTGACTTGTCTTATTCTCAAAAATTCGTGCATTTTAATGCTTGGCAAAAAGCGGCAGAAGTGCTAAGAAAATACTTAACTTTTTTTTTACACACTCCACATTTTTACACACTTCCATCAATTATCATTACATGGCGATCCTGCCCAACATAAATTAATTTCTATCAACTCTTTTCGATCCTGCCCAACATAAATTAATTTCTATCAACTCTTTTTGATCCTGCCCAACATAAATTAATTTCTATCAACTCTTTTTGATCCTGTCCAACTTAAATTAATCCCGCACAGCATAAATTATTTCAAAGCATAAATCTTTCAATGTCCCAAATAGAAATAGATAAAATTTTTTATGGGAAGAATTACTGAAATACGTCCCCACTACAGTATGAACACAAAAAACGGAACTAATTAAAAAACTAAAGAAATTAAAAGGAGACGGCTGGAGATAATGAGGTAATGACAATTGAAATATTCAAGATAACTGAAAAGGAAAGACAAGAAATTCTACTCGAAAATATAAAAATGGGAATAGCAGATGCAACAGTCCAAGGACAGGCAAATGCCTATGCAATAAATGATAATAAAGTAACCATTAGTTTAGAACTAGTTATAATTTTACTTATTATAATTATATTATTAGGATTATGGAAATTTTTACAAAATTATATAAAAAAAAACACACAGCAATTAATGCTGTAAGAAACTAATAAAAACAAAAAAAAAATATTTGTAATGGAAAAAATATTTGAAGAACTTAAAAAAATAATTATAAATGCAAAGAAATCTAGCGGTAGAAAGTATACAAAAGACACAGTAAAAGAAAAACTTTATTTAATAGATCAGCTTAGTTTGCAGTTTGGAAAATTAGTAGGACATCTTTCCAATCCAAATAGACAGGAAAAGATAATTGAGTATAGAGACTTAAAACATACAGCGATTAGAATATTATGGGAACACTTAGAAAACAGTAAAGAAAATATATCAAGTGCAACAATCATGTCCAATTTTAATAGTAAACAAGCTTCGGATACAATTCCAATATTTGACGGAAAACCTACACACCTCGATATATTTCTATCAATGGTTGAAATGGTTCACGATGAACTTAACGAACAAGGGAAAAAGAACTTAATAAAATATATTATTGCCATGAAATTAAGCGATAGGGTTAGAAGTATTTTAATGACACAAGACATACCAAAAACATTTAACGAACTAAAATCAACACTGTCCAATCATTTCAAGTCAACAAAGACAGCCAGTAGTCTTCATTCGGAAATTAGAAATATTAAGCAAAGAGGTAATGTGTCAAGTTTTAGAGAAAAAATAAACACATTGATTTCAGAATTAACCATAGTACAATTCAGTGACCTTGAAGACAGTTCAAATGAAATAGCACGATCTACAATTAGAATGTTGAACGAAAAATTAGCACTCGAAACATTCCAAGAAGGTTTACAAGAGAGCATAAGAACAGCAGTTATAGCAGCGCAACCTAAATCGCTAGCACAAGCATTTGAAATAGCTAGCACACAGGAAAGACTATTACAGGCAACAAATACATTAAAAATCTTTCACATAAATGACAGAAATCGACGCAGTAATAACAATTACAACTATAACAATAACAGATACAACAATCAAAGAAGACAAGACTTCAACAGAAATGACAGAAACTACAACAATAATTATAACAACAATAATAGTAGAAATTTTAATAATTATAATAGGAATTCAAATAACACCAACAGTAGATACAACACAAATAATGCTTACAACAGAAATAATAGAAACACCTATAACAATAACAACCATACAAATCAAAGAAATTACAACCCAAACGTACGCACAATACATCAACAGGGAAACGAAGAAGCCCTGGAGACTCAGAACGAATCTCCAGAAGGGGAAAATTACAGATTCACACAATAAATCCCAACACTTCAAACTTTATATATCTTTCTATCAAAAAACCTGACTTACAAAACTGACCAGAATTCGACTTGAACTGTCAGACTATAACTTTGATATTACATATAAAAAAGGAGCAAATAACACTAACGCAGACGCGTTATCCCGCATCGAAATTAACTCAAAAATATTAAAAGAAATGATTCCACTCTGTATTGATGAAAAAGAAAGAAAAACTCTGGCAATAACACGTAGCATGCTTAATAAGAATACTAAAGATAAAGAAGATGAAATTGAAATTAAGAACAAGAAAAAGAATTACATTTCTCAACAGGAGACTGATCACCTCCATATGTGGGAATGTATATCAATGAATGATATAAAGAAGCTTCAAAGAATACAATTTATATATGAAAATAATGATAATAATTATCTGCAGAATGAATATAATGATAAAATTACACGCGTGATATGCAATAGAAGCGAAAATCCAATGTTTTCAGAAACATTTATGGAGAAACTTTTATTGAAAATAAAGAAATTTAAAAATAAAAAGTACGTACTATATGATAATGATGACATTTTTAAATATATACCGGTAGAGAAATTGAAAGAAGAATACAATAAATTCAAAAACAATGACGTCGATATAATTATATACAGAATGCCAAAAAGAGTAGATAATGTAATAAAACAATACAGGCTAATAGAAGAATTTCATAGCCCACCACATAGTGGACATTTCGGAATAAGAAAAACATTAATAAAATTAAAACAGCGATTTATTTGGAAAAATATGAACAAAATGGTTAAAAACTACATAAGAACATGTGAATCGTGCCAAAAGAACAAACAGACTAAACATACGAAAGAACCTTTTACTATAACAGATACACCATCAAGTAGTTTTGACATTGTAGTAATGGACACAGTTGGACCACTTAGACCGCCAGTAAACTTTAGATATATACTCACAATGCAGTGTGAACTGACAAAATATGTTATAGCTTGTCCAATAGAATCAAAAGATGCCAAAACAGTGGCAAAAACGCTAGTAGAAGAAGTTATTTTAAAATACGGTTTGTTTAACATTCTCAAAACGGACAGAGGTACTGAATTTACTAATGAGTTGATGAGAGAGATTTGTGTATTATTAAAAATAAAACAGAATTTCTCGACGCCCTACCATCATGAAACTTTGGGAACAGTAGAACGCAATCACCGTGTTCTAAATGAATATTTTCTAAATTTCGTAGAAGACAACAATTGGCACGAATGGATACCATACTTTGCTTTCGCTTTTAACACAACTCCAAACGTAGATACTAATTATACACCCTTTGAGTTGGTATATGGAAAACTTCCTAGACTACCAAGTGACGAATTGAGCGACACTAAAAATATTTACAACTTAGACAATTATTTGAATGAGCTTAAGATTAGACTTCGTTACTCACTACAAAAAGCAAGAGACATAATTTTAGAAGTGAAAAATAAAAGAAAACTAGAATCTGAAAGAAAACAGAACAAAATAGAACTAAAAATAGGAGACCTAGTTCTAGTAAAAGCCGAGAATAGAAGAAAACTCGAGCCTCCATATAAAGGTCCATATAAAATACTGGACATAGATGATTTGAATATAATTATAGAAATAGATAAATCAAAAGTTAAAAGTATACATAAAAATAATTTAAAAAAGTTTATTTCATAAGTGCATAAAGATAAAAAAAAAAAAAAAAAAAAAAAAATAAAATTTTAAGTCATAAAAATTTGTATAAACATATAAATACTTCCATAAATACATACAATAATAAAAATCTTTATACTTATATATCCATTCATACAATAATTCTATATATTATTTTTATTTTTAATAATACACAAAACAAAAAGGGTGAGGGTGTAGTGTATGCATACTTAGAGCAAGCACTGTATCATTAATTGTTTACATTTAAGTAAGTTAAGTTTTTGAGCCAATGAACTTATTTTAATTTTATGTTGGTCAGCAGTAATAAGAATTATTTTTTTTGTATCAAATAATGTGTGAAATAAAATTGTAATACTGTGTGGCATGCGAACGACTTGTAATATGAATCCTAAATTGAATTCTTTTTGTTATATTATTATTGTCGCATTGAAGTCTTTCACGTGCCTTGGAAATTTTCTCACGGGAACAGCAAATCAATTAGTGATTTGTTTGTAGCCCAAATTAATGCTGACCTATAGAATAAATTTAGTATATAAGCTTGTACAATTGTCAAAATAAATCAGAATTAATTCAACTCTTAATTGACTTGTCTTATTCTCAAAAATTCGTGCATTTTAATGCTCGGCAAAAAGCGGCAGAAGTGCTAAGAAAATACTTAACTTTTTTTTTACACACTCCACATTTTTACACACTTCCATCAATTATCATTACAGGTGTTTAGTTTCGATTTCACTTTCAATTTTTTTTTGTGTAGAATTATGATTGATGATGTAAGGATCAAGAACAGTAGAGCAACAGGTATCATTCGATAACCTCTCGTGCTCGGATGGAAAACGAGGTTAGTCGTATTGAATGGTAGTTGGTGTCAATCGTAGCTCACTTGGTAACCATTACGGGGGGAAAGTACGATTGATCATACTGTAAACGATCGCATATACATACATTGTAATTTACGTTTTTTCCGCAAATTACAAGAATCCGCCATTAAAATTATTTACCGCCTTGACATACGAATCCGTCTACCATTGCCAACCTGTAAAGAGAGATAATTGAATTCATCAAAACAAAATTAATACATATTTATTTTTGTTAATATTATTACTTTATTTATTTATTTATTTTTAACAATTTGTTTTATTATAGTATTTATTATATATTTTTTTTTTTTTTTTTTTTTTTTTTTTTTTTTTTTGTTTTGGTTTTTCTAATTAATACTTTATTATGCTCTTTATTTGAAGGATATTAATTATTTTTATATATTTTCATTTAGTGGTTTCTTGTTAAATACTATTTAAGTTACAAACTTTACACTTCTTTTTAATTGTTTGGTGATTTATCTATTGAATGAAAATATATGAACAAGATTGGTATTTATTTTTTTTTTTTTTTTGGATTTTTTCTTTTGTTTAAACAAATATATTTTTTGTTTTTTACAATATATATTTTTTGTATTCTTTTTTAACATTTTTTTAAATAAATTTTAAATGTTTTTTTTTTTTTGTTTTTTTTTAGGTGTTCAATTATAAAAAAAACTTATTGTTTATCGCTCAAAAAACACGATGGAAACACAAAAGAGGTGCAAGATGGATAAGTGTTTTGAACTTCAACAAAAAACTATATCATTGATTCAGACTTATCAACAGAAAGTAAATTACTACACATCAAAATTGTGCAAGATGGATAAGTGTTTTGAACTTCAACAAAAAACTATATCATTGATTGAGACTTATCAACAGAAAGTAAATTACTACACATCAAAATTAAATAGAGCTACAAAAATTTGGACAAAAATGCAAAATAAACTAAATACACATTTGGATGAGTTAAGTGAAGAGTGGTCGAAGGAGTTGGAAAATATTAAGGTGACTTCAGTTACGGATAAAGCTGTGCAACCATCTCCATACCAAAAGGAAGTAAATCCCCAACGAAATACATATAATTTACGTAGCCGCAGTTCGACTGTTGATTCTAGAAGTTTAAGTTCAAACGAGCCAGACGCGGAATATATATTACATGTTGAACAATATAATAAAACACAAAAAGACAAAATAGGTCCCACGCGGCGAAAAACAATGGATACACGAGAAAAAACCTTTCGCCGTAATACAGAGTCTCACCTAAACTTATTGCCTTCAACTTCTGCTGCTGCTGGTGTTACACATAAAGTATAACCCGGTTAATTACCCCACGCTTATTTACCTCGAGTTTTAAATCCCCGTTTTTTCTTCCATTTTTTACGCTTAATTCCCCGATTCGGATAATTGCCTTAAAAATTTAACACCCAAAACAAAAGTATACCTTAATTTCATTCGTTTAATTGCCTCAGTACTATTTGTAGTAAATTTTTTTTAAAAAAATATGCCTAAAAAACAAAATATGGCTTGAATAAAAGCAAAATATTCAACAAAAAAAAAAAAAAAAAAGATCAAGTATCCTGAGCTATTGTAACAAATGATATGTAGAAACATCGATACATACCGAGGGAAATAACACAACGTCATGAACTTTTAAACTTCCAGTTTTTAGATTGTAGATTTTATTTATATAGCCACCTAAGGGGATAAAAATTTAGAGTGTTGTATATTAATAAAACTCGACAAAGTTTAAATTGGATAGTAGAAATAGTAAGACTTACGGGAATGAACTGCCTTAGCTTAGTGAAGCATTAGAGATTCCTAATTGTAGGGTGTTTAGTTTCGATTTCACTTTCAATTTTTTTTTGTGTAGAATTATAATTGATGATGGAGGATCAAGAACAGTAGAGCAACAGGTATCATTCGATAACCTTTCGTGCTCGGATGGAAAACGAGGTTAGTCGTATTGAATGTTAGTTGGTGTCAATCGTAGCTCACTTGGTAACCATTACGGGGGGAAAGTACGATTGATCATACTGTAAACGATCGCATATACATACATTGTAATTTACGTTTTTTCCGCAAATTACAAGAATCCGCCATTAAAATTATTTACCGCCTTGACATACGAATCCGTCTACCATTGCCAACCTGTAAAGAGAGATAATTGAATTCATCAAAACAAAATTAATACATATTTATTTTTGTTAATATTATTAGTTTACTTTAGTACTTTATTTATTTATTTATTTTTAACAATTTATTTTATTATAGTATTTATTATATTTTTTTTTTTTTTTTTTTTTTTTTTTTTTTTTGTTTTGGTTTTTCTAATTAATCCTTTATTATGCTCTTTATTTGAAGGATATTAATTATTTTTATATATTTTCATTTAGTGGTTTCTTGTTAAATACTATTTAAGTTACAAACTTTACACTTCTTTTTAATTGTTTGGTGATTTATCTATTGAATGAAAATATATGAACAAGATTGGTATTTATTTTTTTTTTTTTTGGATTTTTTCTTTTGTTTAAACAAATATATTTTTTGTTTTTTACAATATATATTTTTTGTATTCTTTTTTAACATTTTTTTAAATAAATTTTAAATGTTTTTTTTTTGTTTTTTTTTTAGGTGTTCAATTATAAAAAAACTTATTGTTTATCGCTCAAAAAACACGATGGAAACACAAAAGAGGTGCAAGATGGATAAGTGTTTTGAACTTCAACAAAAAACTATATCATTGATTCAGACTTATCAACAGAAAGTAAATTACTACACATTAAAATTGTGCAAGATGGATAAGTGTTTTGAACTTCAACAAAAAACTATATCATTGATTGAGACTTATCAACAGAAAGTAAATTACTACACATCAAAATTAAATAGAGCTACAAAAATTTGGACAAAAATGCAAAATAAACTAAATACACATTTGGATGAGTTAAGTGAAGAGTGGTCGAAGGAGTTGGAAAATATTAAGGTGACTTCAGTTACGGATAAAGCTGTGCAACCATCTCCATACCAAAAGGAAGTAAATCCCCAACGAAATACATATAATTTACGTAGCCGCAGTTCGACTGTTGATTCTAGAAGTTTAAGTTCAAACGAGCCAGACGCGGAATATATATTACATGTTGAACAATATAATAAAAGACAAAATAGGTCGCATGCGGCGAAAAACAATGGATACACGAGAAAAAACCTTTCGCCGTAATACAGAGTCTCACCTAAACTTATTGCCTTCAACTTCTGCTGCTGCTGGTGTTACACATACAGTATAACCCGGTTAATTACCCCACGCTTATTTACCTCGAGTTTTAAATCCCCGTTTTTTCTTCCATTTTTTACGCTTAATTCCCCGATTCGGATAATTGCCTTAAAAATTTAACACCCAAAACAAAAGTATACCTTAATTTCATTCGTTTAATTGCCTCAGTACTATTTGTAGTAAATTTTTTTTTAAAAAATATGCCTAAAAAACAAAATATGGCTTGAATAAAAGCAAAATATTCAACAAAAAAAAAAAGATCAAGTATCCTGAGCTATTGTAACAAATGATATGTAGAAACATCGATACATACCGAGGGAAATAACACAACGTCATGAACTTTTAAACTTCCAGTTTTTAGATTGTAGATTTTATTTATATAGCCACCTAAGGGGATAAAAAGTTAGAGTGTTGTATATTAATAAAACTCGACAAAGTTTAAATTGGATAGTAGAAATAGTAAGACTTACGGGAATGAACTGCCTTAGCTTAGTGAAGCATTAGAGATTCCTAATTGTAGGGTGTTTAGTTTCGATTTCACTTTCAATTTTTTTTTGTGTAGAATTATGATTGATGATGGAGGATCAAGAGCAGTAGAGCAACAGGTATCATTCGATAACCTCTCGTGCTCGGATGGAAAACGAGGTTAGTCGTATTGAATGGTAGTTGGTGTCAATCGTAGCTCACTTGGTAACCATTACGGGGGGAAAGTACGATTGATCATACTGTAAACGATCGCATATACATACATTGTAATTTACGTTTTTTCCGCAAATTACAAGAATCCGCCATTAAAATTATTTACCGCCTTGACATACGAATCCGTCTACCATTGCCAACCTGTAAAGAGAGATAATTGAATTCATCAAAACAAAATTAATACATATTAATTTTTGTTAATATTATTAGTTTACTTTAGTACTTTATTTATTTATTTATTTTTAACAATTTATTTTATTATAGTATTTATTATATATTTTTTTTTTTTTTTTTTTTTTTTTTTTTTTGGTTTTTCTAATTAATCCTTTATTATGCTCTTTATTTGAAGGATATTAATTATTTTTATATATTTTCATTTAGTGGTTTCTTGTTAAATACTATTTAAGTTACAAACTTTACACTTCTTTTTAATTGTTTGGTGATTTATCTATTGAATGAAAATATATGAACAAGATTGGTATTTATTTTTTTTGGATTTTTTCTTTTGTTTAAACAAATATATTTTTTGTTTTTTACAATATATATTTTTTGTATTCTTTTTTAACATTTTTTTAAATAGATTTTAAATGTTTTTTTTTTGTTTTTTTTTTTAGGTGTTCAATTATAAAAAAACTTATTGTTTATCGCTCAAAAAACACGATGGAAACACAAAAGAGGTGCAAGATGGATAAGTGTTTTGAACTTCAACAAAAAACTATATCATTGATTCAGACTTATCAACAGAAAGTAAATTACTACACATCAAAATTGTGCAAGATGGATAAGTGTTTTGAACTTCAACAAAAAACTATATCATTGATTGAGACTTATCAACAGAAAGTAAATTACTACACATCAAAATTAAATAGAGCTACAAAAATTTGGACAAAAATGCAAAATAAACTAAATACACATTTGGATGAGTTAAGTGAAGAGTGGTCGAAGGAGTTGGAAAATATTAAGGTGACTTCAGTTACGGATAAAGCTGTGCAACCATCTCCATACCAAAAGGAAGTAAATCCCCAACGAAATACATATAATTTACGTAGCCGCAGTTCGACTGTTGATTCTAGAAGTTTAAGTTCAAACGAGCCAGACGCGGAATATATATTACATGTTGAACAATATAATAAAACACAAAAAGACAAAATAGGTCCCATGCGGCGAAAAACAATGGATACACGAGAAAAAACCTTTCGCCGTAATACAGAGTCTCACCTAAACTTATTGCCTTCAACTTCTGCTGCTGCTGGTGTTACACATACAGTATAACCCGGTTAATTACCCCACGCTTATTTACCTCGAGTTTTAAATCCCCGTTTTTTCTTCCATTTTTTACGCTTAATTCCCCGATTCGGATAATTGCCTTAAAAATTTAACACCCAAAACAAAAGTATACCTTAATTTCATTCGTTTAATTGCCTCAGTACTATTTGTAGTAAATTTTTTTTTAAAAAAATATGCCAAAAAAACAAAATATGGCTTTAAAAAAAGCAAAATATACAACAAAAAAAAAAAAAAAAAAAAAAAAAAAGATCAAGTATCCTGAGCTATTGTAACAAATGATATGTAGAAACATCGATACATACCGAGGGAAATAACACAACGTCATGAACTTTTAAACTTCCAGTTTTTAGATTGTAGATTTTATTTATATAGCCACCTAAGGGGATAAAAAGTTAGAGTGTTGTATATTAATAAGACTCGACAAAGTTTAAATTGGCTAGTAGAAATAGTAAGACTTACGGGAATGAACTGCCTTAGCTTAGTGAAGCATTAGAGATTCCTAATTGTAGGGTGTTTAGTTTCGATTTCACTTTCAATTTTTTTTTGTGTAGAATTATGATTGATGATGGAGGATCAAGAACAGTAGAGCAACAGGTATCATTCGATAACCTCTCGTGCTCGGATGGAAAACGAGGTTAGTCGTATTGAATGGTAGTTGGTGTCAATCGTAGCTCACTTGGTAACCATTACGGGGGGAAAGTACGATTGATCATACTGTAAACGATCGCATATACATAAATTGTAATTTACGTTTTTTCCGCAAATTACAAGAATCCGCCATTAAAATTATTTACCGCCTTGACATACGAATCCGTCTACCATTGCCAACCTGTAAAGAGAGATAATTGAATTCATCAAAACAAAATTAATACATATTAATTTTTGTTAATATTATTAGTTTACTTTAGTACTTTATTTATTTATTTATTTTTAACAATTTATTTTATTATAATATTTATTATATATTTTTTTTTTTTTTTTTTTTTTTTTTGGTTTTTCTAATTAATCCTTTATTATGCTCTTTATTTGAAGGATATTAATTATTTTTATATATTTTCATTTAGTGGTTTCTTGTTAAATACTATTTAAGTTACAAACTTTACACTTCTTTTTAATTGTTTGGTGATTTATTTATTGAATGAAAATATATGAACAAGATTGGTATTTATTTTTTTTTGGATTTTTTGGATTTTTTCTTTTGTTTAAACAAATATATTTTTTGTTTTTTACAATATATATTTTTTGTATTCTTTTTTAACATATTTTTAAATAAATTTTAAATGTTTTTTTTTTTGTTTTTTTTTAGGTGTTCAATTATAAAAAAACTTATTGTTTATCGCTCAAAAAACACGATGGAAACACAAAAGAGGTGCAAGATGGATAAGTGTTTTGAACTTCAACAAAAAACTATATCATTGATTCAGACTTATCAACAGAAAGTAAATTACTACACATCAAAATTGTGCAAGATGGATAAGTGTTTTGAACTTCAACAAAAAACTATATCATTGATTGAGACTTATCAACAGAAAGTAAATTACTACACATCAAAATTAAATAGAGCTACAAAAATTTGGACAAAAATGCAAAATAAACTAAATACACATTTGGATGAGTTAAGTGAAGAGTGGTCGAAGGAGTTGGAAAATATTAAGGTGACTTCAGTTACGGATAAAACTGTGCAACCATCTCCATACCAAAAGGAAGTAAATCCCCAACGAAATACATATAATTTACGTAGCCGCAGTTCGACTGTTGATTCTAGAAGTTTAAGTTCAAACGAGCCAGACGCGGAATATATATTACATGTTGAACAATATAATAAAACACAAAAAGACAAAATAGGTCCCATGCGGCGAAAAACAATGGATACACGAGAAAAAACCTTTCGCCGTAATACAGAGTCTCACCTAAACTTATTGCCTTCAACTTCTGCTGCTGCTGGTGTTACACATACAGTATAACCCGGTTAATTACCCCACGCTTATTTACCTCGAGTTTTAAATCCCCGTTTTTTCTTCCATTTTTTACGCTTAATTCCCCGATTCGGATAATTGCCTTAAAAATTTAACACCCAAAACAAAAGTATACCTTAATTTCATTCGTTTAATTGCCTCAGTACTATTTGTAGTAAATTTTTTTTTTAAAAATATGCCTAAAAAACAAAATATGGCTTGAATAAAAGCAAAATATACAACAAAAAAAAAAAAAAAAAAAAAAACAAAAAAAAAAAAAAAGATCAAGTATCCTGAGCTATTGTAACAAATGATATGTAGAAACATCGATACATACCGAGGGAAATAACACAACGTCATGAACTTTTAAACTTCCAGTTTTTAGATTGTAGATTTTATTTATATAGCCACCTAAGGGGATAAAAAGTTAGAGTGTTGTATATTAATAAAACTCGACAAAGTTTAAATTGGCTAGTAGAAATAGTAAGACTTACGGGAATGAACTGCCTTAGCTTAGTGAAGCATTAGAGATTCCTAATTGTAGGGTGTTTAGTTTCGATTTCACTTTCAATTTTTTTTTTGTGTAGAATTATGATTGATGATGTAAGGATCAAGAACAGTAGAGCAACAGGTATCATTCGATAACCTCTCGTGCTCGGATGGAAAACGAGGTTAGTCGTATTGAATGGTAGTTGGTGTCAATCGTAGCTCACTTGGTAACCATTACGGGGGGAAAGTACGATTGATCATACTGTAAACGATCGCATATACATACATTGTAATTTACGTTTTTTCCGCAAATTACAAGAATCCGCCATTAAAATTATTTACCGCCTTGACATACGAATCCGTCTACCATTGCCAACCTGTAAAGAGAGATAATTGAATTCATCAAAACAAAATTAATACATATTTATTTTTGTTAATATTATTACTTTATTTATTTATTTATTTTTAACAATTTGTTTTATTATAGTATTTATTAAATTTTTTTTTTTTTTTTTTTTTTTTTGTTTTGGTTTTTCTAATTAATCCTTTATTATGCTCTTTATTTGAAGGATATTAATTATTTTTATATATTTTCATTTAGTGGTTTCTTGTTAAATACTATTTAAGTTACAAACTTTACACTTCTTTTTAATTGTTTGGTGATTTATCTATTGAATGAAAATATATGAACAAGATTGGTATTTATTTTTTTTTTTTTTTTTGGATTTTTTCTTTTGTTTAAACAAATATATTTTTTGTTTTTTACAATATATATTTTTTGTATTCTTTTTTAACATTTTTTTAAATAAATTTTAAATGTTTTTTTTTTTGTTTTTTTTTTAGGTGTTCAATTATAAAAAAAACTTATTGTTTATCGCTCAAAAAACACGATGGAAACACAAAAGAGGTGCAAGATGGATAAGTGTTTTGAACTTCAACAAAAAACTATATCATTGATTCAGACTTATCAACAGAAAGTAAATTACTACACATCAAAATTGTGCAAGATGGATAAGTGTTTTGAACTTCAACAAAAAACTATATCATTGATTGAGACTTATCAACAGAAAGTAAATTACTACACATCAAAATTAAATAGAGCTACAAAAATTTGGACAAAAATGCAAAATAAACTAAATACACATTTGGATGAGTTAAGTGAAGAGTGGTCGAAGGAGTTGGAAAATATTAAGGTGACTTCAGTTACGGATAAAGCTGTGCAACCATCTCCATACCAAAAGGAAGTAAATCCCCAACGAAATACATATAATTTACGTAGCCGCAGTTCGACTGTTGATTCTAGAAGTTTAAGTTCAAACGAGCCAGACGCGGAATATATATTACATGTTGAACAATATAATAAAACACAAAAAGACAAAATAGGTCCCATGCGGCGAAAAACAATGGATACACGAGAAAAAACCTTTCGCCGTAATACAGAGTCTCACCTAAACTTATTGCCTTCAACTTCTGCTGCTGCTGGTGTTACACATACAGTATAACCCGGTTAATTACCCCACGCTTATTTACCTCGAGTTTTAAATCCCCGTTTTTTCTTCCATTTTTTACGCTTAATTCCCCGATTCGGATAATTGCCTTAAAAATTTAACACCCAAAACAAAAGTATACCTTAATTTCATTCGTTTAATTGCCTCAGTACTATTTGTAGTAAATTTTTTTTTAAAAAAATATGCCTAAAAAACAAAATATGGCTTGAATAAAAGCAAAATATACAACAAAAAAAAAAAAAAAAAAAAAAAAAAAGATCAAGTATCCTGAGCTATTGTAACAAATGATATGTAGAAACATCGATACATACCGAGGGAAATAACACAACGTCATGAACTTTTAAACTTCCAGTTTTTAGATTGTAGATTTTATTTATATAGCCACCTAAGGGGATAAAAAGTTAGAGTGTTGTATATTAATAAGACTCGACAAAGTTTAAATTGGCTAGTAGAAATAGTAAGACTTACGGGAATGAACTGCCTTAGCTTAGTGAAGCATTAGAGATTCCTAATTGTAGGGTGTTTAGTTTCGATTTCACTTTCAATTTTTTTTTGTGTAGAATTATGATTGATGATGGAGGATCAAGAACAGTAGAGCAACAGGTTTCATTCGATAACCTCTCGTGCTCGGATGGAAAACGAGGTTAGTCGTATTGAATGGTAGTTGGTGTCAATCGTAGCTCACTTGGTAACCATTACGGGGGGAAAGTACGATTGATCATACTGTAAACGATCGCATATACATAAATTGTAATTTACGTTTTTTCCGCAAATTACAAGAATCCGCCATTAAAATTATTTACCGCCTTGACATACGAATCCGTCTACCATTGCCAACCTGTAAAGAGAGATAATTGAATTCATCAAAACAAAATTAATACATATTAATTTTTGTTAATATTATTAGTTTACTTTAGTACTTTATTTATTTATTTATTTTTAACAATTTATTTTTTTATAATATTTATTATATATTTTTTTTTTTTTTTTTTTTTTTTTTTGGTTTTTCTAATTAATCCTTTATTATGCTCTTTATTTGAAGGATATTAATTATTTTTATATATTTTCATTTAGTGGTTTCTTGTTAAATACTATTTAAGTTACAAACTTTACACTTCTTTTTAATTGTTTGGTGATTTATTTATTGAATGAAAATATATGAACAAGATTGGTATTTATTTTTTTTGGATTTTTTGGATTTTTTCTTTTGTTTAAACAAATATATTTTTTGTTTTTTACAATATATATTTTTTGTATTCTTTTTTAACATATTTTTAAATAAATTTTAAATGTTTTTTTTTTTGTTTTTTTTTAGGTGTTCAATTATAAAAAAACTTATTGTTTATCGCTCAAAAAACACGATGGAAACACAAAAGAGGTGCAAGATGGATAAGTGTTTTGAACTTCAACAAAAAACTATATCATTGATTCAGACTTATCAACAGAAAGTAAATTACTACACATCAAAATTGTGCAAGATGGATAAGTGTTTTGAACTTCAACAAAAAACTATATCATTGATTGAGACTTATCAACAGAAAGTAAATTACTACACATCAAAATTAAATAGAGCTACAAAAATTTGGACAAAAATGCAAAATAAACTAAATACACATTTGGATGAGTTAAGTGAAGAGTGGTCGAAGGAGTTGGAAAATATTAAGGTGACTTCAGTTACGGATAAAACTGTGCAACCATCTCCATACCAAAAGGAAGTAAATCCCCAACGAAATACATATAATTTACGTAGCCGCAGTTCGACTGTTGATTCTAGAAGTTTAAGTTCAAACGAGCCAGACGCGGAATATATATTACATGTTGAACAATATAATAAAACACAAAAAGACAAAATAGGTCCCATGCGGCGAAAAACAATGGATACACGAGAAAAAACCTTTCGCCGTAATACAGAGTCTCACCTAAACTTATTGCCTTCAACTTCTGCTGCTGCTGGTGTTACACATACAGTATAACCCGGTTAATTACCCCACGCTTATTTACCTCGAGTTTTAAATCCCCGTTTTTTCTTCCATTTTTTACGCTTAATTCCCCGATTCGGATAATTGCCTTAAAAATTTAACACCCAAAACAAAAGTATACCTTAATTTCATTCGTTTAATTGCCTCAGTACTATTTGTAGTAAATTTTTTTTTAAAAAAATATGCCTAAAAAACAAAATATGGCTTGAATAAAAGCAAAATATACAACAAAAAAAAAAAAACAAAAAAAAAAAAAAAGATCAAGTATCCTGAGCTATTGTAACAAATGATATGTAGAAACATCGATACATACCGAGGGAAATAACACAACGTCATGAACTTTTAAACTTCCAGTTTTTAGATTGTAGATTTTATTTATATAGCCACCTAAGGGGATAAAAAGTTAGAGTGTTGTATATTAATAAAACTCGACAAAGTTTAAATTGGCTAGTAGAAATAGTAAGACTTACGGGAATGAACTGCCTTAGCTTAGTGAAGCATTAGAGATTCCTAATTGTAGGGTGTTTAGTTTCGATTTCACTTTCAATTTTTTTTTTGTGTAGAATTATGATTGATGATGTAAGGATCAAGAACAGTAGAGCAACAGGTATCATTCGATAACCTCTCGTGCTCGGATGGAAAACGAGGTTAGTCGTATTGAATGGTAGTTGGTGTCAATCGTAGCTCACTTGGTAACCATTACGGGGGGAAAGTACGATTGATCATACTGTAAACGATCGCATATACATACATTGTAATTTACGTTTTTTCCGCAAATTACAAGAATCCGCCATTAAAATTATTTACCGCCTTGACATACGAATCCGTCTACCATTGCCAACCTGTAAAGAGAGATAATTGAATTCATCAAAACAAAATTAATACATATTTATTTTTGTTAATATTATTACTTTATTTATTTATTTATTTTTAACAATTTGTTTTATTATAGTATTTATTAAATTTTTTTTTTTTTTTTTTTTTTTTTGTTTTGGTTTTTCTAATTAATCCTTTATTATGCTCTTTATTTGAAGGATATTAATTATTTTTATATATTTTCATTTAGTGGTTTCTTGTTAAATACTATTTAAGTTACAAACTTTACACTTCTTTTTAATTGTTTGGTGATTTATCTATTGAATGCCCTCGCGAATGGGTAGTCATCTTGCCGCGATGCGAGGGCTTAAGTACAAGGACGTTTAGAGTCATGCTGGCGGTAGTGACGTTAGTCAAGACCGGTAGGGCCTCCCATGCCAGAAGGGTCTAAACCGAGTACGAACCAAGAACTACCCCCCCCCGTCTATTAGCGTCTGTTTCTCCTAGTTGGAGCGGCTAATGACTAGGTCCGCTGGCCTTTTTACGGTCAATTGTTTGCCTTCTGAAGGCTGTCGGTCCGCAATAAAATCCATCAGCGTCTGTTCTCATAGTGAGCGGCTGATGGTCTGCGTCTGTCTCCAGAGGAGCGGCAGGTATAATTTCGCCTGGCAGTAGGCATAAAATGCAACCCCACCACACCCCCCACGAAATGTCCGAAAATTCATGCCCTACGTATCCGGTAAAGGGCTTCATAATCTCCGGAGACCCTACTACTACAGCGTCGGTATCAGGCTGTAGTATGTCGAATGCTACTGAAACCTCGACTAGCAAGGTGGTTGCGCCAGGCTCTGCTAGTCGATTAGCTACTAGTGCGCAAAAACTCACGGCTAAGCCTTCAGGCGGTCGTAAACCAAGCTTGGTACAGGGTTCTTCGAAACCAGGTACCTCCAAGGCTTCCCAGGTCCGGACGGGAGAAAAACCCGTCAAAACCCCTTCCTCGGGTGCTGGCTTGACGGTGCAGACTCAGTCTACCGGAAATCCAGTTTCCCATGTGCCGAAACCTGTGCAAAGAGAGCATACGAAGAAAGATTCGATGCCCTCTGATGTACCTCCCCCAGCCTCTACGGCAATTATTAAAAAACCCCAAAGGCACATAAACCCATCCAAACGGGCCTTTATAACCAGGCGCTCCGCCTACAAAATTATCAGCCGACTTGGTGAAAAACCGGTTGGTGAGCTCACGGAGCAGGAGAAAACCTCTCTCCAGTGGGCAAAAACCCATATTGAGGGTTTAAAACGTGCACCTCCCTCTGCAGAGGAAGGCAATCCTGAACGGAAGCCAACCGAAGCAGCGCCTAAACGGCAGCGGTCTGGGGAGGACACGCTTCCTGGGACTAAAAGGTCCAAACACACGCCTCAACGGCCGCAAAACAGGTCGTACAAAGATGTGGCTAAAGACCACCTCATTTGGGCGATCATTGACCGCAACGCAAGTGACGGCACCATTTCGTCCAAAAACTGGAAGCTGGTTGTCGTCGCACTTAGTAGGGCGTTCCTGAGTGTTCTAAGGGGAAACCCTGGACCACCACCACAGTGTGAAGATGCCGGTTGGTATCAAGGGCACATTAAATTGATAGCGTGTGCAGATGAGCGTTCAGCGCTGCTGTACAAGGATGCCGTGGAGTCCCTGGGGGAAGTTTGGCAGGGCGCTAAGATTGAGGCAATACCTCTGGCCGATGTACCGCAAAGGCCCAGATCTATTGCCAAGATCCCCGCTGAGCCATCCGACCCCAAGGAGATCCTGGAAATTATACAGCTAAGTAACCCCCAGCTACCCACACAGGACTGGAAAGTAGTGAGGGTTTCTGAATCTGTTGAAGAGTCCAGGAAGGCCACTGTTGTGATAAACAGTGACTCTCTGCCGTCACTTCGGAAGACACAGGGGAAGATTTTCTATGGATTTGGAACTATCTTCCTCCGAGTCTATAAAGGTGACGACAGAGGGAAGCCTCAAGCTCCGGCGACTACCACCACCACAACAACAGCATCAACGGAGTGCATGGAAGACGAATCTGCTACGTCATCGGCCAATGAAGACACCCAATCGGTCAGTGGACTTGTGGGTGACTTCCTTGGTAAGATGGGAGTGGCGGATGATGAGGACATCCTTCTGGAATCGGACGACGATCCAGAGGATGCCAACGTCACAGTCGTCCATAGTGATGAGCTATGATGAAGGTGACACAAATCAACCTTCATCACTCTAAAGCGGCGTCAGCTGCCCTTCTCCTCCGATTAGCTTCAGGCACGGAGGAGCTTATATGCATCCAAGAACCATTGTTGTATAGAGACAGGGTTTGCGGACTCAGATTAGACGGTTACAGTACTCTGTACGCAGCCGTTCAAGGTAAGACCAGAGCTTGTGTTATGGTCAAAAACATCCTTAAAGCTTTCATTCTTTCTGATTTTAGCGATAAGGACACATGCACTGTCGCAGTAGAGTGCAAAACCAGTACAGTCTGGTTCATGAGCTGCTACATGGCACACGACCAGGGTGCTAACCCTCCAAACACCACAACCAGGAAGGCGATGTCGCACGCTAAAAGGCACAACATCCCCCTAGTAATATGTGCAGATGCGAATGCACACCATACCGTCTGGGGCAGCTCGGATGTCAATCCACGAGGTGAGTCGCTTTTGGACTTCATAGTAGAAAATGAACTAACAGTAGTTAATAGGGGTAGTGAGCCCACCTTTATTGTGACTAACAGAAGGGAGGTTCTTGATATTACGCTTATTAGTGATAAGTTCGCGGATATGATTAGCGATTGGAACGTGTCTAAGGACTGTTCCTTCTCTGATCACATGTATGTTGATTTCAATTTTTCCTTTAGAGTTGATTCAGTTAAACCCTACACGAACAGAAGAAGGACTAACTGGTCTATCTATGCGAGTGTACTCGGCGACAAGTTGCCTATGTGCCCAGTTCTCATAGACAGTGTGTCCATGCTCGACTCCGCAGTGGAGTCATTGACCGGTGCCTTAATGGAGGCAACAAACGAAGCCTGTAAAATAATGGACAGGAGGGGCAAAGCTAAGCCCATATGGTGGAATGCGGAAATTGCTGAAAAACGCAAGGAAAGCAGGAAGCTCTTTAATGAGGCAAAACGTAATGGTGTTTGGAACAATTACAAGTCCTCAGTTAATGAATTCAAGAATCTTATAAGGAAGGCCAAGAGACAGTCATGGAGGAAATTCTGCAGTGACGTGGAAAACTCCTCGGAGACAAGTCGGCTTCGTAAGATTTTATCCTATAATCCAGCTATTCCATCATTTATACGGAAGATGGATGGATCCTGGACCACAAACAGTCGGGACACCCTTGAGGTCCTGATGAATACACACTTCCCTGGTTGCACTGATGATGTGCCTAGGGAGGAAACTTTTAGCGGCGCTCGGGATATCTCTAATATTCCGATAACTCGCCATCGTGTGGAATGGGCGGTCAAAAGCTTCCATCCCTTTAAATCTCCAGGCCCGGATGGCATTATCCCAGCGGACTTACAAAATAACCTGGGAATATTGATGCCATGGCTCTTGACAATATTTAGAGCCTGCCTGAGTCTCTCACATGTCCCAGCAACGTGGACATCATATAAGATCGTCTTCATCCCCAAGAGTGGGAAGACATCTCACACTATGGCTAAAGACTTTAGACCAATTAGTCTATCCTCCTTTCTACTGAAAACACTGGAGAGGATTTTGGATATTCACATTAGATCATCATTAGGACCCAATTCCCTGTCACCGGCTCAGCACGCCTACACGAAGGGAAGGTCCACTGAAACTGCGCTTCACTCATTGGTGGGCCACATAGAGAGATCCCTGCATTACAAGGAATTTGCTTTAGTGGCATTCCTGGATATTGAGGGCGCTTTCAACAATGTTAAACCTGAATCGGTTATTAACGCTATGAGACATTTGGAGATCGACCCAGCGATCATTCAATTTGTCAGCAGTATCTTGCACTTCAGGCGTATCGAATCCAACTTGGGCGCCTCGAACATTTCAAAGGTTGCGACTAGGGGCACCCCGCAAGGTGGTGTACTGTCACCTTTACTTTGGAATCTGAATATAAATACCCTACTCAGAGCCATGGAAAGGACGTGCTGCAGAACGGTCGCATATGCGGATGACGTTGCAGTTGTGGCTATGGGTAAAGATCCCAGACTTTTGTCTGAACTAATGGAGTCCGCACTGGACGTCCTAACAAAATGGTGCCAGGGATGTGGACTGGATGTAAATCCCGCCAAAACAGAACTGGTACTTTTCACAAGGAGATACAAAATTCCCAAATTTAATACCCCGAGGATAAAAGGGGTGTCACTGGAACTGTCTGACAGCGCCAAGTATCTTGGGCTATTATTGGACAGTAAACTGAACTGGAGGATGAACACCAGCTCCAGGACTAATAAAGCGGCTACTGCATTATATTGCTGCAAAAGGGCCATTGGCCTAAACTGGGGAATTAACCCGAGGAATGTATACTGGCTATACGAATGTGTCATTAAACCCATTCTCTTCTACGGGGCAGCTGTTTGGTGGCCGGCGCTCAAGGCGAAGAGTCATCAATCCAGGTTTGAACGTACAATGAGAATGGTGGCGATAGCGGTAACAGGTGCCATTAGAACAACCCCCTCTAAGGCATTGTTTACGATTCTAAACTGGTTACCACCAGACATTTTGGCGAAAAGGTTAGCTGCGAACGCGGCGGTAAGACTAAGGGCCACCGGAGCATGGAGAGATTATAATATCGGACATGCTAACATTCTGAATGATATTAATTGGCACATGGATGTTGATTATGTCACACCCGAGCCAATCTTTGATCCTGGCTTCACGGTAAGCATTATGGATAACGTGGTCCACTATGATGACCTGCAAATCCCCGCGAATACGATTCGAATCTTCACGGACGGGTCTAAAACACTGTATGGTGTCGGTTCTGGCATATACTCCGAGCAGCTAAACTGGAGCATTCCTATAAGGCTGCCACACAGCCGCGAAACGCATCCGGTACGGTGAAATATCTGGAAGGGATATTCACATTATTACCGATAGCAAGGCGGCCATAAGATCCCTGGAGAATGTGTTCATCACATCGAGAATTGTCCGAGAATGCCGGATGTCTCTGGAGGAGATAGCGAGACATTCACTGGTCACCCTTAATTGGGTCCCCGGACACGGGGACATACATGGGAACTGCATGGCGGATTCGTTGGCGCATGCAGGTACCACCTTGAATCGGGACGGTTCCACATATGTAGGTGCTTCACTCCCAAGGTGCAAGCAACTTATAGCGCATAAGTTTCATCTTATCGCCAGTCAGAGGTGGCACGATGAAACCACCTGTGGGGAAACCAGGAAAATCTGGCCCATCATAGATGAAAAAAGGACACGGCGGGCATTACAGCTGTCCAGACATCATCTAAGAAACCTAACTGCGGTTATAACTGGCCACTGGCCAATTGGGAGGCACGCCCAGAGGCTGGGGCTCCCTTATAACGACTTGTGCAGAAGTTGCGGCGATGAGGAGGAGGAAGAGTCAACGGAACATCTTCTCTGTAACTGCCCGGCTTTCGGAGACTTAAGACTCAAAATGTTTGGTCGAAGAACCCTTGGGGACAAAACTTGTCTCTCTGATGTTGACGTAAATAGGATCCACTCCTTTATTGAATCGACCGGTTGGCTGCATGGGAATACTAGCAGCCAGATTTCATAGGACCCATGGGAGACGGCGTGATATGGTAACACAACGGGAACTAAGCAATGGACCCACGTGAGCTGTGCTTGATCACGGCTGCCAATGGAACCTAACCTAACCTATCTATTGAATGAAAATATATGAACAAGATTGGTATTTATTTTTTTTGGATTTTTTCTTTTGTTTAAACAAATATATTTTTTGTTTTTTACAATATATATTTTTTGTATTCTTTTTTAACATTTTTTTAAATAAATTTTAAATGTTTTTTTTTTTGTTTTTTTTTTAGGTGTTCAATTATAAAAAAACTTATTGTTTATCGCTCAAAAAACACGATGGAAACACAAAAGAGGTGCAAGATGGATAAGTGTTTTGAACTTCAACAAAAAACTATATCATTGATTCAGACTTATCAACAGAAAGTAAATTACTACACATCAAAATTGTGCAAGATGGATAAGTGTTTTGAACTTCAACAAAAAACTATATCATTGATTGAGACTTATCAACAGAAAGTAAATTACTACACATCAAAATTAAATAGAGCTACAAAAATTTGGACAAAAATGCAAAATAAACTAAATACACATTTGGATGAGTTAAGTGAAGAGTGGTCGAAGGAGTTGGAAAATATTAAGGTGACTTCAGTTACGGATAAAGCTGTGCAACCATCTCCATACCAAAAGGAAGTAAATCCCCAACGAAATACATATAATTTACGTAGCCGCAGTTCGACTGTTGATTCTAGAAGTTTAAGTTCAAACGAGCCAGACGCGGAATATATATTACATGTTGAACAATATAATAAAACACAAAAAGACAAAATAGGTCCCATGCGGCGAAAAACAATGGATACACGAGAAAAAACCTTTCGCCGTAATACAGAGTCTCACCTAAACTTATTGCCTTCAACTTCTGCTGCTGCTGGTGTTACACATACAGTATAACCCGGTTAATTACCCCACGCTTATTTACCTCGAGTTTTAAATCCCCGTTTTTTCTTCCATTTTTTACGCTTAATTCCCCGATTCGGATAATTGCCTTAAAAATTTAACACCCAAAACAAAAGTATACCTTAATTTCATTCGTTTAATTGCCTCAGTACTATTTGTAGTAAATTTTTTTTTAAAAAAATATGCCTAAAAAACAAAATATGGCTTGAATAAAAGCAAAATATACAACAAAAAAAAAAAAAAAAAAAAAAAAAAAAAAAGATCAAGTATCCTGAGCTATTGTAACAAATGATATGTAGAAACATCGATACATACCGAGGGAAATAACACAACGTCATGAACTTTTAAACTTCCAGTTTTTAGATTGTAGATTTTATTTATATAGCCACCTAAGGGGATAAAATGTTAGAGTGTTGTATATTAATAAAACTCGACAAAGTTTAAATTGGCTAGTAGAAATAGTAAGACTTACGGGAATGAACTGCCTTAGCTTAGTGAAGCATTAGAGATTCCTAATTGTAGGGTGTTTAGTTTCGATTTCACTTTCAATTTTTTTTTGTGTAGAATTATGATTGATGATGGAGGATCAAGAACAGTAGAGCAACAGGTATCATTCGATAACCTCTCGTGCTCGGATGGAAAACGAGGTTAGTCGTATTGAATGGTAGTTGGTGTCAATCGTAGCTCACTTGGTAACCATTACGGGGGGAAAGTACGATTGATCATACTGTAAACGATCGCATATACATAAATTGTAATTTACGTTTTTTCCGCAAATTACAAGAATCCGCCATTAAAATTATTTACCGCCTTGACATACGAATCCGTCTACCATTGCCAACCTGTAAAGAGAGATAATTGAATTCATCAAAACAAAATTAATACATATTAATTTTTGTTAATATTATTAGTTTACTTTAGTACTTTATTTATTTATTTATTTTTAACAATTTATTTTTTTATAATATTTATTATATTTTTTTTTTTTTTTTTTTTTTTTTTTTTGGTTTTTCTAATTAATCCTTTATTATGCTCTTTATTTGAAGGATATTAATTATTTTTATATATTTTCATTTAGTGGTTTCTTGTTAAATACTATTTAAGTTACAAACTTTACACTTCTTTTTAATTGTTTGGTGATTTATCTATTGAATGAAAATATATGAACAAGATTGGTATTTATTTTTTTTGGATTTTTTCTTTTGTTTAAACAAATATATTTTTTGTTTTTTACAATATATATTTTTTGTATTCTTTTTTAACATTTTTTTAAATAAATTTTAAATGTTTTTTTTTTGTTTTTTTTTAGGTGTTCAATTATAAAAAAACTTATTGTTTATCGCTCAAAAAACACGATGGAAACACAAAAGAGGTGCAAGATGGATAAGTGTTTTGAACTTCAACAAAAAACTATATCATTGATTCAGACTTATCAACAGAAAGTAAATTACTACACATCAAAATTGTGCAAGATGGATAAGTGTTTTGAACTTCAACAAAAAACTATATCATTGATTGAGACTTATCAACAGAAAGTAAATTACTACACATCAAAATTAAATAGAGCTACAAAAATTTGGACAAAAATGCAAAATAAACTAAATACACATTTGGATGAGTTAAGTGAAGAGTGGTCGAAGGAGTTGGAAAATATTAAGGTGACTTCAGTTACGGATAAAGCTGTGCAACCATCTCCATACCAAAAGGAAGTAAATCCCCAACGAAATACATATAATTTACGTAGCCGCAGTTCGACTGTTGATTCTAGAAGTTTAAGTTCAAACGAGCCAGACGCGGAATATATATTACATGTTGAACAATATAATAAAACACAAAAAGACAAAATAGGTCCCATGCGGCGAAAAACAATGGATACACGAGAAAAAACCTTTCGCCGTAATACAGAGTCTCACCTAAACTTATTGCCTTCAACTTCTGCTGCTGCTGGTGTTACACATACAGTATAACCCGGTTAATTACCCCACGCTTATTTACCTCGAGTTTTAAATCCCCGTTTTTTCTTCCATTTTTTACGCTTAATTCCCCGATTCGGATAATTGCCTTAAAAATTTAACACCCAAAACAAAAGTATACCTTAATTTCATTCGTTTAATTGCCTCAGTACTATTTGTAGTAAATTTTTTTTTAAAAAAATATGCCTAAAAAACAAAATATGGCTTGAATAAAAGCAAAATTTATAAAAAAAAAAAAAAAAAAAAAAAAACAAAAAAAAAAAAAGATCAAGTATCCTGAGCTATTGTAACAAATGATATGTAGAAACATCGATACATACCGAGGGAAATAACACAACGTCATGAACTTTTAAGCTTCCAGTTTTTAGATTGTAGATTTTATTTATATAGCCACCTAAGGGGATAAAAAGTTAGAGTGTTGTATATTAATAAAACTCGACAAAGTTTAAATTGGCTAGTAGAAATAGTAAGACTTACGGGAATGAACTGCCTTAGCTTAGTGAAGCATTAGAGATTCCTAATTGTAGGGTGTTTAGTTTCGATTACACTTTCAATTTTTTTTTGTGTAGAATTATGATTGATGATGTAAGGATCAAGAACAGTAGAGCAACAGGTATCATTCGATAACCTCTCGTGCTCGGATGGAAAACGAGGTTAGTCGTATTGAATGGTAGTTGGTGTCAATCGTAGCTCACTTGGTAACCATTACGGGGGGAAAGTACGATTGATCATACTGTAAACGATCGCATATACATACATTGTAATTTACGTTTTTTCCGCAAATTACAAGAATCCGCCATTAAAATTATTTACCGCCTTGACATACGAATCCGTCTACCATTGCCAACCTGTAAAGAGAGATAATTGAATTCATCAAAACAAAATTAATACATATTTATTTTTGTTAATATTATTACTTTATTTATTTATTTATTTTTAACAATTTGTTTTATTATAGTATTTATTATATTTCTTTTTTTTTTTTTTTTTTTTTTTTTTTTTTTTTTGTTTTGGTTTTTCTAATTAATCCTTTATTATGCTCTTTATTTGAAGGATATTAATTATTTTTATATATTTTCATTTAGTGGTTTCTTGTTAAATACTATTTAAGTTACAAACTTTACACTTCTTTTTAATTGTTTGGTGATTTATCTATTGAATGAAAATATATGAACAAGATTGGTATTTATTTTTTTTTTTTTTTTGGATTTTTTCTTTTGTTTAAACAAATATATTTTTTGTTTTTTAAAATATATATTTTTTGTATTCTTTTTTAACATTTTTTTAAATAAATTTTAAATGTTTTTTTTTTTGTTTTTTTTTTAGGTGTTCAATTATAAAAAAACTTATTGTTTATCGCTCAAAAAACACGATGGAAACACAAAAGAGGTGCAAGATGGATAAGTGTTTTGAACTTCAACAAAAAACTATATCATTGATTCAGACTTATCAACAGAAAGTAAATTACTACACATCAAAATTAAATAGAGCTACAAAAATTTGGACAAAAATGCAAAATAAACTAAATACACATTTGGATGAGTTAAGTGAAGAGTGGTCGAAGGAGTTGGAAAATATTAAGGTGACTTCAGTTACGGATAAAGCTGTGCAACCATCTCCATACCAAAAGGAAGTAAATCCCCAACGAAATACATATAATTTACGTAGCCGCAGTTCGACTGTTGATTCTAGAAGTTTAAGTTCAAACGAGCCAGACGCGGAATATATATTACATGTTGAACAATATAATAAAACACAAAAAGACAAAATAGGTCCCATGCGGCGAAAAACAATGGATACACGAGAAAAAACCTTTCGCCGTAATACAGAGTCTCACCTAAACTTATTGCCTTCAACTTCTGCTGCTGCTGGTGTTACACATACAGTATAACCCGGTTAATTACCCCACGCTTATTTACCTCGAGTTTTAAATCCCCGTTTTTTCTTCCATTTTTTACGCTTAATTCCCCGATTCGGATAATTGCCTTAAAAATTTAACACCCAAAACAAAAGTATACCTTAATTTCATTCGTTTAATTGCCTCAGTACTATTTGTAGTAAATTTTTTTTTAAAAAATATGTCTAAAAAACAAAATATGGCTTGAATAAAAGCAAAATATTCAACAAAAAAAAAAAAAAAAAAAGATCAAGTATCCTGAGCTATTGTAACAAATGATATGTAGAAACATCGATACATACCGAGGGAAATAACACAACGTCATGAACTTTTAAACTTCCAGTTTTTAGATTGTAGATTTTATTTATATAGCCACCTAAGGGGATAAAAATTTAGAGTGTTGTATATTAATAAAACTCGACAAAGTTTAAGTTGGATAGTAGAAATAGTAAGACTTACGGGAATGAACTGCCTTAGCTTAGTGAAGCATTAGAGATTCCTAATTGTAGGGTGTTTAGTTTCGATTTCACTTTCAATTTTTTTTTTGTGTAGAATTATAATTGATGATGGAGGATCAAGAACAGTAGAGCAACAGGTATCATTCGATAACCTCTCGTGCTCGGATGGAAAACGAGGTTAGTCGTATTGAATGATAGTTGGTGTCAATCGTAGCTCACTTGGTAACCATTACGGGGGGAAAGTACGATTGATCATACTGTAAACGATCGCATATACATACATTGTAATTTACGTTTTTTCCGCAAATTACAAGAATCCGCCATTAAAATTATTTACCGCCTTGACATACGAATCCGTCTACCATTGCCAACCTGTAAAGAGAGATAATTGAATTCATCAAAACAAAATTAATACATATTTATTTTTGTTAATATTATTAGTTTACTTTAGTACTTTATTTATTTATTTATTTTTAACAATTTATTTTATTATAGTATTTATTATATTTTTTTTTCTACATCTATTATTTTTTTTATATATATGTATTCAGTTTATATTTAATTTTTTTTTATTAGCTTAAAATTTTTTTTATTACTTCGCATACATACATACTTGAATTTTTCTTTCTGGAATTTAACCAAAATTTTATTACTTTTTTTTAAATCTTTCGTTAATGTAAGCCTTTTGTCTACCACTAAAGTGTGAATTTTTTTTAATAAATAGTCTCAAACATAAGATTTTTGATCGGAAAAATTTTGGTAATTAGCTTTTTTAGTCCAGTAGGGTATGAGCAATAGTCCGCCTGATACAAGGTCACGGAAAAGAATAAGACAAGTACAGTTTGACCTGAATCGTTCTTCACCGCACGTGTTAGAGAAAATTTGCAAGCCTAATACTCCCAAAACCAAGGTAACTATAGATATGGCCGAGGGTCAACAAAACAACGACCAAATTAGGGATTTGTCGAAAACAATTATTTCGAGTACTCCTAATATGCCACAGGGTGGGAGCGTTAGACATAGTGATTTAGTAGCACAGGGTAGTAGTAGACAGCCTAATCAACCGGTTGGGTTAGAAAGAATCGAAGATTCGGTAAAACAACTAGTTGATCAGGGGATTAAAGCACACGTAGCCGATATCAAGAACACTATGGACCAACTGACAGCGACTATTAGTAGGCTCAGCATTGTGGTGCAGCAAACGCAAAAAGAGAATTACAAGTTAATGTCAAACTTACCAAATGTATCAAAGAGTTCAAATGGAGCACAACAACCAATGGATATATCTGGCCTTCAGCAACAACCGTCTCACTCCTCGAGAGCTTCGTCAGTGTGTAGTGATGAACAACGAAGTTACACCCGGCCTCGTATTGATAAATGGGGACTGGAGTTCGATGGAGATAGTAATAAACTAGCAGTAGAAGATTTTATCTTTCGCCTAGAACGTCTCCAGAGTCAATATGGTGTGTCATGGAGAGAAGTGCTGGATAATTTTCATCTTTTAGTGAAAGGAGCAGCAGAGAAGTGGTATTGGTTGTTTATTCAAACCAACTATGTATCTGAATGGTCCACCTTAAAGTCTGCATTGCTGAAGCAATATCAAGCTACCAGATCCAGTTTTGAATTGATGAGGGACATGGTAGAAAGGAAACAGCTGCCAGGTGAATCAATAGACGATTTCTTCTTTGCCATGACACAACTAAGATCACGCCTTACCATTTCAATGCCAGAAGCTGAAATGATTAAGATGTTAAAAAAGAACGTAAGAGAGGCAATAGGAAAATTAGTTTACCCAATGACTGTAGCATCCGTAGAGGAACTGAGAATGTGTTGTTTAGATGCAGAAAAACATTTTCTAAAAAAAGAGGTAAGACCACAACCAGCGACAGTGAATCGTTATGTGAGGCACGTAAATGAGGTTTATGAGGAACCGCAGGAGCTCCAAAACATTGTGGACGTTGACTGTGAAGAGGTAGCAGCAGTAAAAATCGGGAGCGCAAACAATTCGGCACCGAAGACAACCCTTATCTGCTGGAACTGCCGTCGAAATGGGCACATGTTTATGGATTGTCCAGCCGATCAGAGGACGATTTTTTGCTATAGGTGTGGTAAGCCAGACACAATAGCTCCAAACTGCGATAACTGCAGGAGTAGAAATTTTGTCAGGAGCGAGGGGAAGGCGGGGGACCATCGTTCAACATAAAACCCGCAGTAGAATCTACAAAAAGTAAAAAAATAATGAATTTAGTAAAAGAAACAAAAACATTTATATACCCTGGAAGAAAGACAACAAAATTATGAAATAGTAAAAAACCGAATATTCAATTCAGATAACAATTTTAGAAGACCAGCAATAACAAGAAGAATAGAAAAATTAAGACAAAAATTTGCAGAGAGAAAAAGAAACAGAAAGCTTGCGATTGAAGCAATAAAAACAGCAGATAATAAAGCAGGTGATCCCAGGCCATATGCTGAGTTTGCTATGGGAAATGTCAAAATAAAAGGTCTACTTGATACTGGTGCTTCAGTGAGTATTCTAGGAAAAGGATGCAGGGAAATAATAGATAAGTTAGACATAGCTATAGCACCTATTTTTTCTATTATCACTACTGCTAGTGGACAGGAGCAAAGACTGTTAGGTAAAATAAAAACTGAAGTAGAATATGATAATAAAACAAATATGATGACATTCTACTTATGCCCTGATCTAGAACAGCCTGCCTATCTTGGCGTAGATTTTTGGAGGATTTTTCAACTTGCTCCGGAAATAGGGGTTTCAGAAATGAATATAGAAAAGATTACTGAGGAATATAAACCAGAAAACCATATGTCAGATCCCCACGATTTAACTGAGGTACAAAAGGTAGAACTAGATAAAGTTGTAAAAATGTTTCCATCTTTTGAAGAACAAGGTCTAGGATGCACGTCAATAGAAAAGCACTCTATAAAACTAGTAGAAGGAGCAGAACCGGTAAAGGATAGATATTATCCCATTTCACCAGCGGTACAAGAAATAGTTTATAGGGAAATTGATAGCATGCTAGAACTTAACGTGATTGAAGAGAGCGAAAGTCCGTGGAGTAATAGGACGACGGTAGTTAGGAAACCAGGTAAAAATAGGTTTTGCTTAGATGCCAGAAAGCTTAATAAAGTTACAATTAAGGATGCGTATCCACTGCATAATATCGACGGGATATTAAGTAGAATAGATGAAATCTACTATATTAGCAGTGTAGACCTAAAATTCGCGTTCTGGCAAATAGAATTAGACGAAGAAAGTAAACCTTATACCGCGTTCACTGTAGCAGGCCGTCCACTCTACCAATTTCACGTAATGCCCTTTGGCTTATGCAATGCGGCTCAAAGACTGTGTAGGCTAATGGACAAAGTTATTCCACAAAGGCTTAAGGAAAACGTTTTTATATACTTAGACGACCTGCTGGTTATCTCAGATAGTTTTGAAAAACACCTAAATTTATTAGAGGATGTGGCTCAGTGCCTCAAAAATGCTAATTTAACCATTGGTTTAAAAAAATCACAATTTTGTTTCAAGCAACTTAAATATCTAGGATTCATAATTGGAGGGGGCATGTTAAAGACTGACCCTGAAAAAATTAAGGCCATTAGAGAAATAAGAATACCAAAGACCCCAAGGGAAGTCCGAAGTTTTTTAGGAACAGCTGGCTGGTATCGCAGGTTTATCAAAGATTTTTCTACAATATCTGCGCCTTTAACCAATACCTTAAAGAAATCCAGCAAGTTTGTAATGACACCTGAATCCATATCCGCTTTTGAAAACCTGAAAAAAGCTTTAACTCAGCTCCAGTTTTGAGGCATGCTGATTTCTCAAAAAGATTTTTCATACAGTGTGATGCATGCGATTATGGCATAGGTGCAGTATTGTACCAATTAAACGACAAAAATGAAGAGCATCCAATTGCGTTTTACTCGCAAAAGTTAAATACCTGTCAAAGGAATTACAGCGTGACGGAGAAAGAATGCCTAGCAGCAGTAATGGCAGTAAAAAAATTTCGCCCATACGTAGAAATGATGCCGTTCACGATTGTCACAGACCACGCCAGCCTCAAATGGCTTATGTCCTTAAAAGATTTAACAGGTAGATTAGCTCGTTGGTCATTGCAACTTCAGGCTTTTGATTTCGAAATCATGCATAGAAAAGGATCTGAAAATATTGTAGCTGATATGCTATCTCGGCTACCAGAAGAAAGCGTTGAAGAGATAAATCTAGAAGATCTTTTTGAGTTTGAAACAACCGAATTCCAAAGTGACGAATATCTGGAGCTAATAAAAGATATTCAAGAAAATGAACAACAACTACCAGACCTGAAAGTGGACAATGGAATGGTCTTCAAAAAACTGTCGTTTGAAAGAGAAGAAGATGACGAAGAATGCAAATGGAAACTGTGGATACCACCAAATATAACGCAACCGCTTATAGAGAAAGCACACGCAACCCTAACAACAGCACATGGGGGAATAGCCAAACCTCTCGAAAGGTTGAAAAGACACTTTTATTGGCCCAAGATGGCGTTTCAGGTTAAAATGTTTATACGAAATTGTCAAACATGTAAAGAAACCAAACCTACAAATCAAAACCTAAGGCCCGAAATAGGTAATCAAGTGGTTACAGATAGGCCCTTTCAAAAGCTTTACATAGACTTTATGGGCAAATACCCTAGATCTAAAAGAGGAAATTGTTATATTTTTGTAGAAGTCGACCACTGTACAAAATTCACTTTTCTAAAAGCCATGAGAGAGGCATCAACACAAAATGTAATTAATTTTCTAGTGCAAGAAATTTTCTTCAAGTTTGGTGTGCCAGAAATAATACATAGCGACAATGGGGCACAATTCATATCCAAAAACTTTGAAAACCTGATAAAAACCTATAAAATAAATCACATTAAAACAGCCGTGTACTCCCCACAAAGTAACGCAAGCGAAAGGGTAAACCAGTCAGTCTTGTCAGCAATCAGATCTTATTTAAAAGAAGACCACCGAAATTGGGACCTATACCTATCTGAAATAGAATGCGCCTTACGAACAGCAGTTCACTCGGCTACAGGCTTTACACCTTTTTTCGCCCTATTCGGATATCATATGTATTCAAGCGGAGGTGAATACAAACTAAGCAGAAAGCTACAGTCCCTTACAAATCATCAAATAACAAATGTGGATAGAAGTGATAAACTTGAGATAATTAGGCAACAAATAAAAGAAAATATGCGAAAAGCCTACGAGAAAAGTGCCGAAAGGTACAATAACCGAGCTCGCAAAATAACTTTTGTTCCAGGCCAAGAAGTTTATCGCCGAAATAACACGTTAAGTGAATTTGCAAAAAATCGAAACGCGAAATTTTGCAGAAAATTTTTAAAGTGTAGGGTGGTTCGGCCTGTAGGGAACAATATGTATGAACTGGAAACATTACAGGGCAAATCAGTAGGAATTTATCACATGAAAGATATTAAGGTCTGATAGCGTCGGCCATTAAAATGGAAAGGTGCAATACTAGGGCATTAGAAACTATTTGAGAAACACTATAGTAGGTATTTCTATTAAGAACTAGCAAAATTTGTTTTGTTTTACATACCAGTGCAATATAGTTTAGGTAACCGCAATAAGAAAAAAAGTGTACAAATCTGTGATTCAATTTGTTTTCCTTGACCAAAGATATGTGTGTTGTGATGTCCAGTTTTTTTATAATTTATTTTCGTTTTTATACGATGATTTTAGGGAAAGTGCAATATTTGAAATATTCTCAATGTTGTGCAATCAATATGATCGGTTGTACTTTGACGAATCTAAAAAGAAAAAAAAAGAAATCACAAAGTACATATTTTTTAATTTTTTAATCACAGGGTATACTTCCCGTAAGGGCAACCAACTGGTGAACGAGTAATGCATCCTAAGTCATCTCTCAAAACTTTATCAAAAAAGATTTGTAGAGATGTGTGATGACAACTAGACAATAAATCTTATAAGGAAAATAATCAATAGAGGCGTGACCCTATCATTTAGACGCAGTTCGTAGGAACGTAGATTTTTATTTAAAAAGGAAAAAAAAAAATTTTTTTTTGTTGCCTCAAAACAATGTTTTGCGGGCTTTCGATTTTGTATATACTTGATCATAATAATGGCGAGGTTTCCTAAGGAGAAGAATATTTATTACATTGTTATGGCTATGAAATAAAACATAGTTAATACTTACTTAGTAGAGTTATTTAAAGGCTGAAAAAAAATAAATAAAAAGAAAGGAAACAAGATATTATTATTATATTATTTTTGGATTGTAATTTATTTTAGTAGCTTAATAACACGTAAAATTATTATAAAATTGTTAGTTTATACTTTTAAATCTATTAAAATGAATAAATTTTGTTTTGATTAAGGAATTTACAGAGAAAATGGAGGCTTAATTAATTAAAGGTTGGGCAATGGTAGACCGGTAAGTAAAAGTAGGGTCAGGTGGATTTTGGGGTCGGAAAATCAAACGGTTTTGGATGAATCTTTTCGACCAGGTTGGGAGGACAAATAATGAGACCAACATCTGTCTCATCGTGTCGGGTTTTGTGTTTGCGGAATCATAGTTTTGTAGTTTCAGTTTTGATGTGGTTATTTTGGTTTTTTTTTTGTGTTCGGGTACGCGTCAGGCGAGAAGGGTTGGAACCACCTGAGAGTCACAATAGAGAAAAAAAAAAATGAAAAAAGGTAGCTAGTCGGAAACCTCGCGTGTTCAACCGGCCCGTAACAAGCTCTTTGGTACTTTTTGAATTTTGGAAAATACTGAACATAGAAACATAAAAATCAGCATGCAGAGTCCTGAGTGATTGAGAAACTATATTTTAGAGGCGAAATTTTTGTACTTTTTCTTTTTCAATTGGTACTTTCTGACTTTTTTCATATAATTGAACTTAAAAAACTAAATTAAACATTCACGGACTGGAGTAGAAGCGAACATTTGGTTCGGAGGTTGGTACCTAGCCAAATCGATCCACTAAGACGAAAAAAACGAATTCTCTAAACATTTAAATTCATATGTACTTATATGTATGTTTTCTTCATATTTGCATAAATAATTTTGGTCTAATTTCGACCACTTGGCAAACTCTAGTATATATTAAAATTGTTCAAATATACTTTTAAATTGTCCATATATAATTTAAAGTTTTTAAATACAATTTAAAAATCTCCGTATGTATTTTAAAATTCTTGAAGTGTATTTCAAAATTATTCAAAATTATTTAAATACATTTATTTTTTTTAACAAATATATATTGGGAATTATTTCCTTTTCATAAGCAACTTTATTATATTCAACATTTTTCATTTTTCGAATTTATTCTATGAGTTAAATTTCAGTTATGTATTTTATAAAGCTTTTTGTAATAGCTCTATTCCTTAAATTTTTTTTAGAGCTATTACAAAAAGCTTTATAAAATACATAACTGAAATTTAACTCATAAAATAAATTCGAAAAATGAAAAATGTTGAATATACTAAAGTTGCTTATGAAAAGGAAATAATGACGATCTGGCCTAAGCAACCAGTGAAATGCGCATAGGAACAGCTTATCCTCCAACAATAAATTTCAGTATTTTTATCAATTATTAAAAAAGGGAATTAAGCACAACAAACAAAATCTTTTAATAAATATTTGTATTCCCAAAAACAACTTTGATAATAAATTTTTGCAAGTGCACGTGCATAAAAAACTGAACGGACAAATTGTTTTTATTTTGTTTTCTTACGAAAACAATAAAAGTACTTTGTTTTTGTTTTTAATATGTTTTTTCTTTACCCACTTACAGCTACAATTAATGTTGGGAGAATTCTAACTAATTGTAGTGGGAAATGTAAGAAAAGATAAAAACTCATCACTGTTTTATTGTTTGGTATTTTGTTTAAGCTTTGATATCGTTGCAAATAAAACTTTTTGAGGGTATTGTAGGTAATTCTCATTCCTTCTGTAGTTTTGTTTGCTGATAGCTTTGGCTTTTCTAAAATTATTTAGGAGAACGTTTCCTGACGATCTGGTCTAAGCAACCAGTGAAATGCGCATAGGAACAGCTTATCCTCCAACAATAAATTTCAGTATTTTTATCAATTATTAAAAAAGGGAATTAAGCACAACAAACAAAATCTTTTAATAAATATTTGTATTCCCAAAAACAACTTTGATAATAAATTTGGACAATTTTCAAATACAATTGGACAATTTCAACAAAAGAAATGGAAAATTTTAAAATACAATTGTGCAAATTTTAAAATACGTTTGGATAGTTTTAAATATATTTGGAAAATTTTTAAATACATTTGGAAAGTTTTAAAATACAAATGGAAATTATCTATGTAGTGCAAACTTTTAAAGGTCGTGTATTAAATACTATGAATATTAAAGCATCCAATGTTGTATCTGACGAAACTTTTGAAGGATTTTTTGGATTTGTGTTCCACAAAGTTCATATTTTAATTATATAAAAATCGTTTAAACTTATTTAATGGTCATTTTTTGTACACAAAACACTTTCTGTCATTAACAAATTGTATTGTATGTAATTATTTTAGTTTTGGTATATTTTGTTTATTTTTTAACAACAGGGAGTATCAAAAACTTTTTTGTTAACAAATGCAAGTAATAAAAATATCCTTTTACAAATTATTGAACAAAATGTAAAAATATAAAAAAATCGGTATCCCGAAAATCCCGTGATTAAAAATCGGAAATCCCGAGATTCGGGATTCGCCTGATCCCAAAAATCCCGGGATTTCCAGGATCAGGATTTCCCGATTGTAAGCCCTAGAATCTACTGTCATACACAAAAGCGTTGTCTCTAAAACAAACTCTTAAATCCCAGTAGTAAAAAAATTAGTAAAGATGCCTAATGAAGGCCTTTTTTAGCAGAAACAAGCACTCCTCGCCGCATTCCATATTTATTTATTTTTTACACAGGTTGTCATTGCGCGCGAGCTCTTCAACATCCCTTTCTTCTTGCTGAAGTTCTTAAAGGCTTTCAGATGAAGGACTTTTAACAGAGTATATAAAGAATGTTGCTGTCGACTTCATGGTTGGTAGTTACTAAAAATACGCAAGCGTGTTAAAATGAGTTAAAAGGATTACAGAAAACTTGACAAAATTTATATACGTATCGGGTGATTCTTCGTGCGGTATGATTTATTATTTAAAATAAAACAGATAAATTTAAAAGTTTTTTTTTTTTTTTTTTGCAGTATTTATTTATTGAATCTTCATATATTAAATATGAACTAACAATAATTAATCAATTCTTATCCTAATATTTACCTGCCAGTGCCAGACAAAAAGATTTAGTCATCACGGTTTCTGTTCACATATGTAGGTGTTTATCGCTCATCTGATTGGGTGAGTGCTGCAGTGTCTCTTCTCCTTAATCGAGTGTGGCCGCCATAATTTAAAATATTTCGAGCTAAGGGATTTGGGTGCAGTTCCAGCCTTTTTAAATATTTTACTGCATATTTCGTTATCATAGTTTTTACCAATGGCACATTGAGATCCTTGTGGATATTTGAGTTCTTGACGTACCAGGGGGCGGCTGTTATTATTCGAAGAAGTTTATTTTGGCGCCTTTGAATTTTTTCGATGTTAGAAGCCGAGGCAGTGCCCCATAACTGAATACCGTAGCACCAAATTGGCTTTAAGATAGAGTTGTAAAGTAGAAGTTTGCAATCGAGACTAAGAACAGAATTTCTTCCAATGAGCCAATAAATTTGAATTGCTTTTAGTTTCATTTGAGTTAATTTTGCTTCTATGTGCCATTTCCACGTTAAACGCCGATCTAGATGTATACCGAGGTATTTTACATGCGAGTGTTGGGGTATTATTTGATTATTGATTTTAATAGGGGGGCATGTTTCCCGACGCAATGTGAATGTTATATGTGCGCATTTTTGCTCATTGATCTTTATCCTCCATTGTTTTAACCACCTTTCCAGTTCAAATATGTGATCCTGTAAGTAACGAGATGCTTCTTGACAGTTTTCATGTACGCTTAGGACAGCTGTGTCATCCGCAAATGTTGAGGTTTGTGTGTAGCTGTTTGTTGGCATGTCCGAAGTATAAATTAAGTACAATAGAGGGCCCAGGATGCTGCCTTGTGGGACTCCAGCGTTAACTGGCTGAGGAGAACTTAAAAAATCGCCTCCTTTAATAATAAATTGACGACCGACTAAGTAGCTTTCTAACAGCTTGTGTATGTTTGCTGGTAAGTTTTGCTGCAACTTCAGTAGTAAGCCTTTATGCCAGACTTTATCAAAAGCTTGAGACACATCGATGAAGAGGGCTGAGCAATATTTTTTTTTTCAAAGGCTTTTCTTATTACATTTACTATTCGATGAGTTTGTTCAATTGTGCTATGCTTTCTTCTAAACCCAAATTGATGATTAGGAATACATCTATTTTCATTTAAAATCTGCGTTAATTTTGCCACTAGTAGTTTCTCAAATAGCTTTGAAATATTAGATAATAAGCTAATAGGCCTGTATGACTCAACTTTTGTGTGATCCTTTCCTGGCTTTGGTATCATGGTTACTAAGGAAACCTTCCATTTATGAGGGTAGTATTGAAGTCGTAAAATAGCATTAAAAATAAAAAGAATAATTTTCTTTGCTGTACTTGGTAGCTCCAAAAGCATTTTATTACTGATCTTATCAATACCGGATGCCTTCTTGGTGTTTAAATTACAAATAGCCTTTTCGATTTCTCTAAACTCGAATCTTAGGGGAATAGCTGCTCTAACATTTACAGACGGTAAATCGACTGCTATATCGTGAAATATATTATGGGTAAATACATTTTTCAGATGATTGGCAAACAGATTTCCTTTTTCAATATCATTTCTTGCCCAACTTCCATTCAAGTTTCTCAATGGTGGCTTAGAGATAACTGGTCTATTGAGGCTTCTAGCTGCACGCCATAATGAGTAATCTGATTGTGGAGTTGCATCAAGTCCCTTGATATATTTTTCCAGGGAAGCCGTTTTCTGAGACTGCAGTAACTTTCTCAGCCTTTTTGTGCACTCTTTTAATAAAGTCTTAAGTTGGGGGGATCTGTGCAATTCCCACTCTCTACGAACTCTCCTTTTTTCAGTCAATAGACGCTCGACATCTGTAGAATATATGATTTTGTTTTTGGTTTTTTTGAGTGTTATGCTGGAATGTTGAACAGCTAGTTTGAGATAACTGTCAAAATTAACAATAGCGAGATCCACGTTCTCCGGTGTGCTAAGCGGAATATTTTCTGTGCAATGGGCACTCAGATATTTTTTATATTTTAACCAATTTATTTGTGAGACTGATGTCGATAAGTAACCAGACGGAGATACGATTCTATTTGGATTCATTATAGTAACAATTGTAGGTGTGTGATCTGAAGATAATTCTAGGGACGCTTCCACATGAATCGTGTCTATGGGGATGTTATTAACCACGCCAAAATCTATGACATCTGGAACTTTTTGCTGATCAGTAGGCCAATATGTTGGTTGTCCGCTCGCGACCACATTTAGGTCCATTTTACAAATTGTGTTAAACAAAACACGACCCTTAGGTGTAATAAGTCGTGACCCCCAGAAAGTGTGTTTAGCGTTATAATCGCCAGCAGCCAGGAAGCAGGGTCCTAATGATTTGAAATATTTATTATATTGGCTTTCTGATATTGAAAATCTAGGTGGGGAGTATAATGATGAAATTACTATGTTTCGAGATAATTCCTCAACGCAAATGCTCGTTGCTTGGAGATAATCTTCACGATGATCGCACATTAGGTAGTGTTTTACTCGGTTTTTTATCAAAATGGCAGAACCTCCACAAGCTCTACCTCGAGGGTCCTTGGTATCATATAATATATAACCATTGACTTGAAACGTGTTTCTTGAGGTCAGATGGGTTTCAGAAACCATCATAACATCAATTTGTTTATTTTTAAGAAAGTATTCTAGTTCATTTTTATGTTGGCGGATGCCGTTTGCGTTCCAAAAGCAAATTTTTAAACAGTTCATGCCTTGTTTAGTACAGCTTGCAATAACATCGATTGCATTCTTAACATTTCCTGCATCATATTACCCATTGTGTTTGTAAAGTTATTTACTGTTTGTACTAATGTTTCCATGGTTTTCTCTAGACGACTTAAGTTAGAAACTGGAGTTTCATCATTATTTGGCAACTCACCTTGCATTGGCATATGGTTTGATTTTAGGACGTTAGCGTAGGATGTTCTGTTATTACTAGGCTGCGGTACCTGAACGTCATTAATGTAGACTTGATTTGTTGCCTGCATTTGAGGGGGATTAGGTTTCGGTCCAACCGAGCGCTTGACGATAGAGTACACAGGGCATCCTCTATAGTTGGCCGTGTGATTACCACCGCAGTTGCTACATTTTTTTACATTGGGGTCGTTTTTAGACTTATCGCAGAGAGCTGTACCATGTAATTCTCCACATACGACGCAAACAGGGGTTAAATGGCAATATGTCTTAGTGTGACCAAATTCTTGGCAGTTTAAACATTGCACGGGACCATTCCTTTTGTGCGGCTCCTCTATTGTTATTTTTCTATACAGGATATATTTAAGATTATAAATGGGATGCGTTTCGTTCTTTTTGAGCTTAATGTCGCCGGGTTCTAACTCCACTCGAAATAGTGGCTGAGGATTTTTTTCTCTATTTTTAATGTTTATTACAGTTTTTATTTTGAAGCCCTTCTCTTCTAAAAACGTTTTTATCTCACCTGGGTCCACGCATGAGTCAATGCCCTTAATCACTACCTGAAGACCTTTACTGCTCTTCAGTTGATATGTATAAAAATTCTTATTAAGTGCTTCAAATTTAGTTATTACCTTACGAAAATCTTCTTCACGATTAACTTGTATTTTTGTCTCATTTATACTACCCCGCTTAATTGCAACTACATAAAAAGAATTTTCACCTATTACCGATATCAAATTCTTTATTAATTCATTTGAGTTTTGCTCTCTAAGATATATCGGCGGTGGCTTAGAAGATTTGATAACGTTTTGTGCTTCCGGGGATTCCTCATCCAGAATTGCAAAACGATTTTGTGAACTTGTTCTATCAGCTGTACCATCTTTTGAGACTTTTGAGACCGAAGCAACTGCTGAGGAGGTTGGGCTGCGACCCCGTTTAAGTACTGTTATGTACCTATCAATACCTACTTGTACTGGAGGCTTTTGAGCACTTTTTACTTGTGAAGCTGAGTTTTCCATCATGCCTGATTTAGGGGTAATATTTTCATCACTTATTAAAATCGTTTTTGCCGCTGGGGCACCGCTTGCAGGTTTTATATTTTTTATTGTATTAAGATCAACCGTATTATAAGACACCGAAGGTGATACTGAGTTATCTATTATGCCTGATTGGGGGTTAATATTTACATCACTTATTAAAATTGTTTTTGCTGTTGAGGCAACGCTAGCAGGTTTTATATTTGTTATTGTATCAACCGTGTTATTAAATACAGACGGTGAAAGGGATCGCGTGCGAGTAATAGGTTTAGCCGTTAGGTATTTGCTATCATCGATTCTTTTTTTTATTTCTGCATTTGTTTCGTTAACACTCACTGTGATATATGCATTTCTACTGTTTGCACTCATAAAAGTTTTTTTTTTTTTTTTTTTTTTTTTTTCTTTTACAGTTTTGCTCTTCTTATTTGTAATTGTTTATCAACACCGAGAATAAAAAAAATGTGTGTTTATGTATGTATGTACATACATGTAATTTTTTTTTTTTTTTTTTTCTTTACTTGTTTTTACTTTTTTTAATACTTTATTTGTTCAAAAAAAAAAATAAACCGTATGCCGAGCTTAGAAAACACGTCTATCTTCAACGAGCGCGACAGACAGAAGGAAATTTAAAAGTGAACTTAAACTTTTTATTATCGGTTAAAAGTACAATGGCATTAACTATTTGAAAATGATATAATGTAGATGTTGGCCATGACTACGTCGGAGGTGGTTCATTTAGAAGATCCAATTTTGAGCGACTCGTTCGAGCATAGAGAGTGGTATCTCGCGAATAACACGAGTAATGTTGGTTTCCAAGGCGTCTATCTTAGCTGGCTGATTCCCGAAGACCTAAAATTTTACATATCCCCAGAGAAAACAGTCCAAAAGGTGTTATATCGCATGATCTAGGTTGCCAATTTACCGTAGCAACACGTGAAATTAAGTGCTCCCCAAAATGATTTCTCAACAAGGTCATTGTTTGAATTTCAGGAAGCACATAGTCCGTGAACATAATGCAATAACGGTTATCATTGACGGTAACATTCTGATTTTCATTATGTAGTATTTTATCTTTAATAAAATATTATTTATTTATTAAATTCAAAATATGAAGTGTTTAATATGAATTGGAAAAAATTAAGTATTTAAATTAAAAGTTCAAAGTTTCAAAAAAATGTAGATATTAAATCAAATAAAAAAAAACTCCGTCTATACGTCTTAAGCGCTCGGCGTCTTGTTCACAACTAACTCTTCTCATTACAGTTTCTCATTACAGTCCTTTCGTATACTGTTTCATTCCCACATCTCGGCCATCCTGCGTGTCTAGCTCATCTGGTGATTCATCAACCTCGTCGGGCCATGGCTTCATAAATTCCGCACATGTTGTGGTACGTCTGGGGCCTTCACATTCACCGAATTTGATCACATCATACGTGTCGTTCCGCTTGATCTTCACAATCTGATACGGGCCCAAATACTTTGGCTTAAGTTTGAGGCCACCTCCCAGCTGGGTCCTTTTGATAGCGACAAGATCATTAAGGTTGTATAGTCTAGGCGGTTTACGGCGTAAATCATAACTTTTCTTGTTCTCGGCTTGAACCTCAAGTATTTGTTGTTTAGCTGCTTTTCTTAGTTCACTTCTTTGATTGTCATAATCGGCTGCTAATTCTCGTTCAATAAGCTCCTTCAGTTGGATATCATCTTTGGTCTTCATTTTAGTGCCAACAAGCATTTCGAATGGGGTAGTTCCAATACTTCTGTGGTATGTCGAATTTATAATTTGCTGAACTCTTCCAACGAATCTGTACCATTTCGAGGGATCACTTATGCTCAGTTTTGACAGAACTGAGATGATAACACTGTTAAGTCTTTCGACTTGTCCGTTCGCACGCGGTAGACCTGTTGTAATAAGGATGTGGTTAATCCTCTCTTCCGAGCAATAAGTCCTGAAATCTTCACTTGTAAAAGCTGAGCCACGGTCGGATATTATCTGAATCGGGTTTCCAAAAATGATACTCTGTGACTGCAGTCGCGAAATAGCATCCCTGGCCGATGTTGTTCTTGTCGGATACAGCCAACAAAATTTTGTAAACGAGTCAATCACAGCGAATATGTGATTATACATCTTACTAGTAGATTCGAGTGGGCCAAGATAGTCAATATGATACGTATGTAACGGCATTGCCTCTTTGTGAAGTGGATGCAGTTCCCCTTCTTGTTTCCCTCTTTTCTTATTTATTATTATACATGGGATGCAATTAGAGATGAACTTCTGTATCTTCCCCTCTAGTTTTGGTATATAATAGTCATTTGCTATTAGTTCTTTAGTTTTCCTGGTTGAAAAATGACCCTTCTCGTGTGCCTCTTTTATAATTTGAGTGTGCATACCCTTTGGTATCACCAGCAATTCGTAATCATTCGAAAATTTATACAAGACATCTCCTTTCAAGAAGTAATCATTATACGGCGTCTTCTCCCTTAGAATATCTTTGATAGTCTTAAGATCTTCGTCCTGGTTTTGTAAACGTTTAATTTTTGAGATAAGACTGTCCTCAACGATCGCCATAATTGGATGTCTACTCAGGGCGTCCACGTGGCGCATTTGGGACCCTGGGCGATGCTCTACAACATATTCGTATTCCTGCAAAAAGAGTATCCATCGAGCGACTCTCGTACACAAATCTTGTTTGTCTAAAGTCTTAGTGAAAGCGTTGCAATCCGTCACCAGTTTGAAGTTTAAACCTATTAGATACACCCTGAACTTCTTTAATGCCCCTATGACTGCCAACACCTCCAACTCGTAACTAGTATACTTGCGTTCTTGTTCAGTCGTCTTTTTGCTCATGTAGTACACCGGATGCAGTTGATTATCGTCTGGCGACTTCTGAAGCAGTACTGCACCATAACCATCCATCGAAGCGTCAGTGTGGACCTCTGTTTCAAAATTCTGATTAAATAAGTTTAACACCGGACCACTACTTAAAATATTTTTCAGTTTGACAAACGCTGTCATCTGTTCGTGTCCAAAAACGAACTTTGTGTTCTGCTTCCTAAGGTCAGTAAGGGGTTTGGCAATAATCGAAAAGTTCGGGATAAATTTTCTAAAATAACCTGCGAAACCAAGAAATCTCTCCAACTGCTTGACATTTTGAGGTACTGGATAGTTTACCATTGCAGCTGTCTTCTCGACCGACGGTGATACCTGTTGATTCTCAATAATGTGACCAAGAAACTGAATTCTTTTCCTCAAGAAATTACATTTTTTAATGTTAATATCCAAGGCGTAATCTCTGCTTAGATCTAATACGCGTTTCAAGTTGATCAATGCTTCTTCTTCATCTTTTGCCGGGATGATGATATCATCAATGTATGGTAAAGCTATACCCTCACGGGCTAAATCACGAAATATTGCATTCACATGGCGTTGAAACACACCAGGCGAGTTCGATAGACCAAACGGAACCTTACAAAATTGGTATTGGCCATTATGCGTTACGAATGACGTATATTTTCGACACTCCTCATTTACGGTAACATGGAAGAAACCGTTTCGTAAATCGATTGTACTGAAGATTAACGCGTTCTGCAAACGGTCGAGTTGGTCCTCAATGAGCGGGAGTGGATAACGATCCTTAACGATTACCTTATTAACTCTTCTAAAATCCACACACAGCCTTGCGGTTAAATCTTTCTTTTTGGCCAAAACAATAGGGCTGCAAAACTCTGATTCCGATGATTCTATAATTCCTTCATTCAGCCATTGTTCGATCTGGTTGTCAACAATACATCTCTCTTTGATTGGGAGTCGTCTAGGATTACAAAATATAGGCTTCTCGTCCTTTAGAACTATTCGCATTTCGACGTTAGTTGTTTTGCACTTATTTGGTTTATAGTTAGAAATCATCTCTACCACCTCACGCTTAGCATACTCACTAGCCGTTTCATCAACATTAATGCTGTTTACCTTGTCATCAACACAAACATCCATCAACATGATACTATGCACCTCTTTAGCAGCCTCATCTCTCACCTTACTTATCTTCAGGCCGTCCGGTTTAATATTCACTTCAGCAAATAAACAAAACTCGTTCCCCAGTATCACTTCGACATCAATACAGGCGTATGAAACCACATGGAATGTTAAATCGTAATTTTCCCCTTCGATACCAACATTAGCCTTAAAGTTTCCCATCGGCTTAATTTTACCGTCACCGGAGGTATTACCAAAGCCAATTAGATAAAAATCAGACTTACAAAGATCAGGTTTATTCAGCGAATTATACACTTTTTCGGTCACGACATTAAATTTGCTGCCAGTGTCAAACAAAGCCATCCAACATTGATTTGTGAAATTGACACTTACTTTCATAATGTCTTCAACAGCTAATTGCCTTACGTTTGCCTTTTGAACTTTAAGCGGGCACTCCTTTGAAATGTGGCCAAATTTGTTGCAACCAAAGCATTTTATTCCCTTCTCTTTATCCTTGCAATTTTTGGATGTGTGACCCTTATCACCACAGTTATAACATAAAATAGTTTTTTCAATCTTAGCTCCCGTTTTGTTGTTGTTCGTTGTCTTAGGATCAATTTTTTGTTTTGAGGATCTTTCCAGCATCGTCTCATAACATTTAAGTTTTCCCTTAAAATCATCTAAGTTATTTGCGCCATACAGTATGGTTTTATTAATTGTGAGATCCTTTATTCCGTCAATAACATACTGCATCAAAGCACTATCCTCTATGTTTCCACGTGAAGCCATTTCCTTCATTCTCAAAAAATATTCGAGAACATTCTCATCTTTGTTAATTTTCCGTTCCGTTAACATTTTATGCAGTTGGGCACTGTTGGCCGTAGTCTTATATTCACTGATCAATACTTGCTTTAATTTAAACCACGATGTTATACCTCTCTCACTAGCAATGAATAATTTGGCCAGACCCCTGAGTGATTTTTTCGCAAATATAAATTTTTGAAATTCGTCCCAATACATCACGGCCGAAATTTCCTCAAATTCATTTATCCAAGCATCAATAGGTAGGGTGCCACTTCCATCAAATGGTCTAACTGAATCTTCTATGTCACGGAAATTAATTGAAAATCTTGGCATATTTAATGATGATACGTTACACTGTTGCACCTTGTATGTTTTGTTTTGATTTAGCTTGTCATCGTTTTCATTTACTTCTCTATTCGCATATGGCTTTGTTCTACGTACTTGGTTGTCTCTCTCATAAACATCGCCGTCGTCGTTGATTTTCTTACACCCTTCATTGTTCTGCTCAAATGCTTCATCTCTTTCACATCTGACTACTGCATTAACGTCGCCACCTTTAGCAGCATCATCTACGTCGTCGCGCAAGTACACTATATTATTTGCATCGTCGTCACAAGCCTCTGCTTCATCACTTTCATCATCATCGTTTTCGTCGTTCATCTCGTTACAACAAAACAAATTATCTTTTCGCATGTTCTTGAATATGTGCAAAAACAAGTCATCAGCGTCGTAGTCTAAAGACAAAATGTTGCAAATTGAAACCAAGTCTGCCGTACTCAAATTCTTTTTAACGTATTCTTTTTTCCTTTGAAACTGCTCGTCATCTTCATCGAAGTCAAAACCAACAAATTCTCTCAGCCTCTGCCTGTTCTGACGATCACCTTCGCTTGCAAACACTAGTTTGTGTAGAGCAGGGATTTCCAAAAATTTTTTGGTTGTGTATTAGTGAGTACCAGAGAGTAAAAAAATTGAGAGAATGCGTTCATTTACAGCCGAAATAAAATGTTAGTAATATATTTTATAAGTTGTATAACACAAAGGTACAAAATTAAAAATTTTTTGTGTTGATAAAAAATTTGTAGCAATTCTTTACCAATTCAATATCGCTGATTTTAAAACAGCACTTTTTTTTCATTCGGAAGTTTTTTGACTCTAAATCAGTTTTAAATATCTTATCAAACAATTGTAAAAAAATTAAAGATTTTTATGTTTTAAAAATTCATAAAAAATAAATATTGCACGCAAATCACACGTTTAATAACATATTCCGTTCCTTCCTTAAATGTTGCATACCATATAAGGCATTGGATGTTACCAAAAGCGTTTTTGACCGCACAATATTTTTTAAGTGCCATCATAAAGTTTTTTCTGTTAACCTGAAACAAAAATATGTATTGAGGTACGTTCAGACTAATGAAATGTTTGACGAAAATATTTGTTCTGATATTTGCTTCAAACTGTGTGGAACAAAAAATATTTTGTTTAATGTTCAAACTAAGCTCAAACATTTGACAATTTTTGTTTGATGAAACAGTTGGCAAAAAATGTTAAATAAAATAAATTAATTCATGTTTGCCATGCGTTCAGACTAAAATAAATATTTGCATCACATAATTATTTAATAAAAGTGTTCAAAAATAATAATATATTTCACAAATAGTAAAAATGAGCGTAAAAGCTAATTTATTATTTTTATTCTGTGGAGCAGCATCTTTCATAGTGTTAGAACAGGAGAATGTAAAATATAAAAAAAAACTGGAAGACAATGGGTAACGGGAACATGGCTAAAATTTGCGAAAAATTGCAAACTTGGATATAAACCCTTAAATACATATATTTGAAGTCTCTAAATCATTTAAAAAACAAAATGTCGGGAAAAAAATTTTTTGCAAAAATAGCGAAAATTCGCGAAAAATTTAGATATTTCAAACAAGCCATAAAATTTATTAAAAGTGCCTAAAACTAAAAGGAATGGCAAAAATTCGATAAAAATTGCTAAATTAGCGGAAATTCGCAAAAATTTGATAATAGCGGTATGATAGCAAAGCCTTATAATTATTAAAAATCGTTAAAGCTCTAAAGACTTACAGTGAAAAATCGCTTCTTCGCGAGCATGGCTAAAATTCGCGAAAAATTGCAAACTTGGAAACAAACCCTAAAATATATTTGAAATTGCTAAATCGGTTAAAAAACAAAATGTAGGGGAAAAACAAAAAAAAATGTTGCAGAAATAGCGAAAATCGCGAACCATTTTAATATTTCAAACAAGCCATAAAATTTAGTAAAAGTGCCTAAAACTAAGGAATGGCAAACATTTGCTAATAGCGGCACGATACAAAGTCTAATAATTATAAAAAATCTTTAAAATTGTAAATAATCCAAAAACTTACAGGAAAAATTGCTTCTATGGCTAAAATTATTTGTCGTTGTTTGCTCTTACAATTTTTTTGTAATTTCAAATAAATGTTTGCTCAAAAATTACTAAAATATTTGATTTTTTGTGTTCACACTATGTTCACATTGGACAAATATTTGTTTGCCGGCAAATACTTTTATTTGCTCAAAATCAGCTGTTATTTTATTTGATACTCAAAAATATTTTGTGTTCAGACTACGTTAATGAAATATTTGATGTTTGCTTTCAAATATTTCACCAGTCTGAACGTACCTTTAGTAGTGGTATACACAATTGTGCATAGAAATGGATTTCCCTGGTCTATTTTTTCAAAAATAAAATAAATTACATGAGAATTATAACGTGAAAAAGTTATTTTAGTAAAAAGTTAGGGGGTTCATAGTGGTAAGTAAAATAGAAAGGGTATTCACGTTGTTGGGTTACTCATACTTCAAACATCTGTGCATACATTTTAATTCTAGCTAATAGTATATCATAACTTTTTACAAAATACCAAATGCGCACCTGAGTTTGCCTGCAAAAATGTATAGTCATTGTAACAGGTCAAAGTTACGTTAAATAAATACCTACCATAAATTAGTAAGGTTAACTCTTTGGACTCGGTCATATAATTGTAGCATAAAAAAGTAAGCAATAAAAATAGTGCTAAACAATAAAGTTTCATTAATACATCAATAAAACACATCTTCTTATCCAAAAATGTTACCTGCTGTCACATTTGCTTTTATATGTATAGGTTTACACATAAATTGTAGGAAAACAAGACTTTTTTAACTTGTTTTTTAAATATTTTTACTTACTTAAAAAAGTGTTTTCAAAGAAAAAAACCTTACGACGCGATTGGTACAGAAACAAAAATATTTTTACAAGCACAAAATACCAACAAATTCTTGTGGCTATTTTTTTCTTAATAATTTCTACATTTAGGTACGTCTTTTTTACGAAAGAAAAATGGACCCTTTTACAGGCATCAAAGATTTTTTTCACAACAAAACACATATCGTTAGCTTAAATGCAAAACAATGTAGATATTATTTGAAAATTTGAAAGTTTTGTTGATTTGGATTCACGTTACATATGTATTTTTATATAATTTTAAGTTATTTACAAAATTATAAATGACGTATCATCAAATAAATATATAATTTTTTTAACAGCATAATGTATAATCACACTCAATAAAAAAATTAGCAGAGGTTTTAATTCTTTTTATAAGAACACATTAATATTTTTAAACACCAAAACTGGGTAATCTGTTTTATAACTATTACCACGGTGTTAGTGGAATTAGTGATCAGATAATAATTTATAATAATAATTTTTAGTATTGCATAAGAAAAAATAAAAAAGTGTTGTAAAATTATAAGAACCGAATCCATAAACGTATGTAAAATAAAACCTATAATAAATGTGACTATCAGCTTCTTCCACATAGGACTGTTAGACATTTTGAAATTTTTTATCTGAAATATTAAAAATTGCTTTTGCTTTTTTGAGTGTAAGCTGAAACAAAATAATATAGCATCCGCTAGACATGCACACTTGTCGAAGTCACATCGACGACTAAATTGAAGAGTATAAAAATGTGTGTTAGTAGTGGTGCGCACAATTGTGCAAAGAAATGGAAACCCCTGGTGTAGAGCACTGGTGTTCAAAAATGTTTTGCATGTGTATTCTGAGAGAATTTTTTAAGTACAGTGACACGCAAAACTAAACGCACAATTTTTATTAATATTATATCACAAGATTTTTTTTCGGTTATATAAAATTTATAATAATGCAGTTCACACTGAATTAAGTGTATGTGATTAACTTCCGTTGTTTAGGGGTTTCTGTAGAGTTAGTGATTAGGGATTAATTAAGAAAATTATGATTCTTTTCATAGCTATATGACTAGGTTACCGATGAGGAAAAAAACTTTTTATTAGAAATAAAATTTTTTTTTTAATTTAAGGAATGGCTATCAGGGGAAGAAAATATTGAAATTAAATCAGATTTTATTTTAAAAAAAGCCATTTCATGTCAGTACTTTCATCTAAGCAAAAGGAAAAAAATACACAATTTCTTAATTTTTCCTTAATTCCTTAATTGCCAACTCTACCGATGTTCCTAACTGCGCAGCGCTACGCGCAATAGTACTGCGGGACAAGGGCACAGATTATATTAAATTAGCATTATAATTTAGCATATGAAGAAGTTTACTAAACAACTGTTTAATAAAAACTCCATCGATAAACGGTCTGCCCTGCCTGACAATATTTAAGGCGACTACGTCTGAAATGGCTTTTTTTAAAATAAAATCTGATTTATTTTCAATATTTTCTTCCCCTGATAGCCATTCCTTCAATTTTTCCAAAAAAATCTTTTTATTTCTAATAAAAAGGTTTTTTTTCTTCATCGGTATATCCAGTCATATTGCTATGAAAAGAATCATAATTCCTCTTAATAACATTTTCCCAATGTCCTTTAAATGTTTGATAACATAAAAGACATTGGGCATTACCAAAGGCATTTTTAATCATAAAATAGTTTTGCATTTTATTATTTTTTAGCAACAAACTAGCGTAGCTTCCGCGCATGTGCATTCGTCGCTGTCTGACGAACAACTAAATTAATTTCATTATTATTTATTTTACACACTGTATTTGAACAAATATCAATGCATCTATCGTACATGTGCGCTTGTTGCTCTCACACGTACGACAAAAATAATGAGCGTAAAAAACAAAGGGGTGGGGCTTCTAAACAATTGTTTGCCTGAATGAGCATCACTGCTCTAAGCTGACGATGCTAATGCTCAAGAATGATAGAAGAAAGATTACGACAACACGAATAGATTACGACAACACGAATCAAAAATTGAATTTTCTGCGCAGGTGGGTTAAATGACGTCACGAAACATACACGAATAGGTAACCCTAGCTTGGGTTAAGCTACGTCATCTAACGGGAAAACATGCGCATGGCGTAATCTCTTTTTATATCATTCTTGGCTAATGCTATTGCTTATGATACAGATTACATCTCAAAGCAGTAGTTATAAGAAGAGCAATTAAGCTGTTAGTAATTGTAATATTTTAGACCCTGGCTTGAATTAATAATCTTTTAATGGAGGATTTTTTAAATCAGTAAAACACGGTTGGTTTTTAAATCATATGCAATTTTTTTTAATGAAATCATACAAGTTTGACAATATATAAATATTGTTTATAAAAATAGAAAATAACATATAAGTAATAAAATTATAACATTTTTTTAATTTTTTTTAAAGATTTTGAAATATTTTTAGATTTAACTTGCAGTTTTTTCTATATTTAATTTTAACTTGGTAGAAAAAGAATACAGGATTTTTTTGAATCTAGCAGTAATAACAATTTTATTATTAAATAGATATTAGGATTATAAAAAAATAAAAAAGAAAATTGTATACATAATTAAAGGAGCTAAAGACGGTTAAAAGATGTCCATATTATTTTTTTTATAGATTTTAAAGTTATATAAGAATCAAGTGATTTAATTGTAATACGTTTTTTTTTAAATTATAATAAGAAAAAACATGAATTTTTTAATGTTGATTTTTAAATAAATTACAAACTAATATCAAAGTTTTATTATCAACAGTTTAATTAATGTTGCCTTAATACAGGAAATATTATTTAAAAAAAAAAAGTTGTTTCTCCTGTTTAAGAGTACAACAAAATTCAAGTTATTAGAATTATGTTGTAATGTGTGCTTTTTAGTTTAAAGTATTGTTTGCTTTTTGCCATAATTTTTAAAATTTCTTGGTTATTTCAAACGCGATGGTTTTGCAACAAACTAAGTTTTAAGTTCAACTTTACTTAGTTTATTAGCTAAAGCAATAATTTATTTTAAGCATTTTCAATATTTTTACTTTCGAACATTTACCACACATTTTTATTAAGTTTCCATAAGAAATCTCTTTAAAATAAATGTCCTTAAGTTTGTTATAAATAACATTTGCTTTTTAAACTTAAATTAAATAAATTATTAAAATTTAAAATAATTTTTCTACTTGGGTTAAAATAGTTTGTACAAAAATTAAAAAATTAAAAATGCGATCTATTGTGGGTTTCATGGGTGGGAGTGAGTGCTGAATGCAGGGAGTAAGAAGTGATTAGCTGTTAAGTTTTAGTTATTTCTCTTTGTATTCTTTTAAGTTTTAAAACTTATTCTTAATAAATGACTTGTTTTGTTGTATTTTTCAAATAGTTTTTATGTAATATCACATTTTGTATCATAAACCAAATAATAAGAAAAAAATTTTAAATTTTTTTTTAAAAAAAGGGCCAATTACTACTTTAAAAAAAAACTAGTTTTAAAATGTTTAACATAGTTTTAACTAAAATCTTTTCACTTAAATTTTATAAATTAACAAACATATTCACTAACTTTGTTGCCCTTTTTTATAAAAAAAAAAATATATATATATATTTATATATGGGTTGTTTACGACAGTCGGATTATCAGGTTACATGGTTATGTAGCAACAAAATATATTAAAAAAAATTTAAATAAATGTATTTTGTTGTTGTGAATATAACTAAATAACCATATAACCTGACAACCAGTCTTCCGTGAACCACCCAATAGATTTTTTTCAAATTGTTATAAAAAAAACTTAAATTAAATAAAACTTAAAAGAAATGAAAAGAAAAATATTAAGCAAATAATATAAAAAATGTATCTTTAAGTAAATATAAAGAAATAAACAAAAAATTGACAACAGATTTTAGTTTTAAATTTATATGTTTAAGGTCTTGTTTTTTTTTAATTATTGTTTAATAGCAAGTAGAAAATTATATTAAAATATATGTATTTAATATTGAAAAAAAGTCTTTCTAACTAAAAAAAAAAAGAAGAAACTAATAAGGCATTTTTAAATAGATACATTAGATTAAAAATTTGTTTAATACTAAAAAATTTCCAAATTGATTGTTGCAGACAAATTTTAAGACAACAATCTTGTTTTATATTGCTACCACCAGTGCAGCGTATTCGTCAAATTTTATTATTTGCTTTATTTTGACCATTTGTGGCAGCAGTAGAAGTTGAATCTGTGTTTGCAGTAAGAGATGCTCCATTTGTTGCTGTTGTTGATTTGTTTGCATTTAATTTTGCTTTCATTTTCATGAGAAGTGCCTCAAAGGAATCCTCCTCTTTAGGTTGTTGTGGCGGCTGAGGAAACACATAAGATTGGTAGGTATTTATGCCAGCATTATCTAAAATTTTAAGAGAAATTTACATTTTTTTTAATTATATTGTATTAAAAAAAAAAAAAACTATATCTTATTAAAGTGAATGAAAGATTAACTCTTACCTAAATCTGCGTAAGATGCTCTGCAAAAAGCACGTCTGCCACCAAAACTAACATCATACATATTGATTATTGGATCACGTGTACTATTATCGATGGCTGTAAAGGCATCTTGGGAACGTTCAAAAGTAACAAAACCATATTTCATGCTAAAAAAAAAAGAGCAGGAATTAATATAAAATAATTAAGAATATATGTAATCCGATTGTGCCGAACTTTTGCAGCAACAAATGCATAAGGAATCGGAATTTATTTTAAATAAAACTTACTAGGAATTTGTTTCAAAGTAAAGTAAAAACAAGTAAGAAAGTATAGTCGATCAAGCCCGACCATATGGTACCCTACACCACAGTATATAAGAAAAAAATTTTGCAAGCTTACCTATTTGGGACCTAGTTTTGAAAAATGCATAGCTAATGCGGCTATATAAATAGGGATCAATCTATGTTTTAAATGTCATTACAATCGGTTTGATAGTGTCTGAGAGGCAGAAATTGCCCCCTAGCTCCTCTCGTGGTCCTATTTTTTAAAAAATGCATAGATTGTGTATTGGTTTGATAATGGGCACAAAGACCCTATTCCGGAAAGCAGCTTGTATATGGTTATGTTAAATCATAGACCGCTTCGCAACATTTTCAACAGGTTTGGTCCTTGTACCAATTTGAGCAAATTATCTTCAAAATTGCCAGCCGGACGGACATCGTTAAATCAACTCAGAAATTGATTCTGATTCGGGCCGGGTTTTTGAGATGTGGATTAAGTTTAAAATTAGTTTAACGTAGTCTGAAACTCGGGTTTTTCTTGCGAAAATTGATTTTTAATTATTTCATTGGACCAACATTATAAGCAAAACTATGCTGTTCCGTCAAAATTTTGTATACAAACTTGGTAATGGCGGCACAAATCTGTTTTCATGTTAACTTAACTTAGTTTTAATGAGATACAGAAAACCCAGCCTAAGTGTCTATGTCTTGCCACTACATGCGTACTACTCGAATACAAATATATTTATACAAACCTCTACTAAATACCAACTTAATAAGATGGTTTATGGACACAAAGACTATTATGGAAAAAAGCTTGTAGGGGGGATATGTGAAATTATCAACCGATTCTCACCATTTTCAATAGCCGTGGTCCCTGTGACAATTTAAACCTGTTTACCAAATCTCATATAAATTGCTACCTGTAGCCCGCCAGACGATCATCGTTAGATCGACTCAGGAAGTGATTCTGAGCCGACCGGTATACTTAAAACCACGTATAATACTTTATCCATTATTATGATATGGGTATAATTAAAATACACAAAATGCAAAATGGTCCCAAATTTACGATTGTTCACGACTTAATTCAGGGGGTGCCTGGGACCCACCCTCAAAAACTTAGAAGCTTCTTTTATTGAAATAAAACTCCTTTAGGCCACGCACTAATCGTTACAATTATATTTTTGTTGAAGAGTTCACCGGGAACCAAGGCCAATTATGGACCGATTCTCACAAAATTTGTAAGAACCATTTCTTGACCCATAAAACGGAATTTTACTACTACACATATTATTACTTTTTTGAACTTTATACTAGAATTCTTCATCAGGAATTAATTTCCAGGGTATTTTAGAATTTCTTTGACTGTAACTCAAGGATTATTTATTGATGTCGTAAAAATGTTTGAAACGATGTAAATGTTAATCCTCTAAGCGTATATGTATGTATTAAAAGCATAAAGCAAGGAAATATGCTACATTTCAAGAAAGTTAAAAAATGTATCAACAATTTTTGGATACTGGTCGTTATTTTAAAATATCATTAAAAACTTCTTTTAAAAGATTAAAAAAATATTTTCCTATTTAAACAAAACATTGTAGATGTTCACCACTTGTTGAAAAGGGCATAAAAATAAAATAAGTGATATACCATATACCAATTTAAAATTGTTTTAATAAAATTAGTAAACCTTAACTTACCCCGTATCCTTATAATGTATGCTAATCTGCTTAATAGTGCCATACTGCAAAAATTTCCTCCTCAACATATCTTTCGTGGTATCCTGCTCAATGCGACCTACATACACAATACGTCGTTCTTCTACAGCTGGTTGGGAAACATTACGATCAACGAAATTATTGCTATTAATTTGTCCCTGACGATAACTAGAACGTCTTGAACGAGAACGTGTACGAGAATTTGAACGACTGCGTGAACTACGTCTATAACGAGGACTACGTGAACGATCTGAATCGGAAGAGTATGAAGATGAGGAATATGGTGAACGTGAACGTTTGCGTGCCGCAGAACGTTTTGTATAGCTGGTGCGACGTTGACGACGACCACGGGCTACACGATCAGCAGATTCAGAATAGGAGGATGAAATGGAACTACGATGTTTATGACTACTTCTAGAGGAATAACCGCCCGTTCCAATGGCACTGTCATACGTACGCATACGTTCTAACGAAGAGGAACAACTGTGGTCGCGAGAACGAGAAATCATAGACGAATTGCTATTATCAGACTGTTCATCTGAGGAAAATTCTGAGGATGATGAAGATGATTTTTCATTGTGTTTACGATACTGCCGTTTACGATGCCGCCGTGTACGTTCACGGAATTTATGTTGTGAACTATATTTTGGCAAAGATAGAGGAGGAAATTCTATTTGTAAGTCCGTTTGTATGCCAATCGTACACATGCGCTTACGTATTCTATCTTTACGCAAATGCATAATAATTTTATCTTCTCCATGATGTTGAGGTTTCTTGCCATCTTTAATACCCTCATTTGTGACATTTTCCACCACAGGTAAAGTTTTCTTAACCACAACATCTTGTATGCTGGCTATAAGGGAACTAGTGGACAATTTTTTACTATCAGTGGCTTTGACTTTTTCAAAAGTATTTGTTATGGTGGATAGTAAAGCTGAAGATTTTAATAAAGATCTAGAGGCATTATTAACTGGTTGTATGGCTTGATTGGGTATAGGAGGTATTGAAATATCCGTATTACAACTGGCTGATATTGTAATTATTTCCTCATAATATGATTTCAAGGATTGAGGGTTTAATGGTTTAGTTTCCTCTTCATTGAGATATGAAGTATCTTTGACAATTTCTCTTAGAGGCAATAGTTTAGTAACTCTGGGTACTTTAGCTGAAATTGTGGAATCAATAATACGCATTTGTTGGGCTTTTTTCAATTCCTTCATACGTAGAACTTTATTTTTAGCCTCGGTAATAGGATCTTTAACAGTTTTTCCATTAACACTTTGTTGTTCTTTAAGTGTTTTCACTATAGAGGTAACTGCCTCACTGTGTTTTGTCGATGTGGTATTAACAACTAATTTCTTCTCACCATTAGTTTGGGTATTATTGGGATTATTCTCTAATTTGGGTATTTTATAGGATTCAAATTTTGCATTTTCTGGTGCTGGATTTAAAGTAACTGTTGGCTCAACACCTCTTCTCTTTTTATATTCTTCCAAGTTTAATTTTCGTTTAACAGCTTGAACATTTTGTGCAGGGGTTTCTTCTACAATTTCTTGCTTAACAGTTACTAGCTTTTTCTGTTGAGGACTACAGGGTACCGTTTTATATTTTATGGGCGTATTATCTTCGGAACTTTGTTCTGATATACTGACGTGTTTATGTTTAATTAAAGCCAAATTCTTACCTCCCATACCAATACCAATTTGTCTTAAAGAGTTTTCTGTTTTTACAGCAGAAGTCGAGTTAGTTGTTGAGACTGATTGTTTTGCTGGTGAATTTTCGATCTTTTTGCCCTTGGATCCCGTGCCTTTAGCAGGTTTTTGTAAAGTTTTACCTTTACTTTTGGCAAATTTACCTTTTAACAAGTCACACTGCTTTTTATTGGGTACCAAAGGAAAATTTCGTGTGAAATTAGACTTTTGGGTGGCAGGTTTTTCCTAAAAGAAAATAAATTTTTGTTAAATCTACTTTTTTTTTTTTCTTTTTTTAAGTTTTAATAAATATTTACCTCCACTTTAAGGTTTTCCGCCTTTTTCACAGTTTGTTTAGGACTCCAAGAAGGATCAGACTTAACATTATCCACAAAAGTTGATCCTTCCTCAAGTGGTGCTTGTACTTCTGGTACAAAAGCAGGTTTTAAAATGTCAGCAGCTTTTCTTAAATAGCTAGCCTCATCTTCATCAATTTCTACAGTTTCAACATCAACTATAACATCTGAATCAGAATCTGAATCACCAGTATTAGAAAAAATAACTTGGGTCCCTGCTGCTTGTCCAATATTTGTATTGAAATCATTCTTTTTCAAAAAATTGGATTTTGGCTCTACATATGACTGAGAAGATATGCTAGGAGTATTTTGTAATTGAAAATCATCTTTTGTTATGAATTCAGCTAAATCAAAATTATTTGCATCGATTTGTAAGCCCAAACCATCAACATCGGAATTAAGAGTATTCGTGCTGAGTGTACGACTCTTGTGATAGGAAGTGTCCAATAATAAATCATCGGGTGCTACTAAATTTGTATGTAAATCCAATATTGAATTATTGGGATTGCTAGCCAAATTAGCGAAAGAATTTTGTGTTGAACAAGAATTATTGGCTAAAATATGTTTATCCACGTCACCATCGTCGTCTTCATCATCATAATCACTTGTATGAGATTCATAATCTCCTATTGAAGAACTATCAGTTCTAGAACGAAATGTACCATTACTACACTGACTTTGACGTTCAAAATTTAACAAATCATTGTCATCATAATCGTCGTCTATATCATCACCACTATCTTCCTCATCTTCGCTGTCGGTATCATAGCCATCAGCGTTTGGATCCACTGTTACAATTTCTATGGCTCCACCACTTGCCAAATGTTGACCAGCAAAGTCTTCATAATTAAACTATAAATATGAATAAATGTTTAGGAAGAAAGATAGAATTAAACGCAGTTTCCTTTATTTATTTAGTTTTTTTTTTTGTCTTCTTTTTTTTTGGGAAACCTACCGAAGTTTTACTATTTTGTATATTAATGGCATTTGTATGCTCATCCGTATGAAAATCGTCTGTGGGTGCTATGGGCAATATGCCATTAAGAGTTTCTGTTAGCTGCATGCCCATTGTTCTTTTCAAAAAGGAAGAATATTTAGAATAAGCAAATTATTGGTTTTAAATATTCTTCAAAATTACTTACTCGCTACCACTAGACCAAAAATCAGTATCATTATCATATTTTACATAATTCCCATCAAACGGATCATCGTAGACCACATTAAGCAATCTCGAATCCATAACTTATTTCTAACAGCAATTTCCAGAAAGTGAACACCTAAAAAAGATATTTTTTTGTTAAAATATTGCGATTTTTTAAAAATGTAATTATTGGAGTATAGAAAAAATCGAAAAATATATATTATGTATTCACCTTTATCGAGTATAAAATTTCCCTCGAAATTTGTTCCCTTTTCCCCAAAAAGAAATGCAAAATTTCGAGGAAAAAACTGTGCACTTTTTGTTTACAATAGGCGAGATTATCTAAACTTGAATCAAATCTAGGTATTGTATTAGCATATTTACGAATAAATACTACAAAATTTGCAGTTCTTTTAATTTAAAACGGGGTTTCCCATACTTTGTTGCAGTTTTCATACCCTCACTTAGGCTTGCCAGATCATAATCGGCAAAAAGCTTGACATTCAAAAGAAAAAACTTAATTTTTCTTAACAATTAAAAATTCATTTAAATTAACAAAAAAAAACCGTACACTATTATCGTCAGTGATGCCAATAGTAGGGAATTTCCCTTTTTGTAGAGATTTTTCTGAAAAATTCAAGCGTAGGGAAAATTTTAAGCGTAATCTATACAAATAACTTATATAAATACCAGGGACCGTAACAGTTATTCCTTTTTTCAAAAAAGTCCGATGATAACAGTTATTTTTTGATTTTTATTATTTTGAACAAAAATAACAGTTATTTTTTGAGTTTTATTTTTTCGAACAAAAATAACAGTTATTTTTTGATTTTTATTTTTTCAATCAAAAATAACAGTTATTTTATGATTTTTATTTTTTTGAACAATAATTACAGTTATTTTTTTATTTTTTCGATCAAAAATAACAGTTATTTTCTGATTTTTATTTAAAACCCCTCTCAAACAAAGAACACCTAATTCTAGGTATTAAAATTTGCTCATTTCTATTATACCGCGAAAAAATAAATTCTTTACATAAGTGGACAAATATGCCTCTTTAATAATGCGATGAAATAGCATGAGCTAGTCTACATTTAATCCGAAAAGGCAGGAAGATATTCGTGGAATATATTCTTCGTAAAGGGCTCTGGAGACTTTCAAATAAACCCGTCAATTAGTGCATATGTGTTAGTGTCGTTTATTTGAGGCTTTTTCGGAGACGTACAAATAAACACGGCAATCAACAATTGTATTTTGTAAAAAACCAAAATATTTATATTTTTCATGACAACAAACACAAAGAAAATAATTTTTTTTTCGTCAATCACAACAGGAGACTATCAAATATTCAGCCATCAAATAAAAAATCAAAACTTTTTGATTTTCATCAAGCATTGCCGACAACGCGTATGTGTACCCGAAAAAGAACGACTGCACGCACACAACTATGTGATTGATGTATTTATTTGATAGTCTCCCGGGCGTTTTAAGTACAAGAAATCTTGTGCTGAACAGTTACGAAATGAGACTCATAACTAAGCCTATTATCAATGATGGTAACCAAACATTTATGTCGGCTTACAAAATCGATTTTAGAAACCCGAATAAAAATCTCAAGACCAGTCACAAAGTTTTCTGACGATCCAAACAAAATAGTCTTTGGTTTAGACGAGTTAACACCCAGCTAATTACTGGAAGCACACAGGTAGATCCTATTAAGGCAGTAGTTAATATAAGACTGTAATACATCAGCAAAATCTCGACCAGTACTAGGGCATCCAATCGGTAAATCACGATTTATATTTTTATTATTTTTACATTTTTTTTCAATAATTTGTATAAATACTTTTTACGTGCATTTGTTAACAAAAAAAAAGTTTTTGATACACCCTGATGTTAAAAAATAAACAAAATACCTATACCAAAAAAAATAATTACAATACATTTTGTAAATGACAGAAAGAGTTTTGTGTACAAAAAATATCCCTTAAATAAGTTTAAACGATTTTAATATAATTAAAATATGAATTTTGAAAAACACAAATCAAAAAAATCCGACAAAAGTTTCGTCAGATACAACATTGGATGCTTTAATATTCTTAAGAAGAATCTTGAAATAATGAGATGTATTCTTCTCAACTCAGTATTAAATACACGACTTCATAATTTCCAATTATATTTTAAAACTTTCCAAATGTATTTTCCAAATATATTTTAAAAATTATTTAAAAATCGCCATTGTTCAATTGTATTTGTACACAATTTTTTAAAATACATTTGCAAATTTTAAAAACCAATTGGACAATAAAAAAAATATATTTAAAAAATTTTGAAATACATTTGGACAATTGTACACTTGGATTGTTTTAAAATACATATGGACAATTTTAAATTATTTTTGGACAACTATAAAATATATTTGGACAATATTCAAATGTTCGTACAATTTCAAAATACTTAAACTTAAAAATATATATATTTGGACAATTTTAAAATTCACTTGGAAAAATTTAAAATACATTTGGAAAATTTTAATATACAATTGGAAATGGTGTAATTTTTTATATCAATAATCAAAAATGGATAAAAATAACATTTTTTTTTTTTTTTTTTTATTAGGTTTTTAATTAAATAATCTTTGTGAATTGTGATCAATTAGAATTTAACTGCCTATTTCACTAAATGCGAACGAAAGCGCAGTAAGTTTGTTCTTATTATATATTTTACAAAAAAATAATATATGTGCATGAAATTTGTATTTTAACTGCAAAATTAAGTTGTTTTTAATACAGTTTTTATATTTATGTTGGGTATAAATAAAAAATAATTTAAAAAAATCCCGAAAAATCTCGAAAATTTTTTAAACCCGTGAATTCAAAATATTCCGAAAGTCCCGGTATCCCGAAATATGGATCCTGAAATAATATTTTCAATCCCGAATCCCGGGATTCGGAAAACCCAGTCCCGATTGGAAGCCCTAACTAGAGCTAAGAACTTCCGGCAAATCATTAATATCAAGTAAACCTCTGCACAAATACATTTAAAAGCCGTTTCAAGACATTCGTTTGTTTTTTAAATACTGATTGTCGCTCACTCTTTGCTAACGAATCAAATGCTATGTTGTGCAAAACACATACATATAACAAAAAAAAATAAAAACACACAATTGCAAATTAATTGTAATTAGTGTGTTATAAACGACCAAATACGAAGTGTAAAGAGTACGGAATTTACACCAAACAGCAACAAAGCACAACAAATCACACTAACTAACCCAAATCACACGAATCACAGGAAAGAACTGTAGCAAAATAGGTGATAAGTATGAATTATCTTTTTTTTTCAATTATTAGGTATGACGAGCTAGATTTGTATGAAGCAAAAAACAAATAAAGATGAAAAATATTTTTATAGAATATTTAAGTTTTTATTTTAAATTATTTTATTATTACCAAAACATATTGTCAAATATTTAATTAAAAGTAAAAAAAAAATTAAAAGGTAATTCTATTAGTTGCAAAATTAATATAGAAACAAGTTAGAGTGCTATATTCGGCTGTGCCGAATCTTTGATACCCTCCACCGACAGGAGTGAGCTCTATATGATAAATACATATCGCTCATTTCGTGCAAGACCGTCACAACTCAAAATTTGAAACTTTACAGGAGAGGAGAGCCTTTTTAAGATTCCAACCTATTATTATTTATTTTATATACAGTTATAAAATCAAATGTTTCTTTTTTGCTACAAAGAAAACCACATGTACAAGAGGAATGCCAACAAAAAAACTGAAATGTGACCTTGTTGATGTTAATTGCTCAAGTTTGTTACAAGAGGTCATAGCGTCAAAAGCATCTGTATTACCGTTATTTTTTCGATAATTCTCTCCGTTCTTAGATCAATTTGTAGAGATTTAAGAGGATAACATTTCTGCATTACTAACTCGAAAATGCCAAATTTTGAGTTGTGACGGTCTTGCACGAAATGAGCGATATGTATAATATACATTGTATATGTATATTATTAACTAAGCTTCACAAAATCGCATTAAAATTAGTTGCGGTTAAAACATGAATTAAATTATTGACCGACAATAAGAAAACTTTATGCGGTTCTTGTTAGAACTTTAAACAGGCTTGAGTAAAATATCATGATTCGTAAAAGTTTTAGCCGAACTAAAATAATTTTAAGGAGGGTAATTTGTATTGGACGTATGGTAAATTATGGCCCAATCATACCAAAATTCTGAAGACTGATTTCTGGTATTACAAAAAATAAATTAGAATAAATTTTAATACAGCAGTGTAATTAGTTTTAGCGTTAACAGAACATTTCACAAATTTGCATGATATTTTTTCTGGCCATATGAATTTAAGTAAGAAATTTTACCGCAATACCTATATCTGTGATGGTTTAAGGCGAATTTTATTATTTTCCCAAAGTGAGCTTTATTTGGTTTTAGGCGCAATAAACTGTTTTCCGAGAGTAGGGTTTATATGTGGCCTAGGGTAAATTATGGACCAATCTTCAAAAAATTTTACAGTGTGATTTCTGGTCCTTTAAAACTGTGACGTACCAAATTTAAGTATGCTAGCGTTTTTTATTGCGGTTTTAGGCGTACTAAGCTGTTTTCCGCGAGATGGGTTTATATGGGGCCTATGGTAAATTATGGACCGATCGTCACGAAATTTACCAGAATGATTTGCAGTCGTACAAACCAAATTCGAGCATAATTTTATGTCATTCCGTACCTTATTAAACCATTTATGTTAGTTTTAGTTTTTTAGGGTGGTGGTTCCACATTTTGATTCATAGTTCTGATCCTACTGAACCGATGTTGCTGGGTTTCAATCCCAAACTGCTTAGGATAACTACAAGCAATTTGAGACCAAGTTTGTTCTTTTCTTTTGCGTTTTTCGAAAGTGAGCGTGTTTTCAACAGACGGACAGACAGACGGACATGGCTAAATCGACTTAGAATTACTCAAGGGGCCAGAATATACATATATACTTTATGGGGTCTTAGATGTATAATAAAAAAGTTTCACACGGAATGACAAACTTAGGCCCTAATCATTTACAACGCAGCGCAACGCCACAGAACTAACGCAACGGCAAAGAATAACATTGAAAGCACAAACAATGTCATAAATATTTTGTAATTTTGTTGTTGCTTTCTATAGAAATTCACATTGCGTTTTAAAATTTCAAACGCTCCATTGCTTGTGTCGTTGAAAATTTTAAAACGGTACATGAATTTCTGTTGAAAGCAACAACAAAATTACAAAATATTTATGACATTGTTTGTGCTTTCAATGTTATTGTTTGGCGTTGCGCTGCGTTGTACATGATTAGGGCCTTAATATACCCTCATTTACCACAGTGGTGGTGGAGGGTATAAAAATAATTTTGTTTATCTACAAAATTGCAACTTGTACTTTGCGCATAAAGTTTCGATGGACATCGTTAGATCATTTTAAAAAATTATTCTGAGTCGGTCCATATTTCTATGTATTACATCGCCAATAACGTATATAATTGCTTTTTCCTTAATTTTTACTTATAAAGATATACAATTTGAAAGTTTAAAATAACATTTATCTTTAATGACAACTTGCTTACAATTTTGGAGTAAAAATTAAATGAAAATGGCGAAATTGAAGCAACACTTTGGGTATACAGATAGATAGATATTTAAAAAAAGCCAGAATTTAAAAAAAAATGTCTTTATTTTATTTGCTGCGAAAGCTCTTGTAAGCATCTAAAAAAAATTTACATGTATCAAAATATGCCTCAAAAAGGCAAAATATACGCTATAAACTTAAAAAATTCTACGCAAATGATATTTTAACTAAATTATGCACAAAAATGCTGTAAAAGGTGAAATATGGTAAAAAAAAAATCAAAAGAAGTTGCAATCAAAATCGCCAACCACAATTACATTCCAATAATTCAGAAAAAGCTCATAATAAAGGTTCTCAAGCTTTCCACACACAGCAGGCGGTGGCAAGTACACTTCGCCAAATAAAATTTTACAACCCGCAAAATACAGCTCTAAAGATAGTGACTCACCGAGAAGAAAACAATCACACCTTCTTAACTAAGAGATATAAGTCATAAAATTTAGAATTTTTAAGAAATTTTTATATGAAAACTTTTAAGGATATAGAAGGATATATTTTTAAAAGGAAATTTTTTTTATATTTTTGTTCAGGGGAATTGAAGTATGTAAATCTTTTTTTAAATTCTACAGAGCCTTCCCTTTGATGATACCACCGAGTTTGCTAAAAAAAAATATAATATGCTTACATATATCGATGCCTTACTTTCTCAACCTCGTATCTTAAAAAAATACGGTTTTGACTTTTTCATGTCAAACGATTGATATTTTTGTGTTCTATTACTGCAACAACTTATTATTTCAATAATTTATTAATATTTACAGAATTGAGACAAAGTATTGAAATAATAAGTTATTGCAGTAATAGAACACAAAAATATCAAAAGTTTGAAATGAAAAATTCAAAACCGTATGTATGTATGTATGTATGTGTATTTAAAAAAAATATATTTAAAATAAGTATTCTTGAAAAATGTTAAGTCCTTTAGAAAGGACAAAATATATAGATGACCAGGATCGGTGTGATATAAATTGTCATCATTATTACCCTATTCCATGTCTATTAAAGACTGGCAATGTCCTTTCGTTTTTATTTATATTTTTCAATTATTTTTTTTTTTTTTTTGTACTATGTACATACTTATTTATTTTTAAATTTCTTTTAAATTTTTTTACTATTATTAAGTAGAAACTTGTAAGCCGATTATGGCCCATAGGCTAGGTTACTGAAATTTAATAAATAAATAAATAAAATATTAGGAAATTAAAAATCAAGCACTACATATACATATATAGTGGCGCTTCTTCCATAAAGAAAAAATTTAAATGTGTCACACAGTGTTATTTTTGAAAATGCCCAGTTGGCAAAACTGCCGTCGACGACATTGTCGTAAACTATTTGTGCACAACATGTCGTCTATCACTTAGGATTTCTGGAAGACAATTTTGAGGAAAATGTCGTGGACGACAAAATACTTGACATTGTCTATTGCACTGTCTTCTAAAGATGTTTATAAACGACGAAATGACCGACATTGTCTTCCAAATTGTCTTTTACACAAGCCACGAAAACATGACATTGTCTTGTAAGGTGTCTTATATCAACACCTTTACTCGACAGTATGAGCGACAGTATGTGCGACAGTGTCTTGTAAGTTATCCCTTATAAAAATCTCTCATGTCGAATGAACGACAAGAAGAGCGACAATGTCTTTCTTTTTCTTGTGCACGATGCTCGGTACACTTGTTCGAAATTGTCGTTGACGATTTGTTCTTGCTGTCCCTCACATGTCGTGCAGGAATTAACATTGTCGTGCATCCGTCTTCAAGGATGTGTTAAAGAAGTGGCCAACTGAGTGAATATTTATACATATGTGTGTATAGCATGTACAAATTTACGTTGGTTTTTTTCTTGTTAATAAATGTTTTAATTATAATATTTACAAAATGTTAACAAAATATGTATTTGTTTGCCTGTTGCTAAAAACAATAATTTTTTAACGTAGGGAAAAGAGTAGGAAATTTTTTTTGGTGGTTGAGAAAAAAAGGATACTTTTTAGACACGTAGGGATTTTTTAAGATTTCGACTGGACTCACTGATTTTAGTGGACAGTACACTATTTAAGCCTCTTGTCCCTTTTGTGTGTACAGCAATACTCCCACAACAGTTCAAGAGCTTAAAAACCACATTACCGATCAGATATCAATTGACAACAGTATATAGAAGTGGCCCCCCACTTGACCAACATAATTTTTAACCGGAACTTATTTGTATTAAACTGAAATAAAAATATTTTTAATATCTCAAAAAAAAATTTTTTTTTATTTAAATTAAAATATGTATCTCAATTTTGGACACCCTTTACTACATATGTATTTCATTTTATTATTAACATGTGTTTTAGGAAAACTTTGGATTTAATATTATTAAAATATTATAAATTATTATAATATCCACAACTTTTATACATAAAAGCATTAATTTGAGTTTCACATCACTGAGAAAATAACTTCGATTCGTTCAGTATCGACTGAAAGAATTAGAAATAAAATTGCTTTCAAATCGAGAAAGTACTCGATCACGACTGCCAGAATTAGGCCCCAGATTTCAGACAAACCAAGGCGAATTCATGAATTCGCCTTGAGACAAACATAAGATGACCTATTGTTGTCATACCTTAAATAAAAAAAAAACATTTCCTAATTTCTTTTTTTGCTTAACTCAAATATGAAATGCGTGTTTTGGCGATATTCGCGAAAATTAGCTTTATTTTTTTTGTTTTTAGTGACTTTTGACATAAATTTTAACAACGACAAAATTAAGAAAATCTTTTAAGTATTTGTATTAGAATAAAATTTGTTTTTACCAATACAAATATGAGTTATACAATAAAGAATGTATAAGTGTGCGGTCAACTACAATAAATGTTGTTTCGCATTTACTTGGTTCAACACATCAAACGTCGACGAGTAGTGAAAAATATAAGTGACGATCTCTTCGTCGATCATCGAAAGGGAAATATACATAAGTATAATTGATGATCAAAATGACAGTTTAGGAGAGTTACTTGATTCTGGGCTGCTTTTATCTTTTAAATTGCAAGCCAAAAATTATTTAATTGGACTAAATGGTAATTTAAATATGTAAATCTGTTTAAAATATTAAAAATTCTTCTAAAAATAGTTCAATAAATAAAAAAGATGCGAGTTTTAATAATTTATGAAATTTTTGTTTTTTTATTAATTTTTCCATATTTTTTTCAATACAAAATTTTTTATTTAATAATCTTTAATTTATAATTTTTCCCATGTCTTTTCTTCCAAAAACTTGTTAAATTTTCACCATGTTTCTTGCAGTCAGAGTTGATTTTTTATGATTTACTTAGTTCCTTATTCGTAACAAAAATATTTAAAATATCATTATTCCACATAATTTTGATATGTTTTTATTTTTTTAATTAAATATTGGAAAAAATCATCTAGAAAACTGGGTGTCAGAATACTAAATATTTGACTTACCGGCCTTTTTTGTAAAACACTTCACATCACCTAAAAAATGTTTTAAAAAAATTTTTGAAAATTCAAAAATAATTATATGAAAAATTTCTCAACAAAATAACTCCCTAAGTTTACGAAAAAACCAGAACTTTGATGCCTTTTATAAAAATATTTCGTAAAATACACAAATTTTTTCGGCAAGAAGTTCGTGGTGCGAAATGACAACCGATTTCGTACAATGTACGACAGCTTTCGTTCACAAAGGGACCGCTGAAGGACCCAAGTGAGCTGCCTCTCGATGGCTGCCCATGGAACCTAACGACCGCTTTCGTGCATAAAAGGCATAGATAGAAAGTTATAAGCAATTAAGGCCGGGGTTTCGAGATGTGGATTAAGTTTAAACCTAGTTTAACGTACTCTGAAACTCGGATTTGGGCGGTGAAAAGACCAACATTTTAGCAAAAATAAGCTGCTTCGTCTTTTTGTATACAAACTTGATAATGGCGGCACTACTTATTTAAGAAATTAATTTTTTTATTTTTATTTATTTAATTTTTTAATGTGAAATAAAATCGACTTTTTTCCTTAATTGCGTATAACTTTCTTTTTGTATTTTTTCAGTTCTCCTTTTATTTGGCACAAAATTTATTTTATTTGGCACAAAATTATTTTTTACGTGTAGGCTTAAAAGAAATAATTAATAAAATTTTCCATATTACTTTAGCAAATTAAAAAAAAAATTAAAAAATTAATCCAACTTCCAGCAAAAGGCGAATTCGCCTTGTTCCAGCCCTGGTAGAGGGCTGAAAGATATGTGGGAAAATTTTAAAGAAATTCTATTTTGTAAATAATTTAGGTATATGCAACATTCAGGAAGTGTTAAAAATTTATGGGATGACTTCATTTTTCTTAATACACCGACACTCCACTCAAATGTGCATAGTATCAATAGTAAAAACTTTAAAATAAAAACAAAGCAAAATATGAAATAAAAAATACATATGTACATATGTACACTTTGTAATCCAATATAACTTTAATTAACCTAATACAATTTGGATTTAAGAAATATCGTTACTTTAATTGAATATGTATTACTGCCTGATTATAATGGGTGATTCAAGTAGAGATACTTTTCTTCAATAGCCTTTTTTGACAGATCACGTGTGAGTCGTGTCATGCTGTTATGTTATTTTTGTTTAGTATTGTTTAGCAATTCATAATGGAAAGAAATACGTCTGAACAACGTTTACAAATCGTTCAACTTTATTACGAAAATTCACGTTTTGTGAGGAATGTGTTTCGTGCACTTCGCTTAACTTATGGTCAACATAATCGGCCTACTGAGCGTACTATTCGCAACACCATCACCCATTTTGAGACCCAGCATTCATTATTGGATAATATTCGACCGAATAGACCACGTCCCAGCACTTGCCACATTTTACGTCGAGGTCTTAAATAGAAAGCGTACAAAATACATCTTGTGCAACAACTGAAGCCGCTCGACCTTCCCAAGCGACATCGCTTCGCTCTATGGGCTCTTGAAAAGTTCCAAGAAGATCCGACGGTTTCGAGGCAAATTTTGTTCAGCGATGAGGCCCATTTCTGGCTCAATGGGTATGTAAACAAACAAAATTGCCGCATTTGCAACGAAGAGCAACCTAAAGAGATTCAAGAACTGCCACTTCATCCAGAAAAAACAACGGTTTGGTGTGGTTTGTGGGCCGGTGGAATCATCGGTATATTTCTTTTAAAATGATGCCGGTGCCAACGTAAACGTCAAAATACATATTTAAATATGTATGTACAAACCAGAGAATGACAAAAGTATCATTTTAAGTACTCTTTTAGTATTAGTGAGAAAACATGTGTGAGCATGTATGGGTAAAGATCAAAACCGTACACATACATACCATTACCCATAACAAGTTGAAGTTAAATATGTATAGGTATACGCTGGCAATGTGTATTTGTATATTCATTATTCTTTTAGAAAGTACATGCAGATATAAATAAAACTTGTATTGGCTATCTGCAATACCCATAAGAATAAATAAGTATGTGTATTTACGTATGTATAACGTAAGTATACACAGAGTATGTATACCGTCGCAGAGATGGCAAATGCAATTTTAAAAATTTTGGAATCAGGCAGAAATTCAATTTTGGGTTCTTATACAACTTTGACTACCGGTATTAAAATGAAATGTTTGAATTATAAATCGTTACAGAACGGCGTCTTAATGTTTTGAGTGGCGGTTACACTCTTTCTTATTAGCACAACATACAAATCAATACTTACATACATAAAAAACAATATCTTTCGTCAATTGCAAAACAATTATTTATTTTTGCATGTTAAAAACCTTTACGCATCCGCATAATTATTTTACACTTGTCGATGTCACACGCACATAGGATAGAGAGGTAGATATTGTTTTTTATGTATGTAAGTATTGATTTGTATGTTGTGCTAATAAGAAAGAGTGTAACCTCCACTCAATACATTTAGAAGCCGTTCTGTAACAATTTACAATTCAAAAGTTTCATTTTATGTTTATTTTCCAAAGTAGTTCCCGGTTTAAAAATAGCGTACTGCCGACTCAAAAATGTTTATCTGTGCCGTAAGAGTTAACCCATCTTTAATTTGTTTTTCTTTAATTTCGAAGATACCAATTTAGGATATAAGAATTAAACGTTTTATACCTATATACTAGCGTTTGCCTAATGGTCAAAATTCGACCATTAATTTTTATGTAAATATGAAGAAAACATGGTACATCTAAGTATATTTATTTTTTTTTTATTTACATGTTTTGAGCATTTATTTTTTCCTTCTTAGTTGATCGATTTGGGGAAGGACCAACCTCCGGTTCATATTTTATCTTCCACGTGAGTTAATCTATTTTGTAAGTTCAATATAAAAAATATCAATTGAAAAACAAAAAAGTATCAAAAAGTCTTCTCTTATAGATTCTAATCCGCTCAGGACATTGCATGTTTATAATTTAATTTTTAATGTAGACATACATTGGCACTGTTGATGTTACAAAAAAATTTATTTTATGTATCAAAAAAAAAAAAAATATATGTACATAGTCCCATACCTGGCTAGTGATCAAAGCACATTTTTGCTAAAACATTTCATACAAAAAAATTTTTTTTTTCATATTTACGCAGTAGTGCCAAAAATACTAAAGGTACCCATGTATATTTTCTTACACATAGGTATTTTATATGTATGGCAGATAACTAAAACGCATTCATGGGTATTGAATAATATCTGCATAACATTCATGTATTTAAGTTTACTGAATGTGGTTGCGTGAAATATTGCCGTGCATAAGTATAAGTAATACACATATTTTTTACAACGCACAACCATAGCTGTTGTTATTATTTGTGTTATAAGTATGGATATACACAATAACGTAAAACGTGGGTAAATACCTCTGTATATTATTCTTATGGGTACTTGTTGTCATTCTCTGGTACAAACATATAACATGTAATACCATGTTCACACGGACAGCAATATTCGTGTTTCGCTCTCCCATTCCTGTTTCGCGCCCCAAACATGACTGAAACAACATGTTTTGCCATACAAAATTTTGAGAGCGAAACAGGTCGTTTCATTTTGAAACATGTTGCGAAACAGGAAAAATATATTATCATCTCCAATTTTGATAACAATTATCGTTAGTTTATCTGAACTAGCTCTCAAAAAAATCAAAACAAAGAAAAAAACAAAATAAAAATTCATGTTAAATAAAATAAAGTAAAAATAATTAAATAATAATATTAATAAAAGTTTTAAATAATATATTTTGAATTTTTACTTACATTTTAATCTATTTTAAATAAAATCACACTAACAACACAAAAAAATGTCAACATGAAACAAGAATGAATCGTATGAACAGCGTGTTTGGCAATCGAGTTTCAGAGAGCGAAACGAGTGGTTTTTATCGTCGTATGAACATAGCATAATTCCATTCTACATTTTTGTTTCTTTTTATTTCAAATTTACTGCATGACCCTCGATTTCGAACGAAAATTCATTCGCTTAATTTCTATTTAAAACAAATACAAATTTTAAAATTTAGTTTTTAATGCTTTAAAAACTTCGAAATCGTTCGAAATCGAGGGATAGGCAGTTAATTATACAATAAAAAAATAAATCAATAAAAACAAAAAAAGTGAATAATACAAGAAAACCAGTTCGTTTATACCCACGACATTTCATTTATTCGATACTTGGATATATCGATATTTATTTCCCATCCCTAGTTAAAATAGAAAGCATGGGCTTGACTAATTTTTGTTTGAATCAAACAAAAAAGGTAAAAAAATATACATGAGATCGCTAGTATGAGGTGATGCGCAGTGTTGCCACAACAAAAAAATTTGTAACTAAAATGTTAAAGTAAAGTAACGAAATGCATTAAAAAGTAACCAAAATATTTATGTATTAAAATTTTTTAATTGGACTTCAGTTTAAAAATTGTATATATAAGAGAGTATATTGACTCCTAAACTTCTGTTACTGATGGTCTGGAAAGCACAATAGCCTTTATAACTTTTCGAAAATTTTAGTGGGATTCACACCTCCCAACCAACACTTATTTTCGTCTATTTGCAATACTGTATTAGTTAGAACATTCAAACTTTTGGAGAATCAACAGCCTATAAGTCTATGTACACCAGGTTTCATATTGCCTCGGCAGGAGTAAAGAAAAGGATATCCCATATAGTGGTTATTATTTACAATATATGTATGTACCTTTTATGGCTTAAATGATAATCGGTAACATAAATGTCGTTATAAAATGAATGAAAAAAAAGTATAAATGTTGAATGCATCAATACCATACATAATTATATATGTTCAGAAAACCGGAGCGGTTAATGGTAGTACTAACCCTGCAGTCACACGGTCAGGTTTTGTTTCAAGTTTTTTACACATACTGCTTGTCAAAATTCACAAAAATTGAAAGCTGTGATGTAGGCTGCACGCAATTTATTTTCCATGCTCCATCACACAGTAGACTATATTTTAAGCCGCACAATTTTTGATCTTTCCGTCACACACGGGATTATTTCATCTGGCATAAAATGTATACGTGTACACAGCTTTGTATTTATAAGTGTTTTTGCATTTATTTGTTTACGAAAATGAGCACGTATTGGTTTTATGCTGCTTGTGCGGAGTTGAAGCCAAATAAAACTTTAGGCCAAGGAAAACCCATTCCCTTCACCTCGCTTGGCCACCATCAGACATTTTGTTCTGGCATAATTGTTCTAGTGTGTGAAGGGCCAATATGTATATTTTCTTTAACGTAAATAGCTATAAAGTAGTCAATAATATTGAGTAGTCGATAAGTATCTTGAGTCAATAAATTTGTTTAAATCAAACAGAACCACTCACAGCGGTTTTAAAATGTATGGCTTGAACAAAAACATTTTTGTGCTGTTCTTCTGCAGCAATTGGTAAACTTTGCTTTTTTTAAACCTAAAGGGTTTGTACACGGTCAAAATTATTGACATGCCGCCGAATTCACTCGTGTACGAGTGCTGAACGTAATAATCGCAGTCTTATCTAATTTTTTTGATTTTCCATCCAGCATCGTCGGTGTCACACATACAACCAAATTTTCACTAGTACTACCATAGCGCTTGATGAGAAATGCTTGACCGTGTACAGACCCCTTAACCATGGTGGAATAAGTAGGTGGCAGCACTACGGCAACAAATACAACATTACAACAAAAATGAAGTCCCCGTATACGTCAAAAATTATATTAAACTAAAATCAATTTTTGCCGCCGAACGCAATGAAATAAATTAATTTTTAGCCATTTTTTATTTCACTATGGTTACTATCTTATTTAATTTTAATTTAAATAATCAAAAACTTTAAAATAATACAATAATCACAGCACAAAACGTAGACTTTTTGTAAACATAAACAAAACTTTGACATAAGACTAGACAAACAATACACCTGTTTATTTCATCATGCCCTTAACGACCTAATTGCAAATAAGGTATATCAAAAGTTTTGCAAGGCGAATTCATTTTAGCAAAAGTACCTTTTCCGATTTGTCTGTGTAATTTTGCTAAAAATGTGTAATTTGGTATAGTCATGTGTAATTTCCGAATTCTTCATTGCCAACACTGGTGCAATTATTATTTTAGTGTATGTATATCAAGACGAGTTCAGCTACAGGTGGTGTCGGAACGCCATCTGATTTTGACAGTACGAACCAATAGGTTGGTAATGTTTTGTAATGTATGTATACACAACTTCTTGTGTATACATATATTTTGATACAATGAAAGAATGAACAAAGGGAATCGCAGAGTACACTCGCTTGTGTACCCCTTTTAATTCCTCTATCAGTACTCGCCAATAAGGTAAGAATCGCAACGACAAAAATCGTAAAATGTAAATTGGGACATATCGCTCCAATTTTTTCAAGACATTAATTAGTAATGTCAATATTTGTTTCCAAACCGTAATACTGTGTAAAAACCGATTAAATAGCTTTTAAAATCGCTAATGAAGTAAATTTACGATAAAGGTAGAAATACATAACACGCGTTAATTCGTGGGTTTAAGAACTTTAACTGGTGAAACATGGCAAGTTACACAACGCGAGTTATAAAAGCCTTTTCTTTCAGCTGTTTTTATTTGTTTAACACGTTTTTATAGAAGTCTGAGCTTCAGCTCTTGTTGTTTATACGCTACTACTGTATGTTTTATAAAAAGTTTTCCTCCATGATTCACAAATTTGTTAATTATATTTTCTGGTTGTCAGCTGTTTGTCAGTTCAAAGTTAGCCAACTTTCTGCCACGTACGCGTCAAAAAGTGTAACATGTTCTATTAAAAACACAAATTTAACTTTTTCGACAGAAGTCTACAGAGCGCGCGAGTTTTGCACTTCTACATTTAAAGTGTAATAATTGTAAATAAAAGCAGCTAATTTTGTTCTATTGAAGTTGCACTACATGTAACACTTCGAGTGATTATAGGTCACATTAGAAAGTGTTACATGTATATACTGTAACATATATTTCTCAGAAAAGAAATCGCAATAAGAATGTATTTTTTTCATGACAATTATTAAACAAATTGGACGTTTGAAAAAAATAAATTGTAAATATATTAAAAATTTTCTTACAACAAATTGTGAAAGAATTTAAGCAAGGCGAATTCATTACAGGTGATCCTAAAAGCCCTGCTGGTAACTTTTTTCCTTTAAGTTTATAATTGTTGGATGTCAATATTTTGTTTATTATCTTTGTTTGTGTTTTGATTTGTTTCGGTTTTTGACATTGTACAATGATTTTACAAAAACAAATTGCTTGTGGTTTTTGTACGAGTTGTACTTGTTGTACTACCGAGATTACCTGGAATGAATTCGCCTTGAATTTAAGTTTCCATGGAAAAAAATAATTTTTAAATTCTGGAAAATTCAATTTCGTTTATAATAATGCTGACCCGATGTAGAGGAAGAAATATTGGTCAGAAAGTGATTGTGAATCTATCGGTATACTAAAAGCACAATACCCTTTGTACTATTATGGAGTGGGTATAAAAAACATTTAAGGGTAAGACAACGTTTAGCTAGTTTTTATATAAAAAAAAGACCTAAAGCTTAATAAAAATTAAAGTATTATTATCCTTATTCGACTTTTTAGTTTTCAATATCTTATTAATTGATTAGCTCGAGGCCACAGTTGCTTTTTAATAAATTTTAATCTTTATTTATCTTTTTTTTAATATTTCCCCATCCTTTGGATGGCATCTTCATGAGTAATAAAATACGAGTTAAATACTAAAACACAAAACGACTATTCTCGTTCACATGTAAACGTGCAAGTAATCTGTGGCAGGGATGTTAAACGGGGTTTTAAATTTTGTACCAACTTCCAAAAAATAATGTACTTTTTGGACTTTCACGGCACCATTTTTTTAATTTATTAAAACAACAAAGATCTATATATGTATATAAAAGTGAATGTATGTTTGTATATATATATACATATATATATATATATATATATATATATATATCGATGGTCTTAAGTAGAAAAGCCCTAACTCGCATTTTTTACGAAAGTGAGTTTTCCAGTTATTCCAATAAATTTTACACAAATACACCTCGTCACAAAAATGCATTACATTGTTGTAAAGAATAACGGCTTTACAAGCAGTTGTATGAGCAAGTTTACATTATGATACATACAGTTTCTGTTATGTTTTTACCTTCTCCTATACAGTTACAATTATTTTAGTTAGGGCCTTTCTACTTGAGACCAACGATATATATATATATATATTTGTGCCTTAAAGGAGGCCAAACCACTTGACCGATCATCTTGAAATTTTCACAGAATATAACTGTGACCCTGGAAGAGACATAAGGCTATATAAGGTTGAGATTGGACAAAGGTGCGATGCCACGCCCATATAACCCAAAATTTAAAATCGTTATATCTTAGGCATTTTATGGCATGGGATGATATTTACTACATAAAGTGTTAGTATGGATAGAAATAAGCTCCATGAAAAAAAGAGGGCGGAGCCACGCCCCTTCATAGAAAAAGTAAAAACCACCATATCTAATTAACTACTGAACCGATCGTCATTAAATTTCCTCAGTAGGCGACTGCCTTGAGTTACTGAACTTTAAGCTATATAAAGATTTGGTTGGAAAAAGGTGCGGTGCCACGCCCATACAACCCAAAACATAAAATACTCATATCTTAACCACTATTTGGCGTAGGATGATGTTATATGGTATATATGGTATTGTTATGAATAGAAATACGTTGCATGAAAAGTGGGAGGGGCCACGCCCCTTTATGTCGATTATATCTAATTAACTACTGAACCGATTGTCATCAAATTCTCACAGTAGGCTGTTATTTTGAATCAATGAGCCCTAGGCTATGTAAAGTTGTGGTTGGACAAAGGGGCGGTGGCACGCCTAATCAACTCAAAATTTAAAATCCTCTTATCTTCGATACTGTTTCACGTATGTAAGTGTTAGGATGAATTTAAAAGGGAATTTGTTAATTCGATAAATAATGCCATTCTGAATAAAATCTACGAAACTACAAATCCGTCGATACTGTAGCCAGAGGATGATGCCGTAAATTATCCTGTTGAGTTCTTGAGTTCACTCGATGTGCCAGACCTTCCACCACATATACTTCAACTTATAATTGGAGGGCCTATTATTTTATTGCGCAGTATCGATCCACCGCGGCTTTGCAATGGCACTCGACTTGCAGTAAAAGAAATGCGGAATAAGCACACCGGGTTAAGCTAGTAGTACATAAAAATTCAATTTTACACAAAAAGAACAAAAAAAGGAAATATTACGAACATTGAAAACAATGAAAAATTGAAAAATTTTAAAAATTTTACAGAATTATGGGACGTTAAATGTGAAAGTTATAAAAATAAAACAAAAAGAGCAGGATAAGATAAATTTATTTCGCATATATTTGTTAAGTTAAGTAGTACTTTGTAGTAGTACTAAGTTAAGTAGTTTGTAGGCGAGAGAAGAAAAAAGTAAAGGTTGCTACGCATACAGCGTCGTCCCCTTTCCAACAAACTTCGTCTGTCTGCCTTTCACTTGGCACATTGTAAAAGGGGACTAAGCGCTCTATACACCAAAATACTTATCGCATATTTAAGCGGCCATTACATTAACGATTTGTTGCACAACATAAATGCAATGAAAACGACTCAATAATTTGTTTGTTATACAAAAAAATTAAAAAAAGGGGGAATTATGACAAATTTTTAAATTGTACCAAATGAGTCACGGTAGTTCCACGGTATTTTTAGAAGGTCAAAATGTACCAAAACTGTACAGTTGTACCAACTTTAACATCCCTGATCTGTGTTTTACACGGTGTTTACATTAGCCAGTACTTGCAAGACAGTTGCAATACATGCAAAATTTTCACTAAAACATGTACATTTTTCCAACTGTCTTGCAAATTTTGCAGACAGTAAAATGAACAGTGATTTGACATTTGCTGACAGTAATTTGAAGTTTTGTTCGCAAAAAAATCAACAATTAAAAGACAATTAATAAATTATACTTTGGTTTTGTATGTTTTACTTAAGGGTTATCTATGTTCACAAAAAATAGTTGGTAAGTGCTGTTTTTAATTTGTTAAGTTCATATAAAACACGTTTAGCTAGAACTTGCACTGCGACATTCACGTTACACATTTTTTTTAAAAGTGAACTGTCTTAACTACTGTCTGGACGGATACGTCACAAAGACAGCAAGTAGTGTTTTTGGCAACTAATATGTATTTTCTTACTGTCTTGCCAGTACTGTCAAATGTAAACGCTATGTTAGTATTATGTGGCAGAGTACTAGAGCGTTATGACATAGTACTCTGTGGTTTAAATATCAAAAACTTTGATATTAACCTCTTTTTTTTTTTTGCTTTACAAAAATGAACAAAAACAAAATCGTTCCTACAAGAAATATTGGTACTTTTTTAAACTGCATTTTCAATTATTATTGGTAACACTGTCTACATTGAGTTAAACAATGCACAACCAAAGTGGAGTCAAACATGTGTGTTAAACAATTGTTTGTTGTGTTGGGCTGAAGAAAAGAATGACGACAAATTTAATATAATAAAAAAAATGAAATACAATACAGAAAATTCAAATAAAACAACAAAATTTGAAAAAATACATACATATGTACATACCTACGTATACAAATAATACCATGTGCTTTTCTTCTTAATTAAGCAGAGTCGATATATAATTGTGTTAGTATTTCATTTTTTTTTAAGAAATAACCATGTACAAACAATTTTTGAAGTAATATTAAAGATAAATGTTTAATTAAATATTTTCAGGAATAATTCCTTTTGAGTATTTGCATGTTTGCAACGTATTTGTAAGAGTTAATAAAAACATTTTTCTAGATGCTACACTTGAATTTAAAAGTTTTTAACAAATATATGACACGTTGCATTTAATTTTCGTTAACTTAAGTTGTTTTAAATTTTTGTTTATTTTTTTTCTTTCTAATAAACTCAAAGGGAAATAAAATTAATTTTTAATAACTGTAGTTGGTTTTCATCAACGTATTTACCGTTAATTAGAGCAATGACCTTTATTTGCAACAGAAGACAATAGTTATTAATAACAATTGCTTAATAGATAATACGATTTGCAATTATTTAATTGAATAAAAAGTTATTATAAATTATAAAGTATTAAAAAAATTTTTAAAAACAAGCAACACCCACTTCTTTTAAAATAGAACCATCAATTTAGTGCAAGAAGCGCCATTTGCCTTCTCTTTTGGTAGGAAGGCAAGGCAATTTATTTAGTGTCTCATTTTTAAAATTACCTGTTAATTGTAACAAATTTAATATACTTTTTATAATCTGGCACAATTACGAATATTCACTTCAATATTTTTATTATGTGATTTTTTTCGAAATATTTAAAAATTTGTTTTTTTAATACGCCACACAAAAAAACGTGTTCACTTTCTGAGTCTGCCGTACGTGCTGCGGTTGTTTTTTGCTTATTATCTTTTATATTTTTTCTTGTTTCTTTTCGCATTTCTATAAATGTCTACTTCGCTTTAATTGTTGGCTTCTTGTCTACTTTAACCTCACATGTTGCTGACCATTTAATTAATGTGCGGGACTGCGACAACTACCAACTTTTTATTTAAACAATTTTTACTAAACTTTTATCTTTTAAACACTATTTGTCTTTTTTTAAGTTATTTATTTATTTAAAATATAATTACAAACTCAATTGAAAATTTTCACGTGGACCGCAAAATAAAGAGCGAATGGTTACTGCCGTGAAATGGAATGTTTTGACATTCCTTTTTTGTTATGTTATTCGCTTATGCGGCTTTTCCACATCACTCATATACACACAACACAAACAACTATAATTTGGCCAAATGCTCATGTGGAGAATTTGTCATCGGCCAGACTTTCAATTAATGCTACAGAAATTCTTAACTTTATTGTTGAGGATGGTAAAAAGATTGTGGAAGGGTATTCAGTACCATGTGTTATACAATCCTGTTTCTAACGAAATTGGAATAAATTGTTATATTGAAACATGTGATTAGATTTTGTTAAAGTGGCTAGATTTTTGGTAAAGCATACATATAAATATGTAGCACAGGTAGTTGAGATTAAATGTTAAATTTGGGTGGCCTGCAAACCTCTGATATATATCAAACTATTTTTTTCTATGATTTACAAAATTTTTTTGAATTATTTTATTTTTTATAGTTTAAGTTGAACTTTATAATAATTATTTTTTCAGCAGTTTAGAGCAAACAATTTTTTCGAGCATTTACGTAATTGAATTTTTAGCTAAATACAAAGTGAACTTTCCTTGTACTTTTATATCGTAATATCAAAGAGCAAATAAGATTTACAATCGACATGATAAGGGCATTTCTAATATTCCCTGAATATTCCATTGTTTTTATCAAGACAGGTGTCTTTACATAAGAATTATCTATTTTCATACGAAATTAATTTTGGGTACAACCATTTCTAGTCAGAATTTATTATAATTTATACAAAGTCTTTAGTAAAATCAATAAAACTATTCGTCCAAAATGTTTAAAATAAATAATGCTAAAAAAGCTAAAAACATTTTCCAGAAATGCTAAATAAAAAGCCAAGTGCTAAATGAAAATTTTGCAGTTAAATATAAATTTTTAATGCTAAATTTAGCTGCAAAAATGCCAAAATGGACACACTATTTTTTTCTTATTCGTATTTAAAGACTATACAAAAAGTCATGTCGTCAACATACATATAACAAAAGAAGTTCAAAGAAGAAAAAGTAAGAATCATCTAAATAAGCAATGAGCCGTATGAACATATACTAATGCAATATCAAAGCAGAATTTTTACAAATCGCAGCAATAAAATTTGCAGGTCTGGACGATGACTCTAAGATTTTTCGTATGAAGGAGAAATGTCAAAAAGTATTTAGCACGTGGTAATTTTCAAAAGAGTGTTGCCGCTTCAAATTAAAGTACGGCCTACAAGAAGACTACCGGTTATTTTAATAGCTTGGTGACCAGTAGTGCTAACTGATATATTGGTAAAAGTTCTTGTGTACATATGATATTGCCTCTCTATCTCTAACTCATTATGTCTCTCTCTCTAACTTATTAATTCAATGTAAAATTGTTGCAAATGAGTTAGTAAAAAAATGTTTTTTTTGCGGTATTAACCTACAGCAGTGATGCTAAATTTATTTTTTCATTACCTTACGGCCCTCTAGAAATTACCCCTTTTAAGAAGAAATTGCCTTACGCAAAGATTTATAGTCTGTATGTTGATAAACATTCTAATTGTAGCAAATTTGGACAATACGGGATTCTATTTTGCCACTTCTCTAATCACTCCCACTTTTTGGCTGATGTTGCGTACTCATCACCAATCTGTTTGTTCCAACTTTGGAAACTTTAGCTACTACCGTTCTCTATACATATATGTATACAGAAATCTCTTTTGCCATTGTATGTGAGGTACCACGGCCAGTTATGCACCCCCACCATCTTTTTGACAGATGTTGCGTATCTATAACCCCACTGTGTGTACAATATTTGGATAATGTTTCTCGTATCATTCTTTACACAGGGTCTCCACCTGAGATAATATCTGATATAATATGTGAGAGAACTTCGGCAGAATGAGAGAGCACATTTCTTCATGTTAATTTTAATCTTAAACAAGGGGAACATGTATCTTATAAGATTTCATAATTTACTGATTTTCGTACAGTTAACTTGTGTCGTTTTTTATTATTTTTAGTTTTTTTTTTTTGTTTCTAGTATTTAATATTGTTTTTTAAGCACTTTTTACAAGATTTACACTATTTGCACTAAAAAAATTAAACATTTTAATGATAGCGTCTTAATATTAATTTATATGTATGTCTGTATGTGTATTTTTGACAGCTCATCTTATAAGATAGTTGTTATAAGATTTCTCATAACAACTGTCTCATAACATTTATTATAATATTAATACTAACACTATTTGAGAGTCCACACGTAAGATAATACTCTCTGCGATTGAATTTGACGTTTGCTGATATAAAAATCTTATATCTTGTCTCAGGTGGAGACCCTGTATTAGATATAAATAAATCTATGTTATGCCACGCCAACATCTTCTGCCCTCATATTGTCGGACGCTGTGTATTTCCTACCTTAATGATTGTACCTAATTTGTTTCCCCCTGCCGTTCTCCGTGTATAAAGATATCTTTGTATGGGAGGCGCCACCACCACTTTTCTAATCCCACCAACACTTTTTCGGATGTTATGTATTGATAATTAAGATGTTTTTACCTAATTTGGACGCCTTGGCTCTTACCGTTTTACAGATACACAGAAATCTATAATGTCTTTGTATGGGAGGTGCCACGCCCACCTCTCCAATACTGTCCATTTTTTAGAGTCTGTATTGATAACCCAGATATGTGTAGTTCATTGTAACAGTGAATTATCTCCTTGTAATTAAATTTCGAGAAAACGAGCCTTTACTTCACTCTTATAGTGAATATTTTGCAGTTTTACTTCTGCGAGTAAACAAGTAACGCCATATATGGGGTTTTGGTGAAAATATTGCAGTTGCTTCACTGTTACTACGAAAGGTATGACTAAATGTGATTCTATTCTACAAAAATATGTATTTATTAAAAATATGGAGTTACACCACTTTTACAATAAACGACACATATGTGTACCAAATTTGGACAATTTTCTCTTACCGTTCTTTAGATATAAATAAAGCTATTTTGTGCCGCCCAAATTTTGTCAGATGTTATGTATTGACAACTAAGATGATTGTCATAAAAACTTTAGGCCTTTCCGTTCTCTAGACATACAGAAATTTATATTGTCTTTATATGGGCACCTCCCAAACGCCCAGTCAAAATTTCAAAAAATATGTACCCTATAGATCCTTCCAGACCAACAGTAATATCCTGTAAACGTCTCAATAAGATCGGTTCAGCAGTTTAGGCGGCTATAAGGTACAAACAAATAAACATATATACATACATTCATATAATATGTATTTTATTTGACCTTTATTATTTCAAGACTAATCAAATTTTCGAGCTGAGGTCTTTTTTATCAAAAAACTTTAAAAAAACTTAAAAACGCTGGTTCGAATAAAAGTCTTCACGGTTTTTTCTTTCTTATATTACAACATTTTACCAAAATAAACAATAAATGACAAACTAAAAATTTTTTCAAAACAATTAATATAAAGATACATATACATACTTATATACATACATATGTACATAATTAAATTAAAAACAAATTTTAATCTATAAACTATTTTATATTAAACAATAGTGGTAAATATTTCTTCTAAATAGCTTTGAGTTTCGTTTTCCAGAAGATGTTTAGCTTCTTCCTCTAATTCGATTGCGATTGATTTCCATTTTTGTCGAATACTGGACATATATGGATCTGATGTGCACAACAAAGTAGTAAAAGAAGATCTTATTATATTAGTACAACATCCGTACATTTTATCTTGTATTATGCTCGCGGAAGAATATGTAGTTTTTTTCCTTTTTTCTTGCACTTCTTCAGATAGATCTCCGATTGGTAGCATATTGTGTTGTACTATTTGTTCCCCATGGTACAGAATTTTATAAGCTGTGATATGTCTCCAATAGTATTTTTTGTTATAAAGATTTGCTTTTTAATTTGCATACTGGTAACATTTTTTTGCATTAATCGTTCTGCTACATACAAAAACTTGTTATATGATTTGGAATCGTCTTATTAATTCACAATATACTCCTGTGATAGATACTGCAGTTTGGTTCGGAAAAGAATCTCCTTGCAGTGCTTCCACCATTTGAATTTCCTTCACCTTGCTCTGGCTGGTCAATTATAAATACTAGCTGAAGGTATTTTTCTTGGATCTTTATTTAGCTTCCTTTTTTCCATATTTTCTTTATTTTTTTTCTCACTATTTCGTCTAACGGGCCAAATTCCAAATCGATCCCAATTTAAGAATATGCTCCATAAAAACTATCGTTTTGTGATGGGGTTTGACTTAGTTGACTTTTGGTCTTTTGGCATATGGTGCAGCTTGACGAAGATTTTGTTCCGGTCAAAGCTTGTGCAAATATTCCATCGATCATTGTAAGGAACATTTGAAAATTAATTTCAATGCATTTGTCATCAAATTTAAATATTGCCGGTTGATGATCTTCAATTTGAACTTTTATTTTTCGAACTTATCTGAACTTTGTTGAAACAATAATGTAGAAAAATATGAATGTATGCATTTTTATAATCTTGATAGAAATTTTTTTCAATAATCTTTTATTACCACTTGTTTGAAACATAGAAACCCATTTTTTAAATAAAAATTAAATCTTTTATTCGCATTACTCTGAAACACAAGAACCCTGTTTTAATAATTTTTTAAAGGATACCGGTAATAAGTTAACAGGTAACATATAGATAGTTTTACACGTAAAATATATATCATTTACCTGGTACTTTAATTTATTTACATTAAGATGCAATTTTCAGGTCTTTTATCTATGTAGTTTATTCTGCGGCTTTTTACCTCTGTTTAATACCTTTACTATAAATTACTCAGAAATCTAACGTGTTAGTCAATTTATGTCGCCTATTCGTTTTGCAGCACCCGTTCACCCACAATAAATTCATACAATGGCATAAAGGCAATTTTTACCTTTTTCCAAATTAATTGATAATCTGACGTGATATATGTGGTCGGAACTGGTTTTAAACGCCGAAATTTTACCACCTTTGAACCGAATATCTTACCTTGGGTCACAGAAATTGCTGTATAATTTATGTACCGGCCGGTGGACAATTGGGTATAGAAATGTAGGTTAGAGTCCGGACTACAAGCGAGTATAGATTTTTTTGACTTATTTTAACGCTCAGGACTTATGCTCTATAAAATAAGAGGTTTCAGGGAAATTTTAACATTTGAAAAAAAAAAATTAAATTGATGCTTTAAACCGCTAAAAGCTAAGAAGATAAATAATTACTTCTGGCAAAAAATCTTGAAAAACAAAAAAGATATGGGCATTTAAACTTTAAAAATTGACTAAGAAATTCATAACTATATCCAAATACTGAGAAAGTCCATTTTGCACCACCCTGTTCTCAATGAAATAGTTGAAGTAGGATTTAAATTTGTTGGCTCCCTATGTTTACTAGTATTTACTTTCATATTAATAAAATAATTTTAAAATTGGAAAACCTAAAAAAAAAATTTTTGGCCGCCTTCTCAAAATATGAACCAGTGTGGCGTCACGTTGTTTTTGTTGTTCCTGCAACGAACAAGTATTGAATCGTTGTTTACTAACTTTTTTAGCGTTGTTGTTGTTCCTACAATGAACAAGTATTGAAATGTTGTTTACCAACTTTTGTAGTATTGTTATTAGGTGTGTTCATTTACTTTACTAGCAGAAACTTGCAACGAGAGAGTAAATTTAAAATTTACTAAATTTTTCTCAAAATACTCAAAAAAATAAAAAAAGTAAATGAACGCTTTAATAGCAAAAACTAGCAATTTAGGTATATTGACAATATTCAGCTGGAAGTTACGAGATTATTTCTTAATAAATTTAATGGATTTCAACTATTTGCGCAAGAATATTTATCTTAAATTTTTGACAAATAAATATCACATTTTTTTGAAAAACTTTTAATTTAAAAATTATGAAAATTAATTTTGTTTTGTAAACAAAAACATGAAACAGGTGGTTGAAATATTCTTGCTAGTAAAAAATTTAGTATCAGAAATTTTTTAACAATTTTTTTGTCTTTCCACTCTCTTCTTGCAAGTTTTTCGAGTACGTGAACACTTACTAGCAGTGATGCAAAACGTGGCACAAGTGTGCCATTTTTGGCACTTTTGAATGTTTGATGGCCCTGTGGAAATCTATTTTGGCCTTTTTAGGTCTAAATTTAGCTAACTACTTTAAATTGTTTAATATATTTTTTTAATGTTATTTTCTCACTTTTTCGGAAACTAAATTTATTTAAGAAATTGTTTTTTTTTTTTTGCTCAGGACCAAATAAGCCGCACAAACGGTTTTATCTATGATATGATGAAAAAACATATGAAACTTGTTTGTACGAAAATCAAAAATCCTAAAGACATCCTGTCGTGGTTGCCAAGCCGATTGGCCCTTTAAAGTAAGAACTTTTTGAAAATCAGTTTTGTTTTAAATTAAAATTATTTCAAATAAATATAAAAAAGTAGACTATTAAATAATAAAAGTGCTTTATATATAAATTATGTAAATTTTGTATTGAAAAATTAAATTTCGTGTTGCTTTTGACCATAAAAAAAACATAAAATGAGTAATATTAAAATAAAAAAAAAATACTTTTAAGCATGGAGAAGTTTAGTTTTTGTTCCTTATAAAATAAAACACATGTTCTATATTACTACGTAGGAATAACCTTTTTAATAAAAAGTTTGGCCCTATCAAAGGCATATTGGCCCTTTTAAATTGTCAATTTGGCCGAAAACAAAAAACTCAAAATGCATCACTGCTTACTAGTAACAATAGCTGTGTTCATTTAATAAAAATTGTTACGAATTTGCAAGAGTTCTTGAAACAGCTGTTTCATGTTTTGGTTTACAAAACAAACATTTGCAAAAGAAGTTTTAAATAAGGATATATTGCAAAATTTATAAGCTAAAATTGATTTTTAAAAATATTTATGCGATAAGAAATTATACTTTTGTTTAACTTAGGACAGATATTTCGATATTTTTATTGCTAAATAAAATAACGAACTTGTTAAAAAATCCCTTATGTATTTTGTTTTGCTTTTAACCGATCAGGTGTTGTTATTAGTACTGTGAGTAAATGATTACCTAGATACCCGATACTTAACACTTTGCAGTGTAATACCCCATTAGTTAAACAATTTGTTTGCAAATTAAATATTTACAAAATTAAAGATGCTTATTAATTATAAAATAATTTGAGATATACTCATTGTTTACATTATCACCGTCTTGTTTATTTTGAAACAAACACCAAAGAAATGCATTTGACCAAATAAAACGGCCATAAAGTAGATAATGAGAATATATAAAATTATTTTATAATTAACAATAATTTACATCGTTGCCTTTCAATATTATAGAAATTAAAAACGGAATGGCAAACTTATTTTGACAATCGCAGGATTTTAAATCGCAAAACGCCAGAATTATTTTATGATGTTTTGAAACTCGTGCGTTTTGCTTGCGATCTGCCAGTTTCTTAAAAACAATGTAGTTCTCTTAAGCAGACTTTTGCAAACTGAAACCGCCAAGCTTTGCTTTGCGATTGTGAGAAAATGCCCTTATATATCCTCTCTTACATCCGGTGAATGGTGTAATAAATTGCAAAGGACAAATTATTTATAATTTAATGGGTTGATTATGGATTGCCAAATTTAAATTTCTTATGACAACTGTCAACTAACAGTTTCTTCTTTCTGTTGCCATATTGTTAACATATTGCCAACCATAAATTTGTAGTTGCGGCCAATACATTTTAAGTAAAGAATTTCCGCCTTTTAGTATATTTATTACAAAATGCTTGTGTTTTTAAAAGCTTTTATTTTTTATTTAACTTACAATGTACTCGTATGTATGTTTGTTCGGGTGAAAGTTAACTTCACCCGATTGAGCTGGGGGGCTACTCTCTATTGCGATGCGAAAGAAAATTGTAGCAAATCTAGTGATTGGTACGCTTTAATGCGTTTGCGCATTTGTCTTTCGCATCTTTTTATTTTTTTCTTTTCGCAAATCATCATTATTTCCTTCATTTAAATTTTCCAATTTAAAATTTTTTTTAAATATTTTGTCATTTCATTACTGGAAATCTGCGCTATCTTTGATTTTTATTACCAGAATTGCTTAATTTTCAAACAATTTGCGAAAGTAATAGAGAGTACCAAGTTGGCATTTAGCTTTCGAATCGAAATTGTATTCGCATCGCAATAGAAAGTAGTCCCCCTGGAATTTTGTATACACGTTCAGTTTGGAACACAATGCATGGTAAACTGTGTGACGTCATTCTTAATCCAATATGGCGGCCACGCACAACATGGCGGACTAGTTATTTTTAATGCACTTCTACAACATGGGTATCAAATGAAAGGGCTTGTTAAGAAAAACTCGAAAAATAAAATGGTCACTTTAAACCCAATATGGCAAGAACACACAACATGACGGACTAGTTATATATAATGCACTTCTACAATATGGATATCAAACTAAAGGGCTTACTAAAAATAACTTGAAAAATAAAGTGGTCACTCTTAATCCAATATGGCGAGCACACACAACATGACGGACTAGTTGTTTTTAATGCACTTTTGCAATATGGGTATCAAATAAAAGGGCTTACTCAGAATAACAGGAAAAATAAAATGTCAATCTAAATAAAATATGGCGGACTTTTACAGCTTGCCAACTCAATTTTGAAGCAGATGTGTATGTTCAACCGATTCACGTAAAATTTCGTACTCACGTTCAGTTTGGATGACAATACATGTTTAGCTGTGTGACGTTATGCTAATTCGAACATGGTGGAACGCCCAAGATGGTAAATTAATTATATTTAATGCATTCCCACAATATTAGTACCAAATTAAAGGGCTTGATAAGAGTAACTCGAAAAGTAAAGTAACAGCACTCTAAATCATATGTGGCGGACTTTTAAAGCTTGAAACTCAATTTTGAAGCAGATATTAGTTATTTTTAATGCACTCCAATAATATTAAATCAACCCAAGACTGTGCAATTTCCAGCAAAATATAGTTACGGCACTGCAGAACGAAGAATGCTGCCGATTATATTATGTTGGGCTTGCACAGTACACAAAATGCAGGGTAGTACCGTCGACCATGCCGTTGTATACTTAGGCTCGAAGCTCTTCGCTGCTGGTCAAGCATACGTGGCCTTAAGTAGGGTAAAATCATTAGACGGTCTCCTTATTGAAGAGCTACTGTTCGAAATTAACCGGCAAACAACCTTGCAACAATTATGCGTTGAATGAGATGAACAAAATGAAACATGTGTCCACCGATAACTAAAAATTAAAAAATAAATAAAAAGTAAAAAACCTTTTTAAATGACAAGCTATTATTTATATGCGCTAAAAAGAAAAAAATAAATTGAAAGTAAAAACCATATTATAGAACATAAAAACCTTTTTAAAAAACAAGCTTTTATTTGAATGCGCTAAAAAGAAAAAAATAATTTTTGCTTTAAAACTTTTACTATCAACTTATAACGTCATTATACAATTTATATGATATAAAAACTTGTCGCGAGATTTACTTGTGCAGAAAAACAAGTAAATTAATACATTACGAACGCCACATGCCTAGATAAGTTAATTGGGACCTCGTGAACACGAAAAACGCTGTAATTTCTTTTTCTAAGTACTTTTGTGTTCTTCGGTGTATGGTCCCACTCGAACCCTTGTGGAGCCCAACCGAAAAGTCCGATCGAGATAAATGGCATATTGTTGCAAAAGTAATTGAATGCCTTTTCCGTCGATATGCTGCAAAAAAAAAATTCAAAATTTGCCATTTTTTTACGTTTGTTTCAAAATTTTTCAATTTTATTTCGTTTTTTGCTACGTTATAGTAAAGATCTGGAATGTTTTATTTTTTTACCAAATAGTTTATTCAATTACCAACATTTTAAGCGTAATTTGAAAAAAAATCGGATGAAAAACAAAGTTTTTATTAAGAATTTTGTGGAATGACAATATTTTCATCTTCATTGCTCACACACTATATTCGGCGTCCATCAGTTTTAACCAGGGATGTTAAATGGGGGTTTAAATTTGGTACCAACTTCCAAAAAAAAAAATGTACTTTTTGGACCTTCACGGTACCATTTATTTAAATTTATTAAAACAACAAAAAAGTACATAAAAATTCAATTGTACATAAATAAACAAAACTTAACATTAACATACATACATTATATGTATGAATAAAATAAGGTACATAAAAGTCTTATAGATATATGAGATCAAAATCAGGCACTTATTTGTTTAGTTAATAATGCACATAGCAGCGTGCATTTGTCGATCTTAACCAATCGTTTGTTTGTATGAGACTTGATAATGTTGGCACATGTAGTCTGTTTCTTTCCTTAGTTTTTATCATATTTCGAAAAGAAAAAACTTTTAACATTTGCAGACGATTGTGGAATGGATAAAATTCCAGCAACGACTCTAGAAATACCAGGAAACATTAAGCTCATTTTGTAAATTAGCTACTGCCAACCAAAAACTACAATTGTTTTCCGTTTTAACGGCTGCATTTGCTCGACATCAGCTAAAGCTCTAAATTGATTATTGATTGAATCAATAACCAATTGAGTTAATAATATATATGTATTTATAATATATAGCCCACTCCTGTCGGTGGAGGGTATCAAAGATTCGGCACAGCCTAATATAGCACTCTAACTTGATTAATATATTTTTAAGTATATATTTCTTTGATTTTAGAAAATGTTAAAAATAACAACTCGAAAACAGTTTGAGCAAAGACTATAGATTTATAAAGATGTTGCACTTAGTACATTTGGAATTGACAAAAATGTTGTGCTTCTTAATGATGAGGGGGGGAAGTAACAAGGAAAGCAAAAACTTCGTGCTCACATTTAGAAAACTGGAGAGAGCAAAAAACCACATGCATTAATACATGCATACACATGTTTTTTGTTTTTGTCAACCAACGTGTGTGTGCGTATGTTTTTTTCGTTAAAACCGGTTTTCGTGCTCACATTCAGAAAACTGATGAGAGCAAAAAACCACATACATGCATCAATACATACATACATACACATGTTTTCTGTTTTTGCAAACCAACGTGTGTGTGTATGTTTTTTTTTCGTTAAAACAGGTTTTTGGTATTTTTATTTTTTAAGTGATTTTGTTTTGTTTGCAAGCAATTTATGTGCAAATAACCTACGTAAGAACAAATGCGACCGATTCTTTAATTGGTAGGGTAAGATAATGTGTTTTATTGTTGTAAAAATGAAATTATAACGATTCGAACCGAATTATTATTAAAATTTTTAGACAATTCAACTATGTACATATGTACTTATAATATGTGTATGTACCCTGCAAACAATTTCAATCGGAAAATAAGAAGTGTCCCACTATGGTAATATTAACTTCAAGAATCCATTTAGTGCCTACATTTTATGACGAATTAGTGCGCATTGGTAGTTTAATATCAATTAAATTTAGTAGTATCGCTTTTGGCTCCAAAAAGCACTCTTTTGAAGTTACATTTTTTCTTATTGTTCTTTATAATAAAAAGTGGGCCATTTTACTGTTTATCTTTGTTTGATTTTGTAAGGGTAATATCTTAGTAAAATATAAAATAAATATGCTTAAAGTTAAACAAATATTAAAAAATTTACAGTACATTTAATCAAAGAAGCTGTTAATGGTTTAAAATTAAAAACCTAATAAGGACAAATTTTATTAGAGGAATTTACAGAAAATCACAAATTTGTTCAAACACTAACTTTGTAAACCTTCATCATATTACAACAAGAATATCTTTTTTTTCCTTACAAATTTTATTTTACAAATTTTCTTCACTAATAACGTTGATCTTCACTAGAAAAATTAAACAAAAACACTAAATTTCACACAAAAATTTTTAAAGTCATTAAATAAACAAACAGTTTAAAAAATCGCAATATACTTTAAAAAAAGATAATTATCCAATTATTTTTTTAATTTTATTTTTATTTGCTCTAAAAAAAATATTTATGAGAAATTATTAAAAATTCACCCAATCTAACCGAAGAATAAGTTTGGGCTGTTTTGTGCACTCATTTATACAACATTCGTGAGCTAGAACGCTTTTCGGTAACATTTGGATTCCGCGGAGTCCTAATTTTAAGTACAATACTATAACTATTTCATTTTTCAAATATAAAAAATTTCACTCTATTTTACATAATTTTATATATTTATATTATTTTACACGCACGTAGCACCGATCACATGGCAACTTAAATACAAACTGTGCTCTTTTACGCATTTTGCTGTTGTAATATTCACTATTAAACAGCAAATTGTTGCGAAGAAGTCAATATAATAGCTTTGTTTCTTTACTTTTTGGGTAAAGTTCGTGAAAATGAGAGTTAGCATAAATTTCTCTCACAAAGATACAAAATTACACAAAAGTACGGGAACAGAAAAAACCATTTTTAGCACAAAATAAAAAGTCAAAGTGTTTTGACAGTCTTAACAAACCAATAAATGTTTGCGCCGCTTTTGAAAAATTGTATATTATCTGTAGAAATAAACTATATATTACCAAAAATAGAACAATACAAACACGTTTACAATAACTTACATTATTTTTCTTGATATTTTCATATAAAACTTTTTTATTTAATAACACTATTTTATTCCACAACACTTTCCAAATTTTGTTCATTAGCATTTTTTCCATACCTTTTTTTGCTTTGTTTATGTTTTACAGCTGTTTAACAATTTACACGAAGAAAAAGTTTGGGCTGTTTCGTGCAAGAAGAAGAAGAATTTAATTCTCTCAAACTCGCTCTCTTTTACACAAATTTAAAGTACGGGAACGCTTTTCGTGCAAATTGGGATCCCGAGGGATCCCAAAGTAGAGTAAAGAAACAGAGCTAATATGTGAAATATTCAATTGTGCCATTGTTGCAGTTGTATAACTGTTACAATTATCTGAACAACTCATTAAAGTGACGAAAAAGTATAATTTAAGAACTCATAATGCGACTCTACCGTATTTTGTTGTTGTTAAATTCCGAAAAATCTACTGTTTAACTACCAAATGTGTCGAAGTAGTTAAAATTCGTAGACAATCGAAAAACACTATACCAATTGCTTGGAGGGTATGTATCAAACGAATTTATTATAAAACAAGTGTGTTTTCTTAGGACGTGTGTGAGGCGATAGAAAAGAGCGAATGCAAGTAAAATGTTGACACTTCTGAAATTAATGAAATTTCAATAGCCCTGGGGGCTAGTAGAATTTTTAAAACAACCAACAAAATTTCTGACAAGCAGCAAATTGCAAATTGTAATAGAAAAAGTCAAATAAAAACGTTTAAAAAATTTTGTGAATTCAAAACAAAAATATAAAATAAAATGCATAGAGCCACCTGCAAAAAAATTGTATTTTCCTAATTTGTTCATTATTTTATACAGTACTTTTCGTTTATAGTCATTTCCATTGTTAGTCACATTAGCTATATAGTCCATTTAATCTTTATTTTTGCCGCTATACAGAAGATTAATAGAAAGTATTTACGTTATAGTCCATTTAGCGATATACCTAAGCACATTTACAAAAGTAAAGCAAATTATTAACGTTTTAGTCACATAAGCCTAAGTTTTTTATTTATTTCTGAAGTTTCAAACCATATCAAAGAATCAAGAAATTAATCGTTTACTTTTTCTTATCAACTCTCTAATCGAAAAAAATTAGTTTTTGTGTTTGGTAACAGTGATGAAATATCTTATTATTGTTTTAACTTTTTTAAAACATTTTCATCTCTGCTGCAAAGCTATAATCCCGCTGTCAGTGTTGTTAATATGATTTTTTATTTTATAAATTCATATTAAATTCGCCAAAATCTGCAAAAAATTTTCAATATTTAGCATTATTCCAGTAGTGTGTTTTTATTATAGTTTTTTTGAACGATTTAAAATAAATCGGGCATGCTCTGATAATCGTAAAACGCTTAACATTCTTACTTGAAATCGTATAAAGCAGACCATACACGATTCAATTCAATTGTCAACTGAGTCGGTTGTTGTCCAAATCAAAGCGTGTATGGCCTTGTCAGTTGATTAGTTTGACGGTTGTCGAGTTGGTTGAAGAAAAATCAAAAGATTTTGATTTTTTCAAGTTGACTACTAAGTCTTTCAATTTGATTGCACTGTGTGTGCTCAAGTCTCTTGATCAGCTGTCAAAATGTATGTAAAAAAAATCTAAATTTGACAGTTGAATTAAAATCTTTCAATTCAGTTGACGAAGTGTGTGGCCAAGTATCAATTCAGTTGAAAGCCTCAGTTGACAACTGAATTGAACCGTGTATGGGGCGCATAATATGTGTTCTGTAAATCGCAATAGCACGAAGTTTGACGAATTAAAATTACAAAAGTATGCTGAAGGAAACTAGAATTTTTGTAAGAAACTATGGCAGATCGCAAGCATAACGCAAGAGTTTCCGAACACTGTAAAATAAATCTGGTGTTTTGCTTTTTTAAATCTTGCGAATATCATAATAAGGCTGAATATCTTAAAACTTAGAACTTGAGAGATCAGTGAATTGAATTTTGCAAAAATATTAATTTTAAGAAATTTTTAAAATTCCATTTTATATACAATCAAACGCGATTAAATTTTTAGAATTTATTTTCCAAAATAAATTTAAAATTTACTTGTTTTCTTGTAGAGATCCGAAGTTTGATAACTTTTGGCAAGGAAAATGTCTGAAAAATCAAATAAAGCTTAAGCTTTATTCCAAGTTTCTAAAGCAACCATTTTTAAATGTGTTTAATGTAATTATCTGGCAATATTATCAATTTTTTATCTAAAACATTTTCATTCGTATTGCGATTTTAAAATTTGTTAGAAATTTAAAGAAAAAACTATAGCCTTGCTGATAATTTTTTTTTATATAATTAAGAAAGAAAGGTAAATTGATTTTCATAAATCGCTAACTTTTTTAAATTTTGCCAAAAATTTACATAAGTATGTATGTGGCACACATATACACATGTGAACTTGGCGTATAGTCATTCTAGCGATATAGTCCACGATTTGTGACTATAAGCCAAAAGTACTGTACATAGTATTTTTTTAAATATTTTAACACAACGTCAAAATTTTATATCGTCAAAAAAGATATAATTTTTTCCAACGATATTTTTCAAAAAAGTTCTTATAATGTAGACCATAACCAAAAAAATAGTAGTTAATATAACATACACTGTCCCGTGCTCGAGCACTAGTATATTTACAATCATAAAATCTAAGGTGTTTCTTTTAGGAATTTTGATAAATTAACTTGTAAGTACTGCAATATATACATAGCTATGTATTAGTATAATTAAAATGGGAAATAGCTTAGAAACAAAAGAAAAGTTTTAGGCACCATATCGGTGTAGCCACCATTTTTTTTAATATACCTATAAGCTTGGCAACATGTTGTTATCCCTAAATGGATTAACATAGGTATGTAATTTAATTGCAGTTTATTTCGTTGACTCGTCTATAAATGTGGTATACTACCGTGGTCCCATATTTTGAATATATCCTTATTTATCTAGGTATACGATGAAAATGCATTCTTTATTTCGTTAAAATATATCATTTCACACAGCAGAAACATGAATTTTTTCCCCACATGGAAATACTTTGTTACCATAGTACTTTGCTACCGTTTTACACACGCCCTAACTATTTACCACGAGTATTTATGTAGGTAATAATTTTACTTATAGGCTCTTTACAAGTTTAATGGTTACAAATTTTAACTTTTTCAGTATGTAATCGATGATTTGAAGGTATTTAAATGTTTCCCATGTGTATTGCTGCCGTCATAATATAAGGAAGGACTAGTAAATTTAACATCTCCATCTTGTCTTTATAACATACGTTATTCTCTGCAAACCAAAAACAATAAATAATTTAATAAATTTTTCATTTTCATTGCTTTGGGTGCGTTCGTCAGAAAAACAAACTTTTTTAATGCCAATAGAAAAGCAATTATAATTTTTTTTATTGTGTGACTATTATTTTTGTGGAGTATTTGACAATTTATTGGTCCACATCTACTTCATTCATATATATATAAGCATTTTAAATCACTGATGCAGCGCAGTGATGCATTTACGAACGCACCCTTTATTTTGTAAAAATATTTTTGCAGACCTTTATAAGAATTTTTTAAACTTCTTAAAGGTAGACTTCCAAAGCCTGACTATTTTTCATAATTTGTAATAATTATTTGTTGTAATAATAAACAAAATTGGATTTTTCATCGGAAACAATTTAATAATTTGTCAAATAATACAATTTTAATAAAATGTATTGAAAATCAAGTTTTCATACATTTTTAAACAAAAAATAAATAAAATTTCAAGAAATTACGTGCACACACATCAAACTGGCTGCAAATTTTTATGAAAATCAAAAGTATTTTGATTATGTCGCCATGTCGCTTTAGTAAACATAAAATATCTTTTATAAACAAAGCAGTTAATTTTTTTTAGAAAAATGATTTCTAATATTCCTACAATTGTTTAAATTTAGACAATAACAGCATTTGAACTTCGGTGCAAACCGATATACTTTCATCTGTACAACAATAAAACACATATTATTGCCCTACAATTAAAAATCGGTCACATTTGCATTTACATAGGTTTTTTGCACATAAATGGCGTGCAAACAAAACTTCTTTTATTACTTGAATGTGTTTTCAACGAGAAAAACAAGACTTCTTTTAGTTTTTTCTATATTTTTTTCATTGCCATGTACACACGAGTACATACACACACGCATGCACGCACATATGCGCTGATAGATGAGAATAAAAAGTTCTCTGAGAGTAAAAACAAAGACTATAATTTACTCTCACAAGTGGATTTAGCGCCTAAATCCACCAGAAAAATTAATATAGACAGAAAAATGTATGAACTTTGTATGGCAGTGCAATATCTTTATAAATCTATAGTCTTTGGTTTGAGCTTTTAATCTAGTCTTTGAAAAATAGGTCCACAGAACTAGTAATATTTTTTGATTTTATTTAACTTTTTATTCACTTTGAATAACTTTTTCAATTTGTTACAATTGGTTTTAGTTGCCCAACTGTCAAAATAGCTTTATCGATAACTTTTTGGCAACTTAACAATGTTGCCGCACCTAATACCAATTGAAATGACAGTTGAGTTGCCAAAAAGACAGTTGTGTTGCCATCCGTAAATAGTTTTTTGATTCTACTGTAAAATTTTATGCCCCTATTACGGTTTACAACTCAACTAGAGTTGAAATTAAAACAACTGCTAGTGATGAGCTGTAATTTTTGGATGTTTTTGTTAGCCGCAATATAACCATAATACGAAAACGGAAAGATTTCCACTGAACAAGAGTTGCGTTGCAAACCATAATAGGGCCTTTTACGTTTAAGGTAATATGTTGAATCCGAATTATATATTTGGAAGAAAATTCATACTTTATAGTTTATGGTATATCACCAGATAATCAGCGTATTGAAAATTTTTTTGAACAGAACCACCATTTAACGGATTCAAAATAAAAAAATGCAAATTTCTCCTCAGCATTATTTTCATATTATATATTTTTATTTAATTTATTAAATGTAGTAAAATTAAATTAGACGTATGTATGTATATATTTAAAAAACGTCGTACCAATTTAAGTATGTATTTTTTTTTTTTTATTATGTTTAATGTATTTTCATATTTATGTTATGTATGTCTGGAGAGTATATTTTATTATATATTAAAAAAATTGTTTAAAATATTGAATGAAACTCGAATATAATCGTTAATCTAATAGCCTATTTTCGATGTGCGAAAGAACTCTTTCTTTCATACAACTACATTTAAAACAAATTCTAAAAACTTTGTTTTTGTTTTAAATGTATTCGTACGAAAGAAAGAGTTCTTTCGCACATCGGAAATAGGCAGTAACTAAATATTTCAAGGAGCAACTACAAAATGGCAGATAAAATAAATCTTTATCTTGACTTTTTTAATGTTGTATATACCTCCACATATTAGAAGTCACTTTTCAGATAATATAACGCTTAAAATTAAAAAAATATATATATTAATAAAATACATTTGTAAAAAATTTTTGTTTAGAAAAAAAAAAAAATGCAGGAAGGATCCTTTTAATTTTGCTCGATATTATAAAAATGTTGCCAGTTAGCCCTGTTTAACGACGTCTTACACTAACCCATTCATCATCGTCTCCACCTTTATTTTCTAAAAAAATAAAAAATATATGTCTTAATGAAAAAATTTTTGCTTTCACGCGTTAATATAAGTACCCTTATCTTGCTGGGGTTCTCTCTTAGATTTTTCTTTTTCTTCACGTACAGGAATACGTTCAGTACGCCAATTTCCTGACTCCTTTCCACCGGCACCAGCAGGAGCTGCGCCGCGATCACGGCGATCTCCTCCAGGACGTCGATTTTCTCGATCAGAGGGACGAGGAGCATCACGCCAGTTACCAGCGGAAGATTGTTCATCACGACGGCCATCACGACGATCATCGCGATCACCACCACGGCGATCATCGCGATCACCACCACGACGATCATCGCGATCACCACCACGACGATCATCGCGATCACCACCACGACGATCATCGCGATCACCTCCACGACGATCATCGCGATCACCACCACGACGGTCTTCGCGATCAACACCACGACGATCATCGCGTTCACCACCTCGACGGAATTCACCAGTACGTGGACGATCTTCGCGTTCACCACCACGACGGAATTCACCACCCCGACCACCGCGTTCCTCTTCAGCACCACCACCGCGTCGCCACTTATCATCACGTGCTCCAGCACCTCCTGCACCTCCAGCTACTGAACGGGCTGGAGCGGGTTCTTGTTCACGACGTACACGCCACGAACCTCCATCAGAAACTCCTTCAACAGCTTCTTTACGTTCAACTGGACGCTCTCGTTCGCGTTCAGGTTGAACACCACGACGCCAATCGTTATTGTCAGCACCTCTTTCGCTGCGTCCAGCATCGCGATCACGATCCCCTCCGCGTGAACGCCAAACCTTCTCTGCAGGCTTCTCTCGTTCACGTTCGGCTGCAACTTCGCGAGACAAACGTTCTCTTTCATCCTGAATTCTCCGTTCGGCCTCTTCTTCCTTGGCACGTTGTTTTTCGTATTGAATGCGACGTTTTTCTTCTTCAGCTTCACGTTCCTTACGGCGTGCCTCAGCAATAACACGTTCCTCTTCTTCCTTAACTCGACGGATTTCTTCTTCTTTGCGAAGACGCTCCTCTTCTTTTTCACGCAAAAATAGTTGACGACGTTGCTCACGACGCATTTCAATGCGTTTTACTAAACGCTTTTTACGCTCCTCGGCCAATGAAATTTCGAATTGCTTAAGTTTTTCGGCATACACAGAGGCACGCTCAGTTTTTAAAGCATCCAAGAAAATGTCACGATCCGAGTGCATACGCTTAAGGCGTTCTTGTTGAATAACAGCATCCTTGCGTTCAGCAATAGCATTTTCTATGCGTGTAGCCTCTTGTGATTCCCAAAACTCTTTGTCTTTTACCATCTTTTCGCTCAAATACTTCTCAAATAGAGGAATTTCTTTCATGCGCTTGCAACGTTCAAAGTAATCTATCTTCTTTTCCTGAGATTTAAGTTTGTTCTGCAATTCTTTACGTTCACGCTGCAATTCTTCTGATTCTTTGGCAGCAATTTGTTCTGCATCTAATTTCTTAATGCTTTCAGCATCAAGTTTTTCCAACATTTTTTTACCATGAGCGGTTTGTGAAATTTGTTGCACCTTTTCCTTCAAACTCTTCTCCTTGATAGCTTGAATTTCGTTTTGGTGACGCTTGCGTTCGCGCTCCTCATTTTCCTGCTCAAGACGTTTTTGCTCGGCCAATTTGGCTTTACGAGCTTCTTCTTCTAAACGGCGTGCCTCCTCTTCCTCACGTGCGTTATTTTGTTTCTCAATGAATTCTTTACGGTCTTCGATGATCTTTTGACGTTGAAGAATCCGTTGATGTTCACGATTTTTAATTTCATGATAGTGTTGCACCATTTGTGAGCGCAATTTGGCACGTTGGTCACGTTCACGATTGGGATAAACAATGGAAACAGCACGATGCAACACTGATGACATATTGACTAATTGGGAACGGATTTGTTCCGAAGGCATAGACTGCAAATTAGGTCCATCAGGATGATCTTCTCTCTGGCTTTCAGTAAGATCAGTACCAAAGTATATGCAACGTTTTTGATGATCGATTCGGATTTGCATGTCGTTGTGACGCACCGATTCTACCAGCAACTTTTCCAAATCAAAAATATTGCAGAAAGATGCCATGTTGAGAAGACGATCAAATTCAATGCTCTCATATACTTGAGATATTTGACGAATCAAACGCATGATTGTGACATTTTTTAAGGGACGAATATATGGAGCCAAGGGATTATTATCTCCAGGAATGGCCTCGATGGCCGTCACAACAGTTTGCACACGTTTGCAGAGGTTCAAGGGGTTAAAGTCCACTTCCAACCAGTTGTACAAATTACGATATTCCTCAGAAGCCAATTGAGGTACATTAAGACGCACCTAAAAGGTCCAATTTTGAACATGAAAACCAGAAGTTTAGGAAATTAATTTTTTTTAAACACTTACCACTTCTTTTAGCAGAGATGTTCTGGTGGGAGGTTGTTGTAAACCCAATAAAATTGCCAATTTTTGAGCCTTTTCCAAGGGGCTTTTATCGGCTTCGATAAAACGATCAAATTCAGGATGGGCCGAAGGCAATGGTATTGATAAAGTGGCGATTAAAACATGAGAAGCCATACGTTGCATATCATCTTTAGTTAAATTTTTTTTTAATTCACGCGTCAACTGGAAAAGTTTCAACAAAGCAGCTGCATGGAATAATTGATTTCCGGCTTTGGAAAAAACCATAGCTAACTTTTGGTAATAATTAGCCATCGTTTTAGGAACCGGAGTTTTCTTTGACAAAGCCATTAGGCCGTGAATATCCTCAATAGCTTTATAGGCTTCTTGCCATAATTCCATTTGAATGGCACAATCCAATTGGAATAGCCTGGTATCAAGGCACAATTGTTGAGTTTCCAACTTGGTAATGGACACTCCAGTGGTTTGATTGGTGCTCTTGCAAATATCTTCCAAATGTTTTCGCAGTTTATCGCACAAACGACGGAACTCACTTTTGCGATTGTATTTTAAGCAGAAATTGAAAGCCATGCGTGCAATGTCATGATACAAAGCCTCACAGTGGGTATTAATACGCAATAGTTCTAAACATTGGCAATAAGATTCCCACAAGAATTTTACCCACGGCAACAAAATTGTACGATCCGAACGATCTTGAGCATCCTCACCGCAAACAGCACTCATTAAAATACTTTCTGGAGTGGCAATATTATCCAAATCATCTAACTCCAGAACTGCTACGGCAGCTGATGATTGAGCTTGGGCAGCTTCGGTATGTTCCTCAGCCATCCGTAAATAAGCACGAATAACATTTTCCAAAGAATTCACATTCACCAATTGGAACATATTACGGTATTGGAACAAACCCTCCTTGGCAATGTGGGACTTTTTAAGTTCCACACACAAGTACAAATACTTGTACATGAGAGGCTCAATAATTGACTCAGAGTAGGCATAATTCCAACGTTTGTTACGAAACACTTCTTGCAAAGTATCCAAAGCACGCAATGGTTTGCCTACTTCAATGAATTCTAAAAATATAGAAAAACAAAATGTTTGTGTTAGTCCATGATTATATAAACAGGTGGCATTACTACGCCAGATGACTATTTTTAGCTTTTGAATTGTTTGTCCAATCTTTTGTCAGTTTTGTTATGTTAAGTCATGAGGTTTCTGGAGAGGGAGGAAAACAAATGGCATTCTCTTTCCCTTCTCTCCTAAAAGCTCAAAAATTTACGGCTAAAACTTGAAGATTGTGAACCAGCACATAGTCCCAATTTACACTAGGGACATTTCTTGCCGGACATTTTAATTCTCTTTTAATCTTTCCTGAAGCTTTTACATATGAAAAATTAGAGGGCAGACAGAAATTTTATTGTTTCTTTCTTTCGTACCTATAAGTTCGCGTCTTGTTCTTATATTTGCACGCCAATATGACGACGGCTTGAAGAAACGGTACATATAAAACAAGACGAACATTACGAAAAGTAAAAAAAGATAAACGAATATGTCAGTACATAGGGTAAGTGTACCAGTAGTCGGCAGTTTAATTTTTTTTTATTTTCAAACTGGTATATAAACGTATATAAACGTGATATTGGGATGGCAACTATTTACTACAGTTCAGTAATGTCTATTTGTTCGATTCATATAACAGTTTTTAGACTAATTTTTTATTAAATTTGAGCAATTTTACTTTTTTCTAAAATATAGCTCATTTGCCAGTAGTCGGCATACGATGTACTAGTCTTCGACATGTAATGATCCTATTGTCGGCATGGCTAGTTTTTAAAGAAAAAACCAATTTGTACAGGAATGCAATTGTTCATTTATTGAAAATTAATGCTCTTTACTTACTTAAATGCTTAAAATGTACATTTGTACGTTTATATAGGCACTACACGCAGAGAAAAAAAAAATTATTCAATTATTCAATACCTCCAACAAAACCATGTTAAACAAAAATTTTAAAACCTACTATGGTTATTTTAACCATATTGTTGTCGCCACAACCATGTTTTTTAATGTAATGGTTATATATAGAACGGATTGCAGGGTGTCGAGGGCCTTATGGCCCGGATTGGACGCAGGGGCAGCCAGGGTTCTATTAGGACTGGATAGGAGTAGTCTCAGGATCTTTATAGGGTTCCTGACGGGGCATTGTTTTGTTAGGGCTTTTATGGATAAATGGGACATTGCGATACCGGACTTCTGCAGGCTGTGTGGGGATGCCGAGGAGCTAGGGACGGTTGAGCATGTGCTGTGCCACTGTCCTAGGATGCAGGGCCCCAGGCAGAAATGGCTAGGGGCTAGATTTCACGACGAACTGGGGTGTATCGCTGGATGTAATCCAACTGATCTACTGGGGTTTTTCAGGGAAATAGGACGGCCGTTTCTGTTGGGGGACCATAAGGGGGACTTGCCCTACGTGTTATTTATTTATCTGTACCAAACCTTAGGTCTATTTTCTACTTTTCTTCTTTACTACTCTTTTTCCTCTTTTCTCCTATACTGAAGGGATTCACAATGAACCTCATTGGTCTCCGAGTGGATATGCGCCCTTGGGCGCATAACCCTTCTTAACCTAACCTAACCTAACCTAACCTAATGGTTATATATGACAATAATTTGTTTACCACCAATAATTTTTTGAATATAAACTAACAGTATTTTCCTCTTTTCCAAGATCAACATGTTATGGTTGAAAACTAACCATGCTATTATAAGTGCTTAATATATTTTTGTTATTATTACCCAAAACATGTTCTAAGGCAACCATAATGTGGTTGTGGCTTCTTGATGGAGGACTATTTTAACCAAAATCACCGATGACAATTAGTTTTTATTGGAGGCAGAGCTGTAAAAACTACAATCAAACTGATTGCAACCAACTTGATTTCATTTGTAAGATTACAATACTATCTAATTGCAATCTTTTTTAATTCATTCTTTTTACATATCATTGAATGCAATCAATTCGATTGCAATCAAGTTTTTACTAAAATCTTGCGAGTGCACCCCATTTTTCTGAAAATACAACAACTAGTGAAAGTCCAATGAAATAATGCCTATATACTTGGAACAAATCGGTCGTAAACAAAAAATGATATTGTTGGCATTTCCAAATCATCAGAGTCAGGTTTATTTCTAGAAGAAGGAGTTTCATTTGAAGGAAACGAAAACTTTGATTCTGATTTTATTTTTATTGCAATTACTGAATTTCAATGCAATATTTTAATTGCAATCAATTTATACATAAATTGAATTAAAAAACTTATTACAATCAAATCCGAAAAATTTATTATGTGATTCCAAATTAAAATCTAACATATGGAAATTCATCCATTGGGACTTCTCTTATTGCCATTAAATATTCTGGACGGATCATCTATAATATCAACATCATTTTGTTTAATATGGTTTTTAAATCAGTTAAACATTTGCTGATTCCTTCTTCAGTGACTGTAGCTCGACTTTACTAATTCCCTCTGCTTTCTTAGCAGCTAAGCTTAAATACCGATTCCAGGACGATAATTTTTAAATTCAGCAAGTATCAATTTTACATTTTTCTTTTTAACATTTGACTAAACAGTTTGCGGACCTATTTTAAAGGACCTTCTGCAACGCGGTCATGTATTCTCTCCTGTAAAGTGGAGCGTGGAGCACAACCTTTGCCTTTTTTCCCTTCTTGTCACATTTAACTTTATTGAAATAAGTATCTATATGAAATACAAGGAAGTAAAAGTCTTTAAAAATTTCAAAAATTATACCGATTTCGGACCCCACATTTAGTTAAAACTAGAAATAAAACTGCTGTCGACTTTAGGACAATATTTATCCTATAGTCGGCAGGTTATAAGATACTCAAAAGAAATCATGCCGACTACTGGGTAAACTAGTTTTTAACTCATTTTCTGTCATCCCATAGGCAAGAGGAGCGATTGATGAGCAATTTACTGAAATTTGAGCTTAATCAGAGAAAAATACTGATTTGCCAGTAGTCGGCAGCCAATGCCGAGCTTAGGAAATTTTGTAAATTTTTGTTCCTAATCTCGGCCCACAACAAAATTAAAAAAATATTTATTTTTTGTAAATTGTTTTACTTTTAAGACAAAATTTAAAAGATTTTCTACAGTTACAGACCTTATTGTTAAAGTAATTCCCTTTAATAATATGGTTATTTACCTTTTTAAGTTGGCTCTATCACTAATTTTTTTTTTGAAAAAAACGAGCACTAGCGCTCATGATCAAACACTTGTCACTTAAGGCTATAAAATTTGGCAAAAATACTCATTTTACTCCAATTTAAATATTGCAACTAGAAAGATGAGTAAATTCTCTTGACAAACTTTAAACAATTTAAGAATATAAAAACCGCATTTCTTATTTATTCACGTATAAATGCAAAATATGCCGACTACTGGTACATGCCGACATTAGGTGCACTTACCCTATAGTCTTGTAATACACACTCTACCATTTCGACACCTCGCCAATAAACTTCGTCTGTCAATTTTGTAACCAGTGTTGCCACCAGAAGTTATAATTTTTACAATTTTTCCCCTCAAATGTACTTTTGTTGTTTGTTACCTTTATGCGAAAGAAAATAGATTTCAAGTTTGGGCAATTTTTTTTGAAAAAAAAAAAAAAAAAAAAAAAAAAAAAAAAAAAAAAATAAAAAAAAAAAAAAGGTTTACTAAAAATTCCCTATTTTACTCACTTTAATGGGGTTAACCTTAAAGGCGCCTACTTCCAAAATGTATTTTTATTGCGACATTGTGAAATTCATTCAAACATCACAAAAATATTTTTAAAAAAACTTGTTTATAAAAAGTATCAAAAGTGTGAATTTTTCCCTGGTGGTAGTTTATAGGCTATTTCCGATGTGCGAAAGAATTCGTTCTTTCGAACAAATACATTTATAACAAAAACAAATTTTAAGAACTTTGTTTTTGTTTTGTCATGGCGTAGTACCGCGATCGTACAACAAACTTATAGGTATTTTCTTCATTTTCCCGTTTTATTCTTCTTTACATTCTTACACTTTGTAATTAATTTTTTACTCATAAATAATTTATATTTTTTAACAAGCTAAGGTTTTTAAAGACGTATTCACTTCACGAATATGTAATTTTTCTTTGTGTATTGTAATCGTCACTTTTACTGTTAACATTTATTTTTCGCTTCAGTGCTGCCAAGTTTATTTTTGATTTGATCATAACATTTGATAACAATTTGATATCAAATTGAGAAAACATTGTATGTCAAATGTTAATATTCAAATCATTATCAATTTTAATTCAAATATTAAAATCAAGCAATTAAAAAATCTTGAAAATTGTGTTTGATGTCAAATGATACTCATTTCATATCAAAGGTTTGACTTCGTGTTTGTTGGATTGACATTTGATTTGTTTACTACGGAACAGCTGATCAGCAACTTAAACGTTTGCGTAAGAGTAACGATGGCTTTTTTTCATTTTTGTTGAAATGTTGTATTTGTTGCCTTAGATCTCCCACCTATAATTTCACCCAGAATATACAGGGGTGTTCTGAAAATCGAAAACGCAAGCATTTTTAAGCTCTTTTTAATACACTCTTAATCCAATTTGTTGTAATTTTCTTATAGAATTTAGTTTAATAGAAACCTAACCTAACCTTGTATTTCTTTTACTACAAATATCGTATTAAAAAAGCGACTTTTAAATTCTTGCGTTTTCGATTTCCGGAACACCTGTGATGCTTAAAAAGTGGCCTCAGTTATATCAAATATATTAAATAGCAACCAGAGAAGCAAGCCGTAACGGTGCGGCTGGCGTCTAGCCGCTCAGCCAATTTTTTTCAACAAACCGCTCAAATTCAAGTCGATTCTTATTTTTACTATTTTTTTAGTATTTATCCAAAATTTGTTATTCAATTTTTGGTTAATTTTAATATTATTTAAGTTAGTGAATACTAAATCGGCAGTGGAATATATTTATCTAACTTTTAAAGTTTGGGTTTGCTTTCTATATTGTCAACAAGAAAAAAATTTTCAACGAAATCAAAAACGGATATTTTAAGTATTTTTAAATATTTTTTGCAAAGTATTATATTTGTAAGTTATTCAGACACAAGTTCATTTCCTTCACATCTATTCCATTCTGCCACTTGTATACACCATTAACTTTTTCTGCATTCTTAGAAGTTATGAAAATTTTGTAAATACAATTGTCTTTCTTAGGAAAATAATTTAATGGACTTGAGCCTGAATAATTAACTAATACAATTGTTAGCAATAAAATATGTAAAATACTTAAAAATCCGAAATAATTAATTAAGTTCGAATAAAAATCTAAATATTAATCTTAACCTATATCATCCTAGTATTCCATATTTGGCGTTTGCTTTTAGTACTCATAATTTTTTTTTTTTGGGAATGCAGTTGTAAATATTTTTATGCTGTGGTAGCCGTAAAGTGTTTACGTAACAATCTTAAGTGCTGTTATTTTTTTCAGTACTCAATTTTTGTTTTGTTGCTTATTGTTTGTTTGAGTTTTTTACAAAAATTGTCTCGAGGCAAAATGTGAGTTATTTTGGTTTGGTTACAATGTAATAGAATACTTTTTCTTAAAACTCATATATTTATATTAATGTGCTGTTTCTAGGTGACAAGCAATTGATTGTGTAGTAAAGGGCTCTGGAGACTTTCAAATAAACCCGTCAATCAGTGCATATGTGTTAGTGTCGTTTATTTGAGGCTTTTTCGGAGACGTACAAATAAACACGGCAATCCAACAATTGTATTTTGTAAAAAACCAAAATATTTATATTTTTCATGACAACAAACACAAAGAAAATAATTTTTTTTTTGTCAATCACAACAGGAGACTATCAAATAATCAGCCATCAAATAAAAAAATCAAAACTTTTTGATTTTCATCAAGCATTGCCGACAACGCGTATGTGTACCCGAAAAAGAACGACTGCACGCACACAACTATGTGATTGATGTATTTATTTGATAGTCTCCCGGGCGTTTTAAATTTATATGAAAAACACTCAGTTTTTTGAGTTCTTTTCATATAAATTTTACTACGCAATCAATTGTCTGTCACCTGGAAACAGCACATAAATGTATAAAATAGTTCTAAAACTAATCAAAATATGAAATTTTTTTTTTTGTTTCGTTTTTCACATAAATGCAATTATGTAAATTAAAGTAAAACTTGACTAGGTAAAACAATGTGTTTGTATATGTTTTACTGAAATATTTTATTATTATTAATAATATTAATTAAATTAATATTATCTTTTAGGAGGGTATTTACATACCTCTTACAATTTTTACTAAAATCTGATGACCAGAATATCGCTTGGGATAATATAGGATAAAGTAATTTTTTAAAAAGTGTTTTCAACTCGGAATAAGTTATTTTGAAAATTAATTGTAATATTTTTAAAATAAAGTCTGGCAAAACCTTATTACTTGTTACATTTAAATATAATTTTGAATACTGATTATTAAAAAAGATTGGTTACCTATATAGGGATAATATTATCCATTTTGACAAATCAAAACAAAATGGCTCGAACTGTTAAAATCAGATGGCGATTCGACACCACCTGTAGTTGAATTCGCCTTTGTGCTGACGTTGTCTTTTTATTTATTTACATTTTTTAGAAAGAATTTTGACATTAACCGTCGCAATTCTAACAAAATGTCTATTGTTTTTTCTGTTGTTTCATTGTAGCAGAGAAGCAGGCCGATTAAAAATTTTCGGCGACGGCGGCTGAGCTGCTTTGCACCGAATTTTTTGACGACTAAAACTTATGGAAAGGAAAACCAAAAACCAACATGTTGAAACAAAACGTAAAGACAAATAATAATTTATTCATTTGAAAACTAAAAATGTTATAAAAGATAAATCAAATTTTTAGGAATAAAAATACTATTTACAGCAAAAACCTTGTAAGTTGTACTACGCTCAGTAACAGAGTAAATTGAGATCATTTAGATTTTCCTAAAATTTGGAAATATCAGGCATTTTTAAATAGTCAAATAATTACTTTTTAAAATTGTTAACCATGAATGACTTCCCAATAATAACAATTAAAAATCTTATAAAACGTGCAAAAAACAACAGGCAACAGGTGATAAGAGAACCAAAAAGATATAAAAGCATATTATATGTTTCTGGACTCTCGAAAAGATGGAAAAACTCAGATATTTATGACGAAAATTTGAACTAGCATTTAGAACGGACAACACTGTGAATCAGTTATTTAGCAAAACAAAATCAAAAATTAAAAAGGAGACAAGTCAAATGTGGTATATAATATTCCCTGTAGTGGTGACGGGCTCAATATATGCAATAAAGTATACGTTGGGACGACAAAAACAAAACTTAAGACAAGAATATCTTCGCACAAATCTGACCATAAAGCTATTGACAAACCTATTGAACAAAAAACTGCCCTAGCAGCCCACTGTACGTTGAAAAATCACAAACCACATTTTGGAGGAGTAAAAATATAACATGAGGAGAGGAATTATTCGAGGAGATTTACATTAGAGATGCTACATATTATTGATGTTAATCCATAGATTCGTCTAAATTACCGACTAGACACAGAAAATTGTGCACACATATACAGACAATTAATAAACAAAAACAGACGATCGATAAAATAGATTTAGTTAATAAAATCTAATGAGAAGTGGCACAAGTGTTATTGTGAAGTTTTGTGTTTATTATATTTTTTAATTGTTTACATGTAATTATCTTTGTAATATTGTTTTGTTTTTTGTTTAATATTAAACAAATATGTTAATAATAATTATTATTGTATTTATTTATTCAGAACCCTGAAGATGGTTATCGATGCTTACCGAAATATTGGGAAAATAATAAAAATATAAAAAACGAAAATATCACGAATTTTTATTTTTTATTTTATTTATTTACGTGGACCTACAGCCAAACAAAAACAACTAATAACTTTTTAAAATTTATATTTTTTATTCAGCTTGACTTTAACAGTTTGAAATTTCATTAATAATTATGGAAAACAAATTTCAAACTGGCATAGGTACTAATTTTTATATAAAACTAGCTTAACCCGGTGCGCTTCGCTACACTGGCATCCTATGGGAGGTATTTCCCCCCCTGCGCCTACCCGCTTTATTTTTATTTTCAAAAGTGTAGTATACCATAAGAGTGACTTTTAGAAAGTTTGAACATTCTCACTATTACAGTTCTTAAGATATGCGATGTTAAACATTGGCGTCCTATGGGGTATTCCTATACCCCCGCTGCTATTTTATTTCAATTCCGGGGCTCAGATGATCCTACTACAAAAAGTTCAGCAAAATGCGTGCAGCGGCTCTTAAGATATGCGATAATTAATATTGGCATCCTATGGGGGGTACCAATTCCCCTGCCCCTATCGAAAAAATAAGTAGCCTATTTTATTTTTAGGGATCACGTGATGTTACTGTAAAAATTTCAGGAAAATCGGTTCAGTATAATATTGGCATCCTATGGGGGGTACCAATTCCCCTGCCCCTATCGAAAAAATAAGTAGCCTATTTTATTTTTAGGGCTCACGTGATGTTACTGTAAAAATTTCAGGAAAATCGGTTCAGTATAATATTGGCATCCTATGGGGGGTACCAATTCCCCTGCCCCTATCGAAAAAATAAGTAGCCTATTTTATTTTTAGGGCTCACGTGATGTTACTGTAAAAATTTCAGGAAAATCGGTTCAGTATAATATTGGCATCCTATGGGGGGTACCAATTCCCCTGCCCCTATCGAAAAAATAAGTAGCCTATTTTATTTTTAGGGCTCACGTGATGTTACTGTAAAAATTTCAGGAAAATCGGTTCAGTAGTTTCGGAGTCTATAAAGCGACAAACATACAAACATACAAACACATAATTTCATTTTTATATATATAGAAGAAAATTTTCAAACCAAACAAAAATTTTTCATATATAAAGCAAACTTACCCCTCCCTATATCCAAAAAAAATATTTTCGATTAATAAAAGGTCTATAAAACAAATTTTCATAGAAAATACGTTTCATAAACCCGCTATAAACCTAAAATATTTTTTATTAACATGCATGGGGGTTAATCTTTAAGGGTATAACATATTTTTAACCTCCGTTCATGTTCAGAGTAATTATTTATCGAAACGTCATTTCACTCATTCGATTTGTCGAAATCGCTATCCAAGATTTCTCCGCACCCCTCAGTACATACTGGTTCTGTACTGGGTCTTCTATTATTATAATCGGTAGGTTCCGTACTGAGTCTTGTAGGTTGAACTACTGTTGCTTGGCATAAAACAGTTTTCTATTTTTCGACTCATTTATTAATTTTATAACACAACTTGTTATAAAATTATTATTCAAATTCATGATGAAATAAACAGGTGGCATTACTACGCCAGATGACGATTTTTTGCTCTTGTATTGTTTGTCTAGTCTTATGTCAAAGTTTTGTTTATGCTTACAAAAAGTCCACGTTTTGTGCTGTGATTATTGTATGGTATTAAAGTTTTTGATTATTTAAATTAAAATTAAATAAGATAGTAACCATAGTGAAATAAAAATTGGCTAAAAACAAGGCGAATTCATTACAGGTGATCCTAAAAGCCCTGCTGGTAACTTTTTTTCTTTAGCTTTATAATTGTTGGATGTCAAAATTTTGTTTATTATCTTTGTTTCTGTTTTGATTTGTTTCGGTTTTTGACATTGTACAATGATTTTACAAAAACAAATTGCTTGTGGTTTTTGTACGAGTTGTACTTGTTGTACTACCGAGATTACCTGGAATGAATTCGCCTTGGCTAAAAATTAATTTATTTCATTGCGTTCGGCGGCAAAATTTGATTTTAGTTCAATATAATTTTTGACGTATACGGAGACTTATTTTTCATTTTTGTTGTAATGTTGTATTTGTTGCCGTAGCGCTGCCACCTACTTATTTCACCATGTTCAAATTTTTCAAATGAGTGAAAATAATTTTAACAAAAAAAATATGGATAATAAACTTTGTTGCTAGACTTTGTTTTGAAAATATTACAATTAATTTTCAAAACAACTTATTCCGAGTTGAACACTTTTAAGCATTAAGCACTCCCAAGCATCAGATTTTAGTAAAAATTTTAAGATTTTATGTAAATACCCACTTAAAAAATAATATTAATTACTATTATTAATAATAATAAAATATTTGAGCAAAACAAATACACTGTTTTACCTAGTCAAGTTTGTTTTTACTTTACGTAATTGCATTTATGTGAAACAACGAAACACAAAAAATTTCATATTTTGATTTGTTTTAGAACTATTTTTTTTATTCATTTAATATAAATATCTGACTTTCAAGAAAAATATTCGATTACATTGTGACCAAACCAAAATAACTCACATTTTGCGACGACATTTTTTGCAAAAAAACTAAAACAAACAGCGCGCAACAAAACAAAAATTGAGTACTGAAAAAAATAACAGCACTTAAGTTTTTTAGGTGAACACCTCAAGGCTATCACAGCATAAGCATATTTACAACTGCATTCACACAAAAAAAAAATTCACACTAAAAGCAAATGCTCCAAATATGGGACGCTAGGATATGGGTTAAGATTAATATTAAAGAGGTTATTTTGTAAACCACTTCACCTTGCGTTGAGAAATTTTTCATATACATAATTTTTTTGGAATTTTGAAAAGTTTGTACGAAAATATGTGAGGTGAAGTGTTTTACAAAATAAAGGGGCTAGAGTTTTAGTCGAGCTTTATGAATTATTTCAGATTTTTTTAAGTATTTTACATATTTGGGGGATTCACAAGGTGTCATAAAGTCATATGTCTTAAAATAATAACATGAAAAAATACGACTATTGTGAGCAACCCCTCATAATTTAATGTGCTATTAATTACGACAGCACAGTAAACATAGCAAGCAACGTTCTATTTATTAAAGACACTTTTTGTTTACAACCCAACAAAAATATTTTTAAGCCATTGTAAAATGTTAGAACATAATGACAATAAACCATGATAGCACACCTTGTGAATACCCCAATTCTATTGCTAACAATTATAGTAGTAAATTATTCAGGCTCAAGTTTATTAAATTATTTTCCTTAGAAATACAATTATATTTACTAAATTTTTATAATTTCTAAGAATACAGAAAAAGTTAATTGTGTAAACAAGTGGCAGAATGGAATAGATGTGAATGAAATGAACTTATGTCTGAATAACTAATGGCTAATAAATCAGTGAGTGTTTAAACGCTGGTTTAGTTGAACTAAACTTAAATTTATATGTAGTTTAAACTCAACAGTTGTAAATCAGTGTCCCATGTATTATATGTAGTGTAAAAAGTAACATGTGGCAGCACTACGATAAATGTAGACAAATTCATATGGTTTGTATTGGTAGTTTAAACGCCCAATTTTATGCGTTTAAACATGGTTTATATGTTTTCTGATTTATAGATTTGTTGGCTTAAACACATTTTAAACCAAAAATAGAGTTTAATTTGCTCTGATTTATTAGCCCTAAGAAATATAGTTGCTTGCAAAAAAATATTTAAAATACCTAAAATTAAAACATCCGTTTTTGATTTCATTGAACATTTTTTTCTTGTTAAAAATATAGAAAGCAAACCCAAACTTTAAAAATAAAATAAATATTCGTATATGGTAGCACTGCCACCAATTCAATTAAATACCGAATTAGTATTGACTAACTTAAATAATATTAAAAAAATAGGCAAAAGTGCACTTTACGGGGCGTACGAAAAAAAAAAAAAAGTTGGACCCCCTCTGGAATAAAAAAAGAAAAAAACCAAAATTAAAATTTAAGCGGGCTGAGGCCCCTGGGACCCCATGGATCAAAAAAAGCGGCCCGCCCACTTAGTGGTATGTGTGGGTACTCAAATTAAAGGTAATTGTGTAAAAAATACGAAATTAATAAAATTTAGGTCGAGCGGGACTTCTGGGTCCCTCTGGGGGTAAAAAAATTGCCCCTCCCACCCTTATAACTATGTGTGGTACTCGAATGAAAGGTATTTTGCTTACGATTGTAAATATTTTGTTTCTATTTTGCTTTTTTAATGTTATACCTATGCGCTAAAATTTTCAAATGAGTTTTATTATTTTTTTATTTTTTTGTAACTAAAGCTTCTTTGTATAGCTATAAAAGATACATAAATTAACCTAGAGAGGAAAATATTAAACGAATACAAAAACAAAATACATATTTGCAATCGTGAGCAAATTACCTTTAATTTGAGTATCCACACAGATATATGTACATACATAAGTGTTATGGGGGGGACACTTTTTTTGCCCCAGAGGGCCCTAGAAATGCCGCCCACCCAAAATTTTATTATTTTCGTTTTTGTTGCATAATTACCTGTAATTTGAGTACACACACATACCATTCAGTGGGCGGGGCGGTTTTATGGACCCAGGGGTCCCCACGGGCCTCAGCCCCCTTAAATATTAATTTTGGTATTTTTTTTTTTTTAATTCTGGATCGGGTGGCATATTTTTAATATTTTTTTTTCGTACGCCCCGTAAAGTGCACTTCAGCCAAAAAATAAGCCGAAGTAATTGAATAACCAATTTTGGATTAATATTAAAAAAAATAGAAAAATAAGAATAGACTTGAATTTGAGCCGCCGATCAGCCGAGTACTCGGCGGCGGCGCGGCTTGCGTAAAAAAAACGGCTGAGCGGCTCGCCGTCAGCCGCGCCGTTACGGCTTGCTGCTCTGCATTGTAGTAGTCACTTTGTTAATACATTTTGTTTAGCTTATTTACATTTTTTATAGGCATTTTGACATTAACCGTCCGAATTCCACCAACAAATTGCGTTTTGTATTGTTGTAGTATACTTCTTCCACTATAGAAACCCCTTAATTCACCCCGTACAATTTGTTTATGCATACATATCACCACATTAAACGCAAACGGACGTAAATATAAATTTCATTACATTACAAAACCAATAATAATAAAGCATCTAATAGCCAATCCCACTATGTCACACGTTAACATTCGCATAAAAAATTACATTTAAAACAAAAACAAAGTCTAATTTTTAGTGTTTTAAATGTAATTTTCTATGCAAACATTAATGTGTGACATCGTAGGATTGGCTATAAAACTTTGTGTATACATGTAATTTGACAAATGAACAACAATCAATACAATTTCAAATATATGAGTAATGTCCACCCGTTTGCATTTAAGGTGACGATATGCATGTGTGTGGTGTCCACATGGAATTTTTCTCGCGAAGTTTTTCTTGTACATACCGTTCGCCCTTTTTAAAGCATTTTCCGGTCGTTGGGTATAACGTGCCATTATTAATTCATATAATTTTCACACAGAAAAACTTTAACTTGAGTTTAATATGAAATTGTTACAATTTTACTGCGTCCTTTATGCAAAAAATTAATAAAAATTTTCGGCGAAATTGCGTCTACCGTCGAAATTTATGCAAAATGGCCGAGTGTCAAGCCTTTTGACGACTCGACAAAATTTGACAGCATTGTATTTTTTAGGCACAAATATAAAACACGAATTTTTGTGAAGATAACATGATATACATATATATATATGTAAATAAATAAAATTTTAAAAATTATAAATAAATTTTTTAACGAAAGAATTGGGTATAAAAGATTCGGGCCACCCGAATAGAAAAAAATTTCTTGTTTAAGTACTTTAAAATGGTTGTTTTTATTTAACGCCAAATAGATATTTTACTTGGAGGCCACACGATCAATTTTTGTCTTTCAATTCGTTTCAATTTGCTCTCACTCTCATTTTTTTCACTAACACACTCACACTTTTTCAATTGATCACGAGATTGCTCTCAATTTTAACTATCCATTTGTTTGGCAATTTTACGCTCAATTTAACAGCTGATTAGAAGTTTAGTGAGCAAATTTTTCGTTTGTCAGTATAAATTGTTTTCTTGATGACATCTTGAAAGTAAATTGCTTACAAATTGCGTGCAGCCTACGTCACAGCTTTCAATTAATGTAAATTTTGACAAACAGTATATGTAAAAGACTATCAACAAAAAGTTGATCGTGTGGTCGCAGTGTTACACTGCAGCCACACGATCAAGTTGTTCTTGATAGTCTTTTACATATACAGTTTGTCAAAATTTCCAAAAACTGGAAGCTGTGACGTAGGCTGCACGCAATTTTGAAGCAATTTACTTTCAAGATGTCATCAAGAGAACAATTTATAAAGACAAACGAAAAATTTTCTCACCAAACTGGTAATCAGCTGTTTTCTTGAACGTAAATTGATACACTCACTTGTAAGAGAATTTTAAAGGCAAGTTCGCTTCAATTTTTAAAAGTATGAGTGTATTGGTAAAAAAGTGAGAGTGTATTAAAACTTGATAGACAAAACTTGATCGTGTAACCCTCAAGTTAGGTGGATCATAATACTACGCTTTTTTACAACGCATAAATCAGGTCTACACCAAAGGTAAATAACTCGGCAGCTTGGCAATAACGTCGGTAGTATAACAGAACAATACTTCTTATTGCCCAGCTTATGTTAAAGGCATGGGAAAACGTATTAATGTTAACTCATAATTTGATAAAAAAAAAATCTAGGAAGAATGTGCAGTGTAAAAATGTGCAGTGTAAAAATGTGCAGTGTAAAAAGTACAAAAATTTTTATTGATATACATTTTGCTTTTTCGACCTCTATTTTTTAACTGTATATTAATTTTTTTAAGTTTAAGGTTTTTTTTTAATAAAAATATCGTATAAGAAAAAAATTATATCAACAAAAATTATTTTTGGGACATGAGGTTGACCATAATTAAATAAAAATTTACGAAAAATGTATTTATTTCATCACGTTCAGAGGCACGCTTTGACTTTTGTATAAAATAACTTTTGACGTTAGCTGGGACTAAATTTTGGCCGCCTTCTCAAAATATAAACAACGAAACTTGAACGAAACATTTGATGGTGACATGGCGAAACACATTGTGAAGAACAGTTGGCCTAGAGAGCACCTCCCTATTACATTATAGGTTATATACGGGGCTGCGGTTGAACAATTTTTATCCGACCAAAATTTGCTGCAAAACCTACCATACCTTCGAAACCGACCAAATTTTTAAAATATTTGAAAACTAATACATATGTCATATTTTTAATATTTTCAGGAGCGATAAGAAACTTCATCAAAAGCAAACTATTGCGATAACAAAAACAGTTTTTTCATAATAGAATCAATCATTTTTAATTAGTTAACAATATTAAAGTTTTTTTTTTATCTCAAATAGAATGTGCGAATTATTTCTTTTATATAACTTACATATATTTTTATTATATTAACCATCTTTATTTTTCGAATGTGTTTAATGAAATAACTCCCACATTCTATATGTTAAAATTGTTGAGTTAAATACATACAATTTATAAAAGTATCACTATCCAGTGTGGCACTAAAAATGCAGACAAAGTCCGTAGCGGGCCAGAAAATACATTACACTCTACTGGTGGCTTATAATTGTAAAATTTTCTGTTCATACAAAATTTCCTTCATTGCTGACTAAAGGATAGCTAAAGTAAAATAATGTAACATGAAGATACAAAATATTCTGGTTGTGTACAGAATCATTCCTAATTTTATGTTTATTAGGAATAAAACAAAATTTTGCGAAAAATTTGGCATTCCAGAACATGGTGGCATATTTTGTACAAGTAATGACTTTTTAGGTGAGTTGGCTTCAAAAATGTTCCGTTCCAAACGTGATTTCAAAAAAACTTCAGATTTTTTTTTTTAAATATTTTTATTTTGAAACAGAAATGTGTTCAATTGTTATGTATGTATATGAAATAAGTCTTAAATTAAAAGTATGTGATGATTTACACAATAGAAAAATGTATTTTACAATTTTAATTGCACGTTCTGCGCGAGGCTGATTCGAAGAATGATGGGTTTTTTCTGTTGAAAGTATGATCAGAAAACTAGAAATAGATAATAATTGCAATCGATATCCCGGAATAGGTATAAGAGGAAAAAGTGCCAGAATAGCTCTAGAATTCAAACGAGCATTACTGAGTGCTGACATTGCTCTAAATTTATTATAGGGATAATATTATTTTTTAAAAGTATTTAAAAGCTTGGACCAGTAAATATAAGTATTGTCTAATTTCTAAATTTAATGATAAATAAAATGCCTATATGATCTTATAAAAAAGTAATTGCACTTGGCGCGGAAACTTTTATGCAATTTCGAAAAATATAAGGGTCTTCATACTTTTTATGCTTTATTCGATTATGCTATGTCATTTTTTTTCTATTTTCAAAAAATTGTAAAAAGTTATATGCCTAATGTATGTATCGTTAATGTTAACCAAAGGTTGGCTTAAACAAAAAGTATGTGAAATATTGAAGGAATAGGACAATTGCAAGAAAGCTTTTTCATTGAACACTTTCGAAAAATAATAGCCTATTTCCGATGTGCGAAAGAATTCTTTCTTTCGTATAACTACATTGAAAACAAAATTTTAGACTTTGTTTTTGTTTTCAATGTAGTTATGCGAACAAAAGAATTCTTTCGCACATTGGAAATAGGCTATAAAAAAATGGTTCTTTTTATCTCTCCTCAAATTTTTTTTAGCATGATAATAGGCTCATTTGCATTTTTATGACGATATGTATGTATATATATTTTTGATATAAAGTATAATATTTATTGGATAAAGCTATTAATCTACTTTTTTTGTCATTTACAATTAATAGCAAAAACAAAAAGTATATAAAAATTCATTTAATATCGCTTGTAAGCTATGTTGAATTATTCATTCAACATATGCAATACTACATACACACAAAAAAGCCAATAATAAAAAATCAATCAGAATTTGTTAGCTTAAGTTTGTAAAATTTTTTAAAAATAGTAATTAACTTTATAAGACATAGGCTGGTTCCAAAACATCCTAGACCCCTTTCAGACTCGGCAAGTTACTTTCGCAAATCTCTTACGCAACTTTTGGTTTGTAGATGTCAGCGGTAAGGTCGGCCTAAGGAAAAAATAATTTAGTACAGACTTTGTTGTACTCGGCAAGTAAATTGCGCAACTAACTTGCAGAGTCTAAAAGGGATCCTAATTAGGGAGATCGATTATTCGACTTTTTTCAATAACCGGTTTTCGAATATTACGAATAGTTGCTAATTTAAAAAACCCGGTTTTCGGTTAAACATTTTTAAACTAACCGGTTAACCGGTTTTAATTCGAATACATAAAAACACCTACAAAATACATAGATATGACTTAAGGTATGGTCAGACCTAACAAATATTTGACGATAAAATCCAAAAAAAACGAGACCAGTAAAATTAACAAACTTTAACCACTTTTTTAACAATTTCTGTTTATTTACTAATCTGTTTTTGTAAGACGATAATTGTATAATATAATTTAAAAACTTTTTTGTTTGTTGTGCTTAATTCCCTTTTTTAATAATTGATAAAAATACTGAAATTTACTGTTCCTATGCGCATTTCACTGGCCAAATTTGCTCGGAAAAGACTAAGTTCGGCAGCCCTGGTTATATATATGGGGGATTTCACGTCAAGTGACCAAACTTTTGAAATCGATGTCTTCCGATTTGGATGAAATTTGCACCAAGGTTAGTCCTATTGCATAGTAGTTTAGACACAAATTTACAATACAAGATCGGTCAAAAAGTTTCTGAGTTAGAGGGGTGTTCTTTCTAATCGATGTAACTTATTACCTATTGTTGTTAGCAAAATGCGTCCCAAACAAATTAGATAGCTATTTCTTAAATCTTTCTAAAAAAGAGGATTTGAATAGTAATGAGCCTTGCGTTGAAGTTATTTCAGATGAAGACGAAAGTAATTCTGAGAATGATAACAGAACTGTTAATGATGATAGTAATTTTTTTTAATAGAAGGTATACGTTCAAAGAATGAGCGTCATAATATATATCATAAGGATGCAGTAGAAGTTCTTGAACAAATAAAAGAGAAATACAAAACGTAGGGTGCACAAATTCTTAGGGGAAATATCTGGGAGCATAAATTTATATTTAGGTATTGGTTCTGGTAGCAGATTTATATTTTCAAACTTAAATAAAAAACGTAATAATTGACATAAAGTTTTATTGAGAGCATTGAACGATAGAATGGAAATGCGGAATTTTTTTTAAGAGTATGTCATCCAGATGTCTTCCGTCGAGTCTTGTGTTCTGCGCCACACGCTGCAGTAAACTTGGTTTAATTGAGCTGATTTCTAGACGAATATTTTCCTATAAAGCCATAAGAGATTGGGGATTGTCATTACGAACCCTCTCTTTTAGGAAGCCCCATACAAAAAAAAAAATCCATGCGATTTAGATCGGGCGACCTCGGTGGCCATGGAATGTCCCCAAAGCCACTGCTCAGTTTTTGGGGGAAATTTTTCCGAATCAAATTCGTCGAAGTTCTGGCTGTGTGTGTAGTAGGGAGATCGATTATTCGACTTTTTTCAATAACCGGTTTTCGATTATTACGAATAGTTGCTATTTTAAAAAACCCGGTTTTCGGCTAAGCAATTTTTAAATAACCGGTTAACCGGTTTTAATTCGAATACTTAAAAACACAAAAAGCAATTATGTTTTTAAAATAAAACGTTAATTTGAATAAAAACAAAACAATTTGCAAAACAAAGGAACCAACAAAGTACATAGATATGACTTAGATTAGACCTAACAAATATTTTACGATAAAATCCAAGAAAAGTGGGACCAGTAAATGGATCAAACTTTAGCTAAATTTTCAACAATTTTTTTGGATTTACTAAACTTTATTTGTGAGAAGATATTTGTATAATATAATTTAGAAAAAGTTGAATGATATTTGATCTAGACAAACGTTTTGCAAAAGCAAATAAATTATAGGAATTTTATAAAGTTATTATTTATTATATTGGTGGTTAAGCTATCTATATAAATCAACCATATATGTCAAAAGTTGCAAACAAAACCTCTTAGCAAAGATTATCTATTTCAAATTATTTTGTTTCAGCATTATAGAGACGAATAGTGAACTGAACATTCTTTTTGTGTAAAATATTTGTCAATTCGTCGACTGCAATTTAAAACACTCCATGACATTCTTTGATTTCTTCAATTTCGTTTTTTAGAATTGGGTGTTTTAATAAATAAAACTGGTAGAAATGTTTCCCATATCGTTGATTCCGCCGTAATGCTGTAGTTTTTAGCATTAAGAGATGCCAGAACTACTTAAGAGTTTTTAGTGCCTTAACGGGCATTTCGTCCCGGCAACACAACGGGCTAATATTTCACCCAATGATTAATTTTTTGCAGCGTATTTTAGTAAAGTATTCATTATTTGTCGTCTCCTTAAAACTACTTCGAACAGAGTTAAGTTTCATTTGGATCACATTAATGTCAAGCATGTATTCTATTTAAAGGTGATTAATAAGTCGTGATCTGGAAGAACCTTTGTAACTTATCATTTTAGGGCACTTCAAGCACCTTACTTTGTCTTTTTAATCGTGTTCGAAAAATATCTAGAGATAACGTTTATATAAAAATATATTTAATATTTAGAATACTCTTGTTTTTTTTTTCTACAAGAACACACGCTTTTATAAGCGATTTGTATTTACAGTATTCATAATGTTTTTTGACCTTTGTTACATTTTGCTTTGACATTCTTTATAAAAAGTTTAAGTTTGGCCAATATTCAATTAGAAAATGCTTAAATCACGGGTACATCTACAACAAGATTCAGAAAATGTATATAAATTACACATTACTAAAATAACCGGCTTATTATACCAAAATAACCGGTTTATTCGATATTCGAAAAATGGGCATTTTAAAATAACCGATTTGGGCAAAGCTAAAATCCATCCGTTCGATCTCCCTAGTGTGTAGTCGCCCCATCCTGGTAAAACTACGTGTGTGATGAGTACGATGGATGAGGTCGCTAGTTTGGCAAAAAGGATTCCGTAATCATGCGTCGATAATTTTCACCGTTGAAATTCGTCCCATAGCCTCGAGAATTTTCGAAAAAATTGGCCAATTATCTCATACGCGGATAAGGCACACCAAGCAGTTACCCTGGGGCAATGCAATGGTTTTTAATGTTTCAATCGAGGGTTGCGGGTTCTTGGATACCAGTAATGGCAGTATTGCTTATTGACGTGGCCGTTTAAGTGAAAATGAGCCTCGTCGCTCCAAAAAATGGGATTTACAGTGCGAAAACGCTCCAACATCAGTTCTCAAAAATTTTTGCGTAAATCAAAGTCACATTCTTTCAGTTCCTGAACGATTTGAATTTTAAAAGAATGGAACTTCAGATTATTTTTTTAAAAATTTCATGAATAATCGCTCTTGGAAGTCCCAGAGAGGCTGCTCTTTTCCGTATTGAATGTGGCGAATTTTCACGTAAACTGCTTTCAACCAGTTAATTGTCACAAACTTTATTTTAATCAGACACATATATAATTTATATATGTATGTATGTACAGATGTTACAGTATTTTTTACACTGTTTATAAATTGTTTTTATTTTAATTTAAATATTAACAAGTTAGAGTGCTATATTCGGCTGTGCCGAATCTTTGATACCCTCCACCGACAGGAGTGGGCTCTATATGATAAATACATATATATTATTAATTAAGCTTCACAAAAACGAACTTCAGCATACAAACCAAGGTTTAGACCTGAATTAAATTATTGACCGACAATAAGAAAATGTTATTCGTTTCTTGTAAGAACTTTGAACTGGCTTGAGTAAAATATCATTATTCGTAACAGTTTTAGCCGGACTAAAATGATTTTTAGGAGCGTTATTTGTATTGGACCTATGGTAAATTATGGACAAATCATCCCAAAATTCTGAAGACTGATTTCTGGTATTTCAAAAAATAAATTAGAATAAATTTCAATACAGCAGTGTAATTAGTTTTAGCGTTAACAGTAAATTTCACATTTCATATTTTGTTTTTTTTTTTACTTTTGCGAACAAAACTTTAAATTACTGTCAGCAAATGTCAAATTACTGTCCATTTTACTGTCTGCAAAATTTGCAAGACAGTAGACAAGACAGTTGGAAAAGTGTACATGGATTAGTTAAAAAGTTTGCATGTGTTGCAACTGCTTGCCAGTACTGGCAAATGTAAACAACGTGTAAAATACGATAAATTTGTTTGGGGGGAAGAATAAAATTACCTGGCAACACTGCCTTGCAGGCCACCTAGTATTCAATTCGCCTTGTTTAATTAACAAAGCGTATAATTCACAGATTATTAAGCAAGAAAAAAATATTAACATTTTAATGCTAATTAAAATGACAAAAAATTGGAAAAAATATATATTATGGTTTGCCCAGGAACATGTGGATTTTCGGTCAGCTGTAATCTATAACAAGAAACCAAAAGTTTTGCTTACGCGTATACTAAAGTATTTTATTTTTTTAGGAATTTCACTCTTTGGTCAAATTGTTTAATTTAGAATATCGAACGAGTACACCTGAATCATTGGAAAGTATTTTTTATTCCGTAATAGCTAAATGAAGTTTTAAATATAATTTATTTTTCCCTATAGAAACCCTTTTGGATAGTAGAATTTCCTAACGATGAGACGGCTTTGAAATTTGCATCTAGATCCATAGGTTTAAGAGCGATTTTTGAACTGTGGAGTCATGGTTTAAATTTGGAAAAATACCATAATAATTTAAACGATTATGTAACCCGAAATATGGATAGTATTAAGTCATATTTCCAAAAAGATACTTCATTTAAAATTACAGTGGAAACGTACAACAAACACTTTACACAAAAAGAAAAGATTTCTAAAATTGAAACTATGAACTATTTATCTTTGGAAGGTAATGTAGATTTAAAAACTCCCCAAGTGGAATGGTGGTATATTGAATTTTGGGGGTTGGATCCCACACAAGTACCAGAACAACCAGAAGATGTGTTATTTGGCAAATGGGTATGTTTTTCTTCGTCATTGTTAAAATTTATTTTATTTATTTTAATTTAAGTTAGCAAATGGTCAAAGACATTTAATTAAAGAAATGTCTTTAAAAACTCGCAAATTTATTGGCAACACCAGCATGGACACCCAACTAAGTTTACTTATGGCAAATCAGGCACTAATACAACCTGGCGATTTAGTATTTGATCCTTTTGTGGGCACCGGTTCTCTGCTAGTTAGTGCTGCCAAATTTGGTGGTTATGTTTTGGGGGCTGATATTGATTTTATGATGTTGCATGCTCGTGCCAGGCCAAGTCGTATAACACAGAGAGTGCGTGAAAAGGACGAGAGTATACGGGCCAATTTAAAACAATATAATTGTGCTGATCGTTATATGGATGTAGTAGTAGCAGACTTTTCAAATTCCTTGTGGTCTAAACGAATAAAGTTTGACTGCATTATAACGGATCGTATGTTTTTATGTGAATTTATTAAATTTTTTCCTAATTTGTATAATTTTAAGCTCCATATGGCATAAGAGAATCTACAGAAAAAGTGGAAAATAAAGCGACGTCTAAAGAAAATAACGGAACAGCCGGCATGCCTCATTATCCATCTACCTCACGCTATGCTCTACAGCATTTATACAAGGATTTGCTAGTGTTTGCGGCTTGTCACCTGAGAATTGGTGGTAGACTAGTATGTTGGCTGCCTTTCCATAGGTAAAGTTATTCACACCTATCGTGAAGAAAATTTCCCTCGAAATTTGTTCCGTTTCTTGCTAAAAAATTTATAGGGAAAATCAAAATTTCGAGGGACTAAACTGTTCACTTTTTATTCATGATAGGCCTGATTGTACAAGTTTATAATACCAGAAATCTTAATATTTGTATTAATTTTAAGAGAGGATTATAACAATGAAATGATACCTCTGCATACAAACCTGCAACTAATCTCAAATTCAGAACAACCATTGACTGGTCAAACGGCTAGGCGTTTATTAACTTATGAAAAAAGCTGTGAACAATCAGGTGCAGAAGATGCAGCGGAGTGTACATTAACGATGGACTTCAGAGAACGCTATTTTGATAATAGTTGTGAAACACGCACAGAAAGACGTTTACGAAAAGCTGAGCTCAGAGAACAGGGTCGTTTAGAGGCTTTAAAGAGAGGAAAAATTGTCTTTGAAGGCAGAGAACAAAAGTGTAATTTAAATAAAGCCAGATTTCTAAATACAAAAAATTAACTAAATATGTATGTAATATTATTATTTTGTGGTCATGTTAGACTTTATATTGCGAACTGTAAATATATAAATAAATTAGCATTAAGTAACATATTAGAACATAAAATTAGTTAAACATACAGCAATTTGTGTAAATTTTTGGCTTAAATCTAGTTTACCAACGCAGCTTCAAACAAAATAAAAATTACATATGGCGATAGAAAATTTAAAAATAAGAAAATATTAGATGGAAAATGTCTCGGAAGCGCATAGTTTTCGAGTTGTGGACCTCTGATATTTTCATAACTAAACTGTAGGTGTGCGAAATTAGGCAACGCCGCTTATGTTAAAATATAAAAAATTGTTTTCTTATTTTATATTTTGAGTTACCCACACATTTGTCGAAACATGGTAATGTATGCGCTCAAGGGCGCATATCCACTCGGAGATCAACGAGGTCCATTGTGAATCCCTTCAGTATAGGAGAAAAGAGGAAAAAGAGAAGTAAAGAAGAAAAGTAGAAAATAGACTTAAGGTTTGGTACAGATAGCTAAATACCACGTAGGACAAGTCCCCCCAACAGAAACCGCCGTCCTATTTCCCTGACAAACCCCAGTAGATCGGTTGTATTACATCCAGCGATACACCGCAGTTCGTTGTGAAATCTGGCCCCTAGCTATTTCTGCCTAGGGCCGTGCATCCTAGGACAGTGACACAGTACATGCTTAACCGTCTCTAGCTCCTCGGCATCCCCGCACAGCCTGCAGAAATCCGGTATTGCAATCCTATAAGGGTCCTTAGACTACTCCCATCCAGTCCTAACAGAACCCTGTAGCTCGTTTCTGTATTTTTCGCATCGCAAAATTCCCCACATGAAGTGTGAAACAAAAAATTCCATCGTTTCTCGATTTGTGAGAAAAAAGTGTTTCTGTATTTAAATGCGAGAACAGACAACACCAAGTCTGTTTTAACTGGAATACTTCCAGTAATTAAGTGTCAAATGCAAGCGAAACGTCAACGGAAGAAATATATATAATAAAAATAGGGCTGCCAGATTTGACGATTTATCGTAATTTTGACGATTTTTGTTCCGAAATTGGCAAAGCGCAGATTTGCTGATTTTTTTCTAGTGACGATATTATTCAGTTTTCGAAATAAAACAATTTTCAATATTTTTATATATTTGTGTATTAGGCACCACAGAAAAAAGATATCTTTAGAAACAAGGCAGCTTAAATTTTTGTATTTATCCCTATTGTGAAAATTGTCCTCGAAATTGTTTGTCTGTTCCATAAAAAAAGCAAAATGTCGAAAGAAAACTGTTTAACTTTTATTTCTTTGGATTATTTAATACATTTGTTTTTGTGATCAAAACATTAAACTATTACTCCATTTTTCAGTCAATGCACTAAGGAAATGTTTGCCTTTTTTTGGCCAAAAATTTTATTTTTAGTTCAATATGATATTTTGTCACGCCTTTGTGTGAATTCTTCAGGCAAAAATAACAATCTGAAATTTTAAATTGCTATCGGATTAGAGAAAGAGTAAAATAATTAATTTTATAAAAATAGACCTCAAGCTTAAGTATGTGTGTATAAAATATGTATAAAATACCCATGAACTTTAATTATGTTTTTTTTACTATATTTTAATTAAAGTCGAACTAAATTTGTCAAAATTAATTTTAAATTGTCCGATTTTCTAAAACAAAAAAGACTATTTTTTTTTCTCAGGACATTAGCGATTTTTTCACAAATTTATCTGGCAGCCCTGCAATTAAGATAACAAAATATAACAATTGTGTTTTATTTATTTTCATAATTTAAATGCTTTATTTTCAAATTAAAAACAAATAATACACATTCTTATTTACATACATGTGTATATGTATATACATTAGGGAGATCGATTATTCGACTTTTTTCAATAACCGGTTTTCGAATATTACGAATAGTTGGACCCCTTTCAGACAAGCAAAGTTTACTTTGCAAAGTCTTGAGTTTATAGAAGAGAAGGGAAAAGAGTATAGCGGGGGAGTACATACTTTGCTGTACTCGCAAAGTCGTTTTGTTTTTCGTTCGTAGATTATACCTGAAGTTGGCTGCAACTTTATATTTATATACAGCGTTACCAGAATCTTTGGAATAAAAATTGTCATATGGCGAAAGAAATCATATTTTGAAGAGGAAAATCTTAAATTTTTTTTCTTAATTTAAATTTTTTAAAACAAGGGAAAAATAGTAAGACTTATTAATTTTTTATAAAACCATACTTCTTATTATTTAAATTGAAATTCATAAAAACATAATTCGTCAGTATATTAAACTTTATAAAAATACATTTTTTCTTTTCACCTATTTCCGATGTACTAAAGAATTATTTACTTCTTAAGGTACGTTCAGACTAATGAAATATTTATCGAAAATATTTGTTCTGATATTTGCTTCAAACTGTGTGAAACAAAAAAATATTTTGTTAATGTTCAAACTAAGCTCAAATATTTGATAATTTTTGTTTGATGAAACAGTTGGCAAACAGTGTTAATAAAATAAATTAATTCATGTTTGCCATGCGTTCAGACTAAAAGAAATATTTGCATCAAATAATTATTTAATGAAAGTGTTCAAAAATAAAAATATATTTCTCAAATGGTAAAAATGAGCGCAAAAGCTAATTTTTTTATTTTATTCTGTGGATAAGCATATCTTTTAGTGTTAGAACAGGAGAATGTAGAAGAAGAAAAAAATGGAAGCCACTGGGTAACGAGAACATGGCTAAAATTTGCGAAAAATTGCAAACTTGGAAACAAACGCTAAAATATATTTGAAGTCGTTAAATCGGTTAAAAAACAAAATGTCAAGAAAAAAACAAAAAAAATGTTGCAAAAATAGCGAAAAATTTAGATATTTTACACAAGCCATAAAATTTATTAAAGGTGCCTAAAACTATAAGGAATAGCAAAAATTCGGTAAAAATTGCTAAATTAGCGGAAATTCCCAAAAATTTGCTAATAGCGGCATGCTACCAAAGTTTAGTACTCATAATTATTAAAAATAGTTAAAGCTGCAAAGAATCACAGAAAGAAATCGCTTCTTTTGCGAACATGGCTAAAATTCGCGAAAAAATGCAAACTTGGAAACAAACCCTAAAATATATTTGAAATTGCTAAATCGGTTAAAAAACAAAATTTAGGGGAAAAACAAAAAAAAAAATGTTGCAAAAATTGCGAAAATTCGCGAACCATTTTAATATTTCAAACAAGCCATAAAATTTAGTAAAAGTGCCTTAAACTTTAAGGAATGGCAAAAATTCTATAAAAATTTCTAAATTAGCGGTAATTTGCAAAAATTTGCTAATAGCGGCACGATAGCAAAGTCTAATAATTATAAAAAATCTTTAAAATTGTAAAGAATCCGAAAACTTACAGTAAAAATTGCTTCTATCTGGAACATGGCTAAAATTATTTGTCGTTGTTTGCTCTTATAATATCAAATATCTCTAATATCAAATAAATGTTTGCTTAAAAATTACTAAAATATTTGATTTTTTGTGTTCACACTATGTTCACATTGGACAAATATTTGTTTGCCGGCAAATACTTTTATTTGCTCAAAATCAGATGTTATTTTATTTGATACTCAAAAATATTTTGTGTTCAGACTACGTTAATGAAATATTTGATGTCTGCTTTCAAATATTTCATCAGTCTGAACGTACCTTTACAAATACATTTAAAACAAAAACAAAGTTTTTAGAATTTGTTTTTGTTTTAAATTTAGTTGTTCGAAAGAAGGAATTCTTTCGCACATTGGAAATAGGTTATAATATGCCTTTTTGAATATTTTTATGTCCAGAAATAGTGATGCATTTTTGTGTATTCTAGATTCTGGGTACAAAAGTGTGCAGCACCAACACACATCAAGCTGATGCAAAACTTCATTGTTTTAAAAATTGACTGTTTAAGTAATCGTGTATTTTCTATAAGCAAAATTAAAGTAAAAATCAGAATTTCTAAAAATAAAAAATCATCATTTGAGAAAAAAATCTTTAATCATATTTTTGTTTGAAAAAATAAAAAAAAATATGATAAAATCATCATTCTGGCAACGCTGTTTATATATTATATTCAAACAAGAGAAAACAAAAATTTGTCAAATTAAACTTTGTGTGTCTGAGCACCAAACAAAGTTTAAAAGAGAATTCAACAGACTTTGTCAAAGTAAACTTTGCCTGTCTGAAAGGGGTCTTGCTATTTTAAAAACCCCGGTTTTCGGTTAAACAATTTTTAAATAACCGGTTAACCGGTTTAAATTCGAATACTTAAAAACACAGAAATCCAATATGTTTTTAAAATAAAACGTTAATTTGAATAAAAACAAAACAATTTGCAAAGGTAAGGAACCAATAAAATACATAGATATGACTTAGATCAGACCGAACAAATATTTTACGATAAAATCTAAGAAAAGTAGGACCAGTAAATTAATCAAACTTTAGTTAAATTTTCAACCGTTTTTTATTGATTTACTAAACTTTATTTGTAAGAAAATATTTGTATAATGTAATTTAGAAACTTTTGAATGATATTTGATCTAGAGAAACGTTTTGCAAAAGCAAATAAATTATAGGAATTTTATAAAGTTATTATTTGAAATATACTCTTAAATTTATTTTGAATGAGTTTTAATTTGTTGGTGGTTAAGCATGTCTATATAAATCAACCATATTTTTCAAAAGTTGCAAACAAAACCTCTTAGCCAGGATTATCTATTTCAAATTATTTTGTTTCAGCATTATAGAAACGAATACTGAACTGAACATTCTTTTTGTGTAAAATATTTGTCAATTCGTCTACTACAATTTAAAACATCCCATGACATTGTTGGATTTCTTCAATTTTGTTTTTTAAAAATTTTCCCATATCGTTGATTCCACCGTAATGTAGTTTTCAGCATGAAGAGATGCTAGAACTACTGAAGAGCTTTAAGTGCCTTAGCGGGCATTTCGTCGTCGGCAACACAACGGGCTAATATTTAACCCAATGATTCATTTTTTGCTGCGTATTTTAGTAAAGTATAATTTGTCATCTCCTTAGAACTACTTCGAGCTAAGTTTCATTTGGATCACATTAATGTCAAGCATGTATACTAATTAAAGGTGATTAATAAGTCATGACATGGAAGAACAATTTTAACTTATCATTTTAGGGCACTTAAAGCGCCTAACTTTGTCTTTTTAATCGCGTTCGAAAAATATCTATATATTATATAAAAATATATTTAATATTTAGAATACTCTTGCACAAATTACTATTTACTTTTTAACTGCACACGTTTTTGTAGTATTTTGAATAATTTTTGTTTTGTTTTCTACAGGAACACACGCTTCTATAAGCGATTTGTATTTACAGTACTCATAATGTTGTTTTGACATTTTTCATAAAAAGTTTAAGTTTGGCCAATATTCAAACAAGAGTAAGCAAAATGTATATAAAATTACACATTAATAAAATAACCGGTTTATTATACCCAAATAACCAACTTATTCGATATTCGAAAAATGGTCATTTTAAAATAACCGACTTGGGCAAAGCTAAAATAACCGGTTAAAACCGGTCGAATAATAACCGTTCGATCTCCCTAATATACATACATAATTATGTTTTCGGATAATTTGGGCTCCATTTTTTGAAACTTTATTTTTCTCGCATCAATTTCAAATGGGACTTATTTTGACAATTCTTGTGAGAAACTTTTTCTCGCATCAATTTCAAATGGGACTTATTTTGACAATTCTTGTGAGAAACTTTTTGCAAAATATTGATACAGAAACACTTTTTCTCACATCCTTCCAATAATTGCTGGAAAATTATTTAAATGACAGATAATTCTCTCAAAGTAAAGATACAGAAACACTTATGTGAGAAAAACCATTTTTTGTTTCAAATTTCACTGTTTTTGTAAAAATTTACTTGTTTCATGCGGGAAATTTTACGATGCGAGAAATACGGAAACGGGCTACTGGTTGCCTCTGCGTCGAATCCGGGACATAAGGGCCTCGACACCCTGAAATCCGTTCTATCCCTCCAAGACCGGTTAACTGCATCATGGAATCCTTCCCGTATCACCCATAGTAGTGACAAGGAGGGTTTTACCCCTCTGTCCCTTATCTCTTAGTCTAGATTCGAACCCCCTCTCGCGAGTTGGTCTGCCACCTCGTTGCCATCCACTGGCAGTGTCCTGGTACCCAACACAGCCTTATTGTGAATGCCAACATGATCTCTCTCAGAGCTTTCCTACACCCTCCAACCAGGCACGATCGCACCGTATAATTTGACAATGCTCTTAGCGCAGGCTGACTATCGACGTAGATTGTCACCACAGATCCACCTACGATGTGACCCAGTATCACTTCCGTCGCCCTCAAGATCGCTAGGATCTCGGCCTGGAAGACACTGCACTCATCGGGGAGTCTGAATCCCTTTTCACGTCAGTGTCAGCAATAAAAACACCAGCCCCAGTGCCAGTGTCCATCTTGGACCCGTCCGTATATACTGCCCACCCATCAAACAGTCCGTTGGATCCACGCCAAACTTCCCTATCCGGGAACTCCACCGGTGGTGTTACACCGAAGTCCAATGTCATACTCCTATGATCCGAGATTCCCACCGGAATACTTTCCTGATCAAGCAGACCCACTTCGTATAGAATCCTTATGTTGTCATCCCGCCTAGGTCTAATCAACGAAGACTCGTCGAGTCTAAATAAGTTCCTGGCAGCCACACTCCTCACATAATGTTAAATTGGGGACAGATGTAGTAGGATGTCCAACGCCGCCTGTGGCGTGCTTCTCCTTGCACCAGTGATGCCAAGAGATGCACTCCTCTGGACCTTGTTGAGCATCTTCCTATAGCTATCCACTCTCAACGCATCTCACCAAACAGTGCATCCATAGGTAAGAATAGGCCTAACCACCGATGTGTATATCCAGTTTACCATATCTGGTCTTAGTCCCCAATTCTTACCGATGGAGTTTCTGCATGTGTAGTAAGCATTGAGTCCTCTTTTCATCCTCTCCTGGGTATTTCTTCTCCAAGACAGCTTACAGTCGAGGAAGTTACCCAAGTACTTAGCACAGTCAGATAGAGTTACATAACTCGACGCCATCCAGCACTGGCCCTATAAAACCCTCTATCCTGTACCTTCTGGTAAAAAGAACTAGCTCAGTCTTCGCAGGGTTTACCTCCATCTATCCTTCGCCCAAGCCGAGAGTTCGTCCAACATCACCTGCATAATTTCACCGATCGTGGACAGAAACTTTCCCCTGACCAGTAGAACTTTGTCATCCTCATAGGCAACGGCTTTTATACCTTTGGAATCAAATGATCTGAGAATCCCGTTGACCGCAGGCAACCACAGTAGAGGAGATAGAACCCCCCGTGGTGTCACCCTGATAACCTTCCTCCTTACACTATGATCCCCCAGGCTCGAGTTGATAATCCAGCTGCCAAGCATGCAGACTATCAATTCCACCAAAAAGCCCTGAACTCCCAGCTCCACCAAGGAATCCTTGATCGCCTTAATCCTAATGTTATTAAAGGCTCCTTCTATGTCCAGAAACGCGGCGAGAGTATATTCATTATGCCTCAGGCCGTGCTCAATATAACCCACCACCTCATGTAGCGCACTTTCAACAGATTTACCCTTAAGGTAGGCATGTTGAGCGTTGCTAATGAGGTGGGTATCAATATTACTCCTAAGATAGAGGTCTATCAGTCTCTCGAGTGCCTTCACTAATAATGAAGACAGACTAATAGGCCTGAGATCTCCCGGCTTCGATTGGCCTGCCCTACCAGTCTTGGGTATACAAATTACCCTGACCTCTCTCCACCCACTAGGCAGATACCTCATACCGAGGCATTTCCCAAATATATTTACCAGCAGAAATAATGCGTCGTCCGGGATATTTCAGAGCATGACCGGAAAAATACCGTCCGGACCCGGTGATTTATATGGGTCGAAAGTATTGACAGCCCACTCAAGCTTCTCCCTTGTGACTATTTCCTCGACGTAGGCGGACGCATTGACCATCGTTCATACCTCCATCTTCCGTACACCCAGGAAAGTGCGCCTCCATGAGTAAGGTTAGGGTCTCAGAGCTAGACTCCATGAGCCGTCATTCCTTTGGACATACCCCAGGGTCCTAAGATCCTTGGATAAAATCCGTCGGAATCTAGACAACTCGTTGACATTATCAATGGATTTACAGAACTGCCTCCATGAGAGCCGCTTTGCCCTTTTAAGATCCGCCTTATACTTATTGAAATGCACCTTATGGGTGTTCCAATCACCCGGTGCTCCCGTGAGCTTGGCCTCCAATCCGCAACAAGTTGCTCGTCGCGGTTCACTAATGTCAGATCTATAACTGCCAGCCTATCCTTATTTCTGAACGTCGGAGTGTTACCCGTATTACAGATAAGATTGTTAGTAGTTGTAAAACCAAACATTAACTCACCCCTTTTGTTAATATCAGCGGGTTATGATGTGCATTTGCATCACACCCTAAAACCAGGATGGCAACACTCCTTCTTGCATACGCCGCCAATTTTTCCACCTCTGCGCCAGGTGGATCTATTGCCTCGTACAGCATATACACCGAAGCCAGTGTAAGAGTTCGCTTACCTTTGGCTTCTCTATTAACGACGGTCAAGTCATCGCACCTAAAAGAATGAGATATGAGAAAATTCATTTCATTCCTCGCTAGTACACACGTTAACTTGTCCTCTGTGGACGGGACAAACTGAGTGTATCCCGTAACCTTTAACCCGCAAACCTTATTCTTATTTATCCAACGCTCTTGGATAAGGGCTACGTCCGTCCGAGTGTTGTTGAGGAAAGTTGCTAGTTCGGCTGAAGCTGCTTCACAATGGTGCAGGTTTTTTTGCACCACTAGCAGCTTCTTTGGTCCTGTCATGTTTCGGATACCGGAACCTGACACAACCCAAACCGAACTTAACAACCCCCCCAACCTCCTCTAAATTTCATGGACTCCCGATCCACGGCGAACCGGATGTCCTTCCCGGTGTTCTCCTTACAAGCCAGTGAGGTCACAAGCCTCCATTGGTCTGTTTGCCCATTACTGCCAGTATGGTCGGTGGAATCCATACTGTCACTATGGACATGAGTGGCAGTTCGGAGGATTGTATGACTTCAAGCTTTGCCTCTGGGTTAAAGTCACTACACTTGCCAATCGTGGTTCTTAAGAATTCCAAGGAATTCTTGTTACCACAGTTGACAATCTTCACTCCCTTAACCCAGTCTGCACCATTGAAGGATACATCCTCCAACCACCATAGATCGGTGCTGATCCTCCCATCTGGATCATTCCGATCGATGACGGCCACATGAAGATGGTTATCCAGGCTCGTCGACTTTTTCCCCCTCTTGTTCGATGAAGAGGGCTGATCATCTCCTGATCTGACTCTCTTAATGGTCACCTTGTTGTTGTGACCCTTAGGAGCTTCAGCCGATGATGCACCAGACATCTTCATAGAGTTCATGAGTTCATTACTACCTTGGGTGTCGCTCCTTTGCCCTCCGCAGCTCGTTCCGAAGACATAACGCCTTGGACATTGGGGTAGCCACCTCCAAGTTGCCTACCGTGCGGCAGGTTGATGAAGCCACCAGCCCTTTACTCTTCTGAGCAATGACATGGTTGGAAGCCTGTCCCTCTCGGAGAACGTTGAAAGATCTCTTCGCCATCTTGTCCAGTTACACAAGAGAATTCCTTGTCCCGCTCCGCGCTTTCTCCTCCTTCGTTGGGCTGCTGTTGTTAATACCACGTGGAGGGGCACTTGGCATCTCCTCCATGGCGCCCTGCCGAACAAGTTGTGGATAGTCTTCTCACGAGTGTCCCCTTTGATGTCCCCTGGCCTCATCGATAGAAGGGACAGGCTCTGTAGTCTGACTGTGAGCAGATATTGGTACTTTCGATATCATGCTCCTCGTCACCACAGGAGTCACTCGACAGTTCCAGAAGACTGTCCGCCTGTAGGTCGGTCAGCACTTGTCGCTCATGCCCAATAATGCTGTCATGAACATGAACAGCCGATAGGGTCAACCCCCCCATCACAAGCACTGCCCGACTACCCGACCGTGACATCCTATAGACCCTCGACTCTACCCTGGTCCATCACCCCGTCCGTCGCGACCTCTATCAGTTTTTTAAAATTATTTTTCTTAATCTTGTTCCCACGAGTAAGCCGTAAAGTCGGACCATCCACACAGTGACGGCGTGCGCGGACTAGGCAACTAACATACAACAGCGCTTGGCCATGACGCTGAGAGGAGCTGTTAAAGACTAGTTTTTATTTTGCACTAACTAGCCACCCAGGCCCTCGGCACTGCTACCTTCACGTTGACCTTAAAGGTGCATATGTCGCGCACCAGCCACTGGTAAGGCCCCCACCTTACAAGGGGCTGGCATGTCGTGCTATATGTACTGATAATGGACCGGACAGTGTACCCACTACCACCTCATTATCCCGACAAGATGAGTAACCTTTAGACGCACACTCCTTCAGTATTCATGACCTCCTGCGAGGATACATCATCTCAGTAGATCCGAACCGTAGAGTGCACTTAAGCATCTCGACAAGATTGTTACCCAGGCGAAGGAACGTTTTTGTTTACAAAACAAACTTTTCCAAAAGAAGTTTTAAATAAGATATTTTGCAAAATTTATAAGCTAATGTTGATTTTTAAAATTATAAAAAATATTTATGCGATAAGAAATCATACTTTTGTTTAAAACCCAATTTTCACGATGATTTAAAAGACATGTCTTTTTTGTATTTCTTTTTTAAAGAAACTTCCAAAAACTTGTTAAATTTTCACCATGTTTCTTTTCTTTGCATTCAGAGCTGATTTTTTCTTAGTTTCTTATTCGTAACAATATTTAAAATTTCGTTATTCCACATAATTTTGATATATTTTGAACTTTTTTTAATAAAAATTTTTTATATTTCTATATTTTAAAAAGCACATGTCATTTTGAAATAAGAATAAAACAGAAATTAAAAAACACAAATAAGTGCAAAGAGGAATGTCAAAAAAGAAACACAGAAATACGATTCATGTCTTTTTTTCTACCCTGCTTACTTCTCTACCCCGCTCACTATCAAACAAAAAAAGACATGATTTTAAAATAGGGGAAAAAATCATCGTGAAAATTGGGTGTAACTTAGGACAGATAAATATGTATTTCGATATTTTTATAGCTAAATAAAATAACGAACTTGTTAAAAAATCCCTTATGTATTTTGTTTTGCTTTTAACCGATCAGGTGTTGTTATTAGTACTTTGAGTATAATGATTACCTAAATGCTTTCTGTCGTGGTCATATTTAAGTTACAAAGTTTATGTTTCCTAGTTTTAAAAAAAATTACCAACGTTATATGTAGGTTCTCATTCACTCAGGACTCTGCACCCATAATTTTATGTTTCTAATATCTATTATAGCAAATTAAAAAGGTACCACTTGTAGAACAAAAAAGTAAAACAAAGATATTTAATTTCCCGCATTTCAGCATTTTTCATATTTTTTTTCGATCGATTTTGCGATAGACCAGCATTCAAATTTCAACCTAATAACTCAGGGCGTTAAGGTTGTGCGAAGATGAATCTGTCAGTCAGTCCGTAACGTTGAAATTTTATATAAACCTATAAACATAGGTTATACATAGATTGTTAAATTAAATATAAATACTTTTATTGTTAACAAAGGTTTTTTTTTATCTTTTATTATTGATGAAAACCCGAATGCTTCTTTCCCCACTTAAATAAAAAAAATCCAATTCATGATTCATTTTATTCAACATAAACAAATATAAATTAATAAACTAGCCGATGGCTCTGGCAGCCAGTGCTATTATTATATATTAATTTTATATTTATATAACATTAATATCAAATAAATAAATAAATTAATAAAATCACATTATTTTTACCGTAATGTATTACATTTTCCCAAGTCTTAGAATAATTATTGGGTACTCAAATATTCCTGTATATTCGTCACGACTTTAACTTGCAAATTTTGGCTGGTAAAGTGTTCATTGACTTTTTAGTATTTTTGAGAACAATTTCTTTAAATTCCTACTTACTCTCTCTTTGCAAATTTCTGCTAGTAAATAAATTAACACACCTTATGAGCACACACGATTTTGTGACATATTGTGCGACTAAATAGGATAGTGCAAGGCCTATCCAATAGGTCTGCTTACCGCTACAACAATACAAAAAACAACAGGCCTTTTGTTTGTGTAAAATCCCTTACGGCTGCCAAAATCTTACTAATACATAGGAAAAACAAAAAAACGTCCCACCAAACAATTTTCGGAGCGCTCCTAAATATGACTCTTAATAGATTCCTTTTCTTGAGGGTTTTATGATTACCCTCCTAATTTATGAGCAATTCTGATTGTTTTCCGAGCCTGTAGAATTCAGCACTCCGAAAAGACTCATTTTGATGAGCAATTTAATAGCACACTCCTTAAAAACTCTTATTTATGAGGGTTTTCTGAGGGGCAACGGTTGTTTGTTTTCTTTTTCTTGATCATTTCAATATTTTGCGTTTGTCTGTCATTATTGTGATTATTTTGCGCGGTTCGGTTGTGGTTTTGATAAAATCTTTGAGAAAGCAAATGCTTATTATTCATTTATTTTATTTATTTTTTAACTTTTTCACTAATGTTTTTTGTGTACTTTATGTGTGAATATTTGACTAAACAATGCCCTTGTAAATCTTTTCACTAGACAAAACTATCCATTTGAACTCCTTGTAAAAAGAAAATTATGTGGTTTTGTCCGTTGAAATTTGTTTAAAATGATTATTATTTCTATGCACAAAACATATATTATTATTTTGCGTAAAAGCAAAAATTTACATAAAAATGAATACCCTAATTTCAAGAAAAAAAAAAAACACTCCTATATCACTTTTTTTTGGCTCCGAAATCCCTCTTTTGTGACTCTTTTAAGAGGTTGTTATGATTGATTTGTGAGCAAAAATGCTCACAATTTTCCATACAAATCGTTAAATTTAGGAGTCCTAAAGCGCTCATATTCAGTACAAAATTTTTTTACGGTTTCATAGGAAAACACGCTCATATCTGAGGGTTTTAGGAGCTTTTTTCTGAGCGTTTTGCTCATAAAAAGGAGTCCTAAAAGACTCTTTTAGGAATCATATTGTTTGCTGCGGTGTTGAAAAAACAAAAATATACATAGGTATAAGCAAGTCGAATTCATGCAACGTCGCCTGAAAAAGTCGGCACGGGAAGGCATAGTCCCAGGGGCGTGAAATTTTTATAGATTTAATTTTGCATCAAGCCTTAACTTTTTGAGGGGTTAGACAAACAATATTTCCACTTTAAGATGCATAGATCAATATGCATCTTAAATGCATACATATATATGCGACTTTAGCCTTATTATAAATAAAAAAAGTTTTCAAGGTACATATTTCCATTCTTTAAATCGTTTTACTTTTTTATATGAATGTTATTTATATTTATATTTATTATGTTCTTTATTTAACCGAGCCCATAGGGCCATATATGATATTATTAGTATTTTACAATAATGAGTAATTTAATTTAATAACTAATTAATGATTAATAACTAATTAAACTAACTAATTTTTGAAAATTGGGTAATCCTTTGTAGACAAATATGAATACTTAATGATACAAATTAAGCAGCTTCCGTTTAAAGCTTGACGGTGACAATTCAAAGGTTCTGAGGCTGATAGGAAGATCATTATAAAGTCTACATGATCTCACCATAAATGATTTTTCATAGTACGAATTATTAATTCTCGGCAAAATTAAGTTCGGATTTCTAGTTGATCTAGAAAACTGGTAATAGGGCTCTATGTACATGATGGAACGAGATGTTATGATCTTGTAAAACGAATATAATGCATGTATTTTAACATAATTCTGAAATGAACATTCTAAATATTTGTGAGCATAGTTGGATACATGGTCATGACTGCGCAGGCAGAATATATATCTAATAATTCGATTAAATATAAGCCCTACCCGCCTCATATTAAAAGAAGTCGTGCCACTGTAGATCTCAAGACAATAGAGAATATGACTCATAAGAAGTGAATGGCCCAATTTAATTTTAATTCTTATCGGTAAGTAACAATTGAAACTGTATAAAGCGCGCAACATGCCATTGATTTTAGCGGCAATAGCTGAGATATGCATATCAAATCTTAGATTTCCGTCGAGAATTAAACCCAAACATTTGATTGTACTAACAAAAGGTATTTGTACCCTATCAAAAACAATTTTAAGAGGCATATGATCACCATTTATGTTCCCAAAGGACAATGCTCTTGTTTTAGTAGGGTTAAACCTAAGCTTGTTTAGCAATGACCAATTATAAACCAAAGACAATATATAATTAATAGTCGACTCGTGACAATCTAAGAATTGAGTTTCACCCGTAAACAAAATATTGATGTCATCAGCAAACAGAAAGGTTCTGCATTGAGTGGAACCAATAAAATTAACAAAGTCATTCATATATATTAAGAATAATAATGGACCGAGAATTGAACCCTGAGGAATACCGCTCGAACAAACCGAAACCGAAGAATTCCTATTTCCAACCCCCACGAACTGCTTCCGATCATATAGATAAGAAAACATTAATCTGCAAGAAAATGAAGAAAATTTAAATTGAGAATATAATTTAGCAATTAAAACAGAGTAATTAATAGTATCAAATGCTTTACTAAGGTCAAGAGATATTAGCGTTGAGATTTTCCTATTATTGAAGTTTTGGCGAACAAGTTCAGTTAAGCTCAGTAATAAGGAAGAGGTACTACCCCCAGTTCTAAACCCGAAATGGCAGTTACTAAGCATCATATTTGTGTTCAAATGCTCTAGAATTTGATTTTTTTAAATAATTTCAAATATTTTAGATAAACCAGGTAAAACACTGATTGGTCGGTAATCTCCAATGCCCCTACCTGTGCCCTTTTTCCCTATAGGAACAATTCTAGCTGTTTTCCAAATACTTGGATAGGAAGAAGTCATTATAATCGTATTAAAAACATGGAGGAGTAAATTTTCTATGTGAGGGATCTTTGGTCTTTATTCATTTTCGTATTATAAATTAAATTACAATAAATCTTAAAGCTAAGAGCACTAGCAATAATGGCTTTCGGCTTATTAATTACCAAGTAGGTGTGTTATTAAAAGAAGTAGATTATTTACATATGTAGGTATTAAGATATTTAAACTAGGGATTTTAAAATTAGATTTGGTTATGCAAAGAATGCTTTTTTAAAAATTCAAAGACTTTGTTAATGTATGTGGGTTGAAGGTGTACTAATTTTTAAGCTAGTTCTGAAGCCTCATTGCATGTGAAACAAATGTAAATGGGAATTCACGGTTGCTTTATCTCATTTTTAATCTTTATTATTTGCTGTTGTACCTATAAAAAAATAAATTTATTTTTATAATTTTGGTTTAAAGCAGCATCAAATACCGAACGGCTATCTGTGCAGATAGCTTTAAGGCTTCAATTATTGCTATGGCTTCAGCTGTATTGCTATTTTTGGTATTTAGGATAACGTTTCCGTTTTTTGCATACATACTTCCACATTTATCAGTTATGGCTAAACCTACATGGTTCGTAGTCTTTGATCAGTCTGTGAAAATGAAGTGCCCGTCATTATAGCTGTATTCGCTGGCCATTTCTTTGGTCGTAATACTAATAACTACTAATATTAAATAAATTTTACATACGTTACGTTATTAGTGATTTTTTCAGTAGATCTTGACATTCATCTTTACCAATTTCATGCATATTACAATCAAAGACCTGAGAAAATGTTTCCAATAAAATATTACCTGCCTCTGTGCATGTAACTTTTCTCTGAAGTTCTTCTGTTAAAGAAGTTACTCCTTTACCTTCAATGCCACAAGGTACAATGTGTTTAAACCATGTCAAATCCGTACAACAGTTAAAACCTATACCATGTGTTGTTATATAACGTGAACCATGAACTCCTATGGCACATATTTTTCGATCATTTACCCATATACCAGTATCCTGTGTAGTTGTGGCATTATTTATGCCCATACTTTTACAGCTCTTTATAACCATTTGTTCTAGATTGGTAACAAACCACCGCATACTGGGTTTAAATTGTTTTAAGTGTAACAAGGGATAAGCCACCAACTGACCAGGGCCGTGAAAGGTTATTAAGCCTCCACGATTGGTGTGGTAAAATTCTGCTCCCAATTTTCGTAATTTAAGTTCATCTTGTTTGCAATAGTTTTTATTACGTATACCTATAGTGTAAACAGGAAAGAACTCTTGCAGGACCAGAAAATTGTGAAATTTCTGGAAAGGTTCATTGGCTTGTTGAGTTAATAGCTTTTGTAATTGCAAACCGTTTTGATATGAAATTAGACCAGGTCTTATAACTGAGATTAAAGGCTTTAATTTTGACATTATTTCTTAATTAATTAAATTTAATAAAACTTGGAAAAATAAAAATTTTAATTTTTTAAGTACTGTATTGAAATTAACTTTCTCACATCTGACGAGTACTGTATAAAACTAACAATTATTAAAAATTAAGTGCAGCCAACTTCAAGTAGCAAATTTTTTGACATTTCTTATTATTATTTTCGGTACAAAGTGGCGTTTTTCAAGCAAAAGTATTTTTTTTCTACAATAAATCATTAAATTTAATTATTCAACTTTATAAAAATTTGTTGAGGAAATTGTAAAGCAATTATAATATTTTACGTAAATACATACATAGTTAACTCTTAAAGAAATGCTTAAAAGAACATAGAGAAAAAAAGTTTAATAAAAAAAGAAAACTTCTAAAGCAAAAAACTTCTGTATTAAGAAGAATACATGCGAAGGAAAAAGGCTATAAAAATATATTTGGCCATCAAATTTAGATCGAAACCACGTATACGGAACTTGTAATGTCAACCCCATCATCACAAAATGATGAACAAACTGGAAGAGAATTTCTTAGACATGGGATAAATACAAATATACACTCTCCTTCACAGTTGCAGCAACAGTTACCACAGCAGCAGCAACATCAACTGCCTTTGCACCAACAGTCGTTTATTAATACCAATATAGCAGCATTACAACAACAGACAACGATTATACAACAGCCAGCACCACTAACTGTTCCAGCAGCAACAGCTAGAAATACCCAACCAGCATCTGCTTTACAAGCACCACCACCTGCCACACAATTTGTGCATTGGTCAAATCCTTTAATAGGTGGTCCAGCTGCACCCCAACAGCAGCATTTTAACGATTTTTTGTTTAATATACAAGCTCAGGCTGCATACGCCGCTGCTGCTGCAACAGTGCCAGCCACACAATTACCATCAGCGGCTAGCCAGCAAGAAACTTATTCGGTTTTACGGGTTGGAAATGGTAACTTTTTGAAAATTTATCATTGTCCAGAAAATGCTATGGGTCTCTTACCAGGAGAAACTTCTTTTAATCCTATACCACCATATAATCAGCAACAAGCTGCTACATTTCACCATGTAAACCAACAAGGTAATACAGCCGGTCAACCTTCTCCACAACAATCTCAAAGCCAATTAAACGGCTCAAACAATTCAGCAACACCCCAAGTTTTTAATAGTTACGAGCTATTTTCAAGCAATACCTTTACCCAACTGCCAACAGCGGAAATGCCACCACTTCTTTTGCTGGGACCCACTGCGAAACCACTTTCAATGACAAAAACGGAAGAGCTAAACAATGGTGAGCAACCAAACAATATTGAACCTACAAACTTGATTGTACATAATTTGGCCAATAAAAATAACAATAATTGGACTGGTGGTAATCATCCAGCTGTAAATTCTTTATATGTACAGCAACAATTTAAAAAATGTGCTAGTAATCAGGAGCAAATTGAGGATCCCCCACAAAATCTAGCTTCACCAGAAGTATCATTAACTAATAACAAAAGCGACGACGATAATTTAGAGAAGACTTCCAATGCCCATATTGTTATACAACAACAGCCACAATTACAACACAATCCCTCCATATCCAGAGAGAATATACAACAAGCTCATAATTGCTCTGCTTCAACTGAACTACCAACCCCAAGCTTTAAAACTCAGATTGCACGGCAGGAGGCACCCAAAAAACGCATTGTGGCCGAAGTAAAACCTATGCGTATGACTTACTCAGATGTTTTAAGTAAATTCAATAACCAAACACAAAATTGCCAACTAAATAATCTCAATAATGTATCAACTACAACACCATCCACAGCCACGAATTCAGTCAACCAACAACGTAATCAACAAAAACCCTTAAAAAGCGATTCCAACAATGCAAATAATCCCTCAAATGGCTTACGTCGTATGACAGATGATACTAATAACACGAGCATACGATCATCATTTAAGAAATCACCAACACATGAAAATAAAGAAAACCAACAACAACAAATGGTAACTAATAAATTGAATAATAGTCAAAAACGTTCTACGTCTACAGTTATAAATACTAATAACAACAACACTTATACCTTAAATAACAACAATATTGGTCCTTCAACAAATAAATCAGCGACAACTATGCAAAAGAATTTAAATAATAATTTCAAAAACAACACTTTTAGTATTAATAATAACAACAATAATAATGGAAACAACATTGATAACCAACAGCTGAAAAAACAGCGTTCGAATAAAAATTCCGACATTCAAAATAATGGAGGTAAGTGTACTTTTTAATTTTTTTACTGCTTTAGTAAAAAAAATATTCTGTTTTATTTGACATTTTCTAATATAATGATCGTATATTTTTATTTAAAACCTAGGTTTTTTTATAAAAAACAAAATTGAAATACCTATTTATTTATTTAATTACTAGCATTTAACCCGCTACATCGTTAGCGTCTCCTTTTCTTTTGTGGACATATTTTTACGCCAAAGTTTATGTTTCAAGGTTTTAACCCGCTACTTTGTAATAGGTACGATTTTCACCCCTAAACCTTCGAATTTCGAAAATATACCAAATTTTTATTTGTATTTTTTAGATACGTTACGAATGTGATATTTTTTTATTCCAAAGTTTATTGGTTTAATAGATAGATTGGGTGGCAAAAAAGTTTTAAAATACAGGTTTTACCCGTTTACTCCCCAAAAGGGTCGAATTTCAAAAAAGTACCAGACACCTATCCGCTTATTTTTTTGATGAACATGAGGTTAGGTAATTTACCCGTTTTTAGCTTTTTTAACCTCTAAACATAAACATTTTCAAAACTCCCATCCTAGGGAATCGATTTTGCGGGAGGCCAACCTCCCGGTCAAATTTCAACATTTTAGCTTCAGGCGTTTAGGACGTGCGTAACGTTACAATTTTATATATATAGATAGGTAGATGAAGAAAAATGTTTTGAAACAAAAATAACAGAATTAGGTATAGATGGCATAGCAAAAAAATTTTAAAATATAGGTGTAAGGGCTGGGGTCTGAAAAGCCGCAGAATGGCTAGGTAGATTCCGTACCAAGGTCCGTGTAGTAAACAAATGTTGCAAATAAAACTAGTGGGTCTATTTGTTTATATTATTTAATATTTATTATTTATAATTAAACACTAGAGTCTGTGGTGGTTGTTCTCCGTTCCGTGGTTTCTTTTAGAGTAGTTAATTGTCTGCGCAAAAAATATATAAGACCGGCTGCGCATACACAAAGTGGTGGCAGCGAAAAATATGAGCAAATTAACAGAGAACAAAGAGTATAAAAAACAACCACCAAAAACACTACAGCCCGGGTGATTCTAACACGGGCAGTAAATAAATGTGAGGTTCACCTGAACATGCCGGCCCCCTTGCGGTTACGCAAAACCTCAAAGGAGCGACCATAACGTTAAGTTAACAAAATTTTGAAAATTTTTAGAGTATTTTGAAGTTACTAAATACAAAAGTACAATAGGGGGAAAAATTCATTAATTTCGTTAGAACTAAGACAAGTTAATCCATTGTAATATAAATCAATAATAATATGTGTATAAAATAATATAATTAAATTTTTTGAAAGATTATAAAATATTATAATGAGGATAAAAATAGTAGTACAATTTGACTTCATTCGATATAATTATACCAAAGTAAATAATATAAATTCAAGACAATTCATTAGAGACAATATACGAGTAAATAACAGTCCTTTAGGACTAAGATCAGTGACTTATTATATATTTAATTTATAAACTAATTTTTCCAATCAATACCCAACCTAGCCGGGTATCTTGAGCCAGGGGGGTCGTAAGTGTTGATGGATGAAGTGTTGATTTAACCAGTTCAGGGTATACGTCTGCACCAAGAATGATGTTGATGTCACAAGCTTTGAAAAAGTCAGGGTCAGCCAGATGTAAATTGTTGTATTCGTTCGCCAGTTTTTTATCCAAATCTTTTGGACGCAGAGTCTGAGGCAAGTCCTTTGTGACTAAAGCTGTTAGCTGAAAAGTTGGGTCATCTGTGAAATGTGGTTTAAAGGTGAGATTACAAGTGCGCCGTGAGTTAAATCTATTAACTGGAAAATTATATCTTGTAGTAAGGAATTCGGCAATCAAGCTACTTTCTGACGAGGGGTTAAGGATGCCACGAATGTTACCCCATGCATTACCCAATTTAACCTTGATAATTACGGTAGGTCGTAGGATGCAAAATTGTGATATATTGACCCCACGGTCAATACGGCTGTGAACATTACTCCTACGTTGGGAGGTAGAGTTGTGGTGAAGAAGGGTATGGTGCTTTTGGGAACACTTATGACACCTTTCCAGGCTACGGCATCTTGGTGATAAATGACTGTGCGCCAGACAATTCTCACAGTATTTATATTTCTTCACTGCTAATTCTTGCGCCAACGTTTAAGTTGGTAAACTTACGGCATGTGCGTAGAGGGTGATCCATCTTACACAATTTGCAATCAGGCTGATGATGGGCATCTCGACTTCTGGCTAATTGAATTACATTCATAGGTGACGAATTTCTTGTTCGATGATGGTGTGAGGACATATGGCTGTAAAGAGTTGGATATTTATTAGTTTGATTTGTCGGCTGATGGGGGGAGAAGAACTAATTTAACAATGGGTCTGGTTATAACGCCCGAAGCAGTACGGACTTCGGCTACTCTAACATTATTATCTTGCCCAAGAAAAACCTTTTCTATGCGGCCAAGCCGCCACTTGTTGGGGGGGAAATTGTCTTTTTTGATAACGACAAGGTCGCCTACGGCAAAATTTTTGTGGGGGTATTTCCATTTGTTACGTTTATGTAACTCCTTTAGGTACTCATCTTTCCATCTACAAGCAAAGTGATGATAAAGTACGTTTAGCTTTTGCCATCGGTTTACGTAGCTGATCGATTGGTCAGAGTAATTAGGTTCCGGGGGTGAGAGTAATGGGGTGCCAATAAGAAAATGGCCTGGTGTAAGCGCACAGAGGTCGTTTGGGTTGCCGCTCATTGGGACTAAGGGTCTTGAGTTAAGACAAGCTTCAATACGAGAAAGCATGGTCGCAAATTCCTCGAAAGTAAAAGTTTGGGCATTGCTGAGTTTTTTCAAATGGGACTTAAAACTTTTTACTCCCGCTTCCCAGAGTCCACCCATATGCGGAGCGCCCGGGGGGTTAAAATGCCATTCGATAAGTTGAAACGAGTGTTGAGACAGGAGTGCAGTTTTAACCTGAGTAAGAAAATTTTCCTGATGTTTGCTGAACAAATTTGATGCGCCTTTAAAGGCTGTTCCATTATCAGAGTATAATGCCTTGGGCGTTCCTCGTCGGGAGAAGAAACGCGCGAATGCTGCTAAAAATGCTGGGGTTGATATTTCGCTTGTAGCTTCTAGGTGGATTGCTTTAGTGGCAAAACAAACAAATACTAGAACGTATCCCTTGGTGATTTTGCAGCCACGACCTACGAATGTTTTAATATCGAAAGGTCCCGCAAAATCTAGGCCAGTATGAATGAAGGGTCGGGAGAGCAACGTCCTTTCGGGAGGTAGCGATGCCATAAGCTGTTGACTTTGGACTCGTCTATACAAAGCACATTTTTTGCAGTGAAAAATTATTGTTTTGATTAAGTTTTTTAGCTTAGGAACCCAGAACTCTAACCTAGTTAAACGTATTAGAAGGGAATTCCCACCATGTAATGTAAGTTTGTGCAATAGTTCCAAATATAAACGGGTAAAACGACCTGAGTAGGGTAACATTTTCGGAAAGCGCTCATCGTATGACAGTATTAAATTTAATGATAATCTGCCGTTGGCTCGCATTATACCATCAGAGTCTAAGAAGGGGTTAAATGATAGTAATGGGCTTTTAGGGGGTATAATTTGGTTTTTCGAGAGTAATTTGTATTCGGGGAAATGTGCTATCTGGCAGCAAATAATTAAGCGTGTTTTTATGTGTCTTATTTCCGATTGCTGAATAGTAAGTGAGGGATAATGATAGGCGGATTTTAAAGTTGGATGAGTTGCTTTATAAAAGCGATATATATATGAAAATACGCGCAAAGCTCGGGGGAGATCAGAAAATCGATTTAGCATATCTTCAGACAATTTATTCAAATGAGTTTTTACGGGCCTTATTTCCTCGTTGGTATCTACGATGGGAGACGTTGAAGGCCATTCACATTTCGGGAGGCGTAACCAGGCCGGACCCTTCCACCACAAATCGTTCGATATAAGTTCTTTTGCAGTTAGGTCACGAGATCCTAAGTCGGCTGGGTTCTCCTTTGAATTGACATGATTCCATTTTTCGTTTCCAACTTTGTCAATGATAGATGTAATACGGTTAGCTACGAATGTTGTCCAGTGAGAGGGGTGCCTTTGTAGCCAAGCTAGGACGATCGTTGAGTCCGTCCAAAAATAGGTTTCGCAGTGACTAAGGGCTACCTGAGAGCGAAAAGATGAAGTTAGTTTAGCTAGTAGTTCAGCACCACACAGCTCTTTTCGGGGGAGCGTAACGAATTTGACAGGGGCTACTTTAGTTTTTGCAAGAAGCAAATGTGTAGATATAGTTCCATTTTCGCTTATAGTTCGAAGATATAAGGTTGCCGCGTATGCTCTTTCTGAGGCATCGCAAAAGCCATGTAATTCAGCATTGTACGTGGGGTGATAAGAAACAAATCGGGGAATCTTGATATGTTCGATGTTAGGGTAATCATTTAAAAACGCAAGCCAGCTGTGCATGGTTTCGGGCTTAAGGGTGTCATCCCAATCAATACAGTCTTTCCAGATCTGTTGCATGATCATTTTTGCTACAACGACTTTTGGAGCTAGCCATCCAGCTGGGTCAAACAATCTAGCTTCACGTTTTGTGATATGATCACGGGGAGGCTGTTTAATGGGGTTAAAAAAGAAATAGTCAACACCTGCATTCCAACGAAGTCCCAGGGTTTTGGTAGTAGTAGTATCTTTGAGCTCTAAGACGTCAGACGTGAGCAGGTGATCGGGGCTTAAATCTTTTAAAAGACAGTTATCGTTGGCAATCCACTTCCGCAGAGAAAAACCCGCTGAGTTTAAAATCATTATGAGATCATTTCTAACTTTGATAGCCAGGGATAAATCGTGGGAGCCTGCCAGCACGTCATCTACGTACATGTTGTTTTTTAGTATACTTGAAACTTCGGGGTACTGATGATGGCAGTGTTCGGCAAGTTCTACTAGAGTTCTAAGCGCTAAGTATGGCGCACAGTTGACGCCAAAAGTGACTGTCTGGAGCTCAAAGTCTTGAGGCTCTTTATCGGGTGAATTACGAAAAATAATTCGCTGGTAGGGGGTATGATGTGGGTGAACCAGAATTTGGCGATACATTTTTTCAATATCGGCATTGAAAACGTATTTGAACAGCCGCCAGCGGGTGATAAGTACGGTTAAATCCTTTTGTAAGACTGGTCCTGGGTATAATACGTCATTAAGACTTAATCCATTTGATGTTGAGCTTGAAGCGTTGAAGACAACGCGCAGCTTTGTGGTAGTACTATCGGGTTTAAGCACAGAGTGATGGGGTAAATAATAAGATAATTTAGGGGTTTCAACTGAATTCGGGGTAATCATTCTCATATGATTGAGGGTTAAATATTCTGTGATGACTTTATCATAGTCATTTTTAGACTGAGGGGTTTTAAGCAATTTGGCCTCATTTCGTAGAAACTGAGCCAATGCGATGTTACGAGAATGGCCAAGTGTTAAACATTTTGGAAACTCAGGCTTGAAGGTTAGGGAAACAACAAACCGCCCTGTATCATCTCTGTAGGTCGTTTCTTTATATAGACGTTCGCAAAAGAGATCCTCCGGGGACAAAGGTTTCTCTTCCTTAATTTCTTCAAGCTCCCAGAACTTGGTCATTTGGTTATTTAAATCTAGCGCGCTAAAAAATGATGACACTGATCTTGATGTGGGTGTAGGGGATTGTAATCTGCCGGTGATTATCCATCCAAAAATAGTACGTTGAGCGATAAGCGACTTATTAGGATTCCAGCGGACACCATTTCTTATAATGTTCGGATATATATCACAGCCTATTAAAAGGTCTACATTTGAGGTTTGACATGAATATCTATCGGCTAGATAAAGATCAGCAAACTTGGCATCTGTTAGCGATGACTTATTGAAGTACGGCAGATCTCCAGTAAGTTTGTTTACGACATACGCATCTGTGGATATTTCGAAGAGCCTTTCTATAGGCGAACTGATTTTAATGGGGCAGATTTTGGTGGCAGTGGCAGTAAGTGAACCACCTAGACCCGTAACATTTATTTTGGACGAATGTGTGGGTAAAGAAAGGGCTGCTTGAAGCTTCTTATAGATAAAAGTCGCTTCAGAGGCAGAATCAATAAGGGCTCTTACAGTGCGACGTACATCTCCGATACAAATATCAACCAAGGCTGTGCCTAGAACAATTGAATTAGGGGTAGTGGACTGTATTTGGGTCGAGTATGATTGACGCGATCTTGCTGCAGCAGCAGCTGAAGTAGAGGGGATATTATCGGGGTTAGTATATGATGCTGAGGGGTGCGTCTCGTAAACATAGCTCGATGGGGTATGGTCAATTTGTCTAGCACTTGTCTGCGGTGGACTGGTTGAATTCTCAGAGCGATGTAAGAGGGAGTGATGTTTTTGTTTACAAATCGTACAACTATACTGACTTTTACACGCCTTATAATCGTGTGATGTCGCCAGGCAATTGGTACATCTTTTCTGTTTCTTTGTTACAGAAAAACGGTCTTCGACGGACATTGACAAGAAAACAGGACAAAGTTTTAAGGGATGTGAGTCCTGACACAGAGAGCATTTCTTAACCTTATTGGGGGAAACTTTGGTTTGAAAACTATTGATCTTTTTATGATTGTTTGGATTTTGTTTGACAGCATTGAATTTTTTTGAATTGTGTTGAGAATCTACTGAAGTAGCACGAATATCAGCAAAACCTTCTAGGGATTGATATCTACAGGTAAGGAACCTGTCCATCTCCTCCCAAGCTGGCAACGCTTTGCTTGTTCCCAATTGTTGTTGCCATAAATGCAAACTTATATCGGGTAAACATTTTGAGCAAATAAAAACGAATATGACATCCCAAGTGCTTGTGTCTATTTTAAGAAGTGCTAGATTTTTAATGCAATCGTTAATTGACCTTTGAAGTTGTTTTATGTTGGGTCCTGATTCTCTCGTAATTTGGTTATTCGATAAGCTGAAAAGGGTCTTCAATTGCGCATGAACAAGGACACGGGTATTCTCATATCGGTCGATAAGATTCTTCCAAGCCATCTCAAACCCATTATTAGTTAAAGGACAGTTCTTTAAGATCTCATGGGGTTCTCCCTCAGTCTTTTTCAATAAGTGAAATAATTTTTCAACAGGAGAAAGCCGGGGATTATTGATGTATAAGGCTGTAAACATGTCCCGAAAAGATGGCCAGGCGACATAATCGCCATAAAAAGTTTGTGTGTCACAGGGGGGGAGCGAGATGTTTGGTTGAGTATCACTTGGCGCTGAAGACGCAGCCGGCTGAGATGCATCGTTACGTATAGAATCAACAACTTCGTTGACCTTGGACAAAGCTCTCACGTGAGAGTCGAAAGTTTTATAAAATCTTTGCTTTAGAGTTTGCACATCAATACCTTTATCAAGCGTGTCAAATTCTAGCAAAATCTTATCATAGGCTGCTCTAAATTGGTTCCAATGATAAAGAATTTCATCTTTATGAATCTCCAATGTGTGCACCGTATGGTTAGCAGAGGGTATATTTGCAAAAAAAGCTTCAAATTCGACGACATTATCAGACGCCTTGATAAATGTATTTAATAGGGACATGGTGTGAGTTTATTGTTAGGGTCACTCAGTATGTTTATGGATTAAACTTAATTATTACTGGTGTCCGAAAAGCTTTCAATTTAACGGGTATTAAAAAATGTATAAAAAGTTTTAAAAAATTTTCCCAAACAACATAAATTGTTTCCCAAAAATATTTAATAAACGAATAAAAATTCAGATAAAGTTATTTAATTTTATTTAATTTTTCTATAATTTTAATTTTTATTTTGTTTAAAAATTTATTAAATTCACCGGGTTAGAATTATAAAACTCAAAAATAATGGGGTTAATACAAAATGTTAGTTTAAATTTGACTAACAATTTCTTTCGGGTGGAATTCTCTTAATGGGTCGTATTTTATTCTCTTTATTTAATAGCAGCGATTATCTTTATTTAAAAATTAAATGTGTGTTTAATTGAAATCTCTTTCTCTTTTTTTTTATAACAGTTGCTAGAGTTAAAATATTAAAGTGCAATGCGTAAAGCTTATGAGTGATTCTGTTGTGGGATTCCAACTTTTCGTTGTGTTGTTTTTGTTTGCTTCTTAAACAAACGCACTCTTGTATAACAGCTACCACCAAAAATTATTATACACACAAAAATTATTGTGTGGATTTCTATGCGTTTAGCAAGCGGATCTTAATTTTTTGCACTACTTGTAACGGTTTGTAATTTTTTGTTGTTGCTTGTTTTTTCAAGGCGACAGCAACAAAAAACAAATTATTATAGGTACACACAAAATATATTGTTTTCACGCCGCTTATTACTTGGTTTGTTGTTGTTGTTGTGCAACACACTGTGGATATGTATGTACATACGTACATCAACCAAAGAAATTGTTCAACACACAAAATAATGTTATTTTTTTTACGGAGATTTTTAACAAGAGTAGGGGGGTTTGTAACACAATGTTAATAAACGTATTTGTACTTACGTTTTTACCGGGGTATACTTATAAAGTCCAATTGGGGGGGATGTTGAATCACACTATCTTCCTTAGCTTCCAGAATAAAATCCGGTTCGTTTGGACCAAAAAATGTAAGGGCTGGGGTCTGAAAAGCCGCAGAATGGCTAGGTAGATTCCGTACCAAGGTCCGTGTAGTAAACAAATGTTGCAAATAAAACTAGTGGGTCTATTTGTTTATATTATTTAATATTTATTATTTATAATTAAACACTAGAGTCTGTGGTGGTTGTTCTCCGTTCCGTGGTTTCTTTTAGAGTAGTTAATTGTCTGCGCAAAAAATATATAAGACCGGCTGCGCATACACAAAGTGGTGGCAGCGAAAAATATGAGCAAATTAACAGAGAACAAAGAGTATAAAAAACAACCACCAAAAACACTACAGCCCGGGTGATTCTAACACGGGCAGTAAATAAATGTGAGGTTCACCTGAACATATAGGTTTTACCCGTTTACTCCCCAATAAGGCCGAATTTCAAAAACGTACCAGGCACCTGTCCGCTTTAACAATTATTTCTATGTTAATGGGTTTAAAAGATAGATGGGGTGACAAAAAAGTACCAAAATACAGATTTTACCCGTTTACTCCCTATTTTCCCTTTTTGGTACTTTTTTCTCCCCATTGAAGCATAAAAAATTTAAATATTGTAGTGGGAGCCCATAATTTAATACGAATATGTTAATAAATAAAAAAAATGTTTTATAAAAAAAGTACCAAAAATAGTTACGCTTTTTACCCCTTAAACGTCCGAATTTCGAAAAAGTACCAAATTCGTATTTGGCTTTTTTAGATAAGTTTCAAATGTGATATAACCCTTATTTCTATGTTTATGGGTTTAAAAGATAGAAGGGGTGACAAAAAAGTACGAAAATGCAGGTTTTACCCGTTTACTCCGTTAAAGGTCTGAATTTCCAAAAAGTACCAGACACCTGTCCGCTTATTTTTCTAAAGAACAACGATTAGTATTACATTTATTTTGCATCTCTATTAGTTTTGGAGATATAAGGTTACCGAATTTTCCCGTTTTTACCTTTTTTAACCCCTAAGCATTCTAATTTCGAAAAATCCCGTCTTAGTGGATCGATTTGGAGAGTGACCAATCGCTAGTCCAAATTTCAAGTTTCTAGGGTCAGCGGTTTGGGCTGGGTGATGATGAATGAGTCAGTCAGTCAGTCACTCACGCAACTCTTTTATATATATAGATTTTCAATATTTCTTGGGGTTGTTCACAAAAGGGAGATTATCAGGTTATATAGTTATACTAACAGCAACAAAATACTATATTTAAAAAAATTAAAATAAATGTGTTTTGTGGTTGTGAATATAACTAAATAACCATATATATATATATTATGTCCTGTGGTTCCTATAAGGAACAAAGGGCCACAACGAACTCTTTCCATTCGGTTCTGTTTGATGCTAGGTGTTTGATTTCCCTCCAGCTTAGCCCACTTTGGATTACTTCAGCATCGAGTTGACGTCTCCGCCAACTCTTCGTGTATTTCCATGGGGATTCCAGTCAATAGCAGTTTTAGTAGGGTCGCCTTGTGGTCTACGGAGCGTGTGACCAATCCAGCGCCATTTTCGCTTAAGGATCTCGATGTTGATTGGACTTTGATTTGTTTGTGACCATAGTTGAATGTTTGATATGGTGCTTGGCCAGAATATCTTAAGGATCCTTCGTAGACAGCGGTTAACAAACACCTGTATGACATTTATTTCACGTGATGTTGTGTTCCATGACTCACAACCGTAAAGGAGCACTGATTTGACGCACGAATTGAATATGCTGATCTTAGTGTGCTTTGAAATAACAGTAGATTTCCATACAGGGCGGAGCATACCGAATGCCAGATTGGCCTTTGACATTCTATAGGCGACGTCATTGCTGCAGCCGCCAGTATGAGTTAAAATGCTACCAAGATAGCAAAACGACCTTACTTCCTCTAGTTCAACATCCTGTATTTTAAATCTGCTGTTATTAAAGGTGTTGCAGCGCATTACCTAACTCTTTTTAATATTTATTTTTAGACCAGCTTTTGCAGCTTCGGTTTCGATGGACTTAAGTTTAGCTGACATATGCCGATAGCTGTGAGACAGAAGACAAATATCATCTGCGTACTCCAGACTCTCGAGTTGTTGAGTGAGTCCCCAACGTATACCTCTGCTGTCCTGAGTAGCATTGCGCACTATGACGTCTAGGACGATGTTAAAGAGAAGAGGGGATAGTATACATCCCTGGCGCACTCCGGTTACAACGTTAAAACTGTTGCTTAGTGCGTTGTCATGGACAACACGACATCTAACATCCTTATACAGAGCTTGAATAAGCATGATAATCTTTGGTGGAACACCTTTACACGCGAGAGCACTTCATATCGCACCGTGGCTCAGGGTGCCGAATGCTTTCTCAAAATCTATAAAGATCATGTACAGGGGGGACTGCCACTCGGCGGACTGCTCAATAATTATTCGCAAAGTGTTTATATGGTCCACACAAGACTTTTGTGAACGAAAGCCAGCCTGCTCAGGCCTGATATCATCCATTACAGCATCTGATATTCTTTTGTTGATAATATGCGCTATAATCTTGTTTACTGCACTAAGAATTGTGATACCTCTCCAGTTCCTGCAATCGGTAAGGTTGCCTTTCTTTGGTAGGTTGACAATGATACCTTCTTTAAGCTTTGAGTCGAGTTCGAGTGTGAGCCAAAAGTTCTCGATGAGGGGTAGCAGAATGTTCGCTGTTAGTTGTGGATCAGCTTTAAGCATTTCAGGGGCTATATTATCGGCACCGGGGGCCTTGTTTGCCTTCAAAGCATTAATAGCGTTTAAAACTTCTGAAATGTCAGGGCATTCAGTTGAGATGTCTTGCCTGACTGTGTGGGTTGCGCATGAGCAGATGTTCGAAAGGTTGGATGGAGCGTTTGAAAGCATTGAAGAATAATGACGTCTCCATATTTCCAATTTTTCATTTTTGGATGTTGATAGTACTCCCTCACTGTTCATTAGTGGTTTTGTGTTAAGGAAATTTTTACCTGTGAGTTTTTTGGTGATTGCGTAAAGATCCTTGGGCCTATGCTCTTCAGATGCTTTTTGGGCATTACACGCAAGTTCCTCGTGCCATCTTCTCTTGTCATTTCTAGCACTCCGTTTCACTAGCAAATCGTGACGCCTGTAGGCTTCACCTAACGTTATCTTTTCACCGCGTGTTCTAGCTATATTTAAACATAAAACATATTTATTTATTTATTTAATCAATGTTACACACAAACCGAGCCCAAAGGGCCATATATGGTTAAAATATACAGCTCAAAACATTCTACTCAATAAACAATATGAACAACAATAAGCATGAATAAAAAAAAAATAACTTAAAAATATAACAATTACATTTTTTTTTTTTTTTTTTTTTTTTTTTTTTTTTTTTTGAAATAATCTTAATATAAGAAATGGCTTAAAATTAAAATTAAAAATTAGGGTACCGTAAAGAAATATAAACAATCTCAACACATTAGTGGCCCAAGCCACAATAAAAAAATTCATTGAAAGAGGCTTACAACTCATTCTGCTGAACGTGCCTCAACAATTTACGTTTATAAGTAGAACTAGAAAACTCAAAGGACTTTAGAGTTCTTGGTAATTTATTGAAAATTCGTGCAACCCTTACATGAAATGATCTCTCCACTAGAGAAGTTAACTTAGAAATCAAAATTTGCCAATTGCGTCTAGAACAACTAAATGAAAAAAATGAAATCATATATTCAATAGTTCCCCTCTTAAACATATTGTAAAAGAAAAGCAAAAGCCTAACTTTCACATAATTATAAAATGAACAGCCCAGAAACTTTGAAACATAATAAGATACATGATTTCGAAGTCTTAAGCAAAATAGATATCGTATAACTCTATTGAATAGCACCAAAAGTTTCTTCATATGACACCCAAGTGTACCAGTATAAACTTCAATACCATATAAAAATATAGGCATAACCAATGAATGAACAATCATAACTTTGATATGCATTGGCAAGCATAAGTTGACGTTATATAGCCTACGTAATGAGTAATTCACTCTAGAAGTAACAAAATTAATATGTCTTTCAAAATTTAATTTATTATCTAACCACAGTCCAAGACAGTACATTTGGTCCACAAATTCAATTTTTGTACCATGAATATCAATTAATAAGTTTGGAACAGAAGAGCCAAAAAACATAGCCTTTGTTTTAAGAGCATTAATATAAAGTCGATTACGCACCATCCAGTTTGATAAATTGGAAATGCAAAAATTTATCATTTCTTGCAAAACATCCTCAAACTGTCTCTCACCACTGAATAAAAACATTAAATCATCTGCATAAGCAAATGGTATACATGACGTAATATTAAAATCCGCGAAAATATCATTGATATACATATTAAAAAGTAGAGGACCAAGGACTGAGCCTTGAGGCACCCCACTTTTGACCGGTAAGGCACTCGAAAACCTCCTTCCAATGGAAACGTATTGAAATCTATCATTGAGATAAGACGAAATGAGTTTGCATGCCGTATACGAAAGTCCAAATTTATGAACCAGCTTGGTCAATAAAATTTTATGATTTACCTTGTCAAAAGCTTTTGTAAGATCAATAGATAAAAGAACGTTAAGACGTTCTCTACTTAGAGACTGACGAATGGTATCTGTTACTCCTAAGAGAAGTGATGTTGTATTTCTACCACATCTAAATCCATATTGACAATTACTTAATAAAGAATTACCACCAATATGCTCAAGAAGTTGATTTTTTAGCAGAATTTCAACAACCTTCGAAAAAGCTGGCAGTATAGATATAGGACGCAAGTTATCCATATCATCGGACTCACCCTTCTTTTTAATAGGAACTATTTTACCAATTTTCCAACCAGACGGAAATGTAGAAGTGGTAATAATGGTATTGACAAAATGTAAAAAATAATATCCAACATAAGGAAAAACCAGTTTTAAGAATTTGATCGGAATACCATCACATCCAATAGCACTTGTCTTAACAGATTCTACAGCAATAATCAATTCATTGAGGTCAACCGATCGAAATGAAAATCCTTCTACCCCATTGAATTGAATATCATCTGTTAAATCATCCTCCTGATTGGATAAAAAATACTGGTTTAAAGCCTCAACATCGGTTACATCCACCAACGACATGTCATCACTAAAACCATTTAAACGTAATATATTCCAGATCTGCTTGGAAGTTTTCCCATCAAATATTCTCACCTGCGCCCTACGCTTTGCATTACGCATGACAGTTTTGGCATGATTTCTGAAACGACAAAACTTCCTCCAATTAGGACGAGTCTTGTCAGTAAGGTAAAGCTTATATGCAACATCACGAATTGCCAAAGCACTCCTAACCTCATTTGAATTAATCCAAGAATTATCACTAACTTTTTTAAATTGTTTTTTCCTCAAAGGAACAGCATTGTGCATGTCACACAAAAATGCAAATAAAGCTTTCGCTTGTTCATCAACACTAGCAGAATACAGAACGCTATCAAAGATACAAGATGCCGCAATTCTCTCCAAACAAATCATATCAACGTTATTATAGTCATAATATTCAACAAGTTCATTAACTTGATTTATTTGTATATTAAAAGATGCATAAATAAAGGAATGACGCGAAATTCCAGGAATTTGAATTTGACCAGATTGACGGACTGACACTGAGGGAGATATTAAAAAAAAATCAATTAATGAGGTTCTGCCAGATTTAACAAAAAGGTGCGTGGGCAAGGAATTATGATGACAAGTTACATTCAATCTGTTGCACATTAGTCTCAAACGATGGGCGCAGGAAGTGTTAAACATATTATTGTTGAAATCTCCAACAATAATTACATTACTATATTTAACAAAAATTTCCGAAACTTTCCTTTCAAACATTTTCAAATCTTTCTCAGCTCCACGAGGAAAATAAACCACTCCAATAAGAACCTTACGGCCGGAATTATTTATTTCAATAAAAAGAGATTCAACTAAGCCATAGTCATCACCAATGTGCACAATTTTGAAATTCATCCTACTTGACACGTAAAAGCCAACACCACCCCCTCGACGATTAGGGCGATCATTGCGACATAAAACATAGCCCGGAAACCGAACCAAATTTGAAGAAATATCTCTCTTTAACCAGGTTTCCGTTATCCCCACTACATCAAACAACTCATTACCAAGAACATTAATTAACTCCTCCAATTTACTTGATGAACTGCCAAGTTTATAGCTTTGAATATTGATATGCCCCACATTTAAATTGTTGGCATAAAGGCGCAATTGAGATTCCAAATATGAACTATCGCTTACCACGGTACCCAAATTACAATTAAAAATCATCAATAATAGTATACAAAATTACAGTAAAATCTATTATAAATAGGATATTACAATTGCAATAAAAAGAAAAATTTAATTTGACTAAGATCACAGTTTTCTAAAGAATTAATTATAACCTGACAATACTCAGTTAATCATATATGCTAAGCAAAATATTGACGATATATAAAAAAAAATAACAAATAACTCATTGAAAGATACTTAAGGCTGTATTCCAATCTACTTAAAAAAATATATATTGGATATCAGGGAACAAATTGAACTTCATAACATTTCACAGACACTTCTACAGCATAAACCTCAAACAGCATAAGACACACACAGCATAAACCTTCTCCAAAAATATACATTCTTCAGAAGCTGAATGGCATCTTAATCTAATCTAATTCCGCTCCGTCCAACGACTGTCTACAAGGAAGATAATTATCACCACTATTAGAAACACATACCCTCAAGCTCCCAGGACTCGGATTGACTCGATTTGCCTTCCCACCAGTAGGGGCATTATAAACAAGGTTTTCCAAAATATCCACACATTGCTCAGTATTTAAAACTTTTTGAACATTATTTGGGAACAATATCCTCACTTTAGGAATGTCAGTATTTATAAATTTGTACCTTATAATTTGTTTATTTTCTCTTAATTTCATGCATATGCCAATAAGATTCGCAGCTGCGCGCGTAAAATGGTCATGAAGAAGTACTTTTGCATCGGAATTACCACCTTCAATATCCTTCTTTCTCAGAAATTTAAGCCTGGAAAAGCTACCCATAATTTCATCTCGAGTTTGTACAGAATTTAGTCTAACTAAAACTGCATTGCCGCTACTGAAGTACATGATGTGCTGTATATCAGAATTTGATAAAGATACGTTACACAATGAAGAAATTTTAAGAAACATTTCCCTTTGCCTTTACTTCCTTTCTTTCCAAAATTAACTTCCAGGTATCATCCGACATCCACTGTGCTCTTTTGGGGGTCATGTAACCGATATGTTCCCTGGCAGCATCGTTGAAGTTATTATTTATGTTTTGCCACTCTATCACCGGGTGTGCTCGTTGTATAACAAGGCCCCCTTTTAGTTCGTCCACGTAATTGTGACGGATTTGAACGTTTTTCAGTTTGCGTACGTCATATTTTCGATCAGCGTATGGTGGTTTACGGATAGCAGCTACCTTTAGGCGAATATTTCCAATTACAAGATGATGGTCTGTGGAACAGTCTGCACCGCGTTTGGAACGTACGTCCAGAAGAGTCCTGCGCCATGTTTTGCTTATAGCAATATGATCGATTTGATTTTCGGTCACTCTGTCTGGCGATACCCACGTTACTTTGTGGCTAGTTTTGTGGGGAAATATGGTGCCTCCGATCACGAGATTGTTGTTGCTACATATTTCAGTAAAAAGCTCTCCATTTTCCGTCATTCTACCGATGCCATGCTGCCCCATTATGGTTTCTCTTCCAGTGTTGTCTGCTCCAAGTTGTGCGTTGAAATCACCCATGAGTATCACGATATCACCTCGCGGTATTAATGACAGCACTTTGTTCAGGTGACTGTAAAAATTTTCGTTATCCGAAGATTCAGATGTTTCTGTTGGTGCATAGCACTGCACGCAGGTAAGGTTTCTAGCCCTAGTGCGGAATCTGGCTGTGATTATTCTGTCACCATATGGTTTCCAGTTGATCAGTGCACTACGGGCTTCCTTGGATAAGAGTAATCCGACTCCGCTCGACCTTGGCTCGTTCGGCGGTTTACCGGAGTATAAAAAAGTTAGGTTTTCGGAGGTATTGAATTCTCCTGCTTCTGGCCATCTGGTTTCGCACAGTCCTAAAAGTAGCAGGTTGTAGTTGGCAAATTCTCTGCATACTTGGGCCAGTTTAGATGTATCTAGGAGTGTGCGTACGTTCCATGTTCCTATTCGTGTCATTTTTTTCATGCTAAAGGTCGTCATCTTGGGGATCCGTTGGTAATTATTTGTTGTGGTTTCAGTAATCATTGGTGTTTAGGATTGAGTGACTGATTAGGCCTCCCATCCGATCCTAGTGTTGGGGCTGCCAACAACCTCTAGGCAGGTAAAGAACAGTTGAGTTTCAGTGGATAACACCTAATTACCTGAGACGCATCGGTTTTGGAATGCCATTCAGGTTACTCAACTGTGTGCCTTCTCACTTTAGCTGCCGACAGACGGGTGTCTGAAAGACATTACCAGGGGATACTTGGTATAAGACCGGAAGTAGTGAGCTGCTTGAGAATTTCAAACAGAGGAATCGCTTCTCGCCATCCCCAAGTGAATGACAGACAGATAGCTTTCCGCACAAGTGCACCGCTGTAAAAAAACCCCATCCCCCAACCATATAACCTGATAAAAAGCATTCCGTGAACAACCCAATTATATTTTTTTACTTATAGGTAGTATTTTTTAATACTTTAACATAACATTAAATGTTCGTAAATTAAATATTTCTTATAAAAATTATTTTTTTTTTCGAAATACATTTGGCTTAATTTCATTTTTATTAATATTTGGTCTTATATTCTATAGATTTACGGCATTATTCATAAAAAAAACAAAACAGGTTAATAAAAGGTTTATGATACAAATTTTCTATGAAAATTGGTTGATACAAATTTTCTATGAAAATTGGTTAAATAAACCTTTTATAAACCTGTTTTATTTTTTATAAATAAGGGGGTCAATCTTTTGTAGAACAGTGAACTTTGCATTGTGTTGTTACCTGGTGGTTGTAGTCTAAAATCTGCAGCGTTTCTTAAGTTTTATTGTTGAACTTCCCTAACGTATCTGTTCTTCTAAATAATCAGGTGCCTTCCCCATTTTATTCATTTATTTATTTATTTATTATTTCAATACATTGGAAGCCTTAAAGGCCAATTATACATGTATTGTTTGATTAATATCTATGTTATGTATATGTATGACAAAGATTTTGACTATGAACTAGAATTATATTGCGATACAATGTAACTTCAAACTACTTTGCAAAAAAGAAAAATATATAAGTACTACATAAGTAGCTCCCCAACCACACAAACTGTACAAAAATTAAAAAAACCATAAAATTTCCATAAATCCTGTATACCAGAGATCAAATCACGTAAAAAACTAAGAAAGAATAATCATACAGACCTAATCAAAAGCATTTTTTTATAAGTGAGGTAGGAGTATGAAAACAGTCGTAGATTAGTTGGTAAATTGTTCCAAACACGACACAATGAATGTTCATAAATTGAGAGATGTATTCGAGGTATCTCAAGTTGTATATTACGCGTTGAGTGAATAAATGTAAATTCATCGACAAGAAAAATAGGCTGTCTTAATTTCATGATTTTGTAAAAATATAGTAAAAGACGTAAATGTAGAAATTCATGAAATTCGCAACCCAAAAATTCAGGCACAAGCTCAGTCACTCGATCATGATCACGAATACGAACATTAAATACATCACGAACAACTTTTCTAACAATCCTCTCAAGAAGGTTCAAATTACCAGACAATGTTCCGGAAAAAACTTCCAAACAGTAGTTAATTTTAGACATTAGCAAGGCATGAGCCAAGCGATATCTCACATATCTTGGTGTATATGCTTTCAAGACATACAAACAATGTCATAAATATTTTGTTATTTCTTTCTACAGAAATTCACATTGCATTGCTTGAGTCGTTGAAAATTTTAAAACGGTACATGAATTTCTGTTGAAAGCAACAAGAAAAATACAAAATATTTATGACATTGTTTCATTGTATTTCTTTGGCGTTTTGCTGCGTTTTACATGATTAGGGCCTAAGCCATTTGTCTGGATCCATAATATATCTTTCTGAGGTTAATCGATTGCATTTGAGTGTTGTGCGCATAGCCTTATTGTGTAGTTATTGCATTCTTTATATTTGCTGTTCTGAACAGTATGTATATACCAGAGTAGCAGTGTGCCGAGATCTTAAAAATGTTTACAGCTAAACCTGGCATTAGACATGGGCAAAAAATGCTAAAAATAGGTGCGTTCGTTTACCCCAAAATTTGCACGAATTTATTATCATTAAAATGCATTTCATCAAGTACCAAAAACATTCTGTACTGGGTAGTCTAAACAACACATATTTTACAACACTAAGCTTTTTAGCGATCAGCTGTTTGAATTATCCTGCAAGTTTTTGCAATTTTCCGTTCGTTTACTTTTTTGTGCAAGAGCTATTTTTGAGAGTAAAATTTTCATATTGCCCAAAATTTACTCAACTACTGGATTTTACTGGAAAAGTAAACAAACGCACCTAATGATTTAAAAAATAAATAATGCTAAAATTTTTGTTAAAAAATTATTAGCAGTATGAAATTTTATATATAAACAAATGTGTAGATTTTGGTAAAACCTCAGATACATAAAAATATGTAGCACAGGTAGTTGGGACTAAATTTTAAATTTATGGGGCCCGCAAACCTCTGATACATGCAACATTTTAACGATTTTATTTCTATGCTTTACAACATTTTTCAAATAATTTTATTATAGTTATACCCCCATATTTGTTTAACCGATTTGTTTGTAACCGATTATGGCCTTTAAAAAAGGCTAGGTTATAGTATTGTGAGAAATAAAATAAAATAAAATAATAAATCTTTTGTTAATCAAAAATATTTTTTATGAATATGGGGGATAGTTTATAGTTTAAGAAAATTTTAAGTTTGAAAATTATTATGTTTTCAGCAGGAAAAAAATTTAAAATATCGTAGTGAGCAGACGTATTTTAGTTAAATAGAAAATAAAAAAATAATAAAATTTTCATATACCTAAAAAAAATTTTTTTTTTTCTGATTGAGAACTTTTGAAAAATACATAGTTCTAAAATAATGAGTTTGCAATTCAATCAATTGCATGGCGGCTCGCTTACCTTAAAACTGCCTCCGGATAAAAACCAGCATTCTGATAGGAACACTAGTTGTCGACTTTCCAATCAGCTTCAAATACCTACCTTCAAGATACAGCAAGTAATAATGTTCTAGATGTCTCGCTGCCAAGATCTTTTTCTTTAACTTCTATGGAGGAGGATACTTTGGAAAATGAGCTTCAAGAATTCGTCAAAGTAAAAGGTAAAAAAAGAAGATGCAATGACCCAATTCAATTGGATCTCACCACATTTGAAACTCAAAGTGTTAATAATAACAACCGTTTTAAAATTTTGGGTGGAATTGAAATGGACAAAACTAATAATGAGTTTAAAGATGTCCACAAAGAAAAGAAATCGGTGAAACATACGGCCGAAAGTTATTGCCCTCCTATTTTTATTTATAATTTAAATATCAAAAGTCTGGTGGATCAATTAAAAGCCAAAAATGTTGATTTTAAAATTATCAATAAATCAAGATTCAAAAGTAAACTGTATGTGCGAGATCCTCATGTCCACCAAGAAATGATGGCGTTGCTCAAAAAAAAAAACATTGATTCTTACTCATTCACTCCAAAAGCTCTCAAGAAGATAAATATAATTCTTCGGGGCCTTTATTTTAAAACAGATATTGGTGACATTAAGAAAGAACTTATTTGATTATCCCAAATACTGTAGATTAGGTTGTCCCAAAAAAAATAAAAATTTGGATTTTCTCGGAAGATCTTTCCTAATTTGGATACTCATAAGGTAAAGTATTTTTGAGAATTTTATCAGATTTTTCGGAAGTGCTTTAGAGGTCGCGCAAACTGATTTTGTACCAAAAATCTAGCGTTTTTGACTTTTATTGAATTATTATTGAAAATTGCTAAAAAATCGGTATTTTTTCGGCTTCTGAGTAAATATTCTTAAAGAAAATTTTCCGATCTTTAATTTTATGTGCATAAATAATAAGTTTCATCAGGGATTTTCCACATTTTGATACATTATATATCAGTTTTTCGTAAATTTTCAGCAAATATGAAAAAAATGCTTTATAACTTTTAAAGTTTGTATTAAGATTAAAAAAACTAATGATGCAGTTTAAAAGATTATGAAGTTTTAAATAAATTAGCAAAAAAAAATAAATGAATTTTCTCTCACCGTTCTCGAGTTATACCCTTTTAAAGCTTTGTACACATTGTATGAAATGTATAATACTATAAGGTGTGAACTAGGTTTGCATTGCTTTAAACTTTAAATAATTGGATTTAGAAAATGTTTTACAAATAAAATAATAGTTACTTACCAGTCTTACATAACAATAACATATGTAATTATTACAAGAAGTCCCGTCTTTTTAATTAAAATATTTTGTTAATCTGAAGTTTTATTGCTCCGGTAAGTTGAAATTATCATAAAGTAGTCCAAGAAATATTGGGTAATATTTTTTTAAAATAGATATGCCTTTGTCGAATACAAGGAATGTGTGGTGTGTGGGCAAAATGATTGATGACCTTGATACTGCCAAACCGCCGACAAAAAACCAAATACTGCAAAGATTTTTTAAATTGCATTTAGTGGAAAAGTGCACTATTTCCAAAAGCAGTATTTGGTTTTTTGTCGGCGGTTTGGCAGTATCAAGGTCATCAATCATTTTGCCCACACACCACACATTCCTTGTATTCGACAAAGGCATATCTATTTTAAAAAAATATTACCCAATATTTCTTGGACTACTTTATGATAATTTCAACTTACCGGAGCAATAAAACTTCAGATTAACAAAATATTTTAATTAAAAAGACGGGACTTCTTCTAATAATTACATATGTTATTGTTATGTAAGACTGGTAAGTAACTATTATTTTATTTGTAAAACATTTTCTAAATCCAATTATTTAAAGTTTAAAGCAATGCAAACCTAGTTCACACCTTATAGTATTATACATTTCATACAATGTGTACAAAGCTTTAAAAGGGTATAACTCGAGAACGGTGAGAGAAAATTAATTTTTTTTTTTTGCTAATTTATTTAAAACTTCATAATCTTTTAAACTGCATCATTAGTTTTTTTTAGTCTTAATACAAATTTTAAAAGTTATAAAGCATTTTTTTTCATATTTGCTGAAAATTTACGAAAAACTGATATATGTATAATGTATCAAAATGTGGAAAATCCCTGACGAAACTTATTATTTATGCACATAAAATTAAAGATCGGAAAATTTTCTTTAAGAATATTGACTCAGAAGCTGAAGAAATATCTATTTTTTTACCAATTTTCAACCGAAATTAAAAAAAAACCCAAAAAGGTCGATTTTTGGTACAAAATCAATTTGCGCGACCTCTAAACCACCTCCGAAAAATCGGAAAAAAATCTCAAAAATTCTTAGCCTTATGAGTATTCAAATTAAGAATGATCCCCAAAATTTTTTTTTTTAATGGGACACACTACTGTAGATGTGGTTGCAAAATTCCATACTAAGTTTTCAAGAAAATTTGATGTTGACACTGGTTTATTTCTTGTAACTTTGCTGCCCGACAAAAATGCAAATGATTTTACTCACATTAGATATTTGCTTAGTCAATCCGTTTCTTGGGAATCGCCTAAGGCAAACTCTACAGAGGTTCAGTGTTGGCGTTGCCAACAATGGGGGCATTTTTCCAGTAACTGTAACAGGCCTCAAGCTTGTGTTAAGTGTTCTGAAAAACATGGCCTGGGTGAGTGTAAGTTGGTAGCTAATGATAATTCCAAACCCTTTTGCGTTAATTGTAAAAATTTAGTGCATCCAGCAAATTGGCGAGGTTGCCCATACTTTTTGCAATACAGTGAACGTAAAAGAGAATTGGCTGATGTTATTAAGGAAAGAAATTTATTAGCATCACAAAATGTTAATATTAATTCAAGTTTTATTTCACCTAAAAAAACATTTGCTAATTGTTTTAATACTTCTCAAAAAATTATCAAAATGTCTAAGAAACCGCCGTTGGTTGAGGAATTTTTGAAAATTGCTTATGAGTTATGTAAAGAGGAAACAATGTCATTAGAGGATAAAATAAGAAGTTTTATGATAAACTATAAAAATTGCTCTAAGCCACAAGCAAAATCTGATTGTTTGAAGCTCCTTAAGGAGATTGAATCTATTTATGGTAATTAGAAATATGGATATTTTAACTTTTAACGTTCGTTCCCTAGTTAGTTCCAGTAGAAGAATAGATTTAGTTAATACTTTGAAAAGCAATAAGATTGATGTTGCCTTTATACAGGAGACACATCTTAGTCCAACTCATAGAGTTGTTTTGGAAAGTTACTCATTTGTAAAAGATAATAGTTCCGTAGGCGTTGCTATCGCCTTGAAGGAAAAGTACTCTTTTCGTCGTATTACTTTAGATTCTATATTATTCCCAAATCTTTTTATTGAAGTTTTTTTATTTGTTGACGGTTTGCCTAAAAAAATTTTATGTGGTTCCTTATATTTTCCTTGTAATTTAAATTATAATTTAATTAATAATGGCTTATCTACTATCAAGGCAATTTCTTCGCAATATGATGGTGTCATTTTGGGCGGTGATTTTAATGCAAAGCATATTTCTTGGGGTGATATATTGAATAATTGTAATGGTATTGCTTTATTTGATTGGTTGACAGATTATTGCTCAGATTTTGTGAGACTTTCTGACTCTAAACCTTCTTTCCCTAATGGAAACTCATTCCTAGATCAATTTTTAATAAGTACAAATTTGGTTGATACGTTTAATGCTAATTCAGTTAAATCTCTTCCATCTTTTTCGGATCATTTTCCTTTATATTTTCAATTAAAATTCTTGAGCTTTGAATTTTTTTTAAGACAACCACGTATATTTACTTCTTTCAGAAATACTAATTGGGACTCTTTCAAAAGTGAAGCAACTTCAAAAATAAATTTAAATTTTCCACCTCCGAACCTTAACTTATCAAATTTAGAAATTGACAATTTTGTTGAAGAGTTTTCTTCTGTTGTAAATGAAGTAACTGATAATCACTGTGAGAAAATCGAAATCAAAAACAAGCGGATTTTTATCTCGGATAGAATTAAGAATTTATATAAGTTAAAGTTTGCTTGGCAAAAGGAGTTAAGGCGGCTTTTTAGAAGAACTTTAGATAGGACACAGCCAAATTATCTTTTATTATCAAAGCAGATTCATCTGATTAAAATTATTATTAAAGAACAAGTTCAAATTGAACAAGCCGAAATTTTCAAAATTCGTCTTGCGGGTATCAAACCAGGTCCTACTGCATATAAAAAAATTCGCAATATCTTAGGAGTCTCTAAAAAGTCTGCATTTACAAAACTAATAGTAAACGACACAGAGATAACTGAAAATAATCAAAAATTGTTACATCTTCAAAATCATTTTTCTTCAATTTATTCCGGTTTAGTGCCTGATAGGGATGTATCTGATGTTGAAAACACAATAAGACAAAATTTGTCCCAGATACCAAACACTTTGTTAAATTTCAATAATCAATTTCCATCAACGAATGTTCAAAATGATAGTTCATTAACTACCACTGATCAGATTTTGTCAATTTCTAAATCGTTAAATAATAAAAAATCCTTCGGCTTAGACGGTATTTCAAATTTCATCATCAGCAAACTTCCAGCCAAAGCTTTTGATTATTTAGCAATTATTTTCAATAATTGTATCAGCAATGGATACTTTCCAAATTCTTGGAAGATAGCTAAAATTTGCCCAATCCCAAAAAAACATAACAATTTTGAATTAGATAATGTAAGACCAATTTCACTTTTATCCAACGTAGGGAAACTCTTTGAAAAGATAATTCGAGTTAAGATGGATATAAATTTAGATACTTCATATATTCCAAATCATCAGTTTGGGTTTAAAAAATTTCACTCTACTAGTCATGCTTTACTAAAATTTCAAAATGATGTAGTGAATAATTTGAGAAAAAAATATTGTACTATAGCGGTTTCCCTTGATATTGAAAAGGCTTTTGACCATGCTTACCACGATGGCATAATTTTTAAAATGATTAATATTGGCTTCGAACCTCACATTGTTAAGTTAGTTCAAAATTTTTTAAAAAATAGAAAGTTTTGTGTCCAATTACAAAACGAAAATTCTATGTATGGTAATATTTTTTGCGGTGTACCGCAAGGTTCTATTTTGGCTCCTCATTTGTACAACATTTTTATCTATGATTTTCCACATCAATTTCATTGTTCAACTGGTATTCTTTACGCTGATGATTCGCTACTTTACGCTCATGGAACTTCACCAAAGAATACATTGAGTTCTATTTCATCATATTTAAATTCGATTAATAATTTTTATAAATTATGGGGTATAAAGATAAATGCATCTAAAAGTGAAGCCATTTGTTTAAGGAATGCTTCTGGAAAATGCAAATATTTTGTGGTACCTGAGAGCAAGCAGCTTAGTTTGTCCCTTGATGGACAGGATATTCCTTTTGTAGACAATATTAAATGTTTAGGTGTTCATTTTAATAAGCTTTTTAAGTTTAACCGTCATGCTAGAATTTGTCTTAACAAAGCCCGAAGAATCAAAATTTCTTTTGGAAAATAGCAGCTATTTACCAGAAAAGACAAAATTGTTAATTTATAAATTAAGTATAAGGCCGGTTCTTATGTATGCATTTTCCATTTGGTTTTCATTCTCACCTTCGGTAATGAAGGAATTTGAAATTTTTGAACGTAAAATTCTTAGACTTTGCGTTAACAAACACTTTGAGCGGGTTCATAGGAAATTTTCTAATGAATATATATATGGTTTAGCTAAGATTAAACCGTTATCCTCGTATGGTTTTGATTTAATGAAACGCTTTATTGACTCTTTACATAATTTGGATAATTTTTTAATTCAAAATGTCTTAAATGATCAAGTAGAATTCAATTGGCTCAATACCATCTATTACTCACCCTTAGGTTATGTGGAACATGAAACTTTATGTGTAAATAACTTATTACCAAAATTTTACGTTTCAAAAATTACAGGTGCCCACAGGGGATAATTTATTTTTTTTTTTTTTTTTTTTTCCTTTTATTATTTTTAGCTTTAAGTTTAGTTTTTAAGTCAATAAATTTTTACTTCCCCAAAATGTTGTGCCGGGAGCAAGCACTTTAAACCTCATTGTTAGTAATCTTTCACAAAACCTGATAAGTTCGTTACTGTAAAACAATAATATTTATTAATACAAAACATTATAGTTTTAAGTATTCTTTGTAATTTGACTTATATACTTTTTTTTTTCTTATGTATGATTGTTTTAAAGTCTCAAATAAACTTAACTTAACTTAACTTATGTTTTCAGCAGTTTAGAGCACAAAAATGTTTCAAACATTTACTGCCGTATTCATAAAAAGCTAACCTGGATTTGAAATATATTTTAAGGAAAATTTGTATGGAAATTTTGTTTTAAAATACATTTGAAATCTATTTTATTTTTTATGAATACGGCATTAACACTATAGAGTTTGTATCTAAATACAAAGTAAAATTTGTACTTTTATATAGTAATATGAAATGGCAAATAATTTTCACAATCAACATGATGAGGGCATTAATATTGTTCTCTGAATATTCAATTTTTTTAAAAAGACAGACAATGTTTCTTAAGATAAGAAATCCATTTTCATATGAAATTTAATTTGAGTACAACTATTTTTAGTCAAAATTTATTAAACTCGTATCTAATTTATAACAAACTTTAAGTAATCTCGGTAAAAAAAATTAAAAACATTTTGAAGTTTTTGATGTTCAAATTTAATTTTCATTAAATTATTTTAATTGAAGGAAGGAATTTTCAACATAAAATAAATTACATTTTTTTTGATAATTCTTGACTAACCACGGGATTGAACTCGGGTCGAATTTCGAGAATAATCTTAAACCATTGGTATAGGTAGATCGAAATTTGCTGTAATTGTTTATCAATTTTCAATTCTTATTTACATGTTTTTCCCTTACTTCTTTTTTTTTCGTATTTTTTGTCAAGACTTTTTCTTGAAAGCTTTAAAATTTATTTTTTTCTTTTTGTCTTTTTCTAGTCGACCTTTCTTTGTATAACTTAAAGGACAAATGTAAACATATAGGGCTTGAGCCATAGCTATTTTTATTGATCTGTTTGTTTTTATTGAACATTTTATAAAAATGCTAAATAAAATGCCGTGCTAAATGAAAATTTTGCAGCTAAATAAAAAATTTTAATATTAAATTTATCTGCAAAAATGCCAAAATTGTCACACTGCAGAATGGATTCAAATTGTATTGTAAATGTTTATTGTTGTTATAATTGATTGTTTATAATACGTGTAAAACAAATTAAAAAAAACTTTAGAGATGGAATGTAATTCAAAATTACCTTCTTAGGTACTTTAATAATAAGAAGAGGAAACTATTTAGTAAAAGATTGGTATTAAAAACAAACAGTATCGGAAAGAATTAAGAACTATTTTTCTAAACATATTAAACAGATTTTTATAAATACTGCTAGAAATTTAATTGATGGAGTACTAACGATTACTGACCAAAAGAATGACAGAATTTAAATTAGGAAAATACTAAAGGAGAACAATTTTCAAAGAAAACTCATTTACAAATTAATAAGTCAATAAAAAGAAAAATATTCAAATCATTATCAAACATATCAGAAAGAATTAAAAAAAAACCAAAGATCTTTGACATTTAGGACCATTATTACAACTTGCCGTTAGTTAAAGGTAGGATTTTCTCGGACGTATAACAAGTTATGAAATATCTTTACTTTTCTTTAACCTGCTCGGTAGGATGAATTTGCCTTAAACATATTGCCGACTTTAGATTAAAGCAAAGTAGTAACAGTGAAAAACTAACGGCAAGATGTAATAACGGCCCTAACAAATATAAAGTAGCATATAAAGCTTACAACACATTAAGTAGTGTATTCAGCAAGACAAAAGATATAATGAATAAATAGGATATCGTCAGCTCATTATTGGGTTGGCACATATGCTAACAAGTCATAGTGGATTAAAAACGACAATGATGGTTTACATGAAGTTTTCTGAAAATATACCCGATAGATTTTTTTTTGTATTTTCACAACTGCCTCCGGCATATGTTTTGAGGAAGAGTGTTTTGCGTTACACGCCACTGTTTGGCGAATGCGCTGCAAATTCCCCATACAAAAACGTACAAACTAAATTTCACAATAGCTTTGCTTCATTGTTGTAAGAAAACCAAGTAGTAAAAGCAAAAGAAAAATAAAATGTCAACAACTCAATACTTACTACAAGCAGTAAGTGTTCGTATGCTGCTCAAAAAACTACTTTGTAGAAATAAATTTAGAAAAGTGGCGTATGCGGCACAAAACAATTATTTTTCCTTTTAATAAATTACTATTATGTATCTTCTAAGTCGTTCATGAACGGTTTTACAAAAATTAACATTTTTCTTCAAAACATATTCCAGAAGCAGTGGTGAAAATACAAAAAAATTTATCGGGTATAATTTCAGAACACTTCATGTAAACCTTCATTGTCGTTTTTCTCCACTACGACTTCTTGGCATACGTGCAAAACCAATAATGAACTAACGATATGTAAAAGACACCATATGAATATATCTGTGGTCACAAGCAATAACCGCCTAAGTCGAAATAGTTTTTGAGAAAAAGCACTTTATATTTATTTATGCTTGCGTTTATGAAAAAATTAATTGCATTAGAAAAAAAGTAATTCAGAATCAAAGATTCTTATCATCGCAATGCTAAGATGAAAAAAATTAAAACGAAAGTGGTATTTATTTCAAAAATATTTAATAAAAACAAATATAAACTCAATTGTTTCTTAAGTCGACTTAGGCGGTTATCGCTGTATCGATGTTTTTTTTTTATATAAAAAAAATTTTTAACACTTATTTTATTACTAGCATTTAACTTGCTACTTCGTAAGCGTCTCCTTTTCCTTCGTGGACATATTTGAAATATTTCGGAATTTCAGAAATTCAGACTTGAAAATGGTCGCTAATCCTCGCCAGAAATTTTCGTAAAAACTGAAATTTTTCAAGTCTTCATTTCTGAAATTCCAAAATTATTTCAGATATCCCACTACCAGAATCCACTTTAGAACTCCCTTCTCCTCCATTCCTATATGGTGTGATATAAGTAACTATCACCTTTTCCCCATATTGTCCAACGTCCATAAAGTCCACTTTTAACATTTTTCAAAATAGCCATTTTTGATAATTCAATTTTCTTAATTTCCAAAATTATTTTAGATATACCACTACAATGAATGAATAAATAAATAAATAAATAATATGGTCCCAAAGAGGACCCCTTGGATCACCATTGCTATATAGTGGGTTGCTAGTAACATTCCATATTTTTCCAAAATGGTCACTAATCCTTGCCAGAAATTTTCGTAAAAACGAAGTTTTTCAAGTCTAACTGCCAGTTCATCGATTTCGAACGTTAACGTTCGCATAGAAAATTACATTTAAAACAGCAACAAAATTTTTTCTATGCGAACGTTAACATTCGATATCGTTGAACAGGCAGTAAATTTCTGAAATTCCAAAACTATTTCAGATATCCAACTGCCAGAAACATCCTTAGAACTTTTTTCTTATGTGGAACCGGTTCCTTTTCCCTGAAAATCCTCCTAAATGAACTTTTTTCTATTACAGTTGCACTGTTAAATGCAATGTTAACTGCAAATAGTTGCTGTTAATAAATTGCGGTTGATGTCTCCGCTAGTTAAATACGTATTTATCTTTACACACATTCCTTTTTGATACTTTTTTCTCTCGCAATTGATATATAAAATGGAGAAAAATGTTTTGTAAAAAAAGTATCAAAACTAGTTACGAATTTCGAAAAAGTACCAAATTCGTCTTTTTATTTTTTAGATAAGTTTCGAATGTGATATAACGTTTATTTCTATGTTTATTGGTTTAAAAGATAGGTGGGGTAACAAACAAGTACCAAAATACTTATTATCATTTGAGAGATGTTTATTATCATTTGAAAGAACATTCTTTGGCATTTATTTTTTTAAGATTATGTCTGTCAAATGTTGGCCGTTGCTACGTCGCAGATGGTCCATCCGTTGAGTCCAATTTTCGATGACTCGTTCGAGCATTTCGACTGGTGAATGACACGCTTGATGTTTTCCTCCAAGGCCTGAATCGAAGCGAGTTTTACCGCATAAGCTTAAGACTTTACATATCCCCACAAGAAAAAGTCTATAGGTGTGATATCACACGATCTTGGTGGCCAATCGACCGGCCCAAAACATGAAATTTTGTGCACACCGAAGTGTTCTTTTAATAAATCCATTGATTGATACGATTTGTGGGAAGTGGCGCCGTCTTGGTGAAACCGAATGTCGCCGAGATCACGAGCTTAAATTCAAGCATCAAATAGTCGGTTATCATGGCACGATAACGGTCGCCATTGACGGTTACGTTCGCACCGGCATAATTTTTAAAGAAATATGGACCGAAACCACACCAAACCGTTGTTTTTTCTGGATGAAGTGGCAGTTCTTGAATCTCTCAATGTAAGAAAAGATAAACTCATCACTGTTTTATTTTGTTTAAGCTTTCATATCGTTGCAAATAAGTCTTTTTGATTGTAAGTAGGTAATTCTTATTCCCTCTGTAGTCTTGTTTTCTGATAGCTCTGGCTTTTCTAAAATTATTTAGAAGAACGTTTCCTGATGATCTTATTGAAGAATAATAAAGAATTTCCAACAATTTTTTTCTTAAAATAATTTTGAGGTTTTATTTAAACAAAAGACGCTTAGCCCAATACTCTGTGACGCTTAGAAAATTCTAGATATATTTCAATAAAAAGGTAGACAAAAGAAAACGAAAAAATAACGATAAAAACATAAAAGGCAATTATCTTTAAAAATTTTTTATTATTGTATTGCTGGATCAATTATATTATTTCATTTTGCTTTTGTATTGCCTCTTCTTAATCCTTATAAATAAAACACATCATTGTATTTTTTTTCCCTCTTGATCTATATATTTCGAACTAACAGTTCATCTTCAGGATCTAATTTATATGATTGAAAAAATGTTTATTACATTAATAAAATAAAATCTAAAACTTCATAAAATTTTCAATAATTCAACCAGTGAAATGCGCATAGGAACAGCTTATCCTCCAACAATAAATTTCAGTATTTTTTTGTTATAAATTATTAAAAAAAGGGAATTAAGCACAACAAACAAAATCTTTTAATAAATAATTGTATTCCCAAAAACAACTATGATAATAAAATAGTAAATAAATAATAAAAAATACACAAATAATTATTAATTTTTGCACATATACATACTCAGCTGTGTTAATATTAGGTGCGTTTGAGTACTTTTACAGTAAAATGCAGTAAATGAGTAAACTTAAAAATTTGCTCTCACAAAAAGCTGTTGTCCAAAAAGTACGCAAACGCAAAATTTGTAAAAATTCGTAAAATAAAGGCAACAGCTGATGGCAAATAATTAAAGTGTTGAAAAATGTTTACACTTTTGAGTACTTAACTCGTTTTCTTATCGGTACTCGATTAAATACTTTTCATAACACGAATATTTTTGGAAAATACAAACAAATTATTTTATGTAATCTTTCATATTTGTTTGTTCTTTATTTTATTTGAATTTGCTAATTTGTGTCTGGCTAAATTTGATCAATAGTACACGAATACTTTTTTTTACTATTGATAACTTTAAAAACAAGGGCTGTTCTAAGTACCCGAGTACTTGACACTTTTACAACTCCAAAAAATTAACAATACAAAACAAAGTTTCAAAAGTTGGTAGTTAGCCATTTAAATTCTTCACAAGCAAGTTTAATTAATTAATTTTAATTCATTTTTTGTTTTTATTTTAGTTTTATTTCAACTTTTCTATTTTTAAACAATTTTTTCACAATTTGTATGCCTTTTGTTTGTTTACCTTTTGAAACATATGTTTTTTTGTTTTACTAAATTTTCTGCAAAAATTTCTGCAGTAAAAATTTGTAAGTACTCAGTCAAGAACTGTCACTTTACGCTCTCAATTTGTGTTCTCATTTACTGTATTTTGTGTACGCGAACGCAATTTAGTAAAATGCAGTAATGTTCAGTAAAAAATAGTAAAAACTTTTGTGTTCTCGAACGCAGCTATTGTTTTTCTTGATAGGTTATGTCAAATTTACTTTACATACCAACATTTGAACATAAAACTTATAACTGGGGTATTTACTCGAATTTTGACATGACATGAAATTACATGTGTGTAGAAAAGTGACATTCCACATGCCAAATACACATAATGTGAACATAGCTTAACTTTTCACTTATAAGTGTTATCTCAGATCCTTGATCAAGCAAAGTACGAGCAGTAACTTCATCTTTTTGATACGATTTTATTCGTACCAATGCGGTGTCAAGCAAGATTTTAGATTCACAGTTCAAAATTCCAGAGAAAACGTGGTTACTAATAGCTGTGGAACTATTTGCGCTTATAGTTGGATTTTGAGAACTAGATAAATCGGGTTGATATTGAGAGCTAGAGAAGCTGGGCTGACGTTGAGAACTAGGTAAGTCGGGTTGACGTTGGTAACCATGAATAGATGAATGATGACGACCGTTGCAGTACTTGCATCGTTTTGAGCTCTTGCATTGAGAAACTCGATGAGGGCCCAGACAATTGAAGCAGAGATTTTTCGAAGTAAGTACAGCATCATTTTGATCGATAGTCTTACTATTGTAAATGCCACGGCTCGAAATATTTATAAGGATTTGAGCTGCAAAGGGAGCAATAGTTATTACTTGATTCTATAGAAGATTGATTTGAAACCTCAACAGGAGTTTTCTGATTTGCCGACATTGCTACATGAAGATTGGTTGATGATTTTTTAGGGGCCTTTGATGAAACTATCCTTGACTCCACACTTTCAAAAGGCTTGTATGCGCCTTCTTAAAAAAACTTCTAATTCAGAAAATGTAGCCGAGCTTCTGCTAAGCTCCCGCGCTTCATGTGATGATGGGTCTAAGCGCCGTACAATCATATACACGATTATATGATCCCAATGTTTAACCTAAAGCGTTCAAGGCATCTAGTGACTCTTTAACGACTCCTAAAAGATTCTTCAATTCTGCAGCAGACAATTAAATATGATGAAGATTAAGAAACCGCAAACAACAAAATCGTTATGAAATTAACATATGTAATGGGTGATTCAAACAGAGATACTGTTTTCAATAGCCTTTTTTTAACAGATCACGTGTGAGTCGTGTCATGCTGTCATGTTATTTTTGTTTAGTATTGTTTGGCATTTCGTAATGGAAAGACTTACGCCTGAACAACGTTTACAAATCGTTCAACTTTATTACGAAAATTCACGTTCTGTGAGGAATGTGTTTCGTGCACTTCGCTCAACTCATGGTCAACATAATCGACCTACTGAGCGTAGTATCCGTAACACCATCACCCATTTTGAGACCCAGCATTCATTATTGGATAATATTCGACCGAATAGACCACGTCCAGCACGCTGTGAAGAAATTACAGCGGCCGTAGCTGAGAGTGTACACGAAGACCGTGGAGAGTCGATTCGGCGCCGTTCGCAGCAACTCGGACTGACGTATGGAACGACTTGGCGCATTTTACGTCGATATCTTAAATTGAAAGCGTACAAAATACAGCAGTCGCTCGACATTCCCAAGCGACATCGCTTCGCTCTATGGGCTCTTGAAAATTTCCAAGAAGATCCGACGTTTTCGAGGCAAATTTTGTTCAGCGATGAGGCCCATTTCTGGCTCAATGTGTATGTAAACAAACAAAATTGCCGCATTTGGGACGAAGAGCAACCTGAAGAGATTTAAGAACTGCCACTTCATCCAGACAAAACAACGGTTTGGTGTGGTTTGTGGGCCGGTGGAATCATCGGTCCATATTTCTTTAAAAATTATGCCGGTGCGAACGTAACCGTCAATGGCGACCTTTATCGTGCCATGATAACCGACTATTTGATGCCTGAAATTGAAGCTCGTGGTCACTTCCCACACGTCGCATCAATCAATGGATTTATTGAGAGAACACTTCGGTAAGCACATAATTTCACGTTTTGGGCCGGTCGATTGGCCACCAAGATCGTGAGATATCACACCGTTAGATTTTTCCTGTGGGGATATGTAAAGTCTAAAGTTTATGCGGAAAACCCCGCTTCGATTCAGGCCTTGGAGGAAAACATCATGCGTGTCATTCGCCAGTTACCAGTCGAAATGCTCGAACGAGTCATTCATTGAAAATTGGACTCAACGGATGGACCATCTGCGACATACCAACGGCCAACATTTGATAGACATAATCTTCAAAAAATAAATGCCAAAGAATGTTCTTTCAAATGATAATAAACATTCCCCATTAAATTTGAATTTTCTGTGTTTTTTTTCTTTAAAAAATTAGGGAACCTCGAAATGGATCACGCTTTATGTACTCCAAAATGTTTTTTTTACAAAACATTTAAATTTGTAATCAAATGGGGTGGGTTTTTTTTATAATCTTAACTAGATTATAGACCGATCCGGTGCGAAGGACCATTATATATTTGGAAAATTTTTTCAATCGGTCTAAATCCTTAAAATAAAACCCATATATTTTCTTCCGATTCCAGGTTATTAGTTTTATTTTATTAACTGTTAATGCGCTTATTATCTGAACGATTCAACATCAAGAAATTAACTGACTATGTAAATGAGAATTAAAAAAAATGTTAACAAAAGAAAACAATCATGTAATTAATAGTAGAGGGCAAAAAATTTAGTTCCAACAAAGTGTTTAAAAAGTGTTTTAAATTTGCTTGCAAACACACATACATACAAATTTTTTTTGTTTTTGAAAATAAAATAAAAACTTTCGTTCAGAAATTTATATTTTTTTATTGTTGATTCAACAATCCTTCCGGTTAATAATGGAAAATAATTTCATTCAAATGGCTGCCTCGGCTGTCCATGCAGTAGCCCACACGAACGGTCCAATTTTTAAGCACATCGATTGTGTGCAGCTGTATTTCACCAATGGCTTCACGAATATTGTCCTTTAAAGCGCCAATTGTGTCTGGCTTGTCGGCGTAGCACTTATCTTTGACGGCACCCCACAAATAATAGTCCAACGGTGTCAAATCGCAGCTCCGAGGTGGCCAAACGACATCAGCTCTGCGGCTGATAATGCGATCTTCAAAAACAGGGCGCAAAACATTGAGTGTAGCTTCGGCTGTGTGGCACGTAGCGCCGTCCTGTTGAAACCAAATGTTGCCAATATCCTCCTCTTAAATTTTTGTGAACAAAAATGCGTTCAACATGGCCCGATAACGATCGCCATTGACTGTAACGGCCACTCCTTGCTCATTTTCGAAGAAAAATTGCCCAATTATGCCTCTGGACTAAAATCCGCACCAAACAGTGACTCGTTTTGGGTGCATCGGCTTTTCAATGTATGCGTGCGGGTTTTCTGTGCCTTAAATGCGACAATTTTGCTTGTTTACATACCCGCCAAGAACAAAATGAGCTTCATCTGAAAAGATGATTTTTTTTGGCAAAATCGGCATCTTCTGTAAGTCGATCGCAGGCCCACTTAGCGAAGCGAAAACGCATTGGATGGTCAGTTGACTTCAACTCCTGAACCAATTGGACTTTGTATGGCGTCATACCAAGGTCTTTATGCAAAATTCGTCTCAATGATGTCTCCGAAATGTTCAATTGTTGAGAACGACGGTGAATTGATGTTGATGGCGCTTCACGCACACTTTCTGCCACAGCAGCAATATTCTCGGGTGTACGCACTGTTTTTGGCTTTTCACGCTTTGGTTTATCGATGAGGATGCCACTCTTTCACTTTTTTCACAAGATAACGAACATACGGAGCTGACGGTGCTTCTCTTCCAAAATCCGTACGCAATTTTCGCACACATTCTGCAACATTACCATGATTTTCAAAGTAATGTCGCAATATCTCCCAGCGTTGTTCAAGCGTATACACAACCATATTCGTTCAGCGGAAGGAAAAACTAATTATCTGTCAAATCAGACATGAGAAATATGTACTAGTTGAAAAAAACGTTAGATGGCGGACCCTTTACATATTTTTTTTTTTCATTTTTTTTTTTTAAGAACAGGCAATTTAAACTTTATTTTGCCCTTTATACTCGAAACTTTACCACATACACATTGGAAAAAATAAAGTAAAATAGTAAATAAATGCTTTAATAATAACGAATAAAAGAAAATGTGGAATCACATTTGTTATTTTCTTAAATTTAGGTAGCCCTTTTAAATAAGAATTGCATATTTCATACGTGCATAAAAGGAAAAAAATAAATTGAAAATTGTTTGATTTCAGAAAATTTTATTTAAAAAAAATCTATCCCCTACTTATTTTTATATTTTATACCAGTGTTCGAAAATAAAAAACGGTACAGTAGAAATATGGAATATCACAACAGCTGTTTTCGCAGTTGACACAAGTAAGAACAATCGTGTGACTGTGCTGCGGCAATTATTGTACCCATTTCGCTTTGTACCAATTAGCGGCAATTAAATTTGTATAAAACAGGGCAATCGTGTGATTTCAGAATATTTTATTGGGGCAATTTAATTATTGTGCGTCAATAAAGCACAATCAAAATTGTGTTATATTGGTGCATTTGCGGCAATCGTGTGATCCCAGCTTAATTCGAATTTTGTAGTAGATTAAAGAACACTGGCTGTGTGTTACTTTAATCTACTACAGAGTCGTTTTCGACGTCGAGAACCGTAATAAGGCTGATTCTCTTGGCTTTCCTCTATACATATTTACGGCTTTATTTATAAAAAATAAAACTGGTTCTGAAGGGTTTATAAAACGGATTTTGATTGAAAATTTGTTTAATAAACCTTTAATTAACCTTTTTTATTTTTTATAAATAAGGCGTTTAATATACAAATACCGGCTGTAGATATAGCCAACTTCAAGTGAAAATTACTAAACTAAACAGAATCGCAAAGTACATGAAACTGTATTCCCCTCCCCAATCTTCTCACTACTCTCACCTATAAACTCAAGCATTGCTGCAACAAAAATTGCAAATCTGGACGGGTACTAACACTTCGAGTAATTATAAGTGCTGGTTCACACTCTTCAAGTTTTAGCCGTCAATTCTTGAGCTTTTAGGAGATAAGAGAAAAGAGAATGTCATTTCGTTCTTCTCTCTCTCTTCTAAAAACTTGAAGAGTATGAAACAAAAACTAAGTAACATTAAAAAGTGGTACATGTACATAAGTATGTATTATGTAACATTATTTAGAAAAGACATTTTATTTTTCGTTAAGGGCAAACACATTTAACAGCTAAATTTTAACAAAATAATTTTTGCATTCACTATTTAATCTTTCTTATAACTGCAGCTAAAATCTGTTATAACAATGAGCAACGTGGCGGTAACACTAAAACTATTGGTAATAATTCAGCAAACAACTCAATATCGTCTTCAAATAACTATAATTCTGCCAGTAATACTTACGCTCGTAAGCCTACAAAGTCCTCAAATTCTGGCAATTCATCATCGTCATCAACAGGTCAACAAAGATCACGCTATCAAAATAATTCAAACACATCATATTCCTACTCGTCTACTAAGCGTAGCCGTAACAATAGTTTATATGCTACATCATCGATAAATAATTCATCGTATGCCAATAGCGCTGGTAATAATCGTAACTATGAATTGGCAAAACGGTTTCTTCAAGCCTGGTATACATACACTCTTAAGATATTGACATGGCTATTCAATTTAGTCTATGATATTGTTGTTGTCGGTTGTAGTATACTCTACGAACGTTTAGTTTACGCTTATGAATGTGGTAAAACCTATGTAAAACAATTTCATCAAGATCTTAAAAAAAATTCAAATAAACCGGGCATATGGTTTAAAAACTATTGCCGACAATTTGATGCAAAATTTTCAAAAACATCGAAATGGGCATTTTGGCGTAGATTTTTTAAGAAAAAGCCACCGGAAGCCACAAGCGAAGCAATTAAAACAGGAAGACTACCTGCCACGGGCGAGGAAGCTATGTATCAATTACTTAATTGTAAAGGAAAAGATGCTTATAGGTTAGAATTCTTGTATGTTTACTTGATATTGTTTGTTTCATTAAAATTTTTTATTTCAAGTATTTTGGGTGTACCACCTAATAGTTCGCAAGAGCAAATACGTAAACATTATAAGAAAATTGCAGTTTTAGTACATCCCGATAAAAATAAACAAGCTGGCGCAGAAGAAGCTTTTAAAGTTTTGCAAAGAGCTTTTGAATTGATTGGTGAACCGGTACGATGCCTTGAATCTTATAGTTATTACATATTTATAATAATAATTTTATATTTAAAAGGAAAATCGACTGGCCTATGACCAGAGTTTAGCGGAAGCTTTACATGCTGAAAAAGCTTGGACCGAATTACATGATTTGTTATCACAACTTCAAACTAAGATTACTGAAGCTGCCAATACCATTAGGTAAGATAAAAAAATATAACATTTTTACTTACTGACGAAAATTGGGACAATATGCTTTAAACCATATTTTAAATATTTATTTTTGCAGATGTAGTACTTGCGGCTTACGTCATCCACGTAAAATAACGGATCGTCCACACTATGCTGCTCGTGAATGTGCATCCTGTAAAATCCGCCACTCTGCCAGAGAAGTAAGGTTATCGTTTTTATAACAAATTCTTAAATAAATAATGTAAAAAATCTTTTTTTATGCTAGGGCGATATTTGGGCTGAAACTAGTATGTTGGGTTTACGCTGGAAGTATTTGGCTTTAATGGAGGGTAAAGTTTATGACATCACCGAATGGGCAAATTGTCAAAAGGGAGCATTGGCCCATTTAGAACCCAACTCGCATATGGTACAATATCGTATTGTTCGAGGTGCTCAGCAGCAGCAACAACAACAGCAGCATCAACAAAAACAACAGGCCCAGCAGCAACAACAACATCCCCATCAGCAAACACATACAGGATCTCAATATTCCGGCACAGGAGGTATGGGTGGAAAATTTAAACGTGATAATATGCCACCCAGGTAAATGCAGTTTAACTACTTTTAATAAAATTGCCTTATCACCATTTTTTCTTTAGTGAAGCATCGTTACATGAGTTCCTTGATAATCTATACAGTGGTCAGCATCCCCAGCAACAACAACAGAATACCTCTGCCTATGCCGGTTCTAGCCGCAGACGTAATCGTCGCAATTAAATTATACAAAATAATACAAAATCTTATATCTCGTATCTTTTTTTAGCTTTTTTCACTATTATTTTTTTTATTTTATAAATAAGATTCGTTTTTCCAAAACAAATAAGATTTTTTTTAAATAGTGTCAAATAATACTAATTACTTCTCAAACTGTTTTGTATTGTCTTTAAAATCCAGTTGCAGTGTTTTTTCCTCTTTTCACTACTCTGAACATGTTACGCAGTGTTTTTTACGATTGAATTAAAAACTTAATATGCATTAATAGTAATGGCCAGTCCAACAATGTAATTAACTTTAATATGCCGCTGTTTATTATCCCTTTTTGTATATTTTATTTAAAATATTTCTATTATATCTCTTTTAATACTCATTGAATTTCATTGTTTGTTTTGTTGATATTTTCTAATTTTTATAAACTATGATTCTATTCCTTTTATTACACTAGTTAACTCTTTGTTTTATCATTAAAATATGATAATGATTATTATAAATAAATATATACTTAATTTTAATACAGTTATTGTATTCACTAAATTAGTATTTAATATAATAGTAATTTTTACCAAATACTTTGCAACTTCAATTAAAGAAGCAAAAAATAAAAAAAAATTAATAAACTAAAACGTAATTTAACTCAAATACTTTTAAAAAACATATAACATTTTAATGTAGTGTTAATTATTAATAAATGTATCTCTTATTAATACAAAAAAAAAAACAAGCAAGTATTCTTAATGATGTTAATTTTTGAAGAAATAAATAATTTTCAGTTTGTTTTTTTACTTCCCTGGCTTTCTTGAATTACCTCGAATTTTGGTCTTGAAATATTTAAATAGGATTCCTTCTTAATATTGAATGTAACGGAGAAATTTTTCTTGCGGAAGTTCGAGTACATAAAAGATAGGAAGAGGAGAAAAATGATGTCATAAAGTGCTTAAGTCCAAAAAATTTTGCTAAAATGAAATACAGAAACTAGTGTTTTTATATGTAATATAGAAAAGAAAAAAATTTTGCTTACAGGTATTTATGTATGTATGTAGTAATAAATTTATTTCGCAACATAGATTTTAAATAATAAAGTACTTATTCTTATAACTCAAGTTTACAGTACATTTCGTTCCGAAAAAATTTTCGCCGTCGATGACTTTTTATAATATGTATATGTACAGATTTTCAATTTAAATTTTTATCAGCTCTAGTTTTCGCGTTATTGCCTTAAATCAAAATCAAAGGCACTTTTAAGACATATACATATTAGCAAAACTTTAGAAGGGAGGTAGGAAAGAAGGAAGAAGATATCGCAATAGTTGGACCAAATAAAAGAATTCTTTGTGAAATATTTTTGTCACTCACTCACTAATTCATCAACGCCCAGCCCAAACGGATGCCCCGGTAGGCAAGCTGGTAGAGAGCGAGTCTATCAGTACCGAGGTTACGGGTTCGATTCCCGCCAGAGACTGGTATCCTGCAGACAAGCAAAAAGCTTCGCGAGATTTAGTGTAGGAATATTAAAAAAAAACAAAAACTTGAAATTCGGTACGCAGTTACTCCTACTCATGAGCAGATCCACTAATAAGGGATTTTTTTGAAATTCGATCGCTAAAAGGGTAAAAACAGCTTAAATCTGTAACCTAATCACCCTTAATTTGGTTGACGTTTTTGTATCGTGGTTAGCTAAAACGACAACAAATACGACACTGTTTACCAATTTGTGACAAAAAAAGGTTATCGCGGTTGGCGTATTTGTTGCAAAAATTGTAGTTAAGTTTTTATTCATAAGGGTGACTATCTCCGAAATTAAGACAGATGGAATCAAAATTCAAAAAGCATATGAATGGCACTAAAAAATAAGCTAACGCGTGTTTAATACTTTTTAATAATTGTTTTTTTAAAGGGTAAAGCCGGTTAACATATAAATTTTAATACTTTTTTACCTAATTTATCTTTTTAAGTATTAAAGATATGAATAAAATTGAAATCGAATTGTTCTCTTTTTAAAAACATCTTGAATGTGTTTGGGTACTTTTCGAAATTCTGTCTAATAAGGCAACACATTTTAACTGATTTTTTATACTTTTTCTAAACAATTTTGTTTAAATACACGAATAAATTTCTTAAGTATTACAAAAAAGAATACAATTTAATCACCTTATTTGAGTATTGCTAAGAAACCAGTTCAAAAAAGTGTCATTTTAGACAACTTGAAATTAAAGTCAGTTCTCCCCTCTACGAGCTAAGAACATAAAAAAGTGTCATTTTAGACAACTTGAAATTAAAGTCAGTTCTCCCCTCTACGAGCTAAGAACATAAATGTTGCATTTATTATTAACTACACTGTTAAATTGATTATCTCAAAATGAATTTTTTTGTACTAGTTCCCTTTGTGCACCTAGCGATTCAATTGGAATCGAATCAGGTTTGAAACTTTCTGAAAACCATCTTTAATGTGTTTTGGTACTTTCTTGAAATTCGAACATCTAACTCTATCGTTGGCCAATGTTTTTGGGTGATGTCAGATATTTGGACCAACATATTAAGAAAAACTAAGCTGCTCCGTCAAAATTTGTTATACAAACTTGGTAATGATGGCACAAATCTGTTTTCAGATAAACTAAACCTAGCTTAACTGATATCATAAAAACCCAGCCTTAGAGGGAGGAAAGACAACGCACACTCCCTTCAAGCTCGCGGTAAACCTTACTTATGTCGAAACTCCTATCTGCAATATTTCAAAACAAAGTAATGTATGTATTGTTACGAAATTAGATTTGTCTAAGAATTATTTATGGTTTTAGTTATAAGTAATCTTGTTAATTATAGTTTTATGTCATATAAGATACTATTTTTATGAACGCAACTGTAACTAAATTTTCTAGCAATTGTAATTGTAGACTTTAGATTTAAAATAATTCGAACATAATTTTCTAGAAACTACTAGACGGTTCTTGAACCAACTAGGAATAGTTTTGAACTATAAATACAGGCTAACTCATAAAAGTTTAGTTTAGTTTGATTGGAGACATTAAACGGTTCAGATCGTTACTTACAATAGTGGTTAAATTTTGTGAATTTCAATAAAGTTTGTTAAGTTGAATTCGTGTGTATTTATTTTTATTTGCAATTAAAAGAACTCAAAGGTTTATTATAAAGGGAATAAACCTTAACGCATTTTATTAAAGTAAAAACGTAACAATTGGTGTCAGAAGTGAAATTGCAATAAAAAAAAAAAAAAAAAAATAAATTAATAAACAATGAAATTCGATGAGCTTAAAGTTGAGCAGCTTAAAAAGGAGTTGGGCAAGTTGGATCTGCCGACTGCAGGAAATAAAGCTGAGCTGCAGAGAAGATTAATCGATGAATTTAAGCGACGCAACATTGACATCGCAGCTTATGAATTTGACGAAAAAGAAGAAATAGAAGCACAATGTTTGCTGCTATGATGCAGAAAATGAGAGAAAATTCTAAAAACATGGAGAGAATGGTAAAAGAAAATTCGGAAGAAAATTCTAGAAAAATGGAAGAAAATTCTAGAAAAATGGAGGAAAACATGGAGAGAATGGTAAAAGAAAGCTCGGCAGAAAATTCGAGCACAATTCTTGCCGAAATTCAAGAAAATTCGAGGGTGACGAACGAGAAACTCCAGGCTACTAATGAAAAACTTGAGATGCTTCAAGAAATTTCTACTGCTATAAATTAAAGAGTAGACGATATGGAGATAGAATTCAACCAGAAGATGTTTGATGTAAAAACACAAGTCACGGTTTTTGACGGAAAACTACATCATCTGGAAGAAAAAGTAAATAGTCTTCAATACCAAGAAGGAGCGGTGCGAGTTTTTTCAGAAGTCTCAAATAGAATAAGAGCTCCAAGTTTTGACGGCAGCTCACCATTGAATGTGTTCAAGTTCCAGTTTGACACAGGTGTCAACAAAAATGCATGGAACAATGAAGAAAAAGCCATAGAGTTGATTCTGGCTTTAAAAGGAACTGCAGCTGAAATTCTAGAAAGTGTACCAGTAAGTTGCAGAAACAATTATGACGACATTATGGTGGCACTGCAACGTAAGTATGGTGGTGAACATAGAAAAGAAATATTCAGAATGGAATTACGGGGCAGAGTACAAAAGGCAAACGAGACGCTACAGGAGTTTGCACTAGAGATCGAGCGTTTTGTGCGGCTTACTTATCCAGGTGAAAGTCATCCATTGTTAGATCACTTTAAGACCGAAGCATTTGTAAATGGTATACGAGATGCTGATGTAAAACTCGCGGTATGTGCATCACAGAAATCATCGTTTGCAGAAACGGTATCATTTGCCTTAGCCCAAGAAACCGCCAGGATAATTTCAAGGCCACAAGCGTATAAGGTACGAAAGCTTGATTTCTCTGCTGAGGACGAAGGAGATATTTTAAAGGAAAGAGGAAGCATGAAGAAGGCAGTTTTGCAAGCGTTGGGCGACAAGCAAAATAAAACCAAAAGCAAAGTAAAATGCTATAACTGTGGTAAGACTGGTCATATTCAACGAAACTGCAAGTCACCAAGAAAACGATCCCGATCTGCTTCGCCGCAAAGAGATAACCAAAGAGCTTGCATAGCGGAGGGAGCATCTGAAGGTGATACGATTAATTTAGTAGTGAAAACGAGCAACAAGAATATTACGACCTGTGGGTATATCAATGGTGAAATCCGCATTTTGACTATCGACACTGGTGCAGGGCATTCCATTATAAGGGCTAATTTGATAAAGGGATATGTCGAACCACTAAGCGGGGTCAGCTTGAGAACAGCTACGGGAGAGCCTGTCATTGTATATGGCAAAGCAAGAGTGGAAATAAGAATGGGCGATATGATCGTTTTTGATGAATTTATTGTTGCTGAAATTCTGGACGAGGTTATAATCGGGGCAGATTTTACGATTCGTCAAAACATAAGTCTTGATATGGGTCGACAAATAATGAATTGGTATGGTCTAGAAGTACCCCTTAACGTTGGAAACGGAAGTGATGCCCTTGTAAGACAACTAGTCACTTGTAGTCGTAAGAAATTGTCATCCCAGAAAGACGATAAAAAACGTGGTGGGCCGAGCACACACTCAAGACGGCCAAGTAAATATATGAGAAAGCAATGCATGGAGGCTGAAAACAAGAACTGCACCAATGCAATAAGCCTATTACATGTGGAACCCAGCGAAGACTGGTTAACGGCGCAGAAAAACGATCCCATATTGGTGCGAATTATAAAGGCTAAGAAAGAAGGTAAAATACCGACTCATAAAGAAATCACATTGGAGGGTCCACTGACGAAATCGTATTGGGCGCAGTGGAATAGTCTGAAGGTGGCAAATGATTGCCTATACCGCACATGGGAAAGTACTGATGGCAAATCGGCTAAAAACCTTATTGTAGTACCGTCTTCAAAAGTATGCGAAGTCGTGAAGAGATTCCACAACGGTACTTATGGTGGACATCTAAGCGTAACAAAAACCATAAAGAAGCTAAAAGAAAGCTACTATTGGGTCGGTTGCAAGCAAGCCGTGATTGATTGCATAAAAAAATGCCCACAGTGTGTTGCGGTCAGGGGTCCAATTAGAGAGAGTATAACATCGCCACAGCAGTACAACTTTGGTGAGCAATCCGTACCAGCGGATAGTGAGAGCTCTTCCCAAGAGCAGAAAAACGAGTTAAGACGGAGCCGTGTCAATTCATCAAATGATAAGATGAAAGTCAGATACGAACGAGCGGCAAATTCGGAAGGCTTTACAGAAGGCCAGCTGGTTTTACTTTTTAATCCACAACGCAAGAAAGGATTATCTCCCAAGCTGCAGACTCATTGGGATGGACCATATAAGGTGATAAAGAAACTGAATGACGTGGTGTATCGAATTCAGAAATATAAGAGTCCAAGATCAAAAATGAAGGTGGTACATTTAGAACGACTAGCCAATTATGGAAACGGAGAATCTGAGCCTATTCGGGACGAACAGGCTTAAGTGGAGGGCAGTGTTACGAAATTAGATTTGTCTAAGAATTATTTATGGTTTTAGTTATAAGTTATCTTGTTAATTATAGTTTTATGTCATATAAGTTACTATTTTTATGAACGCAACTGTAACTAAATTTTCTAGCAATTGTAATTGTAGACTTTAGATTTAAAATAATTCGAACATAATTTTCTAGAAACTACTAGACGGTTCTTGAACCAACTAGGAATAGTTTTGAACTATAAATACAGGCTAACTCATAAAAGTTTAGTTTAGTTTGATTGGAGACATTAAACGGTTCAGATCGTTACTTACAATAGTGGTTAAATTTTGTGAATTTCAATAAAGTTTGTTAAGTTGAATTCGTGTGTATTTATTTTTATTTGCAATTAAAAGAACTCAAAGGTTTATTATAAAGGGAATAAACCTTAACGCATTTTATTAAAGTAAAAACGTAACAATTGGTGTCAGAAGTGAAATTGCAATAAAAAAAAAAAAAAAAAAATAAATTAATAAACAATGAAATTCGATGAGCTTAAAGTTGAGCAGCTTAAAAAGGAGTTGGGCAAGTTGGATCTGCCGACTGCAGGAAATAAAGCTGAGCTGCAGAGAAGATTAATCGATGAATTTAAGCGACGCAACATTGACATCGCAGCTTATGAATTTGACGAAAAAGAAGAAATAGAAGCACAATGTTTGCTGCTATGATGCAGAAAATGAGAGAAAATTCTAAAAACATGGAGAGAATGGTAAAAGAAAATTCGGAAGAAAATTCTAGAAAAATGGAAGAAAATTCTAGAAAAATGGACGAAAATTCTAGAAAAATGGAGGAAAACATGGAGAGAATGGTAAAAGAAAGCTCGGCAGAAAATTCGAGCACAATTCTTGCCGAAATTCAAGAAAATTCGAGGGTGACGAACGAGAAACTCCAGGCTACTAATGAAAAACTTGAGATGCTTCAAGAAATTTCTACTGCTATAAATTAAAGAGTAGACGATATGGAGATAGAATTCAACCAGAAGATGTTTGATGTAAAAACACAAGTCACGGTTTTTGACGGAAAACTACATCATCTGGAAGAAAAAGTAAATAGTCTTCAATACCAAGAAGGAGCCGTGCGAGTTTTTTCAGAAGTCTCAAATAGAATAAGAGCTCCAAGTTTTGACGGCAGCTCACCATTGAATGTGTTCAAGTTCCAGTTTGACACAGTTGCCAACAAAAATGCATGGAACAATGAAGAAAAAGCCATAGAGTTGATTCTGGCTTTAAAAGGAACTGCAGCTGAAATTCTAGAAAGTGTACCAGTAAGTTGCAGAAACAATTATGACGACATTATGGTGGCACTGCAACGTAAGTATGGTGGTGAACATAGAAAAGAAATATTCAGAATGGAATTACGGGGCAGAGTACAAAAGGCAAACGAGACGCTACAGGAGTTTGCACTAGAGATCGAGCGTTTTGTGCGGCTTACTTATCCAGGTGAAAGTCATCCATTGTTAGATCACTTTAAGACCGAAGCATTTGTAAATGGTATACGAGATGCTGATGTAAAACTCGCGGTATGTGCATCACAGAAATCATCGTTTGCAGAAACGGTATCATTTGCCTTAGCCCAAGAAACCGCCAGGATAATTTCAAGGCCACAAGCGTATAAGGTACGAAAGCTTGATTTCTCTGCTGAGGACGAAGGAGATATTTTAAAGGAAAGAGGAAGCATGAAGAAGGCAGTTTTGCAAGCGTTGGGCGACAAGCAAAATAAAACCAAAAGCAAAGTAAAATGCTATAACTGTGGTAAGACTGGTCATATTCAACGAAACTGCAAGTCACCAAGAAAACGATCCCGATCTGCTTCGCCGCAAAGAGATAACCAAAGAGCTTGCATAGCGGAGGGAGCATCTGAAGGTGATACGATTAATTTAGTAGTGAAAACGAGCAACAAGAATATTACGACCTGTGGGTATATCAATGGTGAAATCCGCATTTTGACTATCGACACTGGTGCAGGGCATTCCATTATAAGGGCTAATTTGATAAAGGGATATGTCGAACCACTAAGCGGGGTCAGCTTGAGAACAGCTACGGGAGAGCCTGTCATTGTATATGGCAAAGCAAGAGTGGAAATAAGAATGGGCGATATGATCGTTTTTGATGAATTTATTGTTGCTGAAATTCTGGACGAGGTTATAATCGGGGCAGATTTTACGATTCGTCAAAACATAAGTCTTGATATGGGTCGACAAATAATGAATTGGTATGGTCTAGAAGTACCCCTTAACGTTGGAAACGGAAGTGATGCCCTTGTAAGACAACTAGTCACTTGTAGTCGTAAGAAATTGTCATCCCAGAAAGACGATAAAAAACGTGGTGGGCCGAGCACACACTCAAGACGGCCAAGTAAATATATGAGAAAGCAATGCATGGAGGCTGAAAACAAGAACTGCACCAATGCAATAAGCCTATTACATGTGGAACCCAGCGAAGACTGGTTAACGGCGCAGAAAAACGATCCCATATTGGTGCGAATTATAAAGGCTAAGAAAGAAGGTAAAATACCGACTCATAAAGAAATCACATTGGAGGGTCCACTGACGAAATCGTATTGGGCGCAGTGGAATAGTCTGAAGGTGGCAAATGATTGCCTATACCGCACATGGGAAAGTACTGATGGCAAATCGGCTAAAAACCTTATTGTAGTACCGTCTTCAAAAGTATGCGAAGTCGTGAAGAGATTCCACAACGGTACTTATGGTGGACATCTAAGCGTAACAAAAACCATAAAGAAGCTAAAAGAAAGCTACTATTGGGTCGGTTGCAAGCAAGCCGTGATTGATTGCATAAAAAAATGCCCACAGTGTGTTGCGGTCAGGGGTCCAATTAGAGAGAGTATAACATCGCCACAGCAGTACAACTTTGGTGAGCAATCCGTACCAGCGGATAGTGAGAGCTCTTCCCAAGAGCAGAAAAACGAGTTAAGACGGAGCCGTGTCAATTCATCAAATGATAAGATGAAAGTCAGATACGAACGAGCGGCAAATTCGGAAGGCTTTACAGAAGGCCAGCTGGTTTTACTTTTTAATCCACAACGCAAGAAAGGATTATCTCCCAAGCTGCAGACTCATTGGGATGGACCATATAAGGTGATAAAGAAACTGAATGACGTGGTGTATCGAATTCAGAAATATAAGAGTCCAAGATCAAAAATGAAGGTGGTACATTTAGAACGACTAGCCAATTATGGAAACGGAGAATCTGAGCCTATTCGGGACGAACAGGCTTAAGTGGAGGGCAGTGTTACGAAATTAGATTTGTCTAAGAATTATTTATGGTTTTAGTTATAAGTTATCTTGTTAATTATAGTTTTATGTCATATAAGTTACTATTTTTATGAACGCAACTGTAACTAAATTTTCTAGCAATTGTAATTGTAGACTTTAGATTTAAAATAATTCGAACATAATTTTCTAGAAACTACTAGACGGTTCTTGAACCAACTAGGAATAGTTTTGAACTATAAATACAGGCTAACTCATAAAAGTTTAGTTTAGTTTGATTAAAGACATTAAACGGTTCAGATCGTTACTTACAATAGTGGTTAAATTTTGTGAATTTCAATAAAGTTTGTTAAGTTGAATTCGTGTGTATTTATTTTTATTTGCAATTAAAAGAACTCAAAGGTTTATTATAAAGGGAATAAACCTTAACGCGTTTTATTAAAGTAAAAACGTAACAGTATGTATATATTACTATGTAATGCTTTAAATTGGCCAAGAAGGCTTTTGTATTACTGATTGAATTAAATAAATAAATAAAATAAAAATTATGCGGCCAAAGTAAAATGTATGTATATAAGTTTAGTTTAGGAAGAATTCACAATGGCAAATAAAAAGTGTTTCGAAGCGATAAACATAACTTTAAAAGATATCACAGGGAATGATGCCTTGATGGCTGGAGTTACATTGTTGTTAGCTGGAGGCTTCCGTCAGACATTGCCAAAAGTTTCGAAAGGAACTCGAGTGGACGAAGTAAAGACCTAAAATCTTATTGCCTTTGTAAAAACACTCTACCTTAGGAAAACCATACGAGTGCACTCAAAGGGTAACGTTTCCGCTGGACGATTTTCCGATTTCCTCCTTAAAAGTGGGAACAGAGAATATCCTGAAACCGAAGACAAGTTGACAATTGCACCATAGTTGTGCTAACCCATGACGATGCAATTACTCCAGTATATCTATGTATTGACTGTGCGAACTTTAAAATAAGCCTCTTAAACACCTATACACGACCTGGAGCAGAATACAAATACAAATCTCTAGAAGCTGTAGTGCATACGGATACTCTACACTATCCTGTAGAGTTCCTAAATACATTCAAACCAGCTGGTCTACCGTCTCACACACTTATCGTCAAAGTAGAAGCGAGCGTAAAGCTACTCAGTTAAACGGGACATAAAAACATAGTAAGACCAATGAGTAACATTTTTATTATAAATTTTCAATTAATTCTAATGTGTATTCTATGTCAAATTACAATTTATAAAGCTTTCATACTTTAATAGTCGTATTCCTTCAATATTTTCCAGGAATATTTTCTATGCACTATCAGAATTTTTTTGTATGTACATACATATATTTCTTTTACGAGCCTTACTTTAGCTATCCTTTGGCTAGAAATGTTCGCATGTTGAGTAACCCAGTGTACTTTGCTACACTCATTAAAATCAAATATGTACCTATGCAATTTTTTTAAATACAGATTTCATGCATTGGTTATGAAGTTATTTATACCAAGTTTGAATACTCTTACTGTTACCATTCACCAGTTGCACAAAAGTATATGTATATGGTATTTGTATTGAAGTTGTTCCGCCTATGTCTACAATTCATTTATAACCAAGCTATTTGTTTCAAACTTGTAAATTGCAGGTGTAGCGATTTTCTAGACATACATAAATCTAGTTTGACCCACGCCCACTGCTCCAATCCCGCACATTTTTTACAGATGCTGTCTGTATATTGACAGCCTTTCCAATTGTTCCGAATTTGCAAAATTTTACTTTTCAAATATACGGGATTCTATTTTGTACCACGACCTCTTATCTAATCACGCCCACTTTTTGAAGTGATATTGCGTACTGATCACCAATCTATTTGTTCCAACTTTGGAAAATTTAATTATTACTGTTCTCTAGATACCTATACAGAAATCTCTTTTGCCTTTTGGTAAGTTAGGGTCTTTTGCATTTTAGGTAACGATATGTACATATTTATATAAATACTTCTTTTTTACACACATAGGCAGGATTTGACCCTTTTAAGCGTTCTGCGACTTTTTGAGGCTTTTTTTTACTAACTAACTTAATTTTGTTGCGACTTTTTGCCCTTTTTTTGTAAAGTTTCTCACAAGAAACATTAAATTTTCAGTTTTCTTGTTTTTTTTTATCAAAAAAAAAATCATCAAAATAACGTCGTTAAAATTTTAAAGCAATTCGCAGATTTTTGTTCATTTGGAAACACTTTTTTGGAACCTTGTCATCTTTAAAATGTATTTAAGAAATTTTTCGCAAATTTCCATGAAGGGTTTTCATGAAATCGCTATTTGTGCAAAAACTTGCGACTTGCTGCCTTTTTAACTTTTGTGTGATTTGCTCAGATTATTCCAAAAATTTGTCGTTTTAATTGTTGAATTTTTCGTTGAAAACGGCGGTAATCATAAAAAAATTCTGTTCGTATAAATGTACAATTGAACAGCGCAATTGTTAGGCAAATTTAAGAAGTTTGTGTTAATGAATTCTCATACAAATTTTAACAGTTCATTTGCGAGTAAACAAAAACACACAGTTTGCACATATTGCGAGACTTTTAAACGCTATCATGAAAACTCTAAATGTAAAAGAGGCTTCTGAAAATAAAAAAAAGTGCAACTGACTGTTTTGCTTAATTTTTTTGGTTTTGTTATGCTTTTTATTAATAAAAAAAACGTTAAAAAAGAAGTGCAACTTTTATTTTTTGTGCGACTTTATTTTTATGAAACGACCATATGTGCGACTATTCAAAAATTTGCGTTAGTCCTCCAAATAAGTATGCATTTATTTGCAGTAAGTGCTGGTTCACACTGTTTAAGTTTTAGCCGTCAAGTCTGGTGCTTTTAGGAGAGAAGGGAAAAGAGAATGCCAAGGCGAATACATGTATACGGTGGTGTCTAAGGCGAATTCATTTACCAGGTGGCGTTGAAAGCACAGCTGTGCTACTTTTTTTTTCTTACTTAGAGAGAGAAATGTCAAAAGTTGCTTTTGTTTTTGACATATCGATCAACGAAAGCAACAAAAAAATACATTGTTATGTTTTTGGTGTTGTTACATGTTGGAGTATCGACACCAAAAACATAACAATGTATTTTTTTGTGTTGCTTTCGTTGATCGATATGTCAAAAACACAAGCAACTTTTGACATTTCTCTCTCTAAGTAACTTGGAGGCCACACGATCAATTTTTGTCTTTCAATTCCTTTCAATTTGCTCTCACTCTCATTTTTTTTCACTAACACGCTCACACTTTTTAAATTGATCACGAGATTGCTCTCAATTTTAACTATCCATTTGTTTGGCAATTTTACGTTCAATTTAACAGCTGATTAGAAGTTTAGTGAGCAAATTTTTCGTTTGTCAGTATAAATTCTTTTCTTGATGACATATTGAAAGTAAATTGCTTAAAAATTGCGTGCAGCCTACGTCACAGCTTTCAATTTATGTAAATTTTGACAAACAGTATATGTAAAAGACTATCAACAAGAAGTTGATCGTGTGGCCGCAAGGTAAGAAAAATAAGTAGCACAGCTGTGCTTTCAACGCCACCTGATAAATGAATTCGCCTTGTCCAACAAGTAACAACACCAAAAACACAACAATGTATTTTTTTGTTGCTTTCGTTGATCGAAATGTTAAAAACACAAGCATATTTTGACATTTCTCTCTCTAAGTAAGAAAAAAAGTAGCACAGCTGTGCTTTTAACGCCACCTGAAAAATGAATTCGCCTTGGAGAATGACATTTCTGTTTATTCCTCCTAAAAATTCAAGACTTGACGGCTTAGACTTGAACAGTGTGAACCAGCACTAATATGAGTGAAATGATGAGTTACCACTTGAAATTACTAAAACTGGGAACACGATCAAGTTTTGCTTAAAATTTTATTTCAAGTTCCTATACACAATACTTACATTTTTTCTCTAATACATTATTCATACTTTTCAAATTTGATGCGAACTGGCTTTTAAATTGTGTTTTAATTTACAGTAAAGAAAGCAGCCGACTGCAAGTTTAATGAGAACATTTTTCTTTTGTCCTTATCAATTGTTTTTTATGATATCTTCAAACTAAATGTTTAAAAAACTTAAAATTTTTGAAAATGTAACAAGCAGTTAAGAAAAATTTAAACGGTGTATCATTGAACTTTTCTAGTTTAAATAGAACCAAACAAGTACAATTGTACCAATCCCTGCCATCCCTGGATTGGATCGGCCTTTGGTACTGGGCCTATCCAATAGGTCTGCTTACCGCTACAACAATACAACATACAAATGCTAAGAAGTACTCTTATTTTATTTTTTATTTTATAATTCAGTTTGTATATATATATATATGTATATACATATATAATTATTTATATAACTTTTTTCTTCTCACACCATGGTGATGGGTATATAAGATTCGGCACAAACAAATATAAGACTCTTGCTTGTTAGAATTACAACTAATAAAAAATAAGTTTTTGGATCTTAGTACAATTAGTATCATAAAATTACAATTGTGTACTGAATTATGTACAATTGTGAAAAAGTTATATCATCCCAGATTTTAAATATCGGCGATATCTTTCGACTCTTTTTTTAAAATATCGATATTTTGATAAATCGATATTTCTTGCCCATCCCTAATGTGTTTTTGTTCTGATATTCAGCCGGTTCCGCATTTTCTTATGTAAAATTATTTCTAAATTTTTTTGTTTTTTTTTTTATTGATATTAATTTCCTAATATTGCATTTCTTTTTTTTTTCTATTGTATAGCTTATATCTATACCTCATAGTGAAACTTTTGTGCACTTCAAGAAATGTTACTGACTGTTTCACTTTTTAACAAAGGATCCTTTTTGGGTTCTTTGATAAACAAATGCAGGCAAGTTGTACGAATTAAACCAGTTACCAAATTAGAAACTAATATCAAACCCAACATCTCTACTTCTATAAAAACACCAACTTCAACATCATCGTCCACAACTGATACAAAAACATCGCCGCCTGCATCTTCGTTTACTACGGTTGAACAAACATATAGACCAGATGCCGTTGCTTATCTTAGTTTTAGTAGTCCCACCTCATATGTGGTTAAAACTTTGGAGGAAAAAGCTGGCCTCCCACCAAGGCCCAAAAGGCCTTTAACACCATACTTTCGCTTTATGAGAGAACAAAGACCCAAATTACAGGCTGCCAATCCTAAACTTTCCATTATCGATGTAGTCAAACAAGTCTCGAAACATTGGGAAACTGTAGATCCCACATTAAAACAGCGCTTACAAGAGGAATACAAAATAGATCAACAGAAATATATAGAAACACGTACGAAATATGATGCTAAGATCACAGATGAACAGCGCTCACACTTAAAAGAGCTGAAACAAGAAGTAGTTGATGCCAAAGAAAGGCGTATGATGCGTAAACGTATTAAGGAATTGGGACGACCTAAAAAGCCGGCCTCAGCCTTTTTACGTTTTATAGCCAAGGAAAGAATCATAACACCTCAGACTTCAAAGGAAACTTTTCGAGAATGGCATCAAAAGGCCACAGTTAAATGGGGAACTCTGTCGGAGGAGCAAAAGAATGTTTTCATTATCGAAGTACGCAAAGAATTGGAAAAGTACAAGTAAGTTATTAAAGAGAATTGCAATTAGCTCATTTATAATCTTTTTTTATTGCAATAATAGAAAAGAACTTTCTTTGTGGGAAGAAAAAATGATACGTTTAGGTCATATTGATGTTATACGCCATGGCAATCTTATTGATCCTCCAGAGCCTAAACCAAAGAAACATTAATGTTAATTTTTCCATGCCATGCCACCGAGAAGAGGCATACAGTTTTCCCCCTTTTTTATTTTGCTCATCGATACAATTTCATTAAAATAAGTTGATCCTTAAATAATTTCATTAACTTCTATAATTTGTTGTTAAGTGTTATGACCCGCAACTTTGTCTTTAATAAAGTTTTGGTGCTTGTATTCATTCATCATTTCAGCTAAGTTTGAAATTTTATTTATATCTGTTATTTATACGATATTCCTAATATTTTAGCGATTTTGTTACATTATTTTTTTTGCAACTTCCATAAATTTGGCGAAACCCAACCAGACTCGCTTCTGCGCACCCCAGACTTTTCCCTTTTTTTAATTCCTGTTTTCGTAAAATAAAATCCATAATTGTATATAGATATATATATACATATATAGATATATATAAAAGTGAATGTATGTTTGTATATATATATATATATATATATATATATATATATATATATATTTGTGCCTTATAGGAGGCCAAACCACTTGACCGATCATCTTGAAATTTTCACAGAATATAACTGTGACCCTGAAAGAGACATTAGGCTATATAAAGTTGAGGTTGGACAAAGGGGCGATGCCACGCCCATACAACACAATATTTAACATCGTTATGTCTTAGGCATATTTTGGCATAGGACGATGATATTTAGTTCATATGGTGTTAGTATGAAGAGAAATAAGCTCCATGAAAAAAGAGGGCGGAGCCACGCCCCTTTATAGAAAAAGTAAAAACCACCATATCTAATAAACTACTGAACTGATCGTCATCAAATTTAAACAGTAGGCGACTGCCTTGAGTTACTTTAAGCTATATAAAGATGTGGTTCGAAAAAGGGGCGGTACCACGCCCATACAACCCAAAACATAAAATACTAATATCTTAGCCACTATTTGGCTTAGGATGATGATGTTTGGTATATTTGGTATTGTTATGAATATAAATACGTTGCATCAAATTCTCACAGTAGGCTGTTGTTATGAATTAATGAGCCTTAGGCTATGTTAAGTTGTGGTTGGACAAAGGGTGGGTGGCACGCCTAATCAACTCAAAATTTATAATCCTCTTATCTTCGATACTGTTTAACGTATGTAGTTGTTGGGAGAAGTTAGATAGCTGCAGGGGAAGTGCTACCCCCCATAGGACGCCAATGTTTAATAAAAATATAAATAAAGGGGGTAGGCGCAGGGCGAGTAATACCCCCCATAGAAAGGATATATTTAATATCTCGCAACTGAAAAACTATTACAGCGAGTGTCTTCAAATCTGGTTAAATCCACTATTATAGTGAGCTATAAATTCCAAAATAAAAATGGATGGGGTAGACGAAGGAGGAGCAATACCCTCCATAGGACGAAAATATTAAATACTTCATATCTGAAGACAAAAGTCTTCAAGCTTTGTAGGACCCACTCTTATAAACTACACCTTTAAAAATAAAAATATAATATATAAATGAAAAAGCGTAAGTTTGTTTATTCTCTACAGACTCCTAAGCTACTTAGCCAATTTTCTTGAAAGTTTCACAGTAATTCCTGATTACTCGGCGCTTAACATAGACTATTAATATATTTTAATCAAGTAGGCGTTGCAACAACCATACAATATGAATAACCTTATATCTGGAGGACGGTTACAATAAGAGTTTTTCCAATATGAAACAAATAACTTCGTTATCAATACACGACATCTGCCAAAAAGTCGGCTGGATTAGACAAGCGGGCGTGGCACCTTCCACACAATTGCAATAAAGATTTCTTCGTATTTGAAGTACTGTACAAATAGCTTAGATAATAATCCATAACATATTTCAAAAGGTAGTTTTAATGGGAAAAGTAGGCATGGCAGCTCCCATACGAAGACACTTGAAATTTCTGTATATCATCTGTTGAACGGTTACTGTAAAACAGAGTTCGCCAAAACACCGCACATGTGCGAATGCTCTCACGCTAATGAAAAGAGCATAAGAAGATAATTTGTATTTTTATTTCTCTGATTACTAGACAAAACTTAACAAAATGTTCTATATAGAATGGGAGAATGCTCTTTTACTGACTGATGTTGTAATAAAAATAAAAATTTTCGTTTGGGAGTTTACATTAAAACAACAATAAAAAATTAAATTTTTTTTTTTTTTGTTTTAGTATAAATTCCCTAACGAAAATTTTTATTTTTATTACAAAAACAGACAGTTCAATGCCGAAATTACTTTATTTTGTTACTCGTAACGAAAGTAGTAAGGCTTAAAATTAAGTATTTTTGTATCATCTATAACGTTACTTGTATTAATTTTCAATAGCAGAAAACAAGAAATTATGACCATTATATATGTAGTTATATTATCTTCAAATATTAAAAACTATATATGTATATTAAAAACGACTTATGTAGAGTAATTTGAAACTTTGTTATTGAAAGTTTTTGAAGTTCGTCAATTTATAATTTTTCAATTGCGATAATAATAAGTTAATTTTTATTTTGAATTACTGAACTGCGACAACTCTTTAAAATACACTTGTAAGACTAAAGGCCGTGTCAGATACAACTTTGTTGCTTTGCGTGACGTTTCTACCTTTGGCAGAAAAACGCAAAGCAAAAGGTGTATGACACAATGGAAACTTTGACAACACTCACGCATTATTTGTTTACTTAAAAAAGCGGTTGGTAATTTGTACATTTAATTATTTGTTATAAAAATAAAAGTTAAAAATTTAATTGGACGGTTTTTTGGAATTAAATTTGGCAAAAAAATTAAAAAACAAAAGAAAATTATACTAGCCAATTGTCAAAGCGCGCAAAAAGATGAGAGTTGGCTAACTTTTAGCTTCGCTCCGCTTTAAAAGTACTTTATGTGACATGTTTCGTATAAGTATGTATATTTTATCTTAGATGTCAAAGCGAATCGGTAACGCAACGCGAAGCAAAAGTTTTATCTGACATGGCCTTAATGGTAAAAAACGTTACCAAAATTTTTTTCAGTGGAATAAGAGAAACACAATTACTCTCAGAAACAGGGATGCCAGAATTGACGATTTATCGTCATTTTGACGATTTTTGGTTCCGAAATTAGCAAAGTGCCGATTTGCTGATTTTTTTCTAAAAAGCGACAATTTTTTTCAGTCTTAAAAATAAGACAATTTTAAATCTTTTGATGTTTGTTATTAGGCAGCACAGAAAAAAACATTTTTGTTCTTTTCCATAAAAAATTTTATGGGCAAATTTAAGTTAAAACTCGTACCAAAATCTTGACTTTGAGATTGAGAGTTCACTCGTGTGGGGAGCAGGTGAAGTTATGGACTGATTTGGCTCATTTTTAACGTTTAATACTCTATATACCTATGTATATGAAACATTTGTAAGCCAAATTTTATAATCCTAGCTTATATGGGTGCCATGGTGCCAAAACTATAATTTTGTGAAGAAAGAATATTTCAGGTAAAAAAGAAAAAATAATAATGAATTTAAAGAAGATTTAAAGAAGTCAAGATTTGTTTACAGGTCAAAATGTGAGATTTATGGGTATAAATTACAGGCAGTCATGGTTTTTAGTTCATATCTTAGGCAGATCTGGCGGAAATATAATAGCACACTATTCCGTACTATATCTAATATAAATGTATAGCAATGTTTATATAAGAGTCTTTGGAAATCCCATTTCAACAAACACATGGTTAGATTGACACCGTTAAATCAACTTTGCTACTCATAAGGACTTGGAATATACATACGTATATACTCGTATGTACGAGTATATACTTTATAGGGCGTAACATTAATATTGTAGCAATTACAAAAGGTATAACAAACTTATATAAAAACGAACTTGTATATATACGCTCTGTGGTGAACGGTATACCAATGTGAAATTTTTTAGAAAATGGCCCGATTGAAAGTATTTTTTATTCTTAAGACTTTGAAAAAAAAACCTTAGATTATTATTGTTATAACAGCTAGCGGTGCATCACTAAAGATTGTTACAATTCTAACCGCTTAATGTACAACATTGTTTAATGTCATTTTATTATACCGCATATCATTTCCTTTTTTGTAAAATCATTTTTGTCTAAGTCTTGTAAAATCTCTTGCTTGTAAAGTTAAGTAATTTATCACGTTAATAAAAACCCATAATTAATTAAAATTGTGCTTCGACTCCTTATCTACAAAATACAACAATTATAATATAGTAATTAAAGGTTTAAAAAACAAAATTTTTTATGAAAATTTTCCTTAACAAACGTTTGTTAAATTTAACGAACAATTTCATAAACATACGGGGATATACATATGTATGTATAGAATATGTTTTTGTTTGCTTTTTTTAAAATAAAAATTGAACAACCTTTGCTTAAAATCTAAATGTAAATGGTCCGATTTTTTGACGATTTTTTAAACAGAAAAAGACGATTTTTTTATTTTTTCTCAGGAAATTGACGATTTTTTCATAATTTAATCTGGCAGCCCTGCTCAGAAATAAACAACTGAGAGAAGTAGGGACGGGCAATAAATATCGATATTCCAAAATATCGATATTAAAAAAAATTATAATCGATATTTATCGCCGATATTAAAAATACCCATATATCGATACATCGATATTTATTTAAAACTATCGAATTCAATATTTTTAAGATCTCTTTATAATAAAATTCAACATTTTAACCGTTGCTCAACTGCTTACAATAATGTTGTGTTTTTAAGAATTGCATCATATGTTTTTTAACTACTATAACGGCGCTTTCCCCTTGTACATTTTAATAGATTACATAGTGCAGTTTTGTCTCGGTTTTTTAAGAGATCACAACAAAAAAATAAGCGCGGAAAAAATATTCTGGAAAGGGTTCCTAGAATTATGCAAATAATCGCCATAATTATGGCGTTTTTTATTTGAGCATGTTCTATTAAAAATAAAATATTACACAGTTTACTTGTATAGTATGTATCACAAGTTTCGTTTACCGGCAGTATATAATCCGGTATTATATAATCCCAATAATTTTTTTTTTTAGATTTCATATGACGAATATGTAAATAAAAAATGTTTGTGCTTTTTACTTTTTTTATTGTAGAATTAATGCCGGTACCTCGATTTCAAACGAATACTTCGTTCGCATAGCTTGCCTTAATAACTAAATTTTAAAGTTTTAATTTAAATAAAAGTTAAGCGAATGAAAATTTCGTTCGAAATCGAGGGACAGGCAGTAAATTTGAAATTAAAAGAAACAATAAAAAGATAGAATGGAATTACATGTAATATGTTTGTATATATGTAAATATGTATTGACATAGGTATAATAAGTTTTTAAATTTGGTAATAATTTCAGCCTAATACGTTCGATACATCGATATATCGATATTTTTAATTAATAAATATCGATACTCTTAAAAAATATCGATACGATATATATCGATATATTATTTCAATTTGCCCATCCCTAGAGAGAAGCATGAAATGTGAATGTGTGTTTGGCGGACTCAAGGCGAATTCAACTACAGGTGATGTCGAAACGCCATCTGATTTTGACAGTTCGAGCTACTTTGTTTTGGTTTGTTAGTGTTTTGTTAAGAATGGTTGACATTTTGGACAGTAAACACTAATTGCCGTATTCATAAAAATATTTTTAATTTAATAAAGGTTTACTAATCAAATTTTCTATGTAAATTTCTCTTAATAAACGTTTGTTAAATTTAAAAATCGTTTATGAATACGGGGGTAACAATGCAATGCAAAAAACCCAGTGTTGTTTCTGTTGTTTTTGGATTGTTGTAGTATCAACACCACCTGTAGTTGAATTCGCCTTGGGCGGACTCTGCTGTAAAATCATTCAAATTTAGTCCAAGATGCTTTACTTTTTAAAAAAATGTTACCAATTTTATTTCGATGGGTGTATATTTTTGAATAAAAATTTCTTCGATTTTAAATGTTTTTTTAATCTTTCTTCTTTTTTTACATTCACTGAGAACTGATAGCGCGAAAAATTGTTCACGGGAGTTTCACGATAGCATTTTTCCCTTCGAGGGGAATTAAAATTTCATGGAGGGGAAAAAATTCCACTTTTTTCACGATAGGGGTGATTAAAAATTAGAAAAAATACCGTTAGAATAACTTTTTCAATAATATATTGATTTTCACATAATTTTTATTTGTGTATATCTGTGGCAAAAAAGGAAAAAAGCTTACTTTGAGATCTTCACGTTCAAAAGTACACATGGGAGTATGATTTTTTAGGAAGCTTTAGCAAAATTACTTTTTCTTATGTATTTTCAATGTGCAATAACATTTGGAATAAAAATTGAGTTATTGGATTAGGGTTAATGTATCAAAAATCACCTACACCTACAGATATACATACATATTTTTAAGTTGGAAACACTATGTAGTTACTTTTAATTTTTAAAATACTTTGTTTTTTGTTACGTTCATTGCAAACTTAGTTTTTTTTATAGAAAGGGTCCGCCATCTAACTTTTTTTTTCAACTAGTGCTTATTTTTTTTTTTTTTTATTCCTACACTAAATCCCGCGAAGCTTTTTGCTTGTCTGCAGGAGACCAGAGTCTCTGGCGGGAATCGAACCCGCAACCCCGGTACTGATAGACTAGATCACTACCAGCTAGCCTACCGGGGCACCCATGAATGGTAACACTTAGCTCATGTCTGATTTGACAGATAATTAGTTTTTCCTTCCGCTGAACGAATATGGTTGTGTATACGCTTGAACAACGCTGGGAGATATTGCGACATTACTTTGAAAATCATGGTAATGTTGCAGAATGTGTGCGAAAATTGCGTACGGATTTTGGAAGAAGAGAAGCACCGTCAGCTCCGTATGTTCGTTATCTTGTGAAAAAAGTAAAAGAGTGGCATCCTCATCGATAAACCAAAGCGTGAAAAGCCAAAAACAGTGCGTACACCCGAGAATATTGCTGCTGTGGCAGAAAGTGTGCGTGAAGCGCCATCAACATCAATTCACCGTCGTTCTCAACAATTGCATAAAGACCTTGGTATGACGCCATACAAAGTCCAATTGGTCCAGGAGTTGAAGTCAACTGACCATCCAATGCGTTTTCGCTTCGCTAAGTGGGCCTGCGATCGACTTACAGAAGATGCCGATTTTGCCAAAAAAAATCATCTTTTCAGATGAAGCTCATTTTGTTCTTGGCGGGTATGTAAACTAGCAAAATTGTCGCATTTGGGGCACAGAAAACCCGCACGCATACAATGAAAAGCCGATACACCAAAAACGAGTCACTGTTTAGTGCGGATTTTGGTCCAGAGGCATAATTGGGCCATTTTTCTTCGAAAATGAGCAAGGAGTGGCCGTTACAGTGGCCATGTTGAACGAATTTTTGTTCACAAAAATTGAAGAGGAGGATATTGGCAACATTTGGTTTCAACAGGACGGCGCTACGTGCCACACAGCCGAGGCTACACTCAATGTTTTGCGCCCTGTTTTTGAAGATCGCATTATCAGCCGCAGAACTGATGCCGTTTGGCCACCTCAGAGCTGCGATTTGACACCGTTGCACTATTATTTGTGGGGTGCCGTCAAAGATAAGTGTTACGCCGACAAGCCAGGTACAATTGACGCTTTAAAGGACAATATTCGTGAAGCCATTGGTGAAATACAGCTGCACACAATCAATAATGTGCTTAAAAATTGGACCGATCGTGTAGGCTACTGCATGGCCAGCCGAGGCAGCCATTTGAATGAAATTATTTTCCATTATTAACCGGAAGGATTGTACTTTCAAATAAAAAAAGAAATTTGAGAAAATATTCAGTAGTTTTTTTTATAGCATTTAAAAAAAAAAAAAAGTTGTAATCATGGTAGAATAAGTGAAAGGTTTTTTCAGCGTTCATATTTATTTCCATAAGTTTTGTTTTGTTTTCATTTAGCCTTTATTTATTCTTTTTTAACCATATATTAACATTATCCATATCGCTAATCATATTAGCTGTATTCACTTACTAAAAACTGTTACGACTTTATAACTATTGTTACTGGAAAGTGTTCATTAACCCAAAAAATTTGCAAGTTAAGAGCGTGAAAAGAGAGAAAAAAACTGAGGGACAAAAAAATTCTTGCAAATTTTTACTGGTAAAATTTTTACGTGAGCCAAGATAGCGTCGAAGAAATAGCGTCGAATTTAGGAATTTAAAAATGGGAAGTACAAATATATTTAAATTTTTAATAAAAATACAAAAAATATTTACCACAGGCTTTTGCACGGCATAAACTATATATTTTCTGAAAGTAAATAGTTTTCTGGACAAAATGAGCGATGCGTGCAAAAAATCGTTCTGACAGTTTCCGAGAAATCTGGGTTCATCCAAAATGGTCAGTAAAAATCTTTACTGATTTATGCCATGGAACACAGACTTTTGCACGGTATAAACTATATTTTTTCTGAAAGTAAATAGTTTTCTGGAAAAAATGAGCGATGCGTGCAAAAAATCGTTCGGACAGCTTTCGAGAAATCAGAGTTCATCCAAAATGGTCAGTAAATATCTTTACTGATTTATGCCATGGTACACAGGCTTTTGCACGGTATTAACTATATATTTTCTGAAAGTTAAGTTTTCTGGAAAAAATGAGCGATGCGTGCAAAAAATCGTTTGGACAGTTTCCGAGAAATCTGGGTTCATCCAAAATGGTCAGTAAAAATCGTTACTGATTTATGCCATTTTGTTGAAGTTAGTTTAATATAAAAAGCGCTAAATTTGTAGTACTTTTCTGGCACTGACAGATTGAAAGGCGTCATTGACATAAATAGAGCGAAATATTTTTTTGCAACTTGGTAAAAGAGCGCAAATTATTTGCTGGTTTTAAGGTGGCCATACAAATTTTGTCTGCTTACAAGTAAAATTTGTAAAAATTAAAAGCAAAAAATAAATCACTTTTATTTATTTATAGTTTTCTAAAAATATATGTATATATAATTGTTTTCTCAATTTTTATTGGTACATAGGTAATAGATTTAGACAGTTTCCACGGAAATAATTATAATAACACTAATAACACTGTTCTAACTAAGTAATAAGTTACCCACAGACAAGGCAACATTTGTCGAAACATGGGCATGTTTCACTAAATGTTGCGCCGTGTGTGGGAATGTTTTTGGTAGAAATTCTTGTTACCTTTTTGGTTTCTCAAATATCAAAAATATTTTAATATATTGTTTACAAACACAATGTTTTATCGTGTGTGGCGATGTTGAGTGTTTTTCTTCCTCATTTTGTTGAGCATAAGAAACAACAGAAAATAAATAGCAATATTTTTAGACTCTAAACGGGCGCTTGAAACAATTCATAGACAAATTTTATTACAGAAATTATATATGTACGGTATCCGGGAAAAAGAACTAGAATGGTTTATATTACGGATGTAACGATACGCCTTTTTGCCGATACGATACCGACACTCAAAATAAAATATCGTTACTGTTACGCATATCAAGTTCAAATTAGCAAAACCCCAGTAGAGTAATTTTTTTATTATACAAAACTAGATGGTAAGAGGTTATTAATATTTAAAATTAAATAAGACAACAAAAAATAAAATTCGAATTCATAATAAAATTAACAAAAAATAAAAAATTTACAAAAATACTCGTAACTTAAAAAACACAGTATTCTTAATTTTTGCGGAGAAAGACGATTTTGCAAGTTCGTTTGAACCAGCAGTCAGTGTTGCCAGAAGATTTTTTGAAAAATACCTAAGCATACCAGCAAAAAATCAGATTTTACCCTACAATTTTCCTTACAAAAATCCCTACGCGTTTTAGTCATTAAAATCTAAGAAAAAACAATAGTTATAAAAAACTAATTTTATTCGCATATATATGTATTGTAAAGCCTTACAAAAATAAGTAATATAACTAAAATAAAATTTTATGTACTTCTGATTAAATTCAATTGAAAAACAAGAGGTTTTTAAACGAAATAAATTTGTATAGTTCTTTTGAAGTAAAACATTAAATGATAATTTTAATTTAATTCAGGTTCAAAAGCAACATGTTATTTTATAAATAGTTAATACTAGTATATGTATATCTGTTGAACTGAAATTAGTGCGTTAGAAATTAATGCAGCCGTTTCCATTGTTCTACGAAAATGATCTTATAAAAAAAAATTAACTAAAAGTTTTGTGGCTCAATTTGTTTCGATTTTTTGTGGTCTCTGCATTGGCATTTGCATTCGGTAAAGCAAAAAAATCCCTAACAGTTTCGATATATTTGATAATACAACCTCGTCATTATAGTTTTTGATTTTAACTATTTTTATCCAAAACTGTTCCGAATCCATGTTTAAAAACATATTAATTTCACAATTTTACATATTTATTTCAGACAAATTAATTGTATGTGATTGTTCTCCACTCATACATGAGATCATTGAGGCTTTAGTTAAATTGTTAAGACAATATTTTAAAATTTGTAATCATCTTTATTTTTTTTTTTGTCCAAAAACATATTCTGCACCCAGAGAAAAAATATGTTTAAATTTGGTCACCTCCAACAAAACTATTTTTAAAGAGAATTGCAAACATATTATGTTTAAATTTAACCATACTATTGTCACCGACAAACATATTATTGTAAAATTAGTCCTCCATCAAGAAGGCACAACCATATTATGGTTGCCTCCGAACATCTTTTGGTTAGTAATAAATAAAATATTTTTAACATTTATAATAGCATGGTTGATTTTCAACCAAAGCATGTTGCTCTTAGAAAAGAGGAAAATACTATTGTTAATTTAAAAACAAATTATTGTCATATTTACCCATAACATGTTTAGAGGCAACGATAATATGGTTGTGGCTTCTTGATGGAGGACTAATTTAACAATTATATGTTTGTCGGTGACAATAATATGGTTATATTTAAACATAATGTGCTTAACATTTTGTCTAAAAATAGTTTTGTTGGAGGTGACCATATCTAAACATATTTTTTCTCTGCGTGTGGATTTGAGAATTCCATTTCTTTATATTTTAAATAATTATTAAAAATACATTTTTTAACTAAAAATAAATATATATATATCTATAATGCAATATTTTGGCAACACTGCCTGCAGTAGAAAGTCCCAATTTACAATAGCTTTGTTTCTTTACTTTTGGGTAAAGTTCGTGAAAATGAGAGTTAGCATAAATTTCTCTCACAAAGATACAAAATTACACAAAAGTACGGGAACAGAAAAAACCATTTTTAGCACAAAATAAATAGTCAAAGTGTTGTGACAGTCTTAACAAACCAATAAAAGTTTGCGCCACTTTTGAAAAATTGTATATTATCTGTAGAAATAAACTATATATTACCAAAAATAGAACAATACAAACACTTTAACAATAACTTACATTATTTTTCTTGATATTTTAATATAAAACTTTTTTATTTATTAACACTATTTTATTCCACAACACTTTCCAAAATTTTGTTCATTAGCATTTTTTCCATACCTTTTTTTGTTTTGTTTATGTTTTACAGCTGTTTAACAATTTACACGAAGAAAAAGTTTGGGCTGTTTCGTGCAAGAAGAAGAAGAATTTAATTCTTTCAAACTAGCTCTCTTTTACACAAATTTAAAGTACGGGAACGCTTTTCGTGCAAATTGGGATCCCGAGGGATCCCCAAGTAGAGTAAAGAAACAGAGCTAATGTTAAAATTGAAAGGCAGACATTTTTCTTATTCTCTTTTGAACTTACCTAAACCTTTTACAATAGCGAAATTAATAGACAGACAGAAATTATTCGTTTCTTTTTATCGTTCTTTTTCGCCGTTGAAGGAGATAAACATTTTACAGGCATTGATAATTAAATTACATTGGTGTGAGAAAAATGGTATGAAACAACATGAAAATAGAAACAAAATCGTTTAAATGTTGCATGCACAAGGGGTTTAATTAAAATTTAATCTCAACTACCTGTGCTAAATATTTATATGTGTCAGATGCTTTACCAAATTCTACCCTCTTGTTTCAATATATTACACTTATTTCAATTTCGTTAAAAATTAAATCACTAAAATGTACCTATTTAAAAAATTTTAGCATTATTTTTAGCATCTTTTAAAATCATTTTTTGGCCATGTCTGATGCCAGATTTAGCTGTACAAAGTTTTAAGATCTGGTCACACTGCTCAGATGCGACAGAACTAATTTGAGAACTCTAACATTTCTGCGCCATTTTTTCAAGTTTGGGTTTAACATGGATCTACGTTTCTAAAAATACCTATGTATTAGTAGATCTAAGGTATCTTTCGACTTATTCTTTAGCAGAATCACAGTAAATGATGGAAAGATGCTCATCCTTCTGGGATTCTCTTATACATTTTACACAACGCTCAACAGGCCAGTTCTTTTAGACTTACCAGAACTTGTACCACCTGTAGGGTGACCACACTCGGAATGCAGAGTAAGTAGCTCAATAAGATGTTTTTTCGATACGGTATCGAGGGTCAAGAATTGTGCATAAGGTTCAATTATTTTCTAAAGCGCAATTCTTTTATTTATAGCTAATGCTAAGCCGCTTAATTTTGGGACTATTCTCCATCTACGTTGATTCGTTTATTATATGAAACAATTTCATTATTCTGTTTTGATTTTATGCTGTACTTTGCAATGTGTTTATATGTAGGCAACTAAGTGAATATGTAGGTATATACAGTGGGGAGCATTAATGAGTACATACTTAGATGTAATTCTTGTACGTCGGAATGCATAAAAAGTGTAATAATAAAGATAACAACAAATTTTTAATTTTTGCCCAAACGAATTTTGCGGCGTTTTTAAACATTTTTTGGATGCTAATTTTATTATTATTACGTTTTGAAATTGTATTACTCTTGATAAATTTTTAAATTTGATTCGAAATTCGTCAGATTTTAACTATTTTGCGAGTTTATTTTGACCTACGTTGTTCATTATGCGAATGGCGCAAAACAATAGTAAATTATAATTTTGTTAGTTAGAAATAAAGCTCATTTCAATCGAAATATGTTTAACTTGCTGTGAGTTTTTTTTAATTGCTCTTTTTTTGAAAACTTCAACGATGTCTCAGAAACTACTGGGGAAATTTAAAACCAATGTAAGCACGGCTAATAGATAATATTGTTGACGAATTTTGAATTGTTTTTTTTTTTAACTGAATATCGTCGGTCAGAGGTTGACAACTCTTAACTCACTTTTAAATTTTTTGAAATTGTCAACTCTTTTAATTTTTTTTAATCTGAAATTATTTCAATACCTTTGTTGAGTAATAACGTTTTTTTTTTGTCTCCTGAAAAGTACAAAAAAACATGTTAAGAGTTGTCAACCTGGGACCGACGATATGGTGAACCGTTTTTAAGTTATTCCAATTTATGTAGCGGAAGTGCCTTAACTTTGGACATAACGGTATATCGCGAAAAGTCAAGCTAATAGAAAGAAACCAAGACCAGATTTAGGTTCAACGTTCCAAATAACCTTAAAAACAACATTCAGTTCTCAGTTATCAACAAAAACCTTGTTCCCTGGTGTAATTGATCAACCTATGAAATGAGTGTTTGAAAAGGGCTTTACGCCTTTGTGTACCTAATTATGGGTTAGCAAAGTTGAAATTTGTGGAAACATCAATTTTATGGGCAGTAAAATAAAATATTTTTTAAAATTTTTGATTTTTTATGTTTCTTTTCTTGTCACATCGTTGATTATTTGAAAGTGTTCAGCTATTGCCTTTTTCAACCACCGTTTATATATGTTAAATAAATTAAAACGCTTTTAAACACTTTAATTCTAAAAATTTATATTGTGCATATCTAAACACAAATACCTTTAAAACGATATGTTTCATTAAAATCGGTGGTCGACAAGATACTTAAAAATCAACTACAAAAAAATTGTTCCCGTGTTTTTTTTTTTATTTTATTTAATTTATTCAAGATCGTAAGCAATCTCTTAAAGATTTGATTGTTTATTCCAGTGATTCGAGTTACAGCCTCATCATTTTCACAAGCCAAGGTCACCTTGTATGAATTTGCCTTGGTTGTTTAATATCGCTTTACCTGGACAACCACTAACCAAACAGTACAATTTTTTTAATTCTTTTCTTGATAAATATATCTATCAATAGAATCAAAAACAATGCCGAGCCATTACCTAGTTTTCGAAATACTGTATCTGAAAGCGGACCAAGGTACCTAGAAATGGACTGTTTTTTTAACACTGTAAATCAGTCAACTTTCAGGGGCTAAAAGATGTCAAATATAAATGCATTTGTTTGTGTAAAAATTGTAAAGATATCAAAAACAATTGAATGATCAAAACAACTCTGCAAAAAATCAGTAAGCCTTTCGAGCAGACCTAATAATTGGGCCATGTCTCTGGTGTAGTTTTCTCAATGAAACTTACTCTAGTCATGCTTTTAAGATTTTATATATTAATATGTACTTGGTTTAATTTTATTAATACACACTTTCACTTTATTAGGCATATTCTTAATTACTCAATTTTTATAAACTAATTGCAATAATTTCGTTGGTGATGGATGTTATTTATTCAATATGCTACAGCTAAGGACGGAATAAAGACTTAAAAAATATATTTATATAAAAAAAATACCTATGAATGGAGGGATTCACAACAAAATTGTATATAATCTTACAAACTATAAGACACATATTGTTTATTACATTACAAAGAGATTCCTAAGTATTTTGAATTGGTGTAAAACAGGTTTGGTAAAAAACTTACCAAATAAATTTAAATATTCAGAAAAACCTAAATAGACCATAGGTTAAACATAAAAACGTATAAATTTGATAAGAATGAAACCCAATGCTAAAGCTAATACAATTTGCAGATCTATTAGTGCTTCGATACGATTAGCACCGGCCTTATAAAAGTCCCAGTCAAATATAATATTTGAAGCATCTGATTGACGCCAAGGATTTTCACCATCATCAAAGTACATGGGACAATCATCACGTTCACGTTCATATTCTATGGCATCAATGGCAACAGCAGCTCCTTCACTGTGGTTCCAAGAGGTAACATCTTGATTTAGCTTACAAAATGCACCCACAGCTGTAATAATATTAAAAACAAATTTAAAATTAATATATACTTTTGTATCGTTTTGTTATTAACAATGATTACCTTGTGACATTAAAACCCTATTTAAATCGGCTCTTTGATATACCCAACATCTGTATTTTGATAAAGGATCCAAATCATCATAAGTTATTAAATAGGATTTTAAGTTTTCTTTCCAAAAGCCAATACATTTCATGCGATAATCCGGATCACCTTAATATTTGCGATTTTTATTATTTAATGGTTTTTATAATTTTCATGCTTAATACTCACTATAAATATCAACCGGTCTGCCCAAATGATCTACAGATAAACAATAATTTTCATCGACTGCCATTTCCTTTTGATCTGTATCACACACTGATAAATCAGAAATATTTTGTTTGCAGTGTATATCAGGACGTGGACTTAATGTAACTCCACCCAAAATTCTTTAAAGAAATAGAAATTAAATGGGAATATCATCATAGTCATATTTTTCTACAGAGTGTAGTTTTTGTAAAATATTTTTTTTGTAGTATTTTAATTTTTTTTTTTTTGAAATTTTGTTTTAAAATTCTTCTGAATATTCTATATGGCAACCAGTGTTCTCATTTATTGTTTTAAATACATAACTGAAATTTAACTCATAGAATAAACTCGAAAAAAATAAAAAAATGTTGAATATAATAAAGTTGCTTTTGAAAAAGAAATAATTCCCAATATCTATTTGTTAAAATAGTTGAGTTAAATACATTCAATTTATAAAGTATCACTATCCAGTGTGACACAAAGAATGCTGACGAAGGCCGTAGCGGGCCAGAAAATGCATTACATTCTGCTGGTGTCTAATAATTGCAAATTTTTCTGTACATAAATATACTTCATTGCTATCCAACGGAAAGCTAAGGTAAAATGTAACAAGAAAATACAATATAATAGTCTGGTAGTGTATAAAGTCATTTCTAAAAATTTAAGGAATAGAGCTATTACAAAAAAGCTTTATAAAAATACATAACTAAAATTTAACTCATAGAATAAATTCGAAAAAAATAAAAAAATTTTAAAAAATCTTTTTATTTCTGAAAAAAAAACTTTTTTTACCAATCGTCAAAGAAAATAATTTATTCTGCAAGTGTTTTGTTTCTATTTATTAAAAAATATAACATACAGGTGTGTTCTAGGTAATATAATTCATTATTCATAAATTGGTTTTTTTTGTTCGAAAAAAGTATTTAAAAGTCAAAAATTTGAAAAAAGCTTATCAGCTGTTAAAAAAATTTTATTTTGTTTTCGTGATTCTACAAAAAATATTTCTAAAAAATATAATTTGTACATAAAAATGACAGCAGCTTTTGCTTTTTTAAACAAGTGATGTTCAATAAAAAGAACTTGAAATTTTTGTATTAAAATTGGTGTGAAAATTTTTTTTGATTAAATGGGATAAAGAACACTTTAAACTAAAAACCAAAATTTTTGCTTTTGCTAATAATGTTATTACAAAAAAGAATAAAAGTCGATTCATTTTACTTTTACCAACCCCTTACTACTCTAATTGTAAACAAATAAAAACATGTAGTTGTTAAATGTAAAACACCAAACATTCTGAGGTAATGCACTTTCGAGTGAATTCGGATTCTAGAACACACCCGATAAAAAATATACATTTGTATGAAGTTATAAATGTATAAATATATAAACAAAAATTTAATCCATTCATTTGTTTTATATCACGTATTAAATTCTTGTATTTTGAAATGAGCTAAACTACGTGAAGATTAATTTTTTACAACTTATAACTAAATTTATGTGAGCTACTTAAATTTCCGGAAAACTTTTTTTTTAGAATTTTTGATTCTCAAAAAACTTGCAAAAAAGATAAATCTTACGATATGACAACACTGATGGCAACACTATCATCCCTATCGTGTATAAATTTTCCCTCGTAATTTTTCCCCTTTGCACGTATGCTGGGGAACATAACATGTATGTCAGTAGTTCTTCTCACAATTTGAATATTAAACTTTACAAAATTAATTAAAGGTCAAGATCCTTTGAAAAGGCACAAACTTATATAGTGATCAACAAAATGCAAAAGAACAGGTCGATTTTCTGGGGACTTGTGAAGCTTTCGAAAGACGTGGTGGCAGAATTTTTGAAATTATTCTACTACATAAAGGTTAAATAGTGCAATAAACTAATATTGCAATCAAACTATGTATCACTCCAATGTAATATATTTTACTTTGTTTTTTTAACTTTTTTTTCAATCTTTCTTCATTTATTGAAATTCACTGATAACTGATTGCGCGAAAAATTGTTCACGAGAGTTTCACGAGGGGAAAAAAAATTTCATGGGAACAAAAATTCCACTTGTTATTCGCGATATATACGACGATTCAGAAAAAAATTTGGAATCATTAGAGAAGGAAAACTCCTAACAAAAGCATGAAGAACTTGTTTATTAATAAGAAGCAACAAACAATTTCATAATAAAGATTTTTTTAAATTTTATCGAAACCGTTTTTCTCGATTAGAATTTAAATCCTATAAACATTTTTACTAATTACTAGATTTTTACAGGATACATATATCGAATTTTACAGTTTTTGACTGTAATTTTTTCTATTTTAACATGTTTAGTCGTTTTTGATTCAGGAATATTTTTGGGCTTAAGCTTTTAACTATTTAAACCATTTTTCTCAAATGGCAGTTAACCTTTTTTTCAAATAAAAATTTTTCCATTATAATTCTGCGATTTAATTTAAATAGAAAAAATGGGAGAAGAGAAAAAAACTTAATGGGAATTTTTATTCATAATTGTGTTAAGTTTTTTTTTAACATTGTTGACTTACCTCGTTTTAAATGCATGTTCACCTCTTTGTGTAAAATTAAATTTACCAGCAACGGGACATCTAACTGGCACAGGATTTTTCGCCAAAAACAAGTCATATTTCCAAGCTTCATCATTTTTAAATTGAACCCATGAGCAAACAGTACTAAAGTCATCCTTAATAACAGCCAAACCTTTACGATAACGTATAATGTTATGATGACGTGGCATAAAATCGAAACAAACATAATCCTTTTGACAACCATCAACGGTAAGACGGGCCATCATAATACGATTGCCACGACGTTCGCGGCACACATAAATAGTACGTCTATAGCGTGCCTTATCCGGGTAATAAGTTTCATTTATATGTGTCTCACTTATAATGACATCAGCATCAATGTTGGCCGTATTAACCCATTCACCGGAGAAATTTTGTGGTAACGTACAACCAGGCTCCACATACTCCGCTTTGACAGGTGTTAGTTTCAAACGTTCTGGGGAGTTTTCGGGAGTCTTAAGAGTATTACACTCAGCGGTGATGGATACCCCAACATACAAATCATCATCACGATTTTTTAGAAAACAACGATATTTTTCATCTTTACGAGATTCTTTTGTATTGGCCACTGCAAAATAATGATTTTTGCCTACAAACCAATCGCCCAAGCAACTGTATTCTACAAGACCACTAAATGTACCCTCCATACCCTCACACTGCTGATAAGTGATGTTGAACTTTTGATTTTGTATCAAGAATTGAGTACCGGCCGTTTGACAGGATTGTATTCTAGCATCGGGTTTATCGCAAACGCCAGTAAAACGGAAACGATTTTGGTAGGTAAAATGCCAAACACCTTCCAGAGAACTGCGACAATTGATAGGAATAAAATTCTCATTCAACAAAGTAATCAATTGTTGGTCTTCTTTAATGCCGCGACAAACATTTTTTACTGAAGGCTTTGCACCTTCTGGAATTGTAACACAAGGACCTAAAAATACAAAATTTTTGTTTAAGTATTTTGTACTTAATAAATGTCTACTTACTTTCAAATTTTTCGAAAACATTAAGGGTTCTTATTAATGTTTTCACACAATGGAAACAGCCCCTACCACGATCTTCGAATACAAAAGAATACTCATCGCCGTGATGTTTTTCCATTGCTATACAATAACCTCGTTTACTCATTTGTCTTGCATCTATTACCGTCTGTGTGGGAAGGCCAGATTCCCAAGAAAACCATGATCCTTGCAAGATTTTAGGTATCGTACAATGTTGTTCTTCCAATTGATTAAATTGTCCATTGGCTATATTATATTTATTAAATCAATTTTAAATAAATAAATTAATCAGATAGACTTTCAGCCAGGGGTGTGGCTTAAGTCTGATGTCAAATTTTTATTTTCTAGACGCAACTGTTTACCTGTCATAAAAATGCCCAAAAAGGGTAATAATTTATATAACTTCATTATAAATTTAGAAATACACTATAAAACTTTTAAAATATCAACATATTTTTTTTTAAATTACTTATATTTTATAAAAAAGACATTAAAAATTTAACAAAACAATAGCACAAAAGTAAAATAAAATGATAACTATGCGTGCTTAGTAATTGAATTGCCAACTATATGCAGCTAGCAGAGCTGCCGTTTTCCGTTAATTCTTACCGAAATTGGTATTTATTTTTCGCCAAGCGTGGTGATTTATATATAAGCCGATTTGGAGATGAAATTTTGTGTTTGGCGGCATGACGATATTAAGGAAAATTTGGCGATTTCTAAAACGCATTTAAGCTCCTTTATTTTCCCTTTTAGTCCCAATTTATACGTTGCAAGTCTTATGGCCAATTTTCAGGATTGACATTAAATTCCATTTATGTTTAAAATCATTTTAAATACAAAATTCTCTTTTTCACTAAACACTTAAATGAAACTTAATTCACCGATGTGGTACATTTAAATTCAACTTAATTTTCCATTGGATTATCTTAGCAAGGTGAGCTCAATATCACAACATTACAACAACAACAGGCAAAGCAATAACAACCAGCTGTTTTTTGAGACCACCTTGTAAAGAGCTATACTTTTTTTGTGATATATTTTTGTATTTAGTAGTGCTGCCATACTTCTGTCTTAATTAAATAAGACTTTTCAAATAAAACTCAAAAAATCAATCTGTATTTAAATACGATTTAAGTTTATATGAAAATTAACATAATATAGATTTAAATACTATCCTGAAAATTGGGCATTAGGTATTGATAAACTTATCATATTCTTTGAATCAGGTTCGTTGTTCACACAATGCTTATCTTATTGCTAATATATTACTGTTTTATGCATGAAGTACACACGTATGTGTGCGTTATTTAGTCTCAACTTACACGTTTCATCTTTTGATGCTCAACTTCTTTTCAATTCCCTTTTGAAGATGCCATTATGTTCACACGCAGCAACCGGTTTCAACTTTTTTGCTTCAAAACAACACTTTTATTCAAAGCGAACCAAAGAGAAAAAGAAAAGAAAAAAAAATTACACGCAGCCATTGTTGTGCATATACCTACGAATGAGAACACAAAGCGTACTGCCCGAGCACAGGCATCTCCGTACCAACCCATTTTCTTCTTGCTTCCTTCTCCATAAAACACAAGAGTTGAGAATCAAAAGAATGTAGACTTACATTGCGAATGAGAAAACAAAACGGCTCCACGAAAAGCCCCCCAATGAAACAACGCACAGGAAATAACCCCCAATGAAATAAACCCTAAAACATAGGAAATAACACCCAAAAACCGTGAATGAAATAACATCGAAAAATAAATTAAATAAACCCCAAAGCGAAAACGAAACAACCCCCAATATTTGGGAGTTATTTCATATGAAATAACACCCAATGATGAAAATGAAATAACCCCCAATGAAATAAGCCCCATCAGCAACAAAAATGAAATTATGCCCAAAATTCATAAAAGAGTTAGTTTCACCAAGGATTTCAGTATGGACCAACAGCAAAGTCGCAAAATTATTGAAATTAATCGTGTGGAGGCCCGCAGGCGTCTTCTTCATAATAAGGATATATGCAACTTCGAAAGTGTGCCAGCATTCATAATCAATTTTTTTTTTGGTGAAGGAACATATAAAGCTCGTTTAATAGTGACTACTTTTGGTTTTGTGAATGGACTAAGTCCAGTGCAGTTATTTTCCCTTGTACGATGGAGGCTATTTCAGATCAGCCACCAACGAGCTATCCTAAAACTTTACGAATGGCTTGGAAATCCAACTCATGGGAGACGTTTTTGTACTTAAAATGTTGTAAAGAAGGCAGTAATTTTCTGTAATGGAGATGTGCCACGTACAGAAGGACTTCTCATACTGTATTTTTATTTCCGACAAAACTGTACTTTTAATTGAAGACAACATACCGAGCAACTCAAACCGGACAATTTTAGTTGATGGCACATTTGCAGTAGTACCGCTTGGATGTTTTAAACAATTAATAATGATCCATAAACAGTTTTCCGCAAAGTTATGTATTTGCTTGTAAATAACTTATATAAAAATAGGCCTTTTACAAGAAAACGTTTAGCCTGTGAATATATTACAATATCGTTTGAATGTTTACAGATATTTCCATTTGTGTTCATATTGACGGATAGAAAATCAACAAAATGCTACGAGCATTTGACAGTGAACAATTTTTTATGGTCGTTCCCTTGGTACAAACTCATGCCAAAATATTTGTTAATGTTCTTTTTTTGGTACATGCGTTCCAAGGGAGGGAGTTTTTGGAGAAATTTTGAAAAAGGCGCTACTAATATATTGAAGTCCACGCTGAATTTTCGAAAAGTCTATATTGTTTGTTGCATCTTGATCGCTGTAACAGAAAGAAATATTTAAAATAAATCGATATTTCAGCAAGCAGTCGCCTTACCTCGCGCAAATTTCTTGGAATGAATTCCTTATATCACTTAAAGCATTTTCTTCTCCAATAACACTGTGAACCTCCGTACATTTTCTGTTAATATTGTTGAGGGCTTTCAATTATTTATACGTTTCTTCTTGATTGCCATGCTTGTGCTCCATAAAATCAAAACATTTCGCACGTACACCTGCCTCCAAGATTAACCGACTTTTACACTTTTCTTGGTATATTTTCAGCATATAGTTATTTTTCACTTAAAGAATATAGCAAATTGCTATTTCTTCGTTTTCCACCAACAATTTCGAATTCCAATTTTTTTATATATTAACATGTGATGATGTAAAGCGTACGAACTTCGATACACAACTGAAAATATTTTATGTTTTACAATAACTCAACTCAACAGGCAAGGAAGATTGTACTCATATGTTGACACTGTTATTCCATAAAACAGTTACTTGAATTCTCAAAAAAAAAAGGAAAAAGATCAAACTAAGCAAGTGAAATAAGTCCCAAATAAAATGAAATAACCCCCAAAAACTAACAGCTTTAAAAATGAAATAACCCCTGAATAAAAAATGAAATAACACCCAAATTATACATGCTATGAAACAAGCCCCGAATTTTAAAAATTTGTTGGGTGTTATTTCATTGGAGATTATTTCATAATTTGAAACCCCTAAATGAGGAATGAAATAATTCCCAAAACAAAATGAAAAACGGCCCAAAAAATTGGGAGTTATTTCATATGAAATAACACCCAAAAATATATGAAACAATTTTGGGGAATATTTCATTTCTCGTTTGGGCGTTATTTCATTGGGGTGCTTTTCGTGGAGCCAAACAAAACGTATATGATAGTGCTGCCAGGTTATTTTTTTCTTCCCCCCAAAAATATTTAAAAACCCCCAAAATTTAACGTATTTTGAAAAAAATTCCCCTAAATGTAAAAGTTTAGATAATCATTTCATTTCAATTAATTCAACTTGGCTCAGTTTTAATATGCGTTCTAACAAGGCGAATTCACCTTGCGTTCTAATATCAATACCTAAATATAGCAAAAATCGCAAAATTAATAACATTTTACTGAAATTCCTTTAAAAATATTTATAAACCGTTTAAAAAAGAATGGAACAAATGTACATCCATATATAAATCGAAATAGAGTTCGTAGAAATCTGCTTTTTTTAATAATGGACTAAAGCTTCCTCAAAAATATCGAGTGTTGGAAAATCTTTTTCGTGAACTTTTTGCATATTATTGGAATTAAAAAGTTTGAGCATTTCAGGTGTTAGACTAAAGTTGGGGCACATATTTTTCAATGAATACTTCACCCTTAAAACGTTTTCTTTTATCTTTTCAAAAACAATTTTTTCTCAACCAAAAACACGCTGTAAAATACATATGTATATCTAGTAATACTTATTTATTGTTATGTGCAGACAAAGCAAAACCCCTTTGTCTGCACATAACAATATCCCCTAAATTTGGAACTAAATGAAATAAAACGCCCTTAATCTGGGGGAAACCTCCTAACATGGACACTAGGGGTATAACTTTTAAACAATTTTTTAAATTATCAAAAAATACCTATCCATGCCATATAGACCATGAAAATCTATGATGAAAAGTGGGGTCACTTTTTCGCGGGCGTTAAAAAAGTTCCCCCCCAAATAACTTTGAAGTTTAGTATTTGGATTTTTTTTGGTTTATTAAAAATACAATATCCTTATTGTAAAAACACAAACCATTCATTTATATTTTTATGCTTTTTCACAAATAAGACTTATACCACCAATTAAAGCTATGTAATGCAAGATGGAATTCAAGAGCAATACTTGAAATTCTATCATTTATACTCCTTCCGAAATATCGTGAAAAGTTATACAGAGTATGCGAATTTATATGTGGAGCCTGGTATAACGTTTGGTTTTCTGACCACTGCTTTAATGAAATTGATGTTGAATCTTTAAAGCAATCACTGGAACAATTTACACATGCTCGGGAATGCTTTCTTAAGCATTGGGTGAGAGAAGACTCTAAAATTCACAAACAACAACGAAGTAACATTTGCGCGGAACGTGGAATCAAACTTGTGCAAGATATTTTTCAGCATTGCAGAACAACACGCACTTTGAACTTAAAGTTTATTTCCTTCAACAAAGATAATTTTTAGTATCTGAAGTTAATATATAGTAGATGACTGTATGTTTGGTATTTAAAAAATAAAAATTCAAATAATATTATTTTTTGGAAGCTTTTAGAAAAAACGGTTTGGGGGGGAGGTTTTTTATCCAAATTGATCTCAAAAAACTGTTTTCTTGATATATACATCAGTGGCCACCCCGTCGTGATAGGTATTTTTTTGGTTATACCCCTAATGGACACTCTGGTATATGACGAGTACATCAGGCTGAGTATTCGTTTCTTTTCCCCTCGTCTCTCTCGCCCATAAAGTAGCAAGCTGATCAATAAGGCTTGGAACACAATGAAGTAGTTGTAGTAGAAGGTGACGAATGCTTTGTAGCGCGACATAGTTCAAAATTTCGAACTTTGCGCTTCAACTTCAACTGCAACGCCTATGACAACCACGTATTCTGTTGACACTACTTTCAAACAGCCGTTTTTAACTTTTCACAGCTTGCAGCGCTATTCCTTACATTGTACTACAGCGACTATTCTGTTCCCCACTTAAGAATTGCATCCAGGGCTGCCATATTTGACGATTTATCGTAATTTTGACGATTTTTGGTTCCGAAATTAGCAAAGTGCCGATTTGCTGATTTTTTTCTAAAAAGTGACGATTTTATTCAGTCTTCAAAATAAGACAATTTTAAATCTTTTGATGTTTGTTATTAGGCAGTACAGGAAAAAAATTGTTTGAAACAAGAAAGCTTAAATTTTTATATCCATCCCTAATTTAAATAAAATTTTACTAGAAAATTTTGCTCTATTCCATAAAAAATTTTATGGGCAAAAGCAAAATTTTGAGCCCTGTCAATTTAAGTAAAAATTCGTACCAAAACGTTGATTGAGATTGAGAGTCCACTCATGTGGGGAGCAGGTGAAGTTATGGACTCATTTGGCTCATTTTTAACATTTAATACTCCATATATATGAAAAATGTTTAAGCCAAATTTTATCATCCTAGCTTATATGGGTACCATGGTGTCAAAACTATAATTTCGTGAAGAAATATTATTTCATGTAAAAAAGAAAAAATAATAATAAATTATAAGAAGATTTAAAGAAGTTAAGGTTTACAGATCAAAATTAGAGATTTATGGGTATAAATTACAGGCAGTCGTGGTTTTTTGTTCATATCTTAGGCATTTATCGACCGATCTGGCTGAAATATAATAGCACACTATTCCATACTATATCTAATATACATGTACAACAATCAAATGGTTAGATTGAAATCGTTAAAGCAACTTTGCTATTCAAGGGACTCAGAATATACATATATACTTCATAGGGCCTAACATTAATATTGTAGCATTTACAAAAGGAATGACAAACTTATATAAAAACGAACAAACTTATATAGAAACCCTCTGTGTTGAACGGTATACAAATTTGAAATTTTTTGGAAAATGGCCCGATTGAAGGTACCTTTTATTCTTAAGACTTTGAAAAAACCTTAGATTATTATAATATAGTAATTAAAGGTTTACAAAACAACTTTTTAATGAAAATTTTTCTTAACAAATGTTTGTTGAATTTAACAATTTCGTAAACGTACGGATGTATATATACTCGTATGTATATAATATATTTTTGTTTACTTGTTTTTAAATTAAAATCGAGAAAACTTTGTTAAAATCTAAATTTCAGTTGTCCGATTTTATTGACGATTTTCTGAACAGAAAAGGACGATTTTGTTATTTTTTCTCAGATAATTGACGATTTTTCCACAATTTTATCTGGCAGCCCTGCTTGAATTGTATAAATTTGACTTATATGAAAAATGTATGAGTACGGGCAGAGTTTCTTCTTTTAATTTTATTTAATATTAGCGGATTCCAGGCGTGTGCTACTATGTTCCTCCCTTCTAGTAGTGCTTTTTTTGGAAAAAAATTCATAGCTTATGTGTCTATCTAAATAGGGATCTATCTATGTTTGAAATTTTAATTTAATCGCTTAGATTGTTTCGGAGGGGCAGACATTTTCCTTTACCTCGCCTCGTGGTCCTCTTTTTAAAAAATGTATAGCTAATGTGTGCATAGAAGTAGTTATCGGTCTATGTTTTAAATTTCACTAACATCTGTTTCGTAGTTTCAGTGAGGTCAACATTTCCCCCTAAGTGCCCTTGTGTTCCTAGTTTTGAAAAATTGTATAGCATAAAACCATCTTCACAAAATCGCCTTTCTAACGGAACCAGCTTGGAGCACATCGGTTGGATGGTTTCAGAGTCTGTAAAGGACATAGAAACATTTATTGTATTTTATATACATATAAGATATGTACAGGGTGTCTGGTGGCAAATTTATATTTTTAAATACGATTATTTCAAGAAGTAATAAACGATGCGGAGGGAGGGGGGCGCCGTTAGAATTATCTATTGTGCGGATTTGTCAGTCACGATGTTGCAATGGTCGAGCGAGCATCGAGCGTTCGCTGTGGAGACATTTTTTAAGAGTAATGATTCTTACGTAATTGCTCGTCGACAATTTTGTTCAAAGTTCGGTATTCGGCGAATACGTAATGGACCGAGTAGACTGCTTCGGCTATGAATGTCCCACGGCCAGGGGACATCCCAAAAACAGTGAACTGGTTGAAAGCAGTTTTCGTGAAAATCCGCGACTTTCAATACGGAAGAGAGCAGCCTCACTGGGACTTCCAAAAGCGATTATTCATGAAATTTTAAAAAAGGATCTGAAGTTCCATCCTTTTAAACTTAAAATCGTTTAAGAACTGAAAGAAAGTGACTTTGATTTACGCAAAAATTTTTGTCAAACGATGTTAGAACGTTTTCCCACTGTTAATGCCATTTTTTGGAGCGACGAGGCTTATTTTTACTTAAACGGTCACGTCAACAAGCAAAACTGCCGTTACTGGTCTCCAAGAACCCGCAACCCTCGATTGAAACATCAAAAACCATTGCATTGTCCCAGGGTAACTGTTTGGTGTGCCTTATCAACACATGAGATAATTGGACAATTTTTTTTTTTCGAAAATTATCGAGGCCAGGCGACAAATGTCAACGATGAAAATTATCGACGCATGGTTACTCAATTCTTTTTGCCAAACCTGCGAACTTATCTATCGTACTCTTCACACACGTGGTTTCAACAAGATGGTGCACAGAGCTTCCATGAATTTGCTTCGGGAAAATTTCCCCCACCGAGTTCACCCGGTCTAACTCCTATGGATTTTTTTATTGGGGCTACCTCAAAGAGAGGGTTTATAATGACAATCCTTAATCTCTTGTGGCCTTAAAGGAAAATATTCTTCGAGAAATCAGCTCTATTGAACCAAGTTGACTGCAGCGTGTGGTGCGGAACACAAGGCGCCGTTTTTAACAGTGTGTTCAACTCGACGGAAGACATCTGTAAGCAGGGATGTTAAAGTTGGTACAATTGTACTTTTTTTTCATTTAGACCTTCTAAAGTACCGTGGTACTACCGTGACTCATTTGGTATGATTTAAAAATTTGCCATAGTTCCCCCTTTCTGAATTTTTAGTATAACAAACAAATTATTAAGTCCTTTTCATTGCATTTATGTTGTACAACAAATCGTTAATGTAATGGGGGCTTAAATATGCGATTAGTATTTTGGTGTATAGAGCGCTTAGTCCCCTTTTACAATGTGGCAAGTGAAAGGCAGACATACGAAGTTTGTTGGTAAGGGGGCGATGCTGTATGCGCAACACCCTTTACTTTTTTCTTCTCTCGCCTACAAACTACATAACTTAGTACTACTACAAAGAACTACTCAACTTAACAAATACATATATGCGAAATAAATTTATCTTATCCTGCTTTTTTTGTTTTATTTTCATAACTTTCACATTTACCGTCCCATAATTTTGTAAAATTTTTAAAATTTCTCAATTTTTCATTGTTTTCAATGTTCGTAATTTTTCCTTTTTTGTGTACAATTGAGTTTTATGTACTATTTTTGTTGGTTTAATAAATTTAAAAAGAAATTGTACCGTGAAGGTTCAAAAGTACATTTTTTTTGGAAGTTGGTACAAAATTTAAAACCCCATTTAACATCCCTGATACACAGACTTAAAAATAGCAAAAGATTTTTTATAAAAAGGGTTCAAAAACCTTAAAACTAAATACTTTAACTAAAACTAGATGAAATATAAAAAACGTTCGTGATAAACGTTACAATTTACTTCCTTTCCTTTTCATTTGCATTGTGGCACTTTAAAAATAATTTAAGTAAATAGATAAACAGAAAGTTATTACAGAAATATTTACTTAAAACTTGAACATTTGCAATGCACATAGAAACTAGCTTTCCCACAACAATAAATTTCAGTGTTTCTTCATAAATAAAGATTGGGATATTAGCACATCATTAATAAATGAATTAGCTAATAATAAATATTTCATTCCCGAAAATAATTTTTGATAATAAATTTGCAGTGCCCGGCAAATAAAAAACTGAAATGGCAAGCTGCTTTATTAAGCTATTTGTTTTTTTTTTAATTTTGTTTTTTTCTTTCTATCCTCTTACAACTACAATTCGTGTTGGAAAAAACCAGCCAATTGTAGGGGAATGTAAGAAAGAAAAATTCACTGTTTATTGTTGTGGCTTTGTTGAAGCTTTGATATTGTTACAAGTAAGACCTGAGGGTTTAAAATTCTTATTCACTTTATGGTCTTACTTGTATATTTTTAGCTTTTCTAAAGTATTTGAAAAAACTTTCCTGACGAGCTGGCCTTAGCAACCAGCGAAATGCGCATAGAAACTAGCTTTCCCACATCAATAAATTTCAGTGTTTTTAATCATAAATAAAGATTGGGATATTAGCACATAATTAATAAATGAATTAATTAATTACGTTTTTTATTTAAGTTTGAAAATACGAGTATAAATCTGCTGCCAGACACAAATTTAAAAATTTAATTTACAAAATTCAATAAAATTTTTTGTGAGGGAAAAGTAAAAAGTCGACTTCAAGAATGAACCGAATGCGCCTAATGCATTGTTTTAGTGGTCTAAAAATATCTTCAAGTTATTACCTTTCTAATGAAGCTGATCGCTAGTTTCAAAGCCTATAACGGATTTAGATAGAAACAATGTCTGTGTTTTATTTACACACGTCATGTGCTGCAACGTTCCCCCTTGTCGTAGTCCCATTTTTTTTAAAAAATGGGACCATGCCTGTAAAATTACCTTTAAATGACACCGGATGGGTGGTTCCAGAGTCTATAGAGGACATAGAAACATTTTTTGTATGTTATATATATAGATTTAAAATCACAATACGATGCAAATGGGCGTAACAACAAAAAAAATTCGAAATAGAGTTTTGATTTGAAATAGAGAATAGATTTTTGTTCGTTTTATTAAACTAAATGTTAGATCCCTGCGATCAAAAAATGCGACTTTATTAAAGAAATTCAAGCGCCAAGTATACCTTGTTGTTATTGATTTTGTAAAGTTTTTTGCTTCTCCTTTAAAAAAATAAGAAGTGTTGTTACGCCCGTTTGCGTTTTAGGTGACGATATATTATCTTGATATTACTTCCCAATTCAAGACATTATTTTGTCAACAAATTTAAGTTATAAGAAAGTAAATTTAAATTTACAACTCGTAGTAAATAACAAAACGTATGAAGCCAAATGTGGAAAAGTTTAAGTTTGAGGTCAGAAATATAAAAAAAACAGATGTATCAAAAATATTTACTCAAATTTAAATAAATTCGTTTTCGAAATAAGCATTGCTTTAAAACAAATTTTGAACAGACTCAAATCAGGAATTATGAATATATATATATATATATATATATATATATATAGTATAGAATATATTGTAAAGGAGATATTCGCTCTTATCGTGGATATCGAATTTAAAATACGCCTGGGACTGTTTGGTAATAGATTTAAAGGACAATCTACCTTATTGCGGTTGTCGTCGTAGATTAAATAAAACAGATTGTGTGTTACTTTAATCTATTACACAAAACGACACAGGTGAATACGACAACCGCAATAAGGCTAAATACCTATATAGTCATTTCACCATTTGTATGATAATATCGTCAACGATTTGTATTGAGCTGCCGTCAGTATGTATTCTACGACTTACTGTTACTTTGTAATCGTCGTTAAAGATGTCTTAGACTTAACCAACTAGGAAATTAAGTTAGAACATAATTTGTTATTGTATTTGTAACATTAAAAAATAAAAATTTCTGAACTTAGAAAATGATAGGAGTTTTTATAAATGAAATTCTATTAAATAAAAGAAAAAATTATGTTTGTATGTGCATTTGATATATGTGTATATGGCTGACTTCTTAAACGCAGTATTGCAATGCAACACTAAAAGGAATAGTTCCATAGACTGCACAACTTTTATGTAGACAATGCCTTGAGTTCATTATTGATATATATGATAACCGTATTCACTGCACAACGGGTGCGGAATTTGTGCATTATTTTTATTTGGGATGCGTTGTTAACGCATTTGTTTTATATGATGCCTTTAAATACTGCGTTTATGAAATCAGACTATGTACGTATGTATTTATTTTATATTAATTACAATTATAAAAAAATCACAACAGTGTTCTTATATACGAAAACAATTACATACAAATAAAAATTAAATGGTTAAATGGACAAGACGACAATATTCGAATAAAATCGTTGTCAGAACAAAGAAAATCTTTATTTTCGCCCCTATAATTACAAGATTTGAGGGCTAATAAAGCAACCTTAATCCTTTAATGTCTCTTACGAATTGTGTGTTTATTAATTTAGATCGAAATCCTAATCCTATCCTGTTAAGAAGAAATTCAGAAGTGAATGTTAAAAATTAAAAAAATCGAAAAATTCAAAATTTTGTTTAGTTAATTAAAGCGAATATGAAAGCAAAAACATAATTCGATAATAAGAAATAAAAATACGACAGCAATAAAAAACTCTACATCTCAGTAGACGCCATTTATATTATTGTGAGATGAAGGTGTATTATTTTCCTGGGCAACCAAACGCCTTCTTGTAGAGGATGTTGTTGAAGAAGAGCCAGTAGAGGAACGACTACCACCTACTTTTTCGGCTTCAATTCGACCCGACAAAAAGGTAGCCAAACGTTCCTATTCATAAAAAAATAGACTTATTCCTTTGACTTTTCGGATATAAAGATGGAAAATAATTTATAATTACCAAATAAGCATTAGAAAGATATTGAAGGCTACCATAAAAATTAACCATACGTTTTATTAAGGTCTCGGCTTCTTCCTTAGACAAGTTTTTGACTTTATCCAATTTTGTAATGCTTACCAAACGATTATTAAAATAAATCATGTGGTGGACAACTTCTGTTGTGGTATGAGAAACAGTTCTATAAAAAAATAAGATAGAAGTTAGCATTAAATATTAAATAAAAAAAAACACTTACTTTGGTATATTAGCAGCCATATTTGCGCCAAAATTAACTACATGAACCAATCTTCTAGCTGATTCCCGTGTTAGCAAAACAATTAATTGTTCCAATGTTACTGGTCTGGCTTGATTTTCTGGCTCATCTTTACTTAAATAAGTCCAAAGTTCTTTAGCTTTTTGTAAAGCCAATTTTGGATCTGTTGCAATCTATACGTAAATAAGATTTCAAAATATAAGTTACACATATACATATATCTATACATATGGATGTACATATGCATATACAATTTTATTAAATAATGTACCAGTTCAGCAGCATATATTAATATATGTATGGCTTCTTTACTTTGCTTCTTCAGAGCTCTGGCTTCGGCAAATGTTCTTTGAGTCAAGCGACGTTTGAGTTTACGCGAAAAACGTTGACCGTGATGTATTGCCTTGATGGCGCCCTTTTCACCTGGTGCATCTACATTATTATCTTCATCATTTGGCGCTGTAATTATATCAATGTATGTGTTTATTACATCATTAACATTAGTGGATCTCATGTCAAGTGACAAAAGTGAAATCGATTTCTTCCGATTTGGATAAAATTTGCACCAAGGTTGGATAGTAGATTAGACACAAGTTTTCAACAAGATTGGTCAAAAAGTTTTCTTTCTCATCGATGTAACTTATAACCTATAGGTGTTTGCAAAATTTGTCCCAAACAAATTAGATAGCTATTTCTTCAATCTTTAAAAATTTTTTTTTTGTTTTTTTTTTTAAGCGGGTCCTTTTCTTTCTCAAAAGAAAGCTTATGTCTTTTACTTTAAGGAAGTTTTGTTCGCTTAGTGGGTTGCGAGTGGGATATGTATAAAAAAATAATTTCTAACTCAAGACGAAGGTTTTTAAATTTTTAGCATATTTTTTCCTTTTTGTGTGCAAGTGTTTCTAAATCCTTAAAAATAAAACTTATGCTGAGAAACTATACAAATTAACCCTTCTGACGGTATGTAACATACCTAACTAGCATTTTATACCTTCGATACTGTAATATCCACCATATGTCAATTCTGGATATAAAATCACATTTTTTCTATATAAATGTTGACAAATTAAAATTTTTTTTATTTACTTCTAATTATATTTAAATTAATATATAATTATAATAGAAATTATATCTAATAATAAAAATAAAAAGATAACTAATTTAATAAAATTTATTCTTAATCACATTAGATGTTTTTATATTATAACTATTTTTACTCTTAGTTTATTGTAGCAGATGAAGTGTTTAAGTTTTGCAAATTTTCATATACAATATCTTTCATCATCCCTATTTTTAGCTTTTATAATCTGCTTTTTTTGCCAATCCTTTCTTGGCGTTACTAGGTTCAGCTGTTGATTTCGCTGCTGGTTTATTTTTTTGGCTTTGGAAAGAAATCGCATTGAGTAGAGGCAGAAAACTTTTTCAACTTGAGTCTTCCATCGACAAGCGGTATAAAGCATGGTATTGAGCGGTGCCATCGATTGTTACCGCAACATCGAATCTGCTCTTCAGTGTTTTGAATGATCCTCTTTGCTACTTAAAACTATTTCAGTTTCTTTACAATAATTCTTTGCCCAATGAAATAAAGCAGTCGCATCTAAAATGCGATCTTCGCTGCATTTTTTTCGAGGTTTACTCCAATAGCATCACATGCTTTTGATTATTTTTGCACAACTACCTGTCGATGGAGCAAGCATAAGAAGTTGAACTCTTTCAGCTCTACTCTGTGACGTTTTGTATTTCTCTTTTATTTATTCAAGAACTTCTACTGCATCCTTATGATATTTATTTTGACACTTATTATGTGAACATATATGTACCTTCTATTAAAAAAATAGAATAACTGCAACGCAAAGCTCATTGCTATTCAAATCCTTTAATTCGTTCAACTTAACGAGCTCTTTCCTGCATGATCCACAAATTTGCAACCGTTTTGACAGCTTTAATAAGCCGTCGGAAATATTTCGCATATCTGATGATCTGAGAATTCTTTTGTTAAAGGGATTAAAACAAAAAGAAGCAAATATAAAACTTTGAAGCTTGGCCTTTTTAGCAGCTGTAGACATTGTAAAGATTAATTATGTTTTTAAAACAACTGATTTACGAATATCTTCAGAATGGCAATATGTAAAGAAGGGCTTAGAGTGAGTAAACCAAATATTAAATAATAAAAATAATAAAGTACCTATTTTAACCAAATATTACTAATAATAATAAAAATAAGCCACCTGTTAAGTTTAACCTTTTAAATATAATATAAAAAAAAACTACCTGTTAACTTCTCTCCTCCCACTTTTTAAAGTCAAGTGTCATAAAATAATAAACAAAAAATAATACATATTTCGGAGAATGGCCATAAAATATTTCCACCTGATTCGAAAACTTGTTTCTGGGGCAACTGATATTTTGACAATAAAAATCAAATTTAGTATTACGTGCGCTCAAAACTACTTATAAGATTGACAAAAAGCCGTAATGAAAGCCATATAAAAGGCTTAGGAAACAATGGCGGTCGGCCTCGCATTGCACCCCTCCAGAAACCAGCAGCGAAATCAACAGTTGAACCTAGTAACGCCAAGAAAGGATTGGCAAAAATTGAACATAAAGGCGATAAAAAGGGAGGATGAAAGATATTGTATTTGAAAGTTTGCAAAACTTAAGCACTTCATCAGCTACAATTAATTAAGTGTAAACATAGTTATGATAAAAAAAGAATCTAATGTGATTAAGATTAAATTTAATTAAATTAATTATCTTTTTATTTTTATTATTATAATTATATATTAATTTATTTATTATTACAAATAAATAAAAAAAATTTTATATGTCAACATGTCTATAGGTGATTTTATTCCTGGGATTATCATATTGTGGGTATTACAGTATCGAAGGTATAAAATGCTAGTTAGGTATGTTGCATACCGTCGGAAGAGTTAATTTGTTTCTCAGCATTAGTTTTATTTTTAAGGATTTAGAAACACCTACACATAAAAAGAAAAAATTCAAAATAGTGCATATGCTAACAATTTAAAAACCCTCGTCTTGAGTTAGAAATTATTTTTTTATACATATCCCACTCGCAGCCCACTAAGCGAACAAAACTTTCTTAAAGGAAAAGACATAAGCTTTCTTTTGAGAAAGAAAAGGACCCGCTTAAAAAAAAAAACAAAAAAAAATTTTTAATTTGTTTGGGACAAATTTTGCAAACACCTATAGGTTATAAGTTACATCGATGAGAAAGAACACCTGTTTGGCCTAAATGTCAAATTTTGACCCCCTTTAACTCAGAAACTTTTTGACCGATCCTCTTGAAAATTGTTGTCTAAGCTACCAATAGGACTAACCTTGATGCAAATTTCATCCAAAGCGGAAGGCATCGACTTTAAAAGTTAGGTCACTTGACATGAAATCTCTCATTAATATCATCTAAAGCTTTTTAAACATCTTATTTTAGATTTTTAAATCAGTAATGTTTTACATATATATTTTACTGCGTCAAATTATATATACCCTTTACCCAACATACTTTAAAATGGTACTAGGTTTTTTACGATATATTAGGAATTCCCTAAAGTCCATCAAACCTTAAATTTATGTAAAATTTACCCCATTTTTAAAAATAATAATATTACGATTTCGAAAGTGGTGGAAACATATATCTTCATTGACATTTAAGCTCACTGCCTGTTTGTAGAACAAAAACAAATTTTGACATTTTGTTTTTGATTTAAATGTAAGTTAAATGAGTCACTTTTGCGCTCGTTCTACAAACATACAGTTCGAAATAGAGATGAGCGATATTTCTGTACCTGTGATTTAATCACTGTTACTGAAAAATCACGAATCACAGTTGTGACCAAATTTGTCAAGTAACAGGTACTTTCTAAGTCGTTCTTTTTGTATTTTGTTACATATACAAATTTATGATATTTCACTGTTTGTGTGGGTAATAGCGTTTTTTTAATGAAATGTCGAATGATATTGCTGTTCCTTTCATTCTCTCTTCTATCTTATTAGAATTTTTTTATGCCAAAATTTATTTGTTCAAGTATGTATGTATATGAAAGTAAACAGATTTTAAAGCTTTTACAATTTGTTGTTGTTTCTTTGTAAAGTGCTTACAAAAGCTCTTGCAAAAGCTCGCGCATTGTACATATACCTTGGCCGCAATTCCTTTAAAAGAACAGAAAACTGATAAACCGTGATCACAGTCACAGTTTAAAGGAGCAGTGATTTTTAAATCACATTCACTAATCACGTTGATCTTTAAAAATCACGGGATCGCTCATCTCTAGTTCGAAACCATTTTAACGAAAACAATTTATTTCATAAAAATCAGTTTTGAAAATAAAAAGTTGTAGCTATTGCATTTTTAAAATTTATTACAAAATCATACTTTTCAGTCAAGTAATAAAAAGTTGCATATTGAATCACCCCGTTTATAGGGAAAATGTTTACGCAGAGATATGAATTTTTGGCTTCTGAGGTTCTCAGGTGTTTACTTTAAAATGAGTATTTAAAATTAAAAATTGGCGGCAAAAAAAAAAAAAAGACTTTTGGCTGCTATTTCAAAAATAGCAACACTATGCGCCGTTCGATAAAATTTTCGCCAAACTTTGTAAAAAAAACACCGTGATGCCAACTCTTAGGACACTAAACGCGTGAAGACATATGAAAAACGGGCTAAACTAAAAAGGAACGTTTTAGTAAATTTTCATGCCTTTCTTCGAAAAAGCGCGAAAAGGGCTAACTAATATTTTTTTAAATAAGCTCCAAACATTTTAAACAAAAAATAATATAAAGTATGGGACCATTTTACATTCATTTTAAATAAGGTCCAAATAATGCTTTAAGTAGCATTTATATATTTTTTTAATTGATCATTGTTTTAGTTTGTGTGTTTAAAATTCCTATGTGTATTTCAATATATTAAAATATACTACAGAAAATAATGTATATTTAGAACATTTTACATATATTCAAGTTTTTAGAAACACTAACTGCCCGTTCGCCGATATCGAACGTTAACGTTCGCATAGTAAATAACATTTAAAACAAAAACAAAATTTCAAAAATTGTTTTTGTTTTAAATGTAATTTTCTATGCGAACGTTAACGTTCGATATCGGCGAACGACAGTAAGACTACTTTTGTGTACTTTTCCATTCATGTTCTGAAATTGATTCCGCGTGATATTATGCGCTTTATACTTTAAGTAACACTTATTTTTACTACTCTTAAAATCATAAAAAAATTACGCTCATTTAAAAAAAAATAATTGAAAATTTCCATCGATATCATTTGATTTCAACATGGCTGTTTCTAATATAAAAATCACCTTTGGCAATTTTTTATTAAAAAAAGTCTTAAAAAACACCTGGTAGCTGATTTTTTTTCATATTTTTGCTCATGCCTTAACCATTTAATTCCGACATTTGTTGGCTCCAAGCCCGGATGAGAAAGGACGAGCGAACTTTGCAGTGTACGAATACAAAACTTCCATGCAAACAATAACGTGCAATTATTGGAAAGGTTCATCCTGGGGAACCTCATATTGGAGCAGCCCTCTCAACCAGGATATGAGGAAGTGTACCAATCACTCACTTCTCCGAACACTTACCAAACGATTAAACCAAGATTGCAAAGAAATAAAAACGAAAATGGCTAGAAAACTACATATCCGACTAGGCGACGAAACAGGACTATCGCTATTTGAACATGGAACGTAAGAAGTATAAACGGAAAGGAGGCTGAACTCAAAGACGAAATTAAGGAATACCTTACCATAACTGAAACGAAGAAAAATGGTTGTGAAATTATAAAAGACGGTTTTGTTCTATTATCCTCGGGAGTTGCAAAGAAAGAAAGGGCTAAGGCTGGGGTGGGATTGGTCCCATGTTAATGAAAGAATTTATCTGTGAATGGGCATTCGTAAACGAACGAATAAAGTCTCTTAGAATCAAAGAAGAATACAAGAATGTGACCCTGGTTGTTGCGTATGTACCATCGGAAGATAAAAATACGAAAGAAAAGGATAATTTCTTTAGCAAACTACATAGCGTAATTGACAACTTAGCTACATATGTCATATAACAAGGAGATCTAAACGAAAGAGTGGGCAATACCCCTGACAAATTTGAAAATGTATGTGGATAATGAATAAAACAAAGACGGTGTTGGACTGATGCCACTCTGCATTGCTTATAACGTGGTTATAGTTTATACATATAAGAAGATACACAGATATACAAGAGAGGATCCCACGAGGAACGAAAGGGATCACAATCTACTGTTACTACGTAGAGCAGCTTCTTCCAACGAAAACATCAACGAAAAAAGACGACAAAGAAAATTGAAAACCATGGTGATAGCAAATCTATGTAATCTACTACAGTGCAAGAGCCACACCATAAGATATTGCGATATATAGCGATAAAACCACTGAAAAATATAACTTTTGCAAAGAACAATGCATAAATGCAAAATAATTGGTCCACCAAACAAAAGTCGGAGCATGGGAAGTATTTTGACGGTTCGTGGAAGAATACAATTATTAGGTTAGGTAAGGTTAGGTCGAACAGAGGACGAAGCACCAAATATGCAACCTCATATATGTACGATAAACACCTAGGCAACTACCGGCCCTGTTGTGCACTGCTTTAGAAGAAACATGGGGATTTAGGTGGATAGCGCTACCTCACCTATAGGGAGGGGTTAACGTCCGGCGTTAAGAAACCCAGTGTCTAAGGTTTTCCAGTCAACGTTCCTCAGGGATCCCAAGCCCAACATGACACCGCTCCTGAGGTGAGATTCTTCCCGTCCAATTTCGTGTAGTTATACCCGTAGTCCCGCATGACCAGTCAGGATAAGCACCATCATACTAACTTCGGATTTACTCCCGTTGAGGAGGCTTCTTGTCCTTCCCTCGTTTGGGTTACACTATAAAATTTAACAATCTATACAATAATTAAAGCCAGAGACTTTCCATATAATCATAAAAAATCTAAGAAGACCCAAAGACTGTCCCATAAAATTTAACTGAAGTAAGGATGAAGAGCTATTGGGAGAAGACTTGGAAATAATGGAATAATAAAGATATTGAGAATAAATCTCAAACGATGAACTCACCAATGAGGATAGGCAAATCTGCTGGATATAGCGTCGGAACTTCTGAAATATATGGGCGACGATGGCCAAATTTTGCTACTCAAAGTTATCAAGGCGTCATGGAGGCAGCCAACCAGTCCAGTTTTTTACAAAACAGTATTTACCAATAAAGGGGTGTTCAAAAAACTTAACTTTATATATTTATTTAATAAATGAAATAATAATAACAAATACGAGGGCGGATCAATAAGTCCGTGACTTTAATTTCTGCATTTAGGTACGTCTTTTTAACGAAAGAAAAAGGGATCTTTTAACAGGCATCAAAGAATTTTTCTCACAAACAAAACACATATCGTTAGCTTAAATGCAAAACAATGTAGATATAATTTGTCAATCATTGTACAATGTTAAAAACAGAAATAAAACAAAACATAAACAAAGATAATAAATAATAAATATATTATTTCTGTTTAGGGGCCTCAAAACAGGCCGTGTGATATAGCCCTGTGAATGAGAGTGTTTTGCAGTAAAAAATTATATTTTACGCTCGCAAATTAAAAGAGTGTAAGCGTACATGTGAGTTTTGCTTACACAATTGTGTATGACGCTGACACCCCTGAAAAAGACAAACAACAGGGTTTTTTTTTGTTGTTATGTGATACGAACTGTCAAACAGCGAAGGGGTTGATAAAAGACAAATGAAAAACAAACAAGAAAAAATGCCATTAAACGAAAATAGATTCATTTTGTTTGTTATCATTTATTAAACTTACCTTTTAAGTTCGTAAGAAAAATTTGTGATTTGTGTTAATTTTGTAAGAAAATATGAAAATATTATCACTTTTTACTTTGATTAAAAAAACTTGTTTACTTTTTAAGCTAGAAATTTAACACGTGTTGAAAAAACATAAGCAACATTGACAGTTCGTATCACAAAACAAGCAAATAAAAAAATAATCAGCAGGCTTTCCGAGACTACCTGCTATAAATATACCTTGTTATACCTTATGTAAAACAGCAGTTTTGACAGACATGCACAATTACATGTGACTTGTAAAGTTGACAAGTCAGATGTAACAGATGCACCTTTACTAACATAAGACTTACGTTTAGAAAAGTGATGTGATAACTATTATAAAAGGCTTAATAATTTGTGTTCACGATGTTATGTTAACATATTAATTACATACAGACATAACTATATCCCTGTAGGAAGCCTGGGATCAAGTGTCTCCAAATTGCCACTTTTGTCGATCGTTTTGGTGACACTGTCTACACTTTTGCCTGCCTTTGACAACAAATGAGATATAGAGAAATTTTTGCTTTATTTTGTTTACCCACCAGTGTTGCCACTTTGTGGGTAATTACCCGAATTTGGTGCAATTTTTACACTCGTGGGTAGAGCGTGGGTAATTTCTTTGAGGTGTAGATCAGGTGTAATTTGAAATTCTTTAATTTTAAAACAAATAATATAAGGATTTGATTTTAGTGATAAAATTTATACCATTTAAGAAATTGTTTATCTAAAAAATTTACAGTATATGCAACCAAAGTCATTGTTTATTTAAAAAAAGGTTTCCAAAGTTTATGAAGCAAAAGATTTTTAGTGATTGTCGCCAGAAGGACAATTAGATTTCAATAAGTATGAGCTTCATAGTGATTTAGAAACCGAAGTTTAGTGGAAAAAGAAGGTATTTATACTACAAATCCCCTGAAAAAGATATGTTCCAAATATTACAAAAAGTAATGAATTTTGTGTTTGCTTTAACATTTAAAAAGCTTTAGTTGAGAAATATTTACCGCCCTAAAAATTTGTTAAACTGATTTGAGAAACAAAAAGTCATCGGAAACCATTATAGGAATTTTATTTACTAAATAAAGTATACAAAGAAATGGAAATGCACGTTTTGAACCCTCCCTGGACGTAGAAGTAGAACTTATTATTTTAATGTTTTATTTAATTTATTCGAGGTTTTTTACTGAGCTACCTAAACAAGGGCGGCAAGCGTTTTTTTTTAAACATGAAAATTCTATTTCAAATACATTTTTAATAAGACAAATCGACGTTGCGATTTGTCAAATAGAATTGTCCAGCCGGATGGTGTCGAATTCGCGTTCTAAAAGTTTTTTTTTCGTATAAACTTTATGCAAATGAAAAGTTTTGACATACAAAAAACGCTTGCCGCTCTTATTTTGGTAGCTCAGTTATGTTATTGTTTGTTAATTTGTTTTTAATTACTATTAGTCAATTCACAAGGTATCCTAACATGTCATATTGTCAAAATGTCCTAATATTTCACAATGGTTTAAAAATATTGTTGTACGGCTCAGCCGCTCAGCGCTGGACTTTTCTGATTAATTACGACAGCACAATAAACACAGCAAGCAACGTTCTATTTATTTAAGACACTTTTTGTTAACAAACCAACAACAATATTTTTAAACCATTGTGAAATATTAGGACATTTTGACAATATGACATGTTAGGATACCTTGTGAATTGACTAAATATGAATCGTAATAATATGACTAATAATGATATTATTTAAATAAATAGGTTATTATGAGTTTGTACTGATACATGAAACACATACAAATATTTGTTGTAGTATGTCGATCGACTTAGAAACAGAATCTTAGTCGTCAGTCCTGCTGGCTGATTGACATTCCATATAGTCCTTCTGCACAAAGTACTTATCGCAATTTTTAAGATTATTTAATGAAATTTTTTTAATACGTTTTTTGAAAATTTTGAGATTCGGTCCGATCTATAATTTCACATAGCCCCATTAGAACTTATTTCCTAAAAGAGTCTTTATGCACATAAACCATATGATATGTTGGTATTTGGATAAAATTAGGCCCACCTATATTTTATTTCAACTTAAATTATCTTACGAAGTTAATTTTGGAATCAGTGCATATTTGACCATGGCCCCCATACAAAATCCACTTACGAAAATAACTTATAATAGCATAACTGTTATATAAATATTAATATGTATTGATAAAAATATAGCTTCTATGTCATAACAAATTTTTGTGCTGGTATGTAGGTCATATATAAACCCCCTCCCTTAAATCACTTTAAGACGAAAAAATCTCAAAATTCTTATGTTATTAGCCTTGAACTCATAACATAATTTTATTTTAATAGGTTCATAATTGCATATGGGACCTAACAAGGGAACACTCTTAAAAATTTGTCTGTAAATACAGTGATGAAGGGCTTAAAATGTTCGAAATGGATCGACTATGTACTTTCCAATTCTTTTTTGACATTTTTTTTTTTTTTATAATTAAACGTTAATTTGATATTAGGTGTAATTTTATTTAAATTGGGTAATTTTGCGTCATCTCAAGTGTAGTTTGGAATATTGCTGGTGGTAGCACTGTTACCCACACCAAAATATTGGAGAGGATATTATGCTAATGTGTGTAACACTAAAAAATATTGGTCTTAGAAAGCAACAACAAAATTACAAAATATTTATTACATTGTTTGTGCTTTTAATGTTATTCTTTGGCGTTGTGTTGCGTTTTACATGATTAGGGCCTTAAATTTGGTTTTCGGGATGGTGTTACCCAAGGCGAATTCTTTTTTCAGGTGGCGTTTAAAGCACAGCTGTGTTGCTTTTTTTCTTATTTAGAGAGAGAAATGTCAAAAGTTGCTTGTGTTATTGACATATCGATCAACGAAAGCAACAAAAAACACATTGTTGTGTTTTTGGTGTTGTTACTTGTTGTAGTAAAGACACCACCGTATGCATGAATTCGCCTTTGTGTTACCTTTTTTTTTAGCATTATTGAGTTTTTATAAGCTCTTCGTAGAATAAATACACAATTTAATAAGAATTCACTTCGCTCTGACATATTTTTTCCATATTCTCAAATGCTAACACTTTTTAATACAAACATAATTGTATTGGCTGATAAATCAGAATATTTTGATTCTGAAGTTTTTGAAATGATAAACATTGAAGCATAATTATTTTCTTTAGTTTCTTAGAATGATATACTTATAAGCGGATGTGACAGTGTATACAGTGTCGTCAATTATCAATATAGTCTTCTATCATGTTTGTTTATGCTTTTGGCAATATGCAATGCCTCTTAGTTTATTTTTAGTGTTTAATTTCAAATAATTTGCTTAGCAAAAAATAAAAGTGGGAAAATAACTACATAATTATAATTATTATGACATCGCTTATAACCGTTACGGTCCATAATTCTAACTATTTATAGATACTTCCGTGCAGCAGTACAACCACAATTTTGGACATCACTGTAGAAAAAGTACCAAGAATACAAAATGTTATCCTTAAGATATTTTCTAGGAAAAATTAACCAACTTTTTTAATTTCATGGCTCTGGATTGTTTATTTTAAATAAAACTGAAATTCCTGTTTTTGCACTACTTTGAAACTATGCATTACCAGATACTAGAGAACGGCAAGAGCTAAATTTTCCAAATTATGTACAAGCATCTTGGCTATCAGTACACAACTTCCGACAAACTGTGGGCGGGATAGCAGAAGTGGGCGTAGAACCTAATAGATTTATTTATATCTAAAGACAATTATTTATATAAATTTCTGTTCTTATCAGACCATGGTGAAGAGAGTATAAGATTCGTCCGAACAAGCACTCTTACTTATCAAGTTTTTGTATTGTACGAGTATGTTTCAAAAAAGTTTAAAAACTTTCTCTGTCAATCATTTTTTTTTTTTTTTTTTGAAATGTGCAATTATCTCAATAAATTGTTATTTAGTATATGTATAATAATAACAAATGTATAAATTTTAAACTTTTCCACATATTATTAAAATTTAATCGTATTAACTTTAATCTAACAATATATTACGATTACGTTTCGTAAAAGGTCGAAAGGTTAGATATATGCTCGTTTTGAGATTGAATGCCTATTCAAACAAAATTAGTGTATTATTGAATGCACAATATACATACTAAATACATATGTACATGTATAAAAAAATAAAATTAGTGCGAGATAAATTCATTTAAAAATTTACTAATGTAATATTCCGATTTTAAATTTTTTAACATTTATACGTTTTACAGCCTTTTGAATATAATATATGAAAAATGCTCAGTAATCGGTTTACATACATTTTTATATATCACACTAAAATTACAAATGTAAACGTATAGACTTGTATAGATAAAGATTAATGTTCTTTGCACTGGTCTTTAAGTTACCAGAATGGAATTAAAGATCTTCAAAATACTAAAAATCACTTAAAGTTTTCGAAAACTTGTTAGAAATATTTTCAATAAGTTTATTTAATGAAAAAAGTAATGGGTAGGGTAATTACTGAACAAATTTAATTAATTACGTTTTTTTATTTTTCAGTAAATTGAAGATTAAATAAATGATTTATTGTTTATAATTTAGCAGGAATGATAACCTTAAGTTTACTAAAATATGTTTATTTTGCTTCGGTATTTGCATAAATTGAAAGCAGATAAACGAAAATATAAATATACAATTTAAAATATTTAAGCCATTGTTTGTTACTTACCATCAGTTTGATCCGACTCACCCTCGATGGGTACTAAATATTTATCCACAAATTTATCACCAGCCGTAAAAGCTCCATCTAAACGTTTTGCCGCATAGGTGGTTATGGGACTCTCCAGCACCGCATTACCAATTTGCTTTACCGAATCCGCACGTTTTAAAACCGGTTTGACCAAATGATCTGTCATGTACTCCTTAGTATTCCAATACATCTTTAAACCCATTATAATTGTCTAATAATCATAATATACAATAACCCTTAAAACTAAATTGTCTTAACTTACCAATTCGGGTGGCAAATATACCAAAGGTACACGTTGTTCTAGTATATCCAAGCTTTTGCACATAACCGTGTCCAGGCGTTTAAGGGGTGCTTCAAATAGTTTTACTGCTGGTTGCACCGAGTCATAAGCTGATAAAATAGTGTATTCAGCAGTTTCAAAATACCAGTTAAACAGGCGGCTACTGTTTTTGACTTTGGTATATAGATGTTCCACCTGTTTGAGACTTGTTTCTATTAATGGTATACTACCAATACGATCGAGAGTCTCCAAGTGTAATTTTGTACTTGGTGTATTGGCTTGAAAGAGTATTTTAAAAATTCATTTTATTTTCTAAAATAATTTTATTTCATTTACTAACCCATTTCTTTTGGTTTTGTACTATTCTCTTTTTATTTGTTAAAAATCCCAACTTTGTATTTTACTTTTACAAATGTTTTTAAATTGATCAGCTGAGACGCGGTCCGTTTCGTCTAAACTGTATATAAAAACTAAATCTTATTCACTTTGAAACGTACTTTTTACAAATTTGATTTTATTTTTTAATATTTTTCGTTTTGTACAAAGTTTTTTATTGTATGTATGTATTTACAATATATTTAATGCTGTTTGGCCTATATCAGCAATATGTTTATTTTTAAATGATGATTGTTGGGAAACACTTGAGTTCAAGAGTTTCGGAAAATCATAATCTGTATTAAGTTCATATGTTATGTGTGTATATATGTACGATGATGATCTTGCTGCTCACGCGTCAAAATTATTTATGTATGATGATCAATACTAAGATTCATATCAACATTAATCAAGTCAAACTAAATACATACTAATAGGGAGATCGATTATTCGAGTTGTTTAAAAAACCGGTTTTCGAAAATTCCGAATAGTTTCTATTTTTTAAAAATCGGCTTTCGGTTAAGCATTTTTTTAAATAACCGGTTAATCGGTTATAGTTCGAAAACATAAAAACACAAAAATCAAATAAGTTTTTGTAATAAAAAGTTAATTTGAATAAAAACAAAACAATTTACAAAGGTAAGGAACCAACAAAATACATAGATATGACTTAAGGAATGTCAGAACTAACAAATATTTGACGATAAAATCCAAGAAAAGTATGACCAGTAAATTGGTTAAACTTTAGCTTTATTTTTAACAATTTCTTTTTAATTGCTAAATTTTATTTGTAAGTAGATAATTGTATAATGTAATTTAGAAACTGTTAATTGACGTTTGATCTAGACAAACGTTTTGCAAAAGCAAATAAACAATTATAGGAACTTTTTAAATTTCTTATTTAAGATATTCTCCCAAATGTATTTTAAGTGAGTTTTAATGTTTTGGTAGTTAACCATGTCTATATGAATCAGTATACTTCAACCATATTTTTGAAAAGTTGCAAGCAAAACCTCTTAGCCAGGATTATATTTTTGAAAGTATTTTGTTTTAGCATTATAGAAACGAATAGTAATATGAACATGTGTTTTGTATGAAATATCGATGCCTTACTTTCTCAACCTCGTATCTTAAAAAAATACGGTTTGGACTTTTTCATATAAAACGATTGTTTTTTTTTTGTGTTCTATTACTGCAAAAACTTATTATTTCCATAATTTATTAATATTTACAGAATTGAGACAAAGTATTGAAATAATAAGTTGTTGCAGTAATAGAACACAAAAAAAAAACAATCGTTGTATATGAAAAAGTCCAAACCGTATTTTTTTAAGAAACGAGGTTGAGAAAGTAAGGCATCGATATTTGTCAATTCGTCGACCACAATTTAAAACCTTCCACGCCATTGTTTGATTTCTTCAATTATGTGTTTTAGTTCTTGGTGTTCTAATAATTTAAACTGATGAATGTTTTTCCAAATCGTTGATTCCGCCGAAACGTTGATTGTGAAATGTAGCATGAAGATATGCTAGAACTATTTAAGAGCCTTTAGTGCCTTAACGGGCATTCCGTCCTCGGCAACACAACGGGCTAATATTTCACCCAATTATTCATATTTGGCTGCGCAATTTAGTAAAGTATTATTTATCGTCTCTTTAGAAATATTTTGAACGGAGTTAAGTTTTATTTGGAGCACATTTATGTTTAGCATGTGGTCTAATCAAAGGTAATTAATAAGTTATGACGTGGAAGAAGCTTTGCAACATCATTTTAGGGCACTTCAGCCATCTAAGTTTGTCTTTTTAATGCCGTTCGAAATAAATCCAGAGATGACATCTGTATAAAAATATATTTAATATTTAGAATACTTTCGCACAAATTAATATTTACTTTTTAACTGAACACGTTTTTTTAATATTTTGAATTTGTTTTTGGTTATTTTACAAGAACACACGCTTTTATAAGCGGTTTTTATTTACATTGTTCATAATGTTTTTTGAGTTTTGTTACATTTTGTTTTGACATTCTTCACAAAAGTTTAAATTTGCCCAATATTCAATTAGAAAAGTACTTAAATTACGGGTACATTTACAACAAGAATAAGGAAAACATATATAAATTACACATTACTCAAATACCCGGTTTATTATACCAAAATAACCGTTTTATTCGATATACGAAAAAAATAACCGGTTATAACCGGTTTAAGCTGGTCGAAAAATAACCGTTCGATCTCCCTACATACTAAGCTCGGGCGTAGAAATTTTACACTTCAATTAAAAATCTGTTTAAGACTTAAGATATTATTGAAAAAAAAATACATTAAACAAAGGGATCTTTTTAAATCATCCAAATGCTTTCATCTGTGATTTAAATTTTTACCAAATTTTATATATTATTTTGACCGGATATTTTCCCTTAAATAGAAAAAATGTATATCAATATGCTATATCATTACATCTTAAAAAGAATTTTTGCTCATAAAATCTTTTTGACTGAACTGATTTTACAAAGGTTTTAGTTATAAACAATGTTCGATTTTAGTTTTTTTTTAATTTTTACCTAAGGCACTTTTACACGATGTGTATTTTAAAGTGGCCTTGTCAGATGTAAAATCCATATGAGGGGCTTGAAGCACAAGTGACTTTTTTTAAAAAATTGAGGTTAACCGCAAATTTTACGATGTCGAAAGAAAGAGTTCATTCGCATTTAGTGAAATAAGCAGTAAGCGCTCGTATACCCCGTATTCTCCAAGCGAAACAGTTATTTTAATGACAACTGCTGGAATTGGTCGCCATATCTCGCTACCGGATGAGAATTCCACATACACCTCTTGTGTTCTGAACTTCACCTACTAATTCCAAATATAATCTCAATTAAAAGAAAAGCACTTTAACCCCCTATGCTTTAAGCCTCTCATATGTAATTGCACATGAATGTAAAATTAAACAAATACAGAAGGTTTATAATTCGTTCGTTTTTGGTTTCACCTGACATAGTCTTAAATCGTTCGTAACAGCAGATTATATACAGATTTATAAAGGGTGTTTTTATAGAGGTATAAACCTTTCAGTTGGCAATACTTTTTAACTGGCGGCCATTTTGTCAGCTGCCAAGTGATTTATGTTAAGTTTGGCTTGGCATTTCAACATGAATCACCTAGCAAGGCATATATTCGGTGAATGGGCCCAAAACAAGATTGCCGTTGATCCAGTATTATATAAGCGAATTTTGTTTTGCGGTGTCACTTTTGTTTGAATGGATACGTCAATAAACAAAACTGCCGTATTTGGAGTGATGATAAATCTCAAGTGGTCGTTGCGACACCGTTACATCCAGAAAAACTGACGGTTTGGTGTGCTTTATAAGCTGGTGGAATCATTGGTCCTTACTTCTTTAAAAACGATGTTGGTCAGAACGCTGCAGTCAACGATGATGTGCAGGAGCTTTGGTTTCAACTAGGCGGCGCAACATGTCACACATCTCGTGCCACAATTGAAATATTTGTATATTATTTGGTTGATTGAAATTTTAATTGGAAATAATAATATTATTATTGAATTATTATTATTTAAATATTTTAAAGCATACATTAAATAACAAGTTTACCCCAAATATATGAAAACTAAATTTATTTCATTTCAAAGCAACATGATATAATAAAAAAACAATCAATATTCCTTAAAAATAATTATACTTAGTGTTATTTTAATTTTATTCAATATCTTTTATAAAATCTGGGAATTTTAGTTCTCATGTTGAGTTTCATTTTTATTATAAATTTTTATATTAATTCGAATGTGTATTCTAAGTAAAATTGCAATTAAAAAAGCTTTAATACTTTAATAGTCGTATTCCTTCAATATTTTCCAGGAATATTTTCTATGCACTATCACAACTTTTGTTTGTTTGTATATTTCTATAAACGAGGCTTACTTTATCCTTTGGCTAGAAATGAAGTAAATTGTACAGAAAATTTATGCAACTACTATTAGATACCAGCAGAATGTAATGCATTTTCTGGCCCACTACGGCTTTCGTCAGCAAACAAACAAAAATTGTTATAGTGCATAGAAAATATTCCTGGAAAATATTAAAGGAATAAGACTATTAAAGTATTAAAGCTTTTTTAATTGCAATTTTACTTAGAATACACATTCGAATTAATATAAAAATGTATCTTGAATAAAAATGCTCAAACTGAACAGCTATGTTTAGTTTAAAGCAATACAGGAATATTGAAATATACCACATAACTTTGATAAAGAAAAGTACATATTTAATTTCCCCAAGTTCTCTTTTGCAGGAAATGTCAACCTTGCCAGTACGTTAAGGAATTTTAAAGGCATTTAGAAAAAATTATTTTAGAATCGAAGTTTATCTATTACATATGAAATAACAACATTTTCAAATGGGAGCCTAAGTAGTCTAAGGGGGCATTTACACGGTGTTTTTCAGACATGTCTGTTTTATTTATTCTCTTTTGAAAGTGCTTCCAAAAACCTATTGTCTTTTCACGATGTCTTGCAAACATATCGGTTTTCATATCTAATTGTCTAATATCCATATACACTCAAATTAAAAAAAAAATTAAAATTCATAAAAACAAACATGAAAACTCGTTTCGAGTCTGACCCCTCTTTCTTCTCTAACCCGATCTCCTGCAAACAAAACAAACGTATTTGTTAGACATGTCTTTAAAGACACAGTGTAAACTCCTTCTAACAAATTGTAGAACCAACTTCGATTATACAAGTTTTTTTTAAAGTACATTTATTAAATAAAAAAAACTATATAAAATAGAATGCATCATGACCTTTGATAGTCTTCAACAGATAAGAAAAATACCGGCTAGCAAAGATTAAAAATTACAAATATAATGTGCAGTTCTTAATGATATGAAAAAACTAAATTTTATAAAAATAGAAAAAGTTAAATAAATAGAATTTTTATTTTCTTTTTAAGACTTTGTATGTTTGTATTAGTGATGTTACGAATATCAATTTTTAATATTCGCGAATATGAATACGAATATGTGTGGCAATATTCGTCGAATACGAATATTCAATTTGAATTAGTGCCACACAATATTTAAAATTTGACTGAAAAAATCCCCCATTCTCGTTCATAACATAAAAAAATAACATAAAATAAAAAAGAAAAAAGCTGACTCACTACTAAATGAAATTACAAAGTTCGCACCTGAATGCCACTAATGAATATTTTAAAATTTTTATACTAACATTATTTATATTATATAAAAGCCACAACGCGGGCCAAAGGGTCTAATTTGGAGCCCAAGTATTTACTGAAGTGAGAGATTGTATACTTCACCTGAATTACTGCCTGTTTGTAGAACGCGAGCGCAAAAGTAACTCGTTTTACTTACATTTAAAACAAAAAAATTTTGTTTTGAAATTTATGCTTTGCTCTGCTTTAAAAGATTCTATGAAGAAATTTTAGACTAGTTATTTCTTAAAGTTTAAAAAAAGCTAAAATGTCCAAATTTTTTTTAGCAGTTTACAGCACAATTTTATTTGAGATATTTTGTTGGATTAACATGAAATGCCCAAACATTAACACAATGAAATTTTTACCTTGGGCTCATTTAATTAAATTTTTAAAAAAATTTTACAGTCAACATGATTAGAGCGGAATGTTAATTTCTTTAAAAAAACTGGAAAGACATTTTCTTAAGTTAAAACTAATCCATTTTTATATAAAATTTTTTTTTGAGTGCAACTGTTGGAGTCAAAATTTTCAAATGTTTATAAAAGAAGTTCAGTTAAAGCTACAAAAGCTTAAAACATTTTATAAAAATTCTAAATATTTCTCACTCTTTTTTCGCTTTGACTTGGTAAATAACCGACCTATTTCGATGGTTTTTCAAATATTTAATTTATTTTGCTTAAAATTGTTTCTCGCAGTGCTTAGTAATGGATATCAAACTGTTTAGCTTCCTACTCCTAATTATTGTATAATAAGCAGAACGAAAAGATCTCTTAAATTTTCCTTAAATGTTTAATGATAATCAACCGCAGTGAACGTATTTCTAAATTATGTAATGGCATCGGAATTAACTTGATATTGCATTGGCCCATTCGATAATTTTCGTACGCTTATTAGAAAATTGCTGCAAATGATAGTTTATCTAGGAATCATCAAAATCAACTTAAGTAATTTTCATAAATTCTTTTTGTGGCGGCATAATGTTTGTTTGTTTTTTACTTTACTAAAAGAAGATTTTATTTTGCGTTAAAGAAAAAAGGTGTTTTTTTAATAAAAATTATTAAAAATTAATATTTTTGGTTTCATTTTATGTATTTTTTACACTTTTGTATTTTTTTTTTCCTTTGGAAAACCTTTCAAAGGTTTTGAACGTCTTATACATAATAAGATGACTAAATATTTTTACGTACCTCAATTTCAACTAAATGACAGTCTGGCTTTAGACCAGGGCATGGATACGTCTCTGCTTTGATTGATGTCTCTGAAGAACAAAGAAAACCTATAGATGACAAAATGATTTCGTTTCTCGTGTAACTTGATCACTTCAAAGCTTTCGACTCAGGTGATCACTCCATTTTGTGTCTTTAACTATAATATTTGTGTAAGTTTTCAGAAACTGCAGTAATATGTATGTTATTGGTATGTTTCGACTTACCACGGCTTGGATATATCAAACACCTGCATACTAAGGAGGTGTATTCCACAGGGATCAATACTTGGTCCTCTTCTTTACTCGATATATTCGAAAGACCTACAACCCTCAATTAAAGTTTTGCGAAATACACATGTACGCTAACGATGAGCAACTTTACATACATACATAAGTTGCGAGCCAAATAATGTTATTGATTGTGTCAACAAATTAAACCATAATCTAAATTATATTGACAACGGGGCATCTACTAAAGGATATGCCAGGAACATTTATAAATCACTTAATATCCCCTCGGTTATTTCGCCGATCCAAATAAACAATGCAACACTTGAAATTAAGGTGTTAATTTCAACTCGGAACTCAATTGGTCTAATCATATAAATTATATACATATGTGGTGTTACTTACGCAATGTTATGAAATCTTTGGAAGACGCAATATTACACTCCTCTCAAAGCTAGAATGCTACCCGCTAAACCGTAGCTCCTGCCAAAACTTTTATATGCCTGTAAACTCTTTTCAAGCTGTGACTCAGTTATGCGAATCAAAACTTTATGTAACTTATAACAATATTGCTAGATATATTTTTGCCCGTAGACGTCTTGATATTATCTCTAATTACTTACTCAAAAACAACCTCTAAAATTTTAAACATTTTTGTGAGTAATTTAAATAACTTTAGTCATTATACTATTTTATTTTTATATTATTATTATAGTGCCACAAATGAATAATATTATATCAACAGTACTGCAGTACTGTAATATACATAGTACATAATACACCGTTCTTGTTAAACTGTCTTATCTAATAAAGAATCAAATCAAATCATGATGAAATATATACTTATGTATACCATGGCGTATCCTTTTGTCTTTATAAATCAGGTTTTTCAGATTAATTTTTGTCTTTCTTTTTCTCGTTGACCTTTTTCAGCACAACTTGAAGGATAAATGTAAACATACAGCTTATGTCTTATGTGTTTAACAATTATTAGAAATTTGTTTATCCTCTGTTCTTGCTCCGACTTGTTTTGCTTTTTTTTTCGCAGACCAGTGTTATTATCAGGGACAAGGACTTCCTTCATGCACTCAAAAAGGTACTTTAGGCACCTAAAATATGTCTTTAAACACGCAAAATATTAACCAAAAACAATTAAATATGCACTTATTTAAATTTTTTTTTTACAAAAACAACATTTTAATAAACTATCATTAGAAAAATGTAAATTGAAGGTACAAAAAGCAAAAATACTATATATGTATGTATGTATGTAAATAGAAATTTTGAATTTTTGATTAGGAAAAACTCAATTTTTTACTCTTTCGTTTGGTATAAATAACTTAAATCTAGCACAACTGATTATAATTGTTATAGGTATTTAAATAATCTTCAATTTAACTTTACGAAAAACATCAGTTTCTGACTTTTTGACCATTTTGCCTAACTTCAAAGAATTATTCTTATATATTTACATGTAAAAGTAACATTTGCTTCATACGTATATATGTATATTCAAATATAAAGCTTAATCTATTTGGTCTAATGAAGCTTTAATACATTGAAACAGACCTTTCAACACCTACAGATGTAATTGGCGAATATTTAAATGATTCTAATTATTTAATATATTTCTTTAACTGAATCATCACAAGGTACTGAGGCAAAAACACCAGGTAGCTACATACATATTTGCTTAATTTTTTGATATCCAATTCTTTTTTATAACGGTATCTAGTATACTCCAAATTTTGTCACTAATTTTGCCCCAACCACATTAATTTTATTTATAGCTTCATCAATTATTTTGAGTTGTTTGTGCAACAAGTTGTTGAAGCTAATCAATTGTACAGGGTATTATCCATTCATTGGCTTTAATACCGCCGGTCTGGCAAGGCTGCAGCTGTTAAATATCTGTCATCTGAAGTGTCATTTAAGGCCGTGTCAGATACAACTTTGTATCTTGACAATGAAAACTTTGAAAACACTCAAGGCCATGTCAGATAAAACTTTTGCTTCGCGTTGCGTTACCGATTCGCTTTGACATCTAAGATAAAATATACATACTTATACGAAACATGTCACATAAAGTACTTTCAAAGCGGAGCGAAGCAAAAAGTTAGCCAACTCTCATCTTTTTGCGCGCTTTGACAATTGGCTAGTATAATTTTCTTTTTTTTTAATTTTTTTTGCCAAATTCAATTCCAAAAAACCGTCCAATTAAATTTTTAACTTTTATTTTTGTAACAAATAATTAAATGTACAAATTACCAACCGCTTTTAAAAGTAAACAAACAATGCGTGAGTGTTGTCAAAGTTTTCATTGTGGCATACACCTTTTGCTTTGCGTTTTTCTGCCGAAGGTAGAAACGTCACGCAAAGCGAAAAAGTTGTATCTGACACGGCCTTCACGCATTGCTTTTTTACTTATAAAAGCGGTTGGTATCTTGTACATTTAATTATTTGTTATAAAAATAAAAGTTAAAAATTTAATTGGACGGTTTTTTGGAATTGAATTTGGCAAACATAATTTAAAAAAAAAAAATTATAGTAGCCAATTGTTAAAGCGCGCAAATAGATGAGAGTTGGCTAACTTTTTGCTTCCCTCCGCTTTGAAAGTACTTTATGTGACATATTTCGTATAAGTCGGTAACGCAACGCGAAGCAAAAGTTTTATCTGACATGGCCTTTAGTGAAAAGTTTGCCATTTGCGAATACAAATCGTTTAACAACCGAAGAATGCGTAAAAATAGTTAAAACTTACTACAAAAAAGTGGTAAGTCGTTCTTTTTGTTTTTTGTTACATACAAACATTTATGATATTTCACTAGCGGAGTTCAGTGGTTGGTGCAAATTGCGAAAGAGCAAATGCAAAATTTAGTAGCTTTTTAATGAAAAATAACGAAACTCTGTGTATTTTGTTTTTGGATTTAACAAAAAAGCTCATTATTTTCCAAAAATTTTTTTTTTTTAATTTAAATTTTTCACTTTTTTGATTTTTAATAGGTGCCCCTTTCTTCTAAAATCGCCGAATTTGATTTTTATATGAGAAAAAATGCACAAGAGTCTTTTTAGCGTTTTGAAAACTCAAATATAAATTAAGTTTAATAAATTTAGACTAATCATGCTCTGACAATCGCACGATTTAAGATCGCAAAGCGCCAGATTTATATAATGGTGATCTGAAACTCGTGCGTTTGGCCTTATATTTGCAATAGTTTCTTAAAAATATTCTAGTTCCCTTGAGCATACTTTTTCAATTTGAAGTCGCCAAGATTCTTGCTATTGCAATTTGCAGAGCGCCTATTATGCGAGTTCAAATCAAAATCGCAACTTTTAAGCTTTTTGCGATGGTCAGAACATACATGCCCGTCTGTTTAGGTTGAAGTTGCAATTTTATTTTAAAACGCAGTTTTCGTGAGATTAGTAAACTAAGTAACTTTAATAAAAACTCCGTTGAATATTGCAAATATTACCTTTGATATCATTTTAAATTCAAATACTTTAATATTTGAAAATTCACTTAGAATTTAAGAAAACATTAATTTACCCTTAGTTTCTAAAACACTATTTTCATGCAAATTTTGAAAAAAAAACTGTGTAAAAAAAAATTCTAAAGCGAAATGTAGGGATTTACAAAATAATCCCATTAATTAGTATTGCGGTTATTTTATTGAGCTGTTTTTAGGGTTTAATCCCAATTTTTAATATTTTATTCAGGCTAAAGTTCATTAAATTTAATTTTCATTTAATTATTTTTATGAAGAAAGGAATTTTACAACAAGAAATGAATTAAAATTTATTAATATTTTTTCATTCTTGACTGAGCTGGGAATTGACCCCACGTTTTCACGGACATGTTTCGATTGTAAACACCAGTCTCTTCAGAGGGGTTTGCCGTTTAACACTCACCGCCATCGAAAGCGGCCGGCAGTCAATAGCCAAACATCAATCTTTAAACCAAATTGTTAGATCGAAATATGTTTTTGAATGATTATCTATTTTAATTGATTTATATGTTACTTCTGTTTTTCATACTTTTTGTCAAGAATACATAAAATATATATAAAAAAAAACCCCCCATTAATGATTTTTGTGTAGATACATAATTATCTAGAAACATTTTAAATTTTCAAAAACTAACCTTCGTATTGTCAGTAATATACTCATAGAAAAGATTTTGAAAAATGATGATATCAAATATGTATAAATTTAAAATAAAATTAAAATACAAGAGAAAAAACTAAAATTTTAGATATAAAAAAGAAAATATCTTTGAAAATTGCATTCACATATCGCCCAAATAACCGCCAACAATTTTAAATATCGCCAAACGCAAATTTGCATCGCCAAATGGACAAAAAATCACCACGTTTGTCGAAAAATCGCCATATCTGACAGCCCTGCTGCCAACCTGCGTAATATATATGTTAATTTATGCAAAATATGTACTTATATCAAAATAGTTTTTCGAAAAACTTAAGAAATATGCAAAAGCATATTTTTCAAGCAAATAGCATGAAAAACTTGCCCTTATTATGAAGGTTTGCAAAATACTGAAAGTGCATAATAGCATAAATAGTTCATAAATGTCCGAGTTATCGACAAATACCTTGCTTGTTGTTTTCCTGAAATAATGGTTTTGGCACAAAATATAATGCAATGTCCTCCAGAGTTAAGGGCATACAAAAAAAAAGCATGTTTAATGAAGTTTAGCTGAAATGTTCTATTTATGAGTTTTGTTTAGCGCAAATGTTCTCCCTGAATTGGAGTTGAGGGTTTTGGCACGATAGAATTAAATATTATTTATGTTAATAAAAAATTGTTTTAAGTATTGAAAAAATGCTTAGTATGTTTATTATTTTACCTAGTCCACGCACAAATTTCCTCCCTGAATTGGAGTTTTTAGATAAAAACGGAAAGAAAAGAAGAACTACAACATTTAACTTAAGGTCAAATATTATCTCTATATACACTTTATTTGGTAATTACAATGGGCCAAATATGTCCATTATTTCACCTAGCACCGTACAAATTTCCTCCGACACACTTAGTCAATTCACAAGGTATCCTAACATGTCATATTGTCAAAATGTCCTAATATTTCACAATGGCTTAAAAATATTGTTGTACGGCTCAGCCGCTCAGCGCTGGACTTTTCTGATTAATTACGACAGCACAATAAACACAGCAAGCAACGTTCTATTTATTTAAGACACTTTTTGTTAACAAACCAACAACAATATTTTTAAACCATTGTGAAATATTAGGACATTTTGACAATATGACATATTAGGATACCTTGTGAATTGACTAACTGTTATTTTGTATACGATGGTATAAAGTGTCTTTTTTTAGAAAAATTTAAAAATCGGTTCAAAAATTACTGAGTTATTAAGAAAATACCTGAAGCATTTCAAAGTTTGGGGCTTAATTATGACATTTTCCTTAAAATTATACGGTCCGATTTTTTGAACATAAATTTTTGAAAAGTACATTTTCTTTGAAACCCAAACAAAAAAATTAAAAAAATGTATGACATATTGCCTTTTTAATACTATGGTTATATAAACTCCAGCAAAGCCGAATATAGCACTCTTGTTTTTATTTTTACTTAATGTTTTATTAAGAAAAGGAACAAATAAACAACATATCCCAATATGAGAGATGAATGAATCAGTAGGTTGTTTTATTTGAAAATTTAGACACCAAAAACTTAATTTTATTATTAAGCAACAACTGGTAGCCAAGTCAAGTTTATATGTATGTATGTCTTATCTCTTATAATACAAATTGTACTTTGATTTTTTGTAAAAATAAGTGAGAGTGCTATGTTCGGTTTTGCCGATTCTTATTTACTCTTTACCATTGTAGCTCTTCAAAAATCGAATTGTAAAATTTTAGGCAATAATGTTTGAATAATATTTGAAGCTTTAAAATTTGATTTTAAGAACCACTTTTAGGTTTTTTGCTTAAATTTTAAAATACTTTGGTTCTTTTTCTCAAACTAGCAAATTTTAACGGGGTGTTTTAATTACCTTTGTACTTCTATATCACATTATATTACGTTAAATCTCTTATTTCTAGAAAAAAGCGAGTTATTTATTTATATCTATACTACATATTCGACTAAACTTATTTTATGTTAAACTAGCTGACCCGGTCCGCGTTGCTGGCCCTAAGCAAACATTATTGCAAATTGCAAAACACCTATTATTTACTAAATTGATTTCACTTTTATGTTTTTGACTTATGTGCACAAAACAACAATTAACGCAAAACAATTCAAATGCAATCAGTGAGCAATTGAAAGCAAGGTTTGTTTGAATGTACCGTTATTTTTTATCAGCGTTTGAGTAAAACTCAAAAATGTGCACAAAATGTAGGTATCTTAAATGCAAGAGTACACAAAGTTGTTTATCATCGATTGATAATATATGATGAAGCAGAATTGAGTCTTAAGGCCATGTCAGATAAAACTTTTGCTTCGCGTTGCGTTACCGATTCGCTTTGACATCTAAGATAAAATATACGTACTTATACGAAACATGTCACATAAAGTACTTTCAAAGCGGAGCGAAGCAAAAAGTTAGCCAACTCTCATCTTTTTGCGCGCTTTGACAATTGGCTAGTATAATTTTCTTTTTTTTAATTTTTTTTGGCAAACTCAATTCAAAAAAACCGTCCAATTAAATTTTTAACTTTTATGTTTGTAACAAATAATTAAATGTACAAATTACCAACCGCTTTTATAAGTAAACAAACAATGCGTGAGTGTTGTCAAAGTTTTCATTGTGGCATACACCTTTTGCTTTGCGTTTTTCTGCCGAAGGTAGAAACGTCACGCAAAGCGACAAAGTTGTATCTGACACGGCCTTTAAGCTTCAGGCAAAAATTCTAAAGCACATAATTAAAACGTCGGCAGTAACTTCAAACTCTCTCATTTCTTTCTTTTTCTTTTGTTCTTATTTTTCTTTGTTTACAAAAAGTATGAAATTGAATGAAAGTATGGCAGCATTGTTAAGAGAATAAGTGTCTCTCAATTCTTTCTTTTTCTTTTGTTCTTATTTTTCTTTGTTTACAAAATGTATGAAATTGAATGAAAGTATGGCACATTGTTAAGAGGATAAGTGTCTATATGTGAGAGCATTAGAAAAAACGTCCTCAAAATAAAATTGATTTTATTTCACGACCGCATTCTCTGGCAAAATTTCATGTCAAACTGCATATAAAACATCGTTCATCCCCAGTTCTGTTTCATATTATAAATTAAAATGTTGTTCATATACAATACATGTTTGATTTACACTTGATTTGAAAATACATATGGTTGTATGTATGTATATATATGATGTGAATCTTACGAAAAAAGTGAGCGTAAAAGTGGGCGGGGCAACATTTTCTTTCCGCAAAACCTAAGTTAGACCATGGCGATCATTTTAAAGAAAAAATCGTCCAAATCGGTCAAGCCGTTCTCCAGTTATGCGCTTAATAGAAAAAGTGGGCGTAAAAGTAGGCGTGGTAAATTGTTCTTTCGATGAAAACTTAAAGTTGATTAATACGAACATTTGAAAGAAAAATTAGTCAACTCGATGGAGCCGTTTTCTGATTTTAGGTAAATCGAAAAAAGTGGGCGTAAAAGTGGGCGGGGCAAAATTTTCTTTCCGTAAAAACCTAAGTTGGACCATGGCGATCATTATAAAGAAAAAATCGTTCAAATCGGTCAAGCCGTTCTCAAGTTATGGATTTTGCTACAACCCTCCGCCCCCAGACCGAAAATCAGAAATCAGACCACAGAATCTTCACCCGCCTCAATATTCTAAAGATTCCCTGAAAATTTCATCAAAATCGGCCCAGCCGTTTTGGAGTCCATACGTTACATACATACATACACACATCCTATTTTATATATATAGATGCAGCAATAAGATAAAAAAATTTTGAGGTAATCTTTGTTTTTGCTCATATCTCAGCCATTTGGAATTTTCAGGAAGTCGAATGTAACGTAAAAATTCCTCTCCTACTCTTAAGGATCCAGAATATACATGTATGTACAAAATACATAATACATATACTTTATGGAGTCTATAGTCGTTATTGTATCAATTACTAACAGAAAGATAAACTTATCGAGCATGTTTTGACAATCGCAAAACGCTTAACATTTGCGATTATGACTTGAAATCACATAATAGTTGTTCTGTAAATCGCAAAAAGTTTGGCGACTTCACATTGCGAAAATATACCCAAGGGAGCTACGCTATTTTTAAGGAACTATAGCAGATTGAAAGCAAAACGCAAGAGTTTCAGAACACCATAAAAGAAATCTGGCATTTTGCTTTATATATATATACATACTATATGCACACTATGTTAACTTATAATATTTTTGTCTTAAATAATAAACTCACATCCCAATTATCGAACTTTTTTCATGTTAAACTGTGTGAAGATAGAAACATTTTGAAAACATATTTCAAATCAGCGTATGAATATTCAACAGAAAAGTTGAATTCGTTTTAAAATAATTACGTTCTTACAAATTTTTAATATACGACTGGTATGAAAATTCCGCAAATATGTACATTGTAGATAAACCATTTTGCCTTCAAAAACAGTGTGTATGTAGATAAACCTAACAAAAAATGTAAATAACTCGCACATAAATCAACATTTTGATCAGAAATTCATACCATAGAAAAAATGCATCACAGGGAATAGTTTGGCATCAAAAACTCATTTTTACAAAATCTGCAGATAAACTATTTTGAATAAACTCTATCGATGTACATATATGTATATTTGGTTTATTTTCTAATATTCTATAGAGACCCAAATTGAAATTAATGTTTTTCTTAGTTGATGCGGCATCTCTTTATATTTCGAAACGTATGTATCAATATGTCATATAATGTAAAAAATGGTTAACATTCTAAAGGTAGAAGTACATAACACGCGTTAATTCGTGTTAGCGCGTGAAAAATTGCAAGTTACACAAGGCGCGTTATAAGTCTTTTCATTCAGCTGTTTTTTATTTGTTTAATACCTTTTTCTATAGAATTCCAAACTTTAGGTCTTTTTTTTATACGAAAATTTTTCATCCATGATTCACAAATTTGTTAAATTATTCTTTTTTGTTGTCAGCTTGTCAAAAATACACAACGCGTTAAAAAGTTCAAAATTAACCAATTTTCTGACTCGTACGCCTCAAAAAGTTTTTTGTGTAACTTGTTCTATGAAAAAACACTAGTTTAACTTTTTTGACAGAAGTATACAGCTCGCGCGCGCACTAATGCGTGCTGTGTTGTTCCACCTTAACCCATTTTTCGCCGCACATAGTTCCTGTTCATCAATTTGCATAAAATTAGTCAACATCATTTTTTACCTAATATGATGCTAATTAAGAAAATTAAGAACTATAATTCCGGATCTTTTTTTTAGTTTTCCGGAAAATGAGTGGTGATTATAATCACCACCGGCGAAATATGTAAACACATGAAATTTTTAAGGAACAACTTACTTATACACTACGTAGGCAGTGACCCATATATGGTTTATATGAAGTTTGGTTGAAATTTTCGGTCTGGGGGCGGAGGGGCGATTTGAACGATTTTTTCTTTAAAATGATCGCCATGGTCCAACTTAGGTTTTTACGGAAAGAAAATTTTGCCCCGCCCACTTTTACGCCCACTTTTTTTGATTTACCTAAAATCAGAAAACGGGTCCATCGAGTTGACTAATTTTTCTTTCAAATGTTCGTATTAATCAACTTTAAGTTTTCATCGAATGAAAAATTTACCACGCCTACTTTTACGCCCACTTTTTCTATTAAGCGCATAACTGGAGAACGGCATGACCGTTCCCACTCTGCATGACCGATTCCAACGATTTACCATTTGAATTCAAGCGGCTCCAATTCCCTTTGCGTCTTGCCTTTGCTATTACCATCAACAAAGCACAAGGCCAATCATTGACTATTGCTGGCTTAAAAGGTCATGAACAATTTGATCGAAGCAACAATTTTAAAGGGTAAGTTTAAAGGTGAAGATGTATTGATTCCACGAATTCCAATGATTCCATCAGATTTACCTTTTGAATTCAAAAGACTACAGTTTCCAAGACGTCTTGCATTTGCTATTACAATAAATAAAGCGCAAGGGCAATCGTTGGAATTGTGCGGAATTGATTTAGAATATCCTTGCTTTTCACACGGCCAGTTATATGTTTCGTGCTCACGTGTTGGCAAGCCTTCAGTTCTCTTTATCTACACAACAACTCATGGCAAAACCAAAAATGTTGTCTACGAAAGAGCTCTAAGATAGTTTAAGTGATACATAGTCTAAGATTGTAAGAAACTAGAATTAAAAGTTGAATAATAGGGAACAAAACCAACTTTATTAAAAACAAGTGTGTTTCTTTTCTTATTTTGTTTTGCCGTGCGAAGCAGGCAACGGGCCCGCTAGTTTATTAATAAAAATTACTTATGGTAAATTTCAAAACATTTCGTATATATGTATGTGAACCTCACACATCTTGCACATAAATAGTGTATGACCGTGACATTGCTTACGTTTTGATTTTGGTTCTTGTGATTCTGTTTGCTGATATTCTTCATCCTCAGAAATAAGTAGAGCTCTAGCGATGTCAGACCGGAAGTCTAGTTGTGGTTTTGCTCGGGTTTTTTCAATATTACACAAAAAACAGTGCAACTTCCAGGCGTTTACAATAGCGTAATCCACAGCGTCCTCTTACATTTATACGGTAGTTTGATATGGCATTGTCTGCCATATCAACATCTCCCATGTTCAAGTTATAATTTTTTTTATCAAATTAGGTTCTTCAACACTTATATACCTATGACATTTTCGGTTATAACGTCGGGCAGTTGAAAGAGGATCGAAGGTATCAAAATTAGTCGCTAACATAACAATTGCGTTATCATGCCAAGTAACAAAGCGATCAAACATAAAATCGTATTCACCTTATTTTAAAGTTTTGTAATTTTTGATGTCCATATTGCTTGGTAATCGATTTTTGCGCACTCTACCGGTGGCTCAAAATTTTTTATCCGACAGAAGGCACATTAGATGAAAGGATGTAAATAAATTGTCAAAATATATGTTATGTCGTTCTGGATGCTTCACACATTCCAGCAAACTCAATACCACATGTGCGTCAAGGCCGATTTCCTTACTATAGGGCTGCTTGGAGCCAGCGTAGGGCATACAGTAATACATATATCTAGCAGATGAAGCAAGAACCCACAACTTGAAACCAAAACGATTGGGTTTATTCCTTATGTAAAAAGTATGGCACCATTTGCTCATCGATTGATAAATGCTCACTAAAAACTCCAAATTGCAAAAACTTTTTGCTTAGCCCATGAAGTAAAGGTCTTACTTTCGCGAAACGATCGTTGTTATCTAAAGCGTTGTTATTACAGACATGAAGATATTTTTTCATCCATCGAAATTTGAAACGTATCATGGCTTGCTTTATACATAAATGGAACCCCTAAATCTGGCTGCTGACTCCAATAATTTTCATATTGTGAAACGGTGTGGTATCCAGTAAGTATTAAAAATCTGAGGAAACGCTGCAACAATTGTACTGTGCACATGTTGTATTGAACATTATTCTGCCTCGCATACTCGTTGGTGTTCGACACTATTAGTTCTAGAATCTCTTCATCAAAAAACAACTTGAATATGTCCAAAGGAGATCTTTTGCCTAAATTAATTCATAGAAAATAAAATTTAATTCGCCTAAATTAATTCATAGAAAATAAAATTAAAAAAACTACTCCATGCATTACATACTCAATAGCTGATAGAGCTTTTCTTGATCTTTCATCAGCTCTGTTGAATCATCCACACTGTTGGAGTAAAGTGGTCGTTTTGTGTGCACCCATTTTGAAGAAGGAAATGAAGATTTTGACCTAAATTTGTTTAGTATTTCGTGTTCGCTTGGCGCACTAATATCTTCATTTCCTCCAATAAATTCAAGTTCCAATTGGCCAGCAACTTCACCCATCGCACTTTTTTCTTTACCACCTTGATGGTTTCGTCAATATCCTCTTCATCGCTAAGATTGTCAACTCTAGTGGAATATACACAGCATTGCGAGAATTATCGCAAATCTGTGCATTAGCCGATTCATCTATCGCGAATCTGTGCATTAGCCGATTCATCATCCGAGTCTTCCAGCACATCAAGAATTTCCCTAAAACTAGATAAATTGTTTATTTTAACACTATTACTTTTCATATAAATACATACGATCCTGACATTTTTTTTGTAATATCACTTCCAAAAAAAGCACTTGTAATTATACCGTCCTCCTTGAAACCCATTCAGCACTAAACTGGTGTAATATTCACAAATAATTTGCAATTTCTCTTAAAAACTAATATGAACCGTTTTCGTATACCGTTGTAATATCAACAATAGTATACATAAAATTCTTGTATTAGTGTTTATAAAGCTCACATTTAGGCATACCTTTTTCGCCAATGTACATTATAATCACCACAATGTTGAATACTCAGTTACTTATTATAAATGAATATTTTTTGTAAAACAGTCGATGCAATAAGATAACTAAATAACAAATTTTAAAGATATATACGAAATTGTTAGAAATCGTATTATCGTAGCATATAAATTTTCACATTTTTGAATGTCCTTTTTAACCTCTTTTTAAAAAAAAAAATACTCAACCTAGTTAAATTAATAGATATAAGGACCTTTATAATTAATTAAAAAAATCATACGAAATAAAAAGTTTTTTCTAAAGCAATTACAACGTCTGGAAGTGCTGGTGATTATAATCACCGGTCGGCGAAAAATTGGTTAAGCCGACGATATATACATATTGAAATTGAGGAGTTTTTATGATTCTGGTACCTATCAGCGATAATGATTCATTCAACATTTATTATAATTTAAAATTTAAATATTTTGTTAGTATTCTTTGTTTTACTATTTAAATAGTTGCTAAGTCCAGTTTGAGTTTGTTTTAATACTTTAACACAATTGTTTTTATTTAATCAGCTTTAGACATATTTTATTATTAATGTTTGTACTTATTTTATTTCAAAAAGATGAAAATAAAAAAGAAACAATAGTTTAATATGTAATCGTTATCAAAAATGCCAAGATGGTGGAACAAATTTCTGTCTGATCACAGTCTATAAAGTCTGATGCAAGAATTATTATATTAATTAAGTATTACTCTATGAGGAAATAACCTATTTTTTGTAAATTAAATAAAAGTTAAACACATACTTCGATTGTTAAACATATGCAAAATTTATTTTTCGTACTTAAATTAAGCACTCTCACAAAAAATTGCGTTTTTAGGTTGTTTGTAATGATCAAAAATTAAAACTGTTAAATAAAATTACAAACTGTCGGGAAACTATTTTCCCTTACGTAATTTCCGCATTAAGGAACCTTTCGATGTTTTTACCCTTCACCGAAGGTGGAAAGGTAATTATAATTGATGCTGCGAGTATTCGCAACATCAATTTTGCACTTTCCACTTGGTCTTTTAATTATTATATTTTATTTTTATTTTCACAATAAGAAAAACAATTTCTTGAAATCAAAAAGAATATTAAAAAAATATAATAAAAAATGTAAACAACTTTTGACATTTTGCCCATTTATGCCTATGTATTATGATTAAAAACACAACTCTACAAAAAATCAGCAGGCGTTTCGAGCAGACCTACTAATTGGGCCATGAAGTTAAGTTTATTTGAGACTTTAAAACAATCATATGTACATAAGAGAAACAAAATTATAAGTCAAATACAAACAATACTTAATACTATAATATTTTGTATTAATAAATCGCGACCTTATCTATATGTAAGATAGAACCTTGTTGTCCTAAGGCCGCGAAATATTATTGTTTTATGGCGATTTCTTTTCTGA